>KN714656.1:1200000-1800000 GCA_000812005.1 Coccomyxa sp. LA000219
GGACAGCCACTGCATGACATGCGCGCACATGCAAGTGAGCGTGTGTCAGCAGCATTGCATCGATGCCAGGGTCTGTCAAGACTTCACGCGTCCTGACAACACCATGATCCACTGAGACCCTCAAACGAGCACAATGCATAGGGCTCTGCAGCCCACCTGCATTGCTGCTGCTGTGGGCAGCAGACTTCAGGAGCCCAGCCACGTTGACAGTCTGGCCGCTGGAGAGCTGCTTGAAGAGCTCCTCGCTGATGGTGTCCAGGTCAGCAGGACACCCGCCTGCGCTTGCTGTGCTGACCTGCGCGCGCTAGCAGCACTGTAGAAATCATAATATGAACTGTGCAGCACGTTCTGACAGCCTATCTGGCGCCTTATCAGAGGTCAGAGCCCATCAGGAGAGCCAAGGCAGGGTCTGCTACCAATAGAAAGACAGCTTCTGAGTGTTCAACAGCATAGAGAGAGTGACGGAAGGACGCGTGCATCTTGGCTGACTATCGTCAGGAGCCACAGACGCCCTAACAGCGTTGCAGTAGCGAGGTGAGTTTGGGGGCAGCACTTGTATTCACACCTGGATGAGCAGCTTCTTGAGTTGGTCCTTGGTCACGCCAACCAGGCTGTCCTGCGCTGCAGGCGCTGTCGGGCGCAAGAATGGGTGATTCAGCAGCTCCTGCAAGATAAACAACCAGTTGAGGCCGTACACACCAGCGCGCACCTTACAGCAACAGATGTCTGCGTCAACTGTCAGCCTGGTGTGAGCATCCAAGCCACACACATCTGCTCACTTACCAAAGCGTTACAGCTCGCAGTGCACAGAACGCGCATGCCTGAATGTGATGAACGTAAGGCGCGGACCTGCATGGTGATGCGGGTGCGGGCGTTGCGGTCCAGGCAGCGCTGGATGACGTCAGCCAGGGCCCGGTTCCGGAGCGCGGGCATGGAGATGCGGTGGTTGGGGTCCGTAATCGCATGCATCTTCTGGATGAACTGCAGCGCCGAGAACGGCGTGTGCCCGTACACCATCTGGTACAGGATGCATCCCAGGCTCCACACGTCTGATGGCCTGCCCACCTTCATGGGCGGACCCCCCCGGATGTTGGTGGCGCCCCCCAGGATGGCCTCTGGTGACATGTAGTTCAGGGTCCCAACCTGTATGCCAGCCCTTAGTATCAGGAACAGTCAGTTTACCTACGCAAAGGTATGCCGAGCATGCTGCCCAGCATAGCTGATGCTGCAGATCCTGGCATCTCAATGTACACATGTTGCCACACTCTGAGGATTGCGCCATGAGCACATCTCCATATGTTGCCTCGTAACAAGCTCTTGGCCATGCTGGCTGCCGTGGAGTCAGGTGATACCATGTGAAGAGGCAGAGATCTGCATTTTGCTGACACAGGCAACGCCAGGTGATCAGGCAGAGATGTTGTAGCGCAGTATCAACAGGGAGCGAGGTACAGCTACATCCATGCTGATGTACACGCGCTACATGGCTGTAACATGCAAGAGGATGGACGACTCTTGCCTGGGCTTCTCTGGCAATGGAGGTGGTGTCTGAGGAGATGGCCTTGGCGATGCCAAAGTCAATGAGCTTGAGCTGGCCCTCCACCACCAGGAAGTTGGCCGGCTTCAGATCGCTGTGCACGATGCGCGCCTCATGGATGGTGTGCACCGCCTGCAGGGAATGATGTGAGGCTTAATGAGGCTAGTCTCGGGATATGTGAGTGGTAGTGATAAAGCGCTGGGCAACATGCGGGCCTTACATTCGGTGTGGCGCGCACAGGAGCTGCACAAGAGATCCATGACAGTGTCAGGCCATATCTCTTTGCGTGCCGCTGTTCTCACGTGCGGCAAAGGTCCTGCAGCACGAAAAGGTGCACGAGTCCCACCAAGGTGCCGTCACCCACACTTAGCTGATGAGTGCATTTTAGGACAGGCCTCAACTGCTCAAGCATCAGCTCACCTGGAGCATCTGCTGCCAGTACAGGCGGATGAAGTTCTCATCCAGCTCTGTGCTTCCGCCCTCCTTCTGAGCAGCCTCATGGCGCTGCAGCAGGCGCGCCAAATCAATGTCCCCATACTCCAGCACCATGTAGATCAGGCCCTCTGACTTTATGACCTGCAATGACAGCCCTGCATCTCAGCTCAAGGGCGTGCGCAGCCACTCCCTCCAAGTGATGGCTTGCTGGGCTCTTCTGCGTGCTTGAAGAATGGCCTTGCTAAGCACCCAGCATGCGTACAAAGCTCTGCCAGAATGGTGAAGAGCAGCAGCCGGAGTCAAAACGAGTGTGTACTCCCAACATGCTGATACCAACACTACGCTGCCTCAACCAGAAGAGTGAAGTTGATTCTTGCCCTGTCATCACCAATGTCAGGTCTGCAAGACATGGCCTCTTGCAAGCCTCTTGAGCTGATCCAGCAGAGCAACTCGACAGCTTCAGGAAACTTCTGAACGATCCTTTGCCGTAAGAAATGATCTTCAATTACCAACCTCGGGATAATCTTTTGGCTTTCACTTTTCCACTTTTTCGGGGGTGCAGTCTTGCGGTGCAACAGTGGCACATTGTGGATTCCGTATTTTTCCTGACAAGCCTGTGCCTCACCTCCGCATCGATGAGCTGGATGATGTTGGAGTGGCCGCGCAGGCGCTGCAGCAGCGTGATCTCGTCGATGAAGCCCGCAGCCGCCTCGCGGTCCCGCCCGGTCAGCCGGATGCGCTTTAGGGCGTAGATCTTGCGATTGGGAGCCATCACCTTGTACACCTGCACAAGCCAGGCTGCTGACTCTGGGCATTCTAATTAGCGCAGGTAGGGCAAATTATCAGGGCCAGCCTCCATAATCCATTTGGGAGGCTGGCCCTACCATGTAGGGCCTTGCAGAGGCCGATGGTATGCTGAGGGAAAGACAGGCCGTGCGCATTAAAGAGGCTGACACTGCTGTCCTCTCCATAGATGCCTCCCTCAAAGGGAACCTGTCTATGCATCTTCGCCTCGTGGTCAGGATGATGTAAGAGTGTCAGTGCCACGTTATCAGCATGATGTGAGGGTGACTGCGCAGTCCCTCTAGTATGAAGTGAGGGTGAGGTCACCTTGGAGGAGCCGCCCCGACCCACGCACTCCAGCTTGGTGTAGCGTGTGCCCCGCACGACCACGCTGTTCTCGTCCTCACGGCGCACCCTTTGCTGCTGCTGGCCTTGCGCGCCGTGCTGCTGCTTCTGCTGCTGCTGCGGCTGCTGTGCCGGTTGCTGCGTGGCATGCTGCTGGTGCTGGTGCTGCTGCTGTTGGGGCTGCGTGCTCCGCTGTGAGCTCTGCTGCGCATGTGCGGCCTGCAGGGGCGCTGCACTCTGCGGCACTGGCGGCCCGGAGATGTTGGACAGCGGCTGCCTGCACAGCGCATCGAGACGTGAGAGCAGTACAGGCATGCTGATTGGCTTGAGAGGCGGAATGCAAGACACCTTTCTGCGAGGAGCCATGTCAGTTGCAGCCTGCCGACTGATGGATGTAACTTGCAAACGCTCATTGGGGACATGTTCTGAACAGCTTCAGAAGCAAGATGCCAGGGACTGTTCAAGATTGGCACTGCTGCCCTCACTAGTCTGCATGCACACATCAGGGCATGGACAGGAAGTGTGAGTAGGGTACAGGAGGCATGCGCCAAGGTTGGCTACCTACCTTGGCCGGCTGGGAGGCGGCCCCATGACGGGGCGCTCTGCGGCAGCAGCGTGCGCAGCGTCGGTTTTAGCGCCCGGCGCCGGCAGCTGCGGCGGAGGCGGCGGGGCGACGAGCCGTGCCCTCTCTGCCCGGGGCTGCCCGCCTGCGGGCATGCGCAGCATGCATCACGGATGGGCTTAGGAATATAAAAAACTGCACAATCTAGCCCTGGCTGCCTGAGCTGTGCAGAGCAGGGCTTCTCCTAACTGGCGCCTTCAGGACCATGCTGTCGCGGTGGGGCAGCCTTCATGACATGAATCTGACGTGATGCAAGGGCAGACTTGGGAGCACTTTCTGCTGGCAACTGCTTCTATCCAAGGCACCTTCATGGAGAAAACAAACCTGCGATGGCCATGATGTTGCCAGAGGCAGTTCGGGAGAGGGGCAGGGTCTGCTCGGGGTCTTCTGCCGGCTTCCCGCCCCTCCAGCCCGCCAGATCCAAGGACGGCGGCTTCCGCAACACGGCCGTGGGCGCCTCTGACAGTGCCACATCCTCCTGCGCACAAATGCCTCAGCTATACGCCGCCCGATTAGGAAACGAGAGCCCGTCGGGAGAGCAGGCGGGTTCACAGAGACTCTACTGACACATAGCAGATATGCCAGCCACGAGCAGTACATTCATCAGTGAAGGACAGCTGAGTGCTCATGCAGGGCCTCTGTCAAGGCAGTCGCAGAGGCAGGCCCCTATTTGGAACAGGTGAGGAGCTATGTAAGGCTCACCTTGGCATGCGGGCGGCTGTGGAACTGCGCGATGCTCTGGCGGCCCTTCATGGCCTTGGCGGCCAGGCCTCCGTTGATTAGCGGCACCGTTTCATCCCCGTCCTGCGGCAGAGGCTGCAGAGGTTGCCGCTGGCTGTGTGGCGGCGGCTTGTGGTGCACTCCCATTGGCATGGGCCGCCTTTCTACCCTCTTCATTACCTGAGCCAATGCAACATGACTCGCCATAAGCATCTGCGATTGTCTCATACCCATCCTATCACTCATTGCAGGGGTTGCCAGTGGCCACATGACATCAGCTTGTGATGCACCCATATATAGGCACAGGCTGCCTCTTAAACCTCTTTGTGACATGCGCCAGCACACTATGACACATCGGAGAAGCCATGCCCTCACCTAATGCAGCCACTCACACTGCTGCCTTTCAGGACCCCTCAAGAGGGAATTGTCTGAACGTTCTAAGGGCATTTTACCCTGCTAATTCAAGCAACACATCTGGCACTAGCTCTTCTGCTGTCACTGCTGACATGCCGCATACCTCCACTGTCTCTTGCGCGTCTGGGCTGTCGTCTGAAGCCCTCTCTAAGTCAGGCCTGCTGCGTAGGGGTGGCAGCTGCTTGTCACCCTGTGATGAGGCGTGCTGCAGGGGCGGCCTCCCTGAAAGTGTTGTGATGATATGTCCTGGATGTCTCACTCCCACCTGCACACAGCCTATGCTTTCGCTGCCAGCTCCTGTAGCACTAGACCCAAACATGACCATGTCAGAGAGATTTGTACACAAACTCCAGAGCCATGATGTGAAGGACACTGGATGCCACTGCCTTGGCATGCAGTGTTAATGCGTAGCATTTGCAGCTACAACTCTCGACACATCTACGACTGCCATACTGCCCTGCCGAGAATCTACAACGCAGGCACAGCCACAGCTCTGTTCAGGTGTGCACATGGCAATCCTGTGAGACCAGAGCAGCTACCTCCAGCTCTGGCAGAGGCCGCCGCTTGGCCAGGGCAGCCTGGGCCTCCGCCTCAGCTTTCCTCTTCTCTCCGCTGCTGCTCGGCTCGGCCGCGCTGTCCTCTGGGACCGCCGTGACGGCCTCTGCAGGCTGGCTCTTCGACATGACAACCCTTGCGGCGCCCCCTCCCAATCCTGCCAAAAAACCATCACACATTGAGTAGGCTGCTGCCTGACACTCCTCAGGAAGAACATCGCATGGCACTGGCAAAAGTGCCAGGGCCAGAGCTTATAAGGGGCGCTTCAGGCAGATACATGACAAGGTCTGTTTGAGTTGGCACCTGCCATGCGGTAGTCGTAGCACACAGAGATTGTGCGCGAAATGGAGTGCTCAGGGACTCACCTAGCCGTCTGGGGCCCTGTCTAAGGCTGCTCAGGGTGGAGGTGCCGCCGAGGCGACCCACATTCCTGTTCAGCATCACTGTGGGCTCATCGCTCAGGCCCGGCCGGGCATCCTGGGCAGCCGCCTGCGCTGACCTGCCCGCTGCGCTGCGCTGGCGCAGGTTCAGCGTCTCTGCCTCGGCCTGTGCTGAGCTGATGCTGGAAGTACTGCTCGCGCTGTTGTCCGTTCTCCCTGTAAGGTATGTCCTTTCAGCTTCTCACCTCATCACCCTGAGCCAATATGACATGTCCAGAGAACTGCATTCCAGGCTGGTGCAGTGTGCAAGCCTTGGCAGTACAAGTCAACTCTGAGGGTGTGAGGACAGGAACAAGTGTGTCTGCACTGACCTGTGGCAGGTGTGGCCACACGCGCGTTGTGCTGCAGAGTGACAGTAGCTTCTCCGCTCCCACCAGATGCGCCTGCAGTGCATTCCTGTGTTCTCTGCTGCCTAACGCAAACTCGATTGCCGTTTCTGGCAGGCATGTGCAGCTGTCACAAGTGCAGTAAGCAGCATAGGCATGGAAGCATAGCGAACCTTGCTTCAGCACCTGCTGCCTTTATGAGGCTGTTCTCACGGGACCATGTCTCGTTGACTTGTACGTAGCGTACAAGCCCTGCTTTCTGCATCCCATGCCATGCTGTGCTCACCAGCTCTAAGGCATCTGTCTTTGGCGTGAGCATGAAAAAGGAAAGCTGCATGCCTGATGTCCCGCTGAGGGAGGCGACTGCTGCTGCAGCGGCATGGGCAGGCCTGCCCTTCTGCTGGGCAGCTGGAGGGCCCTGCTTTGGGCTGCCGGGCTCTGCCCGCGCTTTGCCGAGCCCTGCTGCTGGCGGCGCCCTGCTGCTGACGTCAGCTGTTGCGTCTGACGGTCCAACGCGGTCCTATACAAACATTGCAATCTCAGACAGCAGTTGCACTACTTAACAGCCATGATCTGCAATCCGCATGTCATCCCCAACTGGCGGTGCAGCAGGTACAGAGGCAACGATGCCGATCAGCTTGACTCGACTGGGAAATTACCAGAGATGCAGACATCTTAGTGCAGAGCATCTGCTGCGCAGCATGGGAGCTACCTAAATGATGCTTGAGAAGCGATGCTCCGAACACACCTGCTGACTGGTCATCTGGTTGCTAGCGCTGACTTCCAGGTGGCTGGTAGTCGTGAAGTCCCTGATCCTGCGCTGATCCACGTGTGGCGCAGGCGTGGGCAGAAAGGGGGTGGGCAGGCTGTGCTGGGTGTTTCCTTGGGCGGCAGCCTGGCTGCTGGCGTATCTGCGCGTCTGAGTGGTCTCGGCCTTTCCGGTGAGCTCCATTCCCCTCACCCTTTCCTCCATGGCTTTCAGCTTGCTGCATGGCAGAATCCAAAATGATGAGATGGGATTTTGTACCAGTCCCATATCTGACTCAAAATGCACTCCTTGTGCCTATGGGATGCAACCAGATGGCATGTCTGTCAGATGTCTGCAAGATGCATGAGCTTGCGCCACAGTATACAACATGGTGCCGGGAGCTCTCATGCCACGCAAGCAAATGACTGATGTGCCAATTGTGTAGTTTAGTGCCGCTCCCTGCAGCAGGTGACATAGTGCTGCAGCAGTCTGAGATGAGGGTGTAGGAGGGTGTACCTGGCAGGCTCCGCTCCAGCCTTCAGGCCTTTCTTCAGGATGGCAGCCGCCCTCTCTGCCTCCCCTGCAAAGCCAGCAGTTCCCTCTGCTTGCAAGCGCCTCTCCCATCAGCCAAAGCAGTCTGTGAAACAAGGTCAGCCTTAAAAGAGCAGATCGTGAGGCACTGACAGCAATACAGCCAGCCAGCAGGTCTGCACTGAGACAGATGAAGTGTTACCACTACAAGGTATGTTGAAGCTGTGACAGACCTGCTTTGATTTCAAGGCTAGCCCACTGGCAGTACAGGTCTGCTGACTCAGCCGCGCCGCCTATGTTCTGGTCCTTGAGGGTTTTGTACGTCTCCCTGGCCTCGTGAGGGTTCCGGCAGCTGTATACAGTCACAACGATGAGTAGAGCTGAAGCAAAGGATATCAATGCATGGCCAACAGGGAGACTCAGGCTGGTTTTGTGGAGGCCATTTGGTTTCATCAGGGGCCTGCCACATGCGAGGAGCACTGGTCATCGTACTTGTGCAGGGCTGCAGAGTTCTGCCAAGCAGTTACATGGCTCAGGCCAGCATGTCTGATGTCGCAGCGCCTGTCACTATACTGCATGTGAGCATTTGATCAGAGGGCAAGTGCTGCACCCTTGGTGGCGCGCATAGCCCAGCCAGAGCTGCAGGTAGGCGGGCGCATTGCTCTTGGCGGCCAGGCGCGTGGCCAGCTTGTACAGCTGGAACAGCGACACCGCCCGCTGCCCGGGCTGCATGCCCTTGGGCAGCTCCAGGGTGGTGCTGACCTGGCGCCCCGCCATTTCCCGCTCCTCATGGGACAGAAACTCCCACCTGCAGCATCACAGCACCTGTGAGTATGTCTTGTCTCAGCATGCAGAATCGGCTTCTGTGTGCACGAGGGCTTTGCAAACGGCTAGTGGTCTTGCCTGACTGTCCCCTGATACATACATGGCAGTGCTCTGGATCTGCCAACGCCTCTGTGTGTCAGCTTGTTGAAGCAGGTGCAAATAGCTGGGTCTGGCTATCTCACCAGTGTGTGGCTGTGTCTGGGTCTGTAGGCGAGGCACCGAGCAGAACATCTGCCAGCTTTGCGCGTTCATTCTGCCTTTCACTCCTTGGTTGAGCTGCCAAGTAGGCCTTCACGTCCTCCTGCCATGACTGACCTACACCAGCCTGCAAGGTTCCAGGCTATCAGGACGGCTTTATATAGGCAGCCCAATTTTGGCCTCCGTGGTCAACTTAAGAGCAACTGAATACTTCAAACACGCTGTTGACGATGTTTGGCCGCTAGGGACCAGGCAAGAGACAGGAAGGCCAGTACAGGACCGTTCGACCACTGTATCACTTGATATAGTTGCAAGCCACCCGTTGTAGCGAGAGAATGTAGTAAACGAGATATGGCTTTATGGAGCAGATCGTGTGGAAGGGTGTTGCATCACCCCTGCCCGCACAGAAACGACAAGAGGTCACGACACACCTGGCCCATGATAGCCCTTACTGCCGCCCCTTCATGTCCGCTGAGTGCTCCTCCGCTGCTTCCGCGCTCGCCTTTTTGCTTTAAAACTCCGGCATCGCTTTGCAGCTGTTGGCATGGTTTTCGGAATGCGAGGGTGACTGGACTCACGTGATATCACATGGCACCCAGCTGGATATCAGATTTCTGTCAGTTAGGGTGGTACATACATCATTTGTCAGTGCTCTGCGGCGATGTAGACACGCTGGAGCCAGCTCATCAAGGAGTAGGTTGTGGGGGAGAAGGCAGGTCACACTAGTGTGATCACTCATGAGTAGCACCTCTGCCAAGCAAGAAAAAGTGCCTAGAGATGTTGCTCAAGGTGCTGCCAATACACACACCATATACATTGATGGTGCACCTTGCATCTGCCAGCTAAGACACATTGGTCTCTTGCCATAGATTACAGTTTGTGACCTGTATGACCCTGACATTCCTAGAACAATCTGGTTTCCTCCCTGATCTATCCCCTGATCTAACCCAAAGCCAAGCTTGTAAGCTCGGCTGCACAGCGATCTGAGAAGCGCAAATAAATGGCGACCTGAATATACTACATCTCGGAGGCGACAACCGGAAATATGGAACTGTAAGGACAAGCACAAGCGTCACATGCATACACCAGACCCTGCTGTGGAGACAAACACAGGAGAATGCCACTGAAGCCCTTGAGCCTATCGCAGAAGCTCAGCTATGAAAGGAAGCCACCAGTACCATGTCTATACAGAGGGGCAGTATTTGATACCTAGGATACAGTGCGGATCAGGGGCAGCTACATATGAAGGCACTGAGGCCTGCCGCTGCTCTGAAGCTACTGATGTCCTCTCAAACGCCACAGTACCGCAGACTGGCGCCTTGCATCTCTGAGCGGCGAATGTGCCAAGCAGCTGCCTCAGCATGGCAACTCTGCCACTCTGGAGTCATACTGCCTGGAGCTGACTGTCCTGGGGAAGGTGTAGTTCTGGCTGTTGCCCAGCAATGGCGCCAGGCTCTCTTCTAAGCACTCTGCTATCAGGTCCATTCCCGCAGCGTTCGGGTGCAGGCCATCCGGCAATAGCCCCTGCACAGCAAACAAAGGGCTGAGACATGATGCTGCAACCTACTACATGCCCACAGGATGTATGAGAGATGTCATGCTGTGGCTGATGCTCTTCGCCATGCACTGCATAGCGTCCAGGTCACACTGCCGGCAACGGTCAGCTGACAAATGCTTCTCTTGCGTGCTGCAAGGTTCACGGCATATACTGTGGCTGCTCTTTCATAGAATTCTCAAGGAATGCCTTGATTTGAGGCAGGGAGTGTGTAAGGCGTACCACATCTAGGACCTCGCCGCCACACACTGTGCGTACGAGCGGGGCCCCACAGTACACATAGTGCAGGAGTGGGTTGAGCAACGCCAGCGACTGCACCATGAGACAGCCGTCAGCAAGACAATCAGTCCCTGCCTTCTGCAGGAGATTGACACGTACCAGACCGCAGCTATTTCTCTGACCGTCAGACAAGACATGAGACTCATGAGTGCAACCAGTGCTTGCAACATCACCCAGCGCAGAACAGACTATGCCCGCGCTGCGCCGGATTGTATTAGTCGTGCCAACCTCACAACAAAAGACCAATCCTGATCCCCAATTCTTCTCTTATCATTGTCAGGGTGTGAGCGCTGAGGAAATATGCCTCGAACGCGCTGTTCACGGCCTCCAGAGGCTTGGTGAAGCGGTTGGGCCACTTCCACTCCTTGGGACCCACGAATGCAGCGCCACGTGGAAGCAGGCCCTGGATCACAATGTGTGCCTCCGGGGCCGCCTGCCTCAGCAGCTTCACAATCTCCATCACCCTGTAGCACACGCTCTGGGTTAAGCAAGTAGAGATGTCCGCAGGCTGATTCCAACTCTTGTCACGACCCTGTAACTGCGGACTTACAGCACTTGCGCAGACGCGCAGCCTGAAGTTTGTGTCAAAGTCAAAGTTGTGCACAGGAGGAGGGCGTCCAGCACACGTTAGCAGCTGGACGTACCCTTTCCCAGTGTCCGACTTCGAAATTGGCCCAATCACGGACAAAATCATGGCACGATGCCACTGTGTAGGGATGGCATGGTGCGGCTGTGTACAGATTTGGAGGGCTTTGCTCAGACAAGCGCTCCAAGAGTGCTGTTTGATGGGGATTCACAGCCAACTGGGAGGCCTTACCTGTACTGTATTCCAGGCACTGTGGCTAGAAGCTCGGTCTCGTTCATGTTGCAGTCCGCCGCAGTGAGGTCGTTGGTGCCTATCAGCATCGTGAAGACCTTTGGAGGCTTCTTGGGAAGCTCTCCGTTCAGTATCCTCCACCACAGATGCCCTATCTGGTCTCCTGCATGCCACAGACATCTGTCAATATCAGGAAATGTCATTGTGTCAAGTCTCACTGCACAACAGGCATGACTAACACTGATTTGCGCAAGATAGCATTGAGCTGGCTATACATGGATTAGTGCAAGGAGTTGCGAAGATTGCTTGGAAGTCTCTGGCACCGCACCTGCAATGGCCAGCACTTCGGCATTGTACTTCGAGCCAAAGTGCTTGTAGAAGACGTCCTCAGTTCCTGATCCAATGGGCCATGGGATGCCTCCAGAGGTGCCCCTCCAGTCCTCAGATATGGAGTCCCCATAGAAGATCAGCTCAAAGCCCTGCACACAATGAAATCCTCAGGATACTACAGCTGTGCAAGACTCTGTGCACTGGGCATGCCCCTGACAAGGTGTCCAGGTCAGCTCGAGGTGGCTCAGCAAGCCCAGCAGCTGTGCAGGCTACCACCTTCCAGCTGCGCTACGCTCTTGCATGTTCACCTGGGATTGCAGCGCAGCACTATGCAGATGCACTCTGCGCATTGTGCACGCTCCTGACAAGATGTGCACTTCAGTCTGAGGGGGCTGGCTATTCCCAGTGTTTGCAGCATTGGAGAGCTGTCAATCCCTTGTGAGGTTATTTCTGGCTACATTGTGGCAAAGTGTGCAGAGCAGCCAGGGCTCAAGGCTATGTAACAGTTACTGCTGGGTATAGTGAGATGAGCTGTGTGTACGTACCTCCTTGTTGTCAGCCCTCGTGACCTCCCTCACAAGCCTGGCATGGAAGTTGAGCCAGCCCATTCCCCAGATGTCACCCCAGCGCGCCTCTGGTTGCAGAACTGGGCTGCAAGTGCCTGGGACATGCAAGCTGTTCTCAGACTTGTTCTTATTCTGCTCTCTCACTGGGATGAAGCCCCAGACAAGCAAGCTCATCCCTTGACCTGACTCTGGAAGTACTATAAAAGTTGCTTTCTTCGTTAGAAGATACTCTCCTGAGGAGAGGAAGTTTTTGGAGGCAAGCTGTCCTCGTACCTGTTAGTATAGGCCACAGGTGTGCGACCAAGGGATTGTACATGATGACTGTCAGACAGGCGAGCGCTCCCACCGTCCACAACACCACATGGGCCGAGAGATGAGCGACCATGGCTTATGGCCCACTGCAGCACTCCGAGGAAGAAGTGAGAAAAGGAAAGTCTCGTCTTCAGCTGGTAAAAGGTGAATACCATGATTGAGTGCTGCTCTGCCTGCATGATAAGTCATCCTGCATCAGATCACCTCTTGTGTCGTTGCTACCGGATTGAGCTGCAAGAGGGCATAGGCGATTGTCTGTGGATGTACGGTAGAGTTGGCTGCTATAGGCGCGGCTGCAAGCCTCGAAGGAAGCAGCAGCTTCTTGCAAACGCGCGTTATGGATGACAACTAGGGCGCGCCCCGCCTTCTTCTCAGGCTCTGGAGCACACTTGAGATGAATTAGCGCTAGGCGCGTCTCGCAGGAGGTGCTGCTGTGGCCGTGTACTAGGAAGTGCTGCAAAGCCCTAGTGACAACAGCCTGTGCTGCGCGTGCTGTATCACTACACCGTTGCGTCAGCACACCGCTGGACAGGACTTTAGGATGTAATCCACAGCACTAGCATCAGGCAAAGCTGAGGTGGGGAATATCAGCAGGGCAGGGCCGTCCGTGGGGCCGGCAGGACGGGGTGGATAGAGAGCCCTCGATATTTCCGAGCTTTGTCAGCCTGCAGCACAAAGGCCCAGGTTTTGGCAGCGATGGGGGTGTTGATTGGAGGAGAGAGATGCAATCAGCAGTTGATTCACACGCAGAATTCGGCACAGCCGTTCTGCTCCCGCAGATCCCGGCAGATCAGTACAGCTATTAGAGCATCATCACAGTCACGAGGCCACTTAAAGCCGGCCGCCACATACAATTCACAAGCCAGATGTGAAAGAGGCACTTTGGCAGCCCGGAACACCGACTGTTGTCGGCCCAACAGCTCCTGCGTCTGCTGTTCGGCGTCGACATCGTCCTTGACGCACGACATCAATCTGGACGGCAGCAGAGCAGCAGAGTCAGTCAAAGACTCGAATCCAGACAGGATACTTAATGTCCTGGCACATCTTGTCGGAAAGGTCGTCCTTTACAGCGCACTTCTGAAGCTAGCAGGCAGGACCCTCGCTCCTTATTCTTTGGCTGCCTATGCTTGAGCGTCGTGCATCAATCTCCGATTGACTCCCATGGGCTTGACTGGTCTCTCCAGTACTTGCTTTGCATGGCCTCAGTGCAAGTGTGATATATTGTGCCTCTGGCCCTACTGACTACCACGCTGACAGTGTGACTTGTCTGCAGGCCTTGCTCTAGGTATGCAAACAGGCGTGGCATGCGCGGCTGTGTTCCTTGCCAGCATACCCCAGAGGCCCCTGACCCCCCACCAGCTCTCACGCTCTGTCAGGGCGCACAACTCAGCAGAGGGTAGTGGATCAGCGGGCATCACGCAGCAGAGCATCCCACAGGTGATTGTCCTTTGCTGCAAGCTGAGCAGCACCAAAGTACTGTTTCTGCACAGGAAGCATTGTAAACAGAGGGCAGCTCAAGACCAGGCGCACGGGGCTTTCGCAGCTGCATGCGTCCTGCTCTGATCCAGGGCCAGTCTTCTGGGTGCTGCAGGCTGCAAACGTACTTGCGTCTGGTCTGATCGCCTGCTGTTTCAATGCTTCCTGTGCAGGCATGATAGTCCGTTTGAACCTATAATGACCACTGCAGGTGTCGTGCTCTTGTGTCACAGCCATAATGCACATAGCGCTTATATAGATGGCTCCTGCAAGAGTGACAGCGAGAGCCCAATCACAACAGCATGCATGTTGTCTCAGACTCACAACTGGCCTTGTGCATGCAGATCCCCCTCATGGGCAGTGATGATGAGGACATCTCCCCGTCTAACGGAGCATCTATCATGGAGTCTGGCGCGGATGATGATGCGAGCATGGAGGAGAAGAAGGAGGCTGTGGGCGAGAGCGTGGCCGGAGTGGTGCAGGCGCTCACAGAGCTGGCCAGCGCGCAGACGCCGGCTTCCGTCTGGCTCCCCAGCAAGCACCTCACCGTGCAGCTGTCCGGCAAGGTAAAATTTCTTGAGGACAGCAGAGTATACCTAGAAAGTCGCAGCTCCTTTGACAGACTGGTGGCTGAGCTCTCCTAAAAGTCATTTGTCGGTGTGCTCATGATCTCCTCTTGAAGCCAGTCTCAGACCCAGCTCCCCTCAAAGTCATCATGGGTATGCTGATGATACTTTTTGACGAATGGGCCGCCAGTCTGTCAGAAGAGTCTTGAAAGCAAGTCACATGCTGTCTGCCAAGAACACTAGAACTGGACTACAACCGGCAAGATCTCAAGATGACCTCTTGAGTACCTGACATGTCACCTGTGACATCTCTGCAGGGGGGCAGCATGAACCGCTCAGTGACAATTGGGAATGTCAAGTTGAGCATCCCAGGGCGCATAATGCGGGTCATCAGGGCCCTCTTGCAGTTTCCGGGGCATGTGATGAACCTGTTTGCGTTCAGAGCCCAGCAAATCATGCTCGGCAGCGCTCCTACCAAGCTGGTGCGCCCATTCAGCCTCTGATTGACCCTTCATCCTCAGCCAAGGAGCCACCTTGTGAGCCATGGCAGGGCCCCTGCCTGAAGATGGATACCCTCACATGCTGGGATATAAAGCAGCGCAGCAGCAGACGTGCCAATATTGTAGGGCATGTGCACAAGCATGACCTCTCCAGATTGCATTCAGCACTGCATCATCCCTTGCCGTGCTGTGGCGGCATGCAACCGTCTTGCCCTGACTTGTCGGGCAATCTCTGTCGAGAATGACTAGGGTGGCAATCCATAGCTTACAGCCATGGGGCATACACATGGAATTCTGGCAGCCTCAGCCTTGGGAGCCAGCACAGCCACCAAGCAGCCAGTCTGCAGCGCCCTTAGAATGCCATCTCTGTACAGCATGCAATCATCACAGTGCTTGTGCTCATTGTCCTGGATTCTGGCGCGCAGATATGGTCCATAGTGGTGGGGCTGCCATTGTGCGCTGTGGGCGGAGTGTTCTACAGCTGGGCCAGCGGCCAGACCCTTGTGGAGGGCTTTGTGAACGCCTATGGCGCGCTCTACAAGATTCCGGGTGCGCCACTTTTCTGACCATTCCCAGGCTCACAACGATACCTGCAGCAATTTTCAAGGAAGCAGATACTTTGGGAGTGACCATGTGCAGGAGATGGCTAAAGCAGCTGAGTTACATGTGCAGTGGTGCAGCCCCCAGTCCTGCCTGTGAGGATATGACCTTGTAGATACTGGGTAACCTCTGTACCACAGGGGTCTTCATGGCACAAGGCTGCAGAGGTTGAGGAACTTATTCGTGCATGCACAACACCACATGTGCATGGGTGTGCAGGTGTGACTGTCATTGGAGAAGTCAATCAGCTGACGACGCATGTCATGAACGTGCTGTGGCTCCTGGGGACCTTCACCTTCGCAATTGTGATTGGTATCATTGGCGAAGACGTCACCAATACCATCATGGTAAGGGCAAACACCCTGGCACAACTCCTCACATCACATATTGCCATATTTGTCATGAGAGCACGCCCCAATGTCTTAAGAGGAGTGCCATGTGTACAGGCAGGACAGTCAGGTCACTGCCTGTAACACCCGCTCAGCCCTGTCTGAACATGATGGCAGTGCAGGGCCTCAAGAATGGTGGCCTGACACGATTGCTGTATGCCATCCTGCCACTGGCCCAAAATGCTGAGTGTAATGCTGAGGTGATGCTTCTGCATGTAGAACGTTCGCAGCGGCAACTACAGCGTGGTGGCCGCCAATCACACCCTCATCCTCAACTGGAACGACCAGACAGTCCCGCTGCTGCGGCAAATAGCCATCAACAGGACAGAACGCGCAGACGACACCTATGATGGGTGATGCTCTCTAGCTTCCCTCTTGTGGCGCCTATAATCTTATTCAGGCTATTCACCAAGATGGGAGCATGTGAGCATGTGCAGGGTTCACTGAAAGTGCATGCTTCAGGGGACAGTAGTGCGATTAGGACGCTTGTGACCGCTTTGCATCTGGAAGGGCCCTGGCATCGAGGAATCTCTTGGAAACCCTGCTGGGGGTTTTCCAGCTGTCACGAGTTGCTGCAAGCAGTGAATTTACCCTCATGATCTGTCTGGGATATTGACAGTCTCACTGAGTCTCCCAGCTCAGAGGTGCATTCAGACATCTCTGAGGTTAGGAAACCCCCCGATTGCTGGCAATGCCCCAGTACATGCTTTAAGGGAATCTTCACAGATGCTTTGCAAGCTTCACGACAATTGAGTGAACAAAGGGCACATGCAGCCACAGCCTTGAGTGACATGGCCATGTATACTTCTTGATGTTGAATAAGCTTCTGCAGGCCTGTGGTGGTGCTAGCTGAGAGGGACAAGGATGACATGGACAAGCAGCTGAAGAAGGCACTGTGGGGCCACAAGATCGAGTGGCACACCCGCTCGGGCGCCCCGCACTCCATCGCGGATCTGGAGAAGGTGGCTGCCGGCCAAGCACGCACCATCATCATCCTGCAGCCTGATCAGGAACAGGTAAGTATGCTGAGATCTTCGATCTTCAATCTTTTGAGAATCTCTGACTCAGTCTCATGGCTCTGCGGTAGTACTGCCAGCATACGTGAGCATGTTCCACATCAGTATATTGCACAAACTGCAAGCAGATGCTTAAAGGCTGTTGATGAGCATTCAGTCTTGTCAGATAGCTTGAGCCATACTAGAGACGACTGGTGCTGCAGCATCCAATATAGGTATGGTTTTTGAAAGCTGCCAGAGAACAATGCCAAATTGTCATACGCGAAGTCTAGCAGGCAAGCACTGAGAAGTCAGCTTGGAGGGTGCAGGATGCAGGCAAGAAGCTGGTGTCAGCTATGCTGGGCCTGCAATCCACCAGGGCTGCCACACAGCCGCGGCCCTTCTTGAAGCTCTCTAAGCAGCATCTTGCCGTTCAGGTATCCACTCTCGCTTCCCACATCTGGCTGCCACACCCTCGTTTCAGAGTGCTGAGAGTTGTTGTGAGACAACAGTGAGTCCCCAAGGGCTCTCAAAACTTGCTCAGCTGCTCATCCTTACGTACCCACCCTCTGCCCTGTGCCAGAAAACCATCCCTCCACGCTGCGCTAACTTACGCAGGCTCCGGAGAGCGGCCCGGAGGCGTCGCTGTTCCGGGCGGTGCGGGACATCATGGAGGAGTCTGCGCAGAGCCTGCGCCTGACGCGCCTGAGCGGCAAGCGCGACATGAGCACCCTCCTCTCCCAGAGCGCCTTCTCGGTGAGGCGCCCTGCTTGTTGGTGTGAGGTTCTGAGGCTGTGTGCGGATTAGGAAAGTGCTGGGCGCCATGCACTGGCTGAGCTCTTGCGCAGCCTCTGCACGGCAATGATAAGCCCCACAAGTGCTAGGGCATGCGAAGTAATCAGCCTTGGCCTGGCGCGGCCAGTGTATGCTGTACCGTCAGTCATGTGAGACACGGCAGTGTGATGCTGTATGTGCAGCTGTCTCTGGATATGATCAGCATGCATGCATTGGAGGCCTCTGTGGGGTGTTCAGGTGGCTTAGAGATTCCTTGAAGTTGACTTGCCTTGCAGCCGGGCGTGGCCAGCGTGTACTGTACCATAGTGCAGCAGACGCACAACGGTGTGGAGCTGTACGTACGCCAGTTTCAGGAGATGGTCGGCCTGACGTTCGGGGACATCCGGCGGCGCTTCGACACGGCCGTCGTCGTGGGGTTTATGTGCAAGGCGGGCGAGCTCAAGATGAACCCCTCAGATGAGGAGGAGATGCCCGAGGGGTCCCGCCTTGTGGCTCTGGCAGACAATGGTGCGGACTTCTCCCATCCCGCTGATGCATTCACAGCCAGAACATCTGCACGTCCACACTGGCTGGGCCTCAAATAGCAGACTCCTCTCATTCTGCTGGTCTACTTGATAGCCAGAGGATCTGCATGTCCGCCTTTACTAGTCCTCTGACAACAGAATGTCATCTCCAGACTTGCTCTCCTCATGACTTTCAGGGTTGATCATGAATACCAAACATTCTGATTGTGCTCCATCAGTAGAGATGGAGGTGTGATAGACTGTGCCAATGCTGATTCCATTCTGCTTTAGGCTCTGACAGTCATTGTCTAGGAGCGTCAGCCTGAGGGATAGCAAATATTCTTGCAGGATACTTCAAGGCCTCAAGGCCGAAGAATGGGAAGAAGAATGGGAAGAAGAATGGCAACGGCAAGCGCAGTGATGGCCTGCCTGCCACCTGCGTCTCTGCTGCGTATGCCAAGGCTACAGAGCATGACCTGAAGAGCAGGCCGGAGTACCGGCAGGTGACAGCCCCAGGGCTTTTTCTTGCCTTGGTCACCCTTTGTTGGGGCTGTGGCTGCCAATGTGTATGCTTAGCAGGTGCTGTATCTGCATCTGTCTTTGTGGAGTGATCCAGAGAAAAGCATGCTTCCCGCGCAATGCTGTAGACCTCAACTGAGCTTGCCTTCCTAATCTCAGGTAATTCAGATGCCATTGTCCTTATCTCGTCTTGTAGGAGTGTGCCTGTTTGGCCAAACTGCTGTGCAAGAAAGAATATGGCTGAGGCTACACTTGCTGATGCCGAGATGGCAGTCTGGCTGAACATGTAGCCCTGTGCAGGCCATGGATCTGGCCGAGTCCTCTGATGAGGATGCAGCGGCGAGCGATGCCAAGCGCGTGGTGGTGGCATGGTGGAAGGATGACATCAGCGGCCTCCTCGCCAGCCTGGCGGCCTTTGCGCCACGCGGCAGCGCCATCAGCATCGTCTGTGAAGACCAGCCTGAGGTGAGCTTGCTTGCCCCTGCCTCCTGCATCCCCTGAAGTGTTGTGTTGCCTTGGACGGTTGTGAGCTCAGTATGGCACCCCACTGACGCAGCTCTCATCAGAGACATCAACCATCAGCATTCCGGGCAGCCTTCCAGGATCCCAATGTTGCCGATGCCTGCTGACCAATTCTTCTGTGTGAGAGGTGTGATGTGCGTGCGTGAGGGCATGGGAGCAAGTGTCAAATCGTGACGAGGGGTGCGCTCATGCAGATGTTCAAGGATAAAGACAAGATGCCCCGGAGGGTGCAATTCAAGTGGATTGAGGGGGATCCGGCCTCTGTGGATGCAATGAGGAACGCAGGCCTTGAGGATGCGCATGCGCTCATTATCGGAGGCAGCACGAGCGCCACGCCTAAAGAGGCCGACGCCTACACACTCACCACCATCACTCTCGCCCAGGCACGCCTCGTCAGACTTTGATTGACTGAACCGGAACATGCTGTGAGGTACTTGCCGCGCGTGGTAGACTGGAGCCACCCAAGCAGATCGAAAGAGTGTCAGCAGTCTGCTGCCCCCGCTTCCTGGACCTCATGCATGCTTCACTATCTTGGCAAGATCATGACAGTACATGATGTGCAGCGCTTCGCGCTCTCATGCACATTGGCCCCTGTTCCGACCACATTTCTCTCGTCTCCCGCCATGTCTGCAGCATGCTAGGTTCATTGACAAGCATGTGCCCACGTGAGACTTTCTGCAGGAAGTGTTGCTGAAGGCTGGGCGAGACAAGGACAGCCCGGCGCATGTGGTGGGCATGGTGCGGCAGCCCGAGACTGTGGAGGTTGCAAACTTCCTCATTGACAAAATGGGCCACGGCGTCCTCACAGCCGAGCTGCTGCAGCCGGACGAGCTCGTCAGTGGCATCATTGCCCAGGTGCGCCCCTCTTGCCTGTGCTGCATCGTCTGATCAGTTGGTCACCTATATGAGGAGTCCCCCAGTCTATGGCTCATGGGCCGGGCCCAACTCTGATCACAGAGCGGTGTGCACAGATGGGATGCCATATTGCTCAATCACATAAATTAGTCCCGGAAAGAGAGCTGCGCTTCCCTTCGTAGACCTGCATGCTTTACAAGCTTGGCTGATGGCAGTACAATGACTTGAGATCTGATGGGCCTGGCCTCATGGCCCTAATTGCCTCCACTGGACATTGAACATGAAATAATGATCAGAACAACAACAACACAGGTGATGAGCATGTGCTGTGCTTGCAGGTTGCTGCAGAGCCGCAGATGGCCACTCTTCTTTCAGGGTTTATATATTCCAGTGAAGGTAAGTCACTGCTCTTCAAGGCTTTAGCGATACGACTGCCATCTGGAAGCAAGATCAACCTTGGCCTGGATGCTATCACTCAACTGCCTTTGGCCCATGCTGCATCTCTGAAGGCTTCATGGAGCACCCTGGCATACAGTGTTGAAGCTCGGCATGGTGCAGCACTATGGAAACAACCTGCCACATCGTGCCCAGGTTGACATCTCAGCCTCACATGCAGGCCAGGAGATCTATCTGAGGCGGCCGCTGCGATATGGCCTGCCGGATGACATGGCGGTCACCTTTGCACAGGCAGGCTTCACAGCTGATGTCCTCTGCTGAAAATTTTTGGCAGCATGCAAGTCTGACCTGAAAGGCCCTCGCTTGCACAGTCTCAGCCTATGAGGAAGAGCACCTGAGCATGTCCAGGCTGTTGTCGGATTAAGCCAGTGTTTGATCCTCAGCTTGTCCTTTCTTGGACTTGGTTGCAAAGCTGCATGTGCATGCACAGGTGGCTGAGCTGCTAAGGGCTTCTGGCGAGCTGGCGCTGGGGTACATCACGCAGGTGCGCTCCCTCAGAGCTACACTCCTTTTACGGCAGACGTTTCTGTGCCACCTCTAGAGGCAGAAATTGCGCGCTCAGGACTGGTCAGCTATGTGTGCGCCTGCAGGGAAGGGCCCTCACTGGCTGAGATCCAGGTTGCTTGCACGTAATCCTCGGGGTGCTTTCACTACCTGAGCAAGCATGGCGTCTGTTTACGTTGTTTATTTGTTTGCAGGATGGCCACATGCGGCTGGCTCCAAAAGCTTCAGCAGAGCACTGCTTTAAGGGCAATGACAGGCTCATCGTCTTGGCGAGATGAGCACAACAGACTTCCCTGCAAGGCGCAGCAGGCTGCGCCTCCACGACCTAGAAGTATAGCTCTGTACAGTCAGCACTGCCTTGTCTTGGAGCGTTTCAATGCCCAAGGTGCAAGCACACCGGGGAGCTCCTGCAGCTGAAGGCCTTGCCTGTTGTGCTCTGGGCACAAGTTTGTGGCACAAGATGAGCCTCGACAGGACATGAGTAGTCACATGACATGGGCGTCAGCAAGCAGCCTGGCATGTGATACTGCTCTTCCTATGGGAGATCTGCCAAGAGATATGACAGGCAAGCTGCAGGCCAGCAGAGTCCCTTTGTACGTAGATCTGTACCTCTACATGCAGTTCCAGCTCCTGCATTGTCAGTCTTACTGTAGAGCTCTGGGTCATCAGATGGCTGATTTCTCAAGATGGCTTGTGAGGCAACTTCAGTGAAGGATTGAGGAAGTTGATCGAACTGGTGTACAGGCCAAAGATGTGGTCCTATGGAAGCAGATACCGTCAATGCCACAGTTGTGAGGTTGTGTGACGCCAATGAATCCAAATTTCCAATGTTTCCCACTTGCAATTAATTTGATGTTCTCCTGGCGATATCGCCAGTTGGGTGATCATCACTCATGCCACATGCATCTTGGGTTGAGCAACACCTTAAACACATCATCAGACAAGTGTAGCACCCCCGTTGTGACATTACAGAGTAGCTACTCCACCAAGCCGACGAAGTTCTGTGAACCCCGTCATAGCCTGTCCATGTTGTCAAGCACAACGGCCTCATATGAGCATGACAGAGGCTTTTTTCCTTTATTCGCATAGTCACGAGCCCTTCAGCCTCGTCTCCCAATACTATAGGACCTGGTCCCTTCTCACCTGTCAGACGACTCACATCTGACACAATGCTGGTGTCATGCTACCCCAATGGAAGCATTGCTGCGTTCCTTAATTTAAAGATTAGCATAGACATTGTACCCTGGTAGCTATCATAGTACCTTCACTCTCTGCCTCAGAATTATATGTGCACAAGCCGGCAACTTCCTATGCTATGAACGAGTAGGTCTCTCCTCAGCACTTGGAAACCTCAATGCGGGAGTCTTGTCCCAAAGACTACAGGGGCGCAAGCAGTACACTGGGCTGCCCCAATGCAAAGCTTGCACCTAGGAAGCCACGCTCCCTAGAAGGCCGCCTCAAGCAGGATCCTGATCCTCCGGATCAGTCATATCTCTTGAGGGCAGCCATCTAGACAGCAAGTCTGGAAAATGGTCTCATCTACTGCACGAGCTACGAGCAGATACAACTCTGGAGCTGCAGCAACTTTGCCTAGGGACTGGACCTAGGTTTGGGCTGCCCAATTGAATTTGAAGAGCCCTGAAGGTGCTCATGCTTGTCTATGCTGCCCGCTCCATCATGGTTGCCTGCTTAGCACTACCTTTCTTAATTTGGCGATTCCTTGGCCCATCCCTGTCATGCTAGCCTTCACAGGCTGTGGAGCGGGCTAAGAGACATGCCCAATTTCCTGTCCCACTATTTTCATTGGTGCAGCAATAGCAGTTTGGGCTGGCTCATGTGCAAACCTGATTGGAAGTCCTTGGTGTTAGCAGGCCCATCCTATTGTCCTTGCCTGTTGACAGGGCTTGTTTATGCATACCCAGCACTCTGAAGTACCACTGAAGGGCGATTAACAGCCTGTGCAATTGTGCTGCAAATCGTTGCGCGGATGCTTTGCAAGTAAACCATAGCACTCTACAACCTCAGCAGTGCTGGCACAGCCACACAGAACTGGCTGGAGGTTGAAGCCGATAAGACTGGTCAATAGGGGCCCTTCCCGTTCAAAATCCCTACTGGCTGGCATTGGCTGCCGGCGCAGCATCTACCAGCTAGGCTAGCTGATCTGCTTCTTGCTTCTGCACCAGATCAAAAGGATTCGGCCTGGACGGGTTGGAGCTGCCCGGGATTGCCCCAGCGTGCAGGTCGTGCGGCGCCAGGTTGGATAGCGCCATGCTAGGGAGGGGCTGCCCGGGCTGCCCTTGCTGCCCAGGAGTCCTGGAGGACCGCATGCTCTGCTGCAGGTCTGACTTGCTCAGCATCTCCCGGCAGTGCTGTGCTGCCGCCTCCAGCACAGCCTCATTTGGCCCCTGCACACGTGCAGGCCCCTCACAATGCTTAAAAAGCTCAGCATGGGGGCGCATAGACACCAAGCAGACTGACTACTGGCCGTGAGATGCTGCTTGCCTGGAAGTTTTGCCATGCAGAGCAGCAAATATGGATTGTATCACTGAACTAAGAAAAATTGCAGAAAGATAGAGGGTCTGAAATAAGCCCGCTTCCTTGTTCAGGAACTACATGTGCAGACTTATTGCAGTCCAGTGCAAAGTCCAGTGCAAATCTGTCGATGTTGATGGGCCTGAAACGCACCTCCTGCGCTTGATAAGCAGCCTGCGAGGGTGCCAGGGCAGCCTTGATGATGTCATAGGCCTGCCGGGCAGACGGGCGCTCCCTGGGCGGGTTTTCCAAACAGTCATCTATGAGCTGGGCTATGCTCAGTGGGCACTCCTCTGGCACCTGCGAATCCACATTCGTCAGACGCAGGGAACAACGTGTCTAAAAGCCAGTGTAAGGGCATGCAGCTGGATACAGCCTTAGTGACTGCGCCTCATGGTGTGCTTAGGCTTCAGAGGTGGAATATCTGTTGGTGGCTGGTCTATTCTCAAAGGGTGAGTGGGAGACACTGACCAACACAGGCCTGAAGCCAAAGGACACCCAAAGCAGCAAGATCTGTTCTGTCATGAGGTAGGGGAGTTATGGCGTACCCTGAGGGTCCGCAGGTGGCCTCTGATGGGCACCTCCTCCGTACAAATTGTCCACAATACAACTGCAAATGAGAACATGTCCGCCTGCACCAGGCACACTCCTTGAAGGTCTGCAGTGATCTGAGAAGAATCCCGGCTCAGCAGCACCATGAAAGGCTGTTCTCTAGCTTGTGAGTCTTTGTTGTGCTAATTTCAGTATGTCTGATGGCAGTCTGTCTGTATTGGCCAACCAACAGATTGCCAACCGACTCACTGGTGTGAGTACAAGGCAAGGACATGCTTAGCAAGTAGCCTGAGCCAGTATGCTTTGATGCCAGCCTCAGATAGCAACTCTGGCTCAGCAAGCAGGATGCATTATTCTACAAGCACCATGGCTTGGCCATGTGTTGGGGAGTGCCGAAAAAGCCGCAGGGTAGCTTCAGCATGGGCACCTTCTCATTGCAGCGCATGTTGAGGAGGACTTCCGGGGCTGCGAAGGCCAATGTGCCTCCAACTGGCAGCTCCAGAATCGTGCTCTGGATCATTTTGGACAGGCCCAGGTCGCCTATCTTGGCTATCGAGTGGTCCTCGCTCAGCAGTATGTTCTTGCACGTCAAGTCTCCATGCAGACACTGCATAGCCAAAATCGCCTGGTAAAAAAGAGCTTGACAAGAAGAAAGCGCGTTGACAGAGCATCAGAAGTGACATACGGAAGTCACAGACACAAGGCGCCAATACCTGCATCAGCTGATTATGCAGTACTCTGCAAGGGATGACAGCAATGTGGACTGAGAATCAGAAGGCGGCAAGAGATATGCCAAGGGGGGTGGCCTACCTTGCATGCATGCAGGTATGCCAGGCCACGAACCACGTCCAGGGCGATGTACTGGCCTCTGATGTACCAGCGAAGGTGCCCGGTCCTGTCATTGGAGATAGCCTCACTCAGATCTCCACCCTGTGAAAAGCATCTTCATCAGCATCAGAAAGGACTGGTCCTGCCAAAAGTGTGTCAGGTCAGTTCAGCAAGAGACGCGGTGCTTCTTTGATTCAGAATAACTGTTGCACAGTAGACGCACTCCTGCACAAGCCTCGTGCATCTGAATGCATCTGGGTGCTCAGCTCAGCACTGCAGTGACAATAGAGCACAATTCATGGCAGGCAGAGTTGTGGCATGGTTCTAGGTGAGGTCAGGGGCAGGGGTGACCTACCCCCATGAACTCGAGCACCAACACAGGGCAGCCCTCCAGGATGCACGCCCCATACAGCTGCACAATCCTGCTGTCAAAGTTTAGCATCTTGAGAAGCTCCAGCTCCTGCGCATGCAGCAGTGTTCAATCACCAATGCCGTACACGCAGAGTGCAGCATGGGCTAATGAATGTCCGGGAGCTCCCATTTTGTTGCGGAATGCCACGTACACCTAGGCAGACTGATCTGTGGACTGGTACATATACAAGGGCATACACTACGCGTGCAGGGCCTGGAGTAGCATCATGTTATCACCAAGCATTAAGCTCATGTGAGGACCAGACATTTGGGATGCGCAACAGTGCCTGACCTGGGTGAACCTCTCGAGCTCGTTCTGCGGGTCCTCGACATCCTGAAGCATCTTGAGGGCGACCTCCCTGATTCCGCCATGGATTCCCTTCAGCACCTGCATGCTCACATGCCTTCAAACAATAACATTTCTGCTATACACACATCTAGCAGCATGCACTCGTCCGCACACCGGTGCCATGGAATTCATACTTTGCAAGATACCCGAGGGCTGCCTGCGGTAGCCCTCAGGTCACAAAGCTCAGGCTTGCCGGCAGAGGATCCATCCGAGCCTCTACTGAGAAGCACTGGCAAACAACGTCTGGAGACAGCCCCTGAGACAATGCATTTGTGAAGTATCTCAGGGCTCTCCCCAAAGGCAATACGATACATGTGCAAGGCATGGGGTCAACCTTGCAGAAGCCGCCACGCCCCAGTTTGATGGGCGAGCCATCGGGTCGCCTGCAGATCTCTATGTCCTCTGCACGGACCGTAGGCAGCGACCATTTCTGCAGGTCTTTGAGCGAGCTGTCCGCGCTCGAGGCCTCCGTGGTAACGCTGGCTGCAGCCAGTGTGCATGTGTCAGCATCCCATATACTTTGGGCCATTCGAGCTGTTGCACTCTGGAATGCTTTTGGCACATCACAATGTCTGGGTGCAGCCACAATCTCTCCTTTAGAT
The DNA here is from genome assembly GCA_000812005.1 of Coccomyxa sp. LA000219. Lineage (NCBI taxonomy): Eukaryota > Viridiplantae > Chlorophyta > Trebouxiophyceae > Coccomyxaceae > Coccomyxa > Coccomyxa sp. LA000219. The sequence continues at coordinate 1,226,290 of KN714656.1, forward strand.
GGTACGCTAAGCATCTGCAGCTTCAAGAAGCTTGGTGCGTCTACGCAGAATGCCTGAACAACTGCCCTTCTGAGGGTCAAAGCACTGAAAGCTGCTCATGAAATAGTGCGACGCAGCACATGCAAGTGTGACAGCACCGCACACATCTTGATTACTCACTTTGGCAAAGATCAGCTTCATTCTGCAGGAATGAAGATGTGGGCACCTGGCGTTGACAATGAGCCTCGAGATGTCCGCACTGACATGGCGTTGGCCACCAGGTAGTCTTTTGAGCTGTCTGCCTTCTTCTGCCTTCTCCGGGTGAGCCAGCATGCGGTGCCTGCAGCAGCCAGAGGAGTTGCATCATCCATGTCAAGACGTTTTGAACCAGCATCCCTTTCACCAAGCCCTCACCAAGGCTCCCTGTTCTTGTGGGTTTTATCATACTCTGTTGCAGGCCTCAGCATAAAAATGTGGTCCGCCAGTGTGAGAGCCTTCTATCTTCAAGAAGAGGTGTTGTTTGGGCGCCTCTTCATGATTAGTAGGTGCCGGAGCACGGTGCAGAAGTCCTTACCAAGCAGGATTGCAGCAAAGCCGCAGAAGCCCACGACACTGCTGACGGACTCTGCTAGAATTGCATGACTTCCATGCACTGAGGCGGAAGGATCTGCTGCCGTGGCAGATGCTTCCTGGCTGCTGGGGAAGCCCATGGCAGCCGCCTGTACTTGCAGGGAGGAGCCTGCGTTGCACCACATCGTCACATGCCTGTTTGCAAGAGGTCAGTATCATGCATGCAGCCCTTAGTTGTGCACCTCAGGTGTGGTCCACATGCTCCTGGTTGATTCAACATCCAAGAGAGACACCAGAAACACTCCAGCAACTACCGTTCTCTATCATAGATATGACCCAGAGTTAGCAAGCATGCATGGATCTGTAGCGAGTCAAGAGCCCCTCATTTTTACAGATCGTCAGCTGGTCAGACAAGGGGTCTCACCGTCAGGCTCTACCGACAGAAGGTGGGCAGTTAGGAGTGTGATGTTGTCCTGCGTGAAGCTTAGTGCAAAAGCATTTGCTGAAGGCACAGCGCAGGACTCATTGCACAACACCTCTCTGAAGACCTGCAGACAGCTGGGGGGCCTCAATCTTCTGGCCCTCTTACATCTGCAACACAAGCCCAGCCAGCAGCAAAGGCCGCCAGGCAGCCTTGCAAGTCTTGTCACAAGGCACAACAAGCACGTTCCCCTCTTTCCTCAGGGCTTCAAGCAAGACATGGGACAGCATCACATGGCCAGCTGGAGCATAGCCTCTGCAGACAGCTCATGTGAAGACAAGGGAAACCGGTAAGGTGAGCTATGCGGGGCATGCCTCAGCGACAACTGAAGCGGGTCTGCCGAAAACTCCAGACATGGTCACATTCACACCTTCCACTGATCCTGTGCTCTGGTTGACCTGCATAGCAAACGTTGCCTGGGACACTGTCTGACACAGTTGGCAGTAACACACCATGCTGTGATGGGAGTCAGCACAGCCATCCAGCTGTCACATCTCAGGCATTGAGCGGCAGTGGTAGCTTGGCAGGGGCAAGAAAGATGCCAGAACAGTTGAGAGGGGCCCTTGGCAAACCTGTATGACGTTCAGATGAGAACTGAACAGTCGCTCGTTCAGCGGCCTGAACAGCGCAGCAAGGAAAAGTGTTTCCATCTCCACCAGAAACGGCACCAAGAGGGCACCAGTGAGCTGCAGGCATCAGACCAGTGATACTCAAATGCAGTGACTCATGACCAGAGCGATAGAGTGCCGTTGTGAAGACCCTGGAGATCCTATTATTTTCACCACAATGGCTTCTGCCTGTAGTGCAGCTGCTCAAGATATCAACCCACTTCCACAGTACAGCCTGCTTGTATAACACGTAGGATTAGCACATTTGGCACACCTGGACTGTAATGGTCAATCCCTCTGCATACCCCAGGGGCAGCCGAGCAATGACCGGGGCTGCCTGGGGGTATATGTCAGTCCTGAGGTACCAGTTCTCCCATATCTGCACCAGCAGCAGTCTCCTTGAGCAGCTGGCATGCCATACCCATGGATCATCTCTGATGGGTCAGGGTTACAGCAATGGTGCCAGCATCATGAAAAGGACGCCATGTGAAAACTGAAAAAGAAACACCCCCCATGGGATGATGAGGCTGAGAGCAATGGTGTCAGCCCCCAAACAGGATGTTTGATGACAACAGGAAGTAGGAACACCCCCATGCGCTGAGAAGGCTAAGCACCACATGTCATCTGCAGCTCATACCATATCACTCGCTGCTTTGCATATCATTCGTTACTCCCTTGAGCATCAGTATGCAAGAAAGCCTCACCACCAGGTTTTTTGTGGCTTTGATGGCTTCCATGAAGTTCTGCTGCACGATTGTGGCATTGAAGTTCTGAGCTTCCTCCCTGTAGGAGCTGTAGATGGTCCAGTAGACCTGGTAGGAGATATCAATGCTGTGGTACGGGGCAAGCAGCTGTGACCTTTGCTCAGGACTGCTGAGAGCTCCAGATCCTGTAGAGCAACGCAACAGATGCATGCTGGCTGTCAAATAGATGCATCATGTGCTGCCATGATTGCCAGGACGCATGTGCGCCACTTGACAGCATTGCTCCATAGATATTGCCAGCAAAGGGAGCTCCCATTGTAGCTTGCACTTCTCCAACCCTTCAGGCGATCATTATAAAAACGGCAGTAATTGCTGATGCTGACCTGGCTTGCCATCAGTGAACCTTCGTGCCGGGGTACTGGCACTGACATTGAGTACCTGCAAGGCCATTCAACACATAAGACGCATGTCTAGAGTCAACTCCAAATAGAGTTGGTATGCATCCTTTTACACATGCTGTGCATGCATGCGGGCAAAGCAGGCAGCCACCTCGTAGGAGATGTTGTAGCCTGTCCAGTCGCGCTGCGTGGGTGGCAGGCTGTTGGAAAGAAAGGCGTTCCTCAACACTTCAGCGTCCTGCCCCACCCATCTCTCAACTGTGCGCAGTGCCATGATAACCTTGCCATAATCAGAATCGGGCGTTTGGAAGTAGTCTGCAGCATAATCTGCGAAGGCCAAAGACACATGTCATCAGCACGATGTCCCCCGGAAGGCACGGACACCCTGTTTCAGGCAAATCATGCACAGCATGGTATGTTGCTGCTCCTTAAATGAGGATGCTGTTGATACCTCTCAACTTCAATGGAACAAATCCAGAGGCGTTTGAGGCCCCTGAGGACCCAGGCCCAGGAGCTGGAGCAACGTCTGCGGCAAGGAATCCCAGATACCAGGAGGCGATCAAGCCGTGCCAGATAAGCTTGAAGAGATCGTTATTGGTCATGTGATGGCATCAGTGATGCCGAATGTTTGTATAAGCGCACTCCTTGACCAGAACGCTGATCACTACACCGCGAAATAAGCAAGCTCCATGGCTGCACTAGTTGAACCCGTCAGCACGCTACATCTCGCCTTTGGGCGTCCCTTCGAGACAATGTACCTGAAGGTGTATTTCTTGATACCTTACGACGCTGTGAATGCCCCCTTTGGCTAGTGGCCCGCCCCATTACGCTGTGGTAATGTTTACGTAAACATCCAGTAGTGATACTGGATAGAGTTTAGGGAAGGCGTCCACCTCCTGCAGGCAACGTCGACTTCACCAAAAGCAAATTTGCTCTTCGCTTGCTTCAGCGACTCAGTCTGTCAGTCATCAACCGTATGATCCTTGGTCGGACGCGTTGACCTAAAGCAATGGTGAGCCCGCTTTCTCGCGCACTGTGGTCTGCACTATATATTTGAGGTCTGGAGCACAGTCTCAGACTTTGCACTGCGATGCAGGGCGGAGGCAGAGTCGGAAAGAGGCAGTGGGTGTTCAACAAGAAGTATCCTATGAGGCTGGCGACAAACTAAATTTCTCAGAGTAATCAGCTTCCACTCCTTCTCTCGTAAGCAGCTAAGATGAACGCGGTGGCGTCAGCCAGCTTGACACGGCCTTTGGCTCGTTCCGCGATGCCGGCCGCTCCAGTGCGTGGCCGGTATTGTGCCAGGGCCCCTGTGCAGCTCAGCCGCTACAGCCGCAGAGCAGCAGGCGGCGCCAAGGCAAGATCGAGGGCACGCGTGGTCCCAGCTGCCGCTCAACAGGCCTCCAGCGATGGGCCCGTCAGCCGCAGCTTTGACTTCCTGGTATTGGGCAGCGGCATTGCTGGCCTCACCTACGCCTTGAAGATGGCCGAGCACGGCAGCGTCGCAGTTGTGACCAAGGGCAAAGCCTTTGAGGGTTGCACCCAGTACGCTCAGGGCGGCATCTGCGCGGTCCTGGATCAGCACGACTCCGTGCAGTCGCACGTCGAAGATACTATGATCGCTGGCGATTACATCAACAGCCGTAGGTGAGGTTTTCCTTTGGGATCTGTTCTTGCAGGATTTTATATTATGAATGATTCCTGCTATATTCTCCTTCCACCCATCCTTCAGCACTCCCCCAGCAGGTATCCGAGGTTCTGATACCTTCAAAGGGGGTTGCAGTACTGTGGATTGGGCTTCTGCTTGCCCTGCATTTGCCAGTCGCGCCTGGGCCAATTCCCGCTCATGCATGGCGCTGTGCACACCTGCCTTCACAGCCCTGATCAGTCGTCCACAGCATTCATAGGGAGTTTCTGGGAGCCCTGGCATTGGTTAACAGTTGTTGGATCAACGATAAGACCCTTTGGCAGCTTGGCATGCGGCATGCCTTCGTGGGGGCACCTGGAATTAGCTAACGCAGCTTCTCTTCTGCAGGGCTGTGGAAATTGTGTGCTCGGAGGGTCCGGCCCGGGTGCTGGAGCTGGTGCAGCTGGGCGCTGAGTTCACGCGCGACGCAGCCGGCGCGCTCAGCCTGACGCGCGAGGGCGGCCACAGCCACCGGCGCATCGTGCACGCCGCCGACGTGACGGGCCGCGAGATTGAGCGCACCCTGCTGGCGGCCGTCTCCGCCAACAGCAACATCCAAATCTTCGAGCACTTCAGTGCTGTAGACCTCATCACTTCAGAGGTGCGCAGCCCTCGCGCCCACTCCTTGTGCTTCACGTTCCCAGTCTACCGGTCAAACCACCATGCAGTCACATCATCAGCATTCCTCAGCATGCTCACCCCCAGCTGTGTGGCTCTTGATTGCCTTCTTCATGTGCTGAGTGCTGAGGCTGAATGCATAGTCATGTGCTGCATGTTTTAAGCAAGTGTGCCTGTTGCTGACACGTTTGGAACTTTCGTTGCAGATCCAGGGCAGTGCGGCTTGCCTGGGAGTCGATGCGCTGGACACCCGCGCCATGCGCATGACTCGCTTTGTAGCTCCTGTCACCATGTTGGCCACTGGCGGCGCCGGCCAGGTACCCAACCTTTGCGCTGCTTCTTCTTCTGACGTGTGGACTGTTCTGGCAGCCCTGCTGATGTACCACTAGTGTCATCTGACAGAAAAGCCTTGCTCTTGTGCTGTGGTCCATGACACCATATGATATGCAGATGTCTGCTGACATGCTGCAGGGATGTGTAGCGCACCTGATGATCATATAATGTCAGCACTGGCAAAATTCCCCAGTGTTGCAGGCGTAGCTCATCAGTTCCAAGCCTCATGTGCCTGACGGGCTTTGTTATCTTTCCAGGTGTACCCCATCACCACCAATCCTGGTGTGGCGACAGGCGACGGCATGGCCATGGCGCATCGCGCCCGGGCTACCATGGCCAACATGGAGTTTGTCCAATTCCACCCGACGGCCTTCTGCGCGCCGGCCCTGACCGGGAAGCCCCTCGACGGCCGGGCATTCCTGATCTCGGAGGCAGTCCGCGGAGAGGGGGGCCGTCTGTACAATCTAGCAGGCCATAGGTGGATGCCAGCTACCCTTCTTGAAGATCTGAAGCATCCATTGCGTGCTCTTCAGCTGGTGCAATCAAAGTTCTCAGCACTCGAAAAGGTTTTTTTGGCTGGGATTGGGTAGTCTTGGCTGGGTGATGGTCATCATTCCCATGCGTCGCTAGGCAGTGTTGGCCATGGTGTTCTTCCATGCACACTATGTGGACTGGTGTATGACTTACATCAGAGCACATGCGTGCAGCCACTCCCTGTGTCACTTGCTGGTCACTCAGGCTGCATGTCTCTTGCAGGTTCATGCAGGATTATGATAGCCGTCTGGATCTGGCTCCCCGCGACATAGTGGCGCGCGCCATCCACGAGCAGATGCAGTCCAGGAACGAGAGCCATGTGCTGCTGGACATCAGCTACCAGCCCAAGCAGAAGATTCTGGAACATTTCCCGAACATTGCTGAGCAGTGCCAGGGCTATGGCCTGGATATCACTCGGGACCCCATCCCGGTGGCGCCAGCTCAGCACTACATGTGCGGAGGTGTCAAGGTGTGCCTCATTACCTCAATGATATGCTGGTGTGTCACAACTCATAGCATATTTGTCCTGACTGATGTTGACACTCTCCCATGCCGTGCCAATGGTCTCTGATCACCTTCCCTGGAGCTCCTGGCAACACGCCAAGGGTGTTGCATGGGAGGGCTTTGTCTTATCATGCTGATGCTGAGACTCACAGTACGGTCATGCGTGACGGCAGCGCCTATGCATGTTTGCAGCAGCAGGTCTGATGTTGTTATCTCTTTCTGTGCAGACGGGCGTGTTTGGAGAGACCAGCATCGGGGGTTTGTTTGCGTGCGGAGAGGTGTCGTGCACCGGTCTGCACGGGGCCAACAGGCTGGCGTCCAACTCCCTGCTGGAGGGGCTGGTGTTCGCAGCGCGCGCTGTGGAGCCAAGCTTGGCGCATGCTGAGATGGCCGCCCGCTCCTCCAGCTATGCGCTCAGCTCTGCATCTCAGAGTGTATACTATTCAGGTACTGTCCTGCATCCCCATCCTCTTCTGCAGCAGCATTATTGCATAGGGCCACCACGTGCACTCTTTGACCCTCATGTTGACTCGTACTTCTGCGTCCTCAGCTTTTTGAATGCACACGACAAAGGCATAAGGGGTTGTGTTGCAGCTTGTGATGCACTATTGCTGGTGTGAGGTGGTCAGCAGGACATGTGTGAGGTGGTCAGCAGGACATGTGATGCTGAAGTGCTTGGGTGTGCACCTGCAGGGTTGAGGGCACCAGAGGTGCTGTCAGAGTCGGCCAAGACGTGGGTGGACAGCAAGAGGCGGGACCTGACCGAGCTCATGTGGAGCAGCGCCGGCATAGTGCGCCGGCGCGCAGACATGATGGCCGCCCTGCAGCAGCTGGCCACTCTGCACCATGACGTCCAGGTCAGCACCTGCTGCCAGCATACTGCTCTCCTGCTGCTTGTGCTTTGCAGAGTGCTTTTTCCTGTCGTACAGTGCATGGCCAGCAAAGTGCCACCTATTGCGCTGGTGTGCAGCGGTTGTCTTGTGGGGTCGTCTATTCATGAGAGGCATTTGGATGTGCTTAGTCTGAATGGGCAGACTACAGGCAGACGAAGAGACAAGACAGGAGTATCTGCATTCAGTTGCGTTAGTGATAGGGTGACTCGGCGTGAGGTGTGGATAGAGGCGCTCTGTTGTTGGAAGAGGCGTTGACAGTCCCGCTCGCCCTGCAGGCCATGTACAAGAGCTACGGAAGCTGCCGGGAGCTGATGGAGCTGCGCAACCTGACCTCTGTGGGCGAACTCATCCTGATGTCCGCCCTGCAGCGCCGCGGCTCCTGCGGCGGCCACTACTGCGTCGACGAGCCTGCGGGAGCGGTGCGTTCCTTTCCCCTGGCCATATCCTTACTCATTGCCGTCTTATGGTATAGGTCACTGCTGTGGGTCACTGCTGCATCAACAAGCCTGCGGGAGCGGTGTACTCCCTCCTCAGAACCGTATCCTTCATATTGGCTATCTGGTATGTGAAAGTGGGGTAGCCCCCCGCAGCCACAACCCGCAGCCATAAGCTATAGGGCACTCACATACCTGTCTGCTGTGTGGTATATACCTGAATGTGAGTGGTGGCAGCCCTTAGCCACAGGCCAGAGGGCACTCGTAGGCATATCTACAGCCAGAGTCTAAGGCCTATCGAACAGGCAGAGTCTGCAGCCTTGTCAACAGTCTGGTAGCATGGGGTCACTTTGCAGAAGCGTTCCCTATCTTTGGAGTCTGACGAGAGTCTAGGAGAGACCTTGTAGCCTCTGGTGCCCGAAAGGGGGTCCTGAGTGTGATCTATGTCATCGCCTGTCCACCCTCATTCAGTTGCTGTGATCGTGCGATTGAGCTCAAAGCTCAGAGGGTAATTTGAAAGTGCTGTGGTGAGTGGAGTGTGTGTCTGTGGCAGGTTATTGGGGAGCCCAAGACCACTATCATCAGCTACGCGCCCCGCAAGCAGCCTAAGGCCTCCAAGGTGGGAGGCAAGAAGGGCGGTGCTGTCGCTGGAGCCAAGGCGCCTCTGAATGGCGGGCTGGGCAGGGGCAGCAGCGGCCTGATCGAGAGGTCTCGCTCCAGAGAGCTGGCGGTGAAGTCCCAGCAGGAGGACGCAGAGTAGGACGCTGTACAATTATGGTATGGCCGTGTAGGCTAGCTGTGGGCCAGGTGCACTGCAGTAGGCCAATGATGAGCATATTTTTGTGAAAGAGGAGAAGAGAGACAAGGTCAAGCCAGTATGAACGAGCTGTCACATGTTTAATGCATCAATACATATCCAGAGATGGGCCGCATTTGTCAAATGACAACAGTGTAGCAATCATCAGGATGGGGTGCATAGAGACTCTGATGTCTTTGAGCAGGAATGCATGTAGGGCTTTATAAAGCTGATGTTCAGCTCCGTTGGCTACAAAATTGACGCTCTGATGTAGGACGTGAACATCCTCTATCAGAACGCTCTATCAGAACGCTCCATCGTCCCATGAACATCGATATACTTATCCATGCTATCGAAGCTGGGTGAGTCCGCCTGCTCTCGGTGCCACGCAGTCCCTACCATCAGGTTCCCCTATTCTATCGCCAAGGTACACGCTCACTGTAGACCAGCCTAGACGTTCAAAAACAGCAGGGAGTGCTCTGCAGAAGGCCTAAATAGGCTCTCTAGGTCAGGCGCATCTCCCCTGCGCAGTGTATTATTCTGCACCCCCACTTCCACAAGGCTGTTTCAAGTAGCCCTCACAGCAGTCCATTGGTGACACTTTCCTCTCTTTAGGAGCTGGGGGTACGGATTGCCCGCCATGCCGGCTCACTCAAAGCCACACCCACTTATGGAAGTGGGATACAGGGTGAGTGTCAGTGGCCAGGCGTCTTTGCACATGTACACCAGTGTCCTAAACATAAGTGGGTCTCAACGAGTCAGCAGACATTGTCTTGACCCATCGGGACGCCATCCTGATAGTTGTGACTGCACAGCTTGCTGTTGCTCTTTGAGGACTGTGCGTGAGATGGGTGCCATGCTTGCAGATATTCATGCGAAGAAATAGCGTGTACGTAGCATTTATCCTGGGAGGAGCACTCTTAGGAGAGAGGGTGAGCCTCTCCTCTGCTCTGCAGTGCTCCTACTAGCATACAGATGACTGTTGAAGAGCATCAGACCTTGCACTGTCATGCCCACGTATACTTGGAGGGCTGCAAACCATTAAACACGTCATCGTGCTGCAGGTACTCAATGGAGCCTTTGACAGGCTTTGGGAGAACAACAACAAGGGGGTGAGTACCCTGTTGCCCACACAAAGCCATGCACACTTGGGAGAACACACATGATAATGGCTTCCTTTATCAGACTGACCATGACATGTTCTGCCATACACCATCGGCGTAGTATCAATGTCCCCAAAGCCATTGCCTTGTGGCGCCCTTGATTCTTGCCTTCGCGTGCATCAGTACAGCATCAGGAATGTAGTAGATGCGTCTCCGTGTGTCTTGGAAGCTTCTGTCCTCAGCTTGCCATCTGTGCGCTTCCCAGAAGACTCTTGTAGAGTACTCTGGGTGAGGGTGACTTTGCTGCAGACTGCTCTGTGGATGAGTGTCATCTGACAGTGTGCCTGACAGGAGCTGCATGTGCTGATGCAGAAGCTGTACAAGCACTTGGAAGGCTCCAAGATTGGCGCTGGAGGCGGTGGCGAGGATGAAGAGGAGTGACTGCAAATACAGCAGTGCAGCACAGCGCAGGCGCTAGAATACTGATCCAGCTCATGCGGAAGCTCGCAATCAAGCGCGTTGAGTGTCCAGCAATACCCGCTCAGAATGTCAGAGTGCAAAGAGAACAGGGCGCAAGCATGAGAGGAATGCAGCATGCCAGGCAAGCAGTGTAAACTGCTGAGGGAGTGCGTTGGGTCTGGGTGGAGGACGCAAAGCAGGGTTACATTAGGCCCTGCATCTCAAGTTCCAGATAATGCTCTACATCGGTTTTTGCAACTGAAGTTGGGGTGCTCATCTCTGCAGATTCATACCACAGTGGCCAATGATAATGTAAGGACTCCAGTGGCTACCTGTGTAGATTGGAATGCTTTACACGCTCCTCCGTGTATTGTGCCATCCAACCTATCACTTTCCCATGACAGGCAGTCCTGCTGTCATTTCCTGCAGAGGTGACAGTCCAGAGCAGACTCGGTGCGCGTGCACAGAGCTGAGCCATCTAGACAAACACCTAAGCTCAACCCAGCCCAAGTTGCATCCCTGCTGACGTCACACTGCTGCAGCACAAATGTAGGCAGAGGGCTCTCTGATGGCTCAACCATTGTATACAATGTTCTTCCTCCTCTGCGCGTAGCAAGCTATGCTCTTCAGCTTCAGTAGCATTTACTTGCCCATAGCTATGCTCCCAGTGGGCCTACATGCTTTAAGACCGTTCAACGAAATTTGCAAGCCAGGTGAATTCACTCTCACACAGACCCTATGTACACCAGCCTCCCCTGTGAACAAGCAATACAGTGCTTTGCATGTGGAGGACTCAGAAGGCTGGGACCTCTCCTTAAACTCAATACCCCAAAGCATCAGCATCTTGATTTTGCTTGCACCTACTTCAAGTGCAACAACTATGAGGTCAGGTCAGTCGATGCGGCAGCAAGCCACAAGCCCACACAAAGACCAGCAAAGCCAAGCTCGTGCTCAAAGACTAGTCTTATGGTAGAGACCGAGCAGTGGGTGCTGTGTATGCTGTGACAGCCCACGACACCTCTACATGGCAATGGCGCCATGGCTTCATTGACTGAGCACACAAAGACTTGCGCCACGGCTAGAGCAGCTCCTATGCAGGAGGCCAGCCTCAATGGCAACTACATTGAAGGCCAACTCTGCCAGAAGGAGGTGAGTAGCAGCAGTGCTGAATAGAGACCAGACTTTGCTGCAGCTCTACAACCGAGCAAAGCGTTCTTTCCTGTGTCCCCATGCTGGAGCATCGAGATGCTGAAAACTTGCAAGGATCGGAACGGCTGCCTTGACCAAGTGCTGGAGGTGCGTCTATGATGAATATGAGTCCTTCCGCTTCAAGAATGGCATTAAAGTTCAGGGCCACTAGAGGCTTGAATGCTGAGCAGATTGCAAGGGCCAAAGCGGCCACATCGCAGCTTGAAGGCAGAGATGCATCTATGAGGGGGTAGACAGGTCAGCTGCGCTTCCAGAATGGCATTGGGAGGGACCAGAACCGTCCACTGGCCTCCAGCTGGCTGGGCTTCTCGATCTCGTTTTCCTTCCTGAACAGGCCCAGGAAGCTCTCGGCCAAGGTCAGATGCTCCATGGCGTCCTTGTCAGACTTCTTCTTCTTTGCCTTCCCTTGGCTGGCCCTCTCCTCGTCAGCTGCCTGCAAGAGACTCGGTGAAGTGAGCTCACTCACATGCATGCTAGACAGCTTGGCATGTACAAGGCACTGCCTGCAGAGTGTGTACACGTCAGAGCGAGCCTGTCAGTATGCCTGCCAAGGAAGATCTCCAGGCCAAGGACTCTGGCGCGGTGTTCCATACCATGCGTCAGAGTTCTGACAGGGCGTGTATACCTTGATTCGACGCAGACAGCTTCTATATTGCACCTTGCACAGGTCCTGTTCTTAGTACCACCGGTAGCATAGGCCTGACCCATACAATATGACCGCCTGATGGAGCTCTGCAAGCGCACATAGAGACTAGCTCTGGCCATACCTTAGCCTTGCTGCTTCCTTCTGCATCGAAGCTGCCATCCATGCTGCGGATGGAGGCCGAGGCTGCGAGAGCATCCTCGCGCTGCTGAGAGGATTGCTCCTCCTGCTCGTAGCCTGCTTCCTCGCCGTGATCCTCAGAACGCAGCATGGGCACCTGAGGACATAACAGGATACACCATTAAAAAACTCATCTAGCTGTGCACATGGTTGGGAATGGATCTGCAATGACATGTGGCATTGCCCCCGGATCTGACAAGGGCATGAGAAAGGCAATGGCAATGGCAGAGCTTGGGATGAAATGTGGTGCCGGCTGCTTGCAGGCACTACAGTATGACTGCGGCTGGTGTCTTGGGCATTACAGGCCTATAGAGATCAACATCATTCCGCCTTTTCTAGAAATTATGGAATGCCGTCAGAAGACTCTCAGGGTAGCTCTCAGAAGGTCACCTTCTGCTTCAGGTCCCTTGCAGCGGCGGACATGTTGTCGAAGGCTGCTGAGGGGCCGCTAAGAGGCCCTTCTTGCAGCCTCTGGGCCCCATCGGAAAGCGCTTGCTGCAGGGACTTCCCCTGCACAGCTGTGACAATCAGTACAACAGATATAGACGGTGGTGGCCGCTAGAGGCACATTTCACTCGTGCTGCACTAAGAACACCGCTTGCATGTGATCAGCCATCTCATGGGTGTCTTACTGGGAAGTGAGATGCAACTTGAGAAGGTTTATGGCATCGCTGATAGGCCTGCTGCTTGATGTATTCACTGCTACATCCCACAAGGGTCACTATGAGACTGCTCTGGAGGAGCAAGGACTCACTGGATTGTTCACTGCTTCATCAATGTCTTCCTTTGTCTCTTCCATCTTTTCTTCTGCGTCCTGCTCCATCTCTTCTCTCTGCACAAGATCACAAACCTCAGGGCGAGCACAGACAGACTCTGATGTCTCAACCCCTTGCAGCAGGTGCACAATAGCATCAGATGCAATGGCATGGACGCTCAATGAACCTGTGGACGCACAGACGGTCCCTGATGTCTCAATCCTTGCCTCATGTGCTCAGGGCGCTCAGATGTGCATGGCATAGAAGATACATGAGTCATTGGAGGGGGAGGGGGCAAGCATTACCTTCTCCATAAACTCCTCAGCAGTCTTGCCCCACGGCATGTTCTTTTTCTTACTTGACATGTATTTCCAGGCCAGCACCGTTGCTGCAGCAGAGGAATCCACCCAGCTCTGCTTGAAGGTCTGCCAAAACCACCTCTCAAACCTGTCAAACTTTATCCACGGCAGCTTGGCCTGCAAGAGTCACACAGCGCAGACTGTGAAAGGGCTTCAGGTCTGCATAAACAGTCGCTTGGAGCCAGAGTGGTTGTACGGAAGAGAGTAACTACCAGCTCCTCCAAAAGCGTGGCTTGTTGCTATTGTGAGACCAGAGAAGGTTCTCACCACTGCTTGGTTGTAAAGGTAGAACATCCCGAGGGCCGCGACCCATGCTTTCTGCCGCACAAAGCATGAAACTCTGGTGAAGATTCCCAGAATGCCATTAGGCTCCTTCTTGCCAAAGCTTGGTGGCCTGCGGTGATAACGACACTTCGCTGGCAAACTATCAGCGTGAGCTATACAGTACGCCCCGTAATACACGAGCGCACACGCATCAAAGACCCAATCTTTAGCAACAGAAAGGCAGGCCATTGCCTCAGCTTGTCAACTTACTTGATGTCTTTGAGCCCTTTCGGGAGATCCTGCAACTTGCTCTCAGCCCCTTCTTTAATTTCTTCCGTGTCCAGCCCAAAGCTGCTGGTCGACGCTCGCAAAGCCAGACGACATCTTCTCTGTCGGACGCCCGCTCCGCCCCCAAAGGCCTGCTGATGGAGCCCATATGGTTTGTGGCCAGCGGCTGTTCTGGAAGAACAGCTGCTTTGCTTGACCAGAAGCTTCCCCGGGATACAGGGGAGACCCTTGACGATAGTATGACCAGGCATGGACCCTCGAGGACTGTGAAAAGAGAGTAGGAAATGTGGAGAGGTGCGAGGTGCGCCTTGAAAGCCCCGCTGAGTGGACACCTGTGATCGGGAAGCTGGAGGAAGCTGTTGGCACCACTGCCTCATCACACCTTCCCCTTTCGGCTGCATAGTTGATGGCATCGTTGTATTACATCTTTGGGCTACTGAGCTTTGTCCCTACTGAGCTTCTCTGGAGGGAGGTCCCACTCAAAAGACTGGAAGACATATGGTGGCAGCGCACTATCAAATTCTGGAATACCTTAGCTGCTGCACCTGCAGCATCCCTTTACAGGCGCATTGCCCTGGCCTCCTGCAGGTCAGCTTTGACTAGGAATGTGCATAACTGGGCTTGGTCCTTCTATAGGGGCGTGCGTGCATGCAAGTACATGCTGGACATCAGGGTTGACGACCTGGACCCCATTGCTGAGGCCACTTTCAAGAGCTACCGCTCTGATGTGCATGATGCTGCTTGGCAGGCGCTTCTGGCCACTTGGCAGGGTCTCTCTGTCAACCCTAGGACTTGCCCAAGGGACAACATGCCAAGGCTGTGCACATACAATGCCTGGTTTGCTAGGCCTGCTGTTACTCACCGCAAGGTTATCTTTAGGCTGCCTCTGTCCAACAAGTGTGTGCAGAGCCTCCTCAGATTTAGATTGGGCTGTCACAACTTGCCCCGGGATGTGGGTTCCCGTACTGCTATTCCTAGGTCACAGAGGTTTTGCCATGTCTGCAGTGTTGGCCAGCCTGGTGACGAATACCACCTTGTCTTTGAGTGTCGAGGCTTGCAGCATAATCGTGATAGATACCCTGGGTTGTTTGGACACCATGCTGAGACAATGATTCAGTTCATGTGGCAGGCAGATCTACATGGGGTTGCCAAGTTTGTCACAGATTGTCTGGGCGTATATAATGACACCGACCCCGACAGGGGTCGGGCATCTGATCAGCCCTAGGTGGCTGGAAGAGATGTAATGTTTCTCTCTCTCTCTTGGGCAATGAGCATCTTACAATCATTACTGATGTGTGCCTCAATGCTGTGTTGCATCCTGTTTGCTGTGCACAGAAGCCTCTTTGCTGCTATCCTTGCTTGTGCCCTGAGACAGTTGTGTCCCAATCTTCTCAGCCTGCACAGAACCCTCAGCTGCACCTGCTCTATCATGGTCTTGTCCGAGAGGAGCTGTGCTGATCTGCAAGGCCTCGGCACGGCCTGAGACACTTGCTGCACCGTCTAACCCCGCGCTAGCGCTGCTCTGGTCTGCGCCTGGATGGCTGTCACCTAGAGTAAAATCAATCGCAGCACTTGCTGCTGTCAGGCCCTCCTCAGTACTTCCCATATTCTCTGCACTAGTCGTGCTGGTTCCTGCTGACTGATCTGTGGGAGCGGAGAAATCATCAGGTGCCTGATATGGCTCAAGCGCCTGACTGGCGTTCAGGCCGGCACTGGACAACACTGGTGGCAGCTTCTGCTGCGGCTGCTGCTCCTCAGGAAGTCGCCTGGAGGAGTCCTCGAGTGCCCCATCTAGCTCAGGCGCCTCTTTAGCGCTCAGGCTGGCGCTGGGCAACACTGGCAGTAGCTTCTGCTGCAGCTGCTGCTCGTTGGAAGTGCGCATGAGGGAGTCACTATGTGCCTCATCTGGCTCAGGCGCCTGTTCAGCGCTCAGAGTGGGGCTGGGCATTGGCGCTGGCTTCTGCCGCAGCTGCTGCTCCTCAAAAGCACGCATGCTGGCAACAATGGATGCTGGTACACCCTGTGCCCTCAATCGCTCCTCTCTGTCCCCAATCAGGACAGGCCTTGCCACCTGCATCAGCCTCAACCATCAACAGCGGGCAAGGCACCCCAAATGTAAAGAAACGGTTCCAGTGTTGTGGTGCACTCCCTGCGGTCCTTGACTGCTTATATCTTTCACAATCTACTCTGGGCTTCACTGGTGATTCAAGTGTCCCCATATTGAGCAGGTGAGGGGGATCAACACTCTGGTCAATCCCATGGGGAGCTGCTAGACTTACCCGTCCTGCACTGGCGTTGCTATCCGTCCTGATGTCTCTGAACAACTTCTGCACGAGCAAAGCACAGAACATCAGGCACTGCTGAAGGGCTGATGCAGCACCTGCATGATGACTTCACACACTGCATCTCACGAGTGATGCATGAACAACTTGTGAGTGGCGATGGGAGACGTCTTACCCCTCTGTTGAGGTGGTGCCAGATGTTGTCAACGAGCGGAGCAACAAAGACAAAGCCGGCCACAAGGATGACCCCAAAGGCTGCATGGAAGTACATGTCTGTGCGGCCCATGCCCCTCATGAAAGCCCTGAAAGGGTTCATGGTCCCGAAGACAGCCCCTGCACACGCAGATTGCTCTTGACAACTCAATATAGCCTTGCTGGAGCTTTATAGTTGCCCTCTGTACCCCTTCCACTTTGTAGCATGCTGATATATGCATCATGCTTGCAGACTGTCATGCATGCAGACAGATTGACGCAGCCCGCTCAAATTCGCGGATGTGAGGTCATCCTGGACGCACAGAGGCTGCAGTGGCATGACCGTTCAGACGCAGACTGTGCTGTCTGAGGGAGCATGAGGTATGTCTGTCGAAGTTTGTCATGCTCACCATGAGTGTTGTACTGTTGCTGCTGGTACCAGAAGTTGGACCATCCCGTGCGAGTCCTGGGTGCTGCATATGCGCTCCTGAAGGGACCGCTCTGGCTGCGTCCTGTCCTCTCCGCTGCGTACACTGCTGAGCGGCCAGACGATTCGTACAGAGCGCGCTTGGACTCTGCGCAGCATACATGCCTTGGAATCTGAGGTGCGCGTTGGCATGCAGGGAACGTTCTAGGTCTTAGCTGGCAAGTGGGATGTGTGCAATAACAGCAAGGAAGGGCAAGTTGTGGGTGTCTGATGGGCTTACCATCCCCTAGAACCTCATAGGCTTCTTTTGCCCGGTTAAATTTGCGTAAAGCATCCTGTTTCTCGAAATCACTGGCTTCTTGGAGCCTGCATGCCCTAGTACCCGTCAGTACGGCAGTCGACAGGCTGCTTACGTGCAGTCTAGCCACCATTAATGAGTCAAGATCTCTCTGCTAGGTTGAGTGCAGATGAGCACACGCCTGTCTGGGTGATTTTCGAGCGCCTGCTTCCGCCATGCGTCCCTGACCTCCTGCTTTGAGGCGGTCCGAGACACGCCTAGGGCCTTATAAAAGTCCATTCAATGATATAAGCTGCATTAGACGACTTTGCGATACCCGTGCTGAAGGTGCAGGCTGTCGGAGGCAAGTGCCCTGCCGTTTGCTGTGCGTGCTTGTACACCACGGTGTCCTGGAAATAAGTCGTAAACCTGCCAGCAGATGACAATATCCGACAACGTAGCCTGTTTGAACGATAAATACCTGTGTGGGGAGTGAAAGAGTATTTCCGGGCAGGTCGGTGCTTTTGGGCAAATTAGCATCCAAGCTATGAATTGCACATATTCTCGACAAGCGCACGGCTCTTGAAACTGTCGCTAAGCTTTGACCATCTGGATCATACCATACAGTGCGGCCGGGGTCTGAGATTTGAGCTGCACCTCGCTGATCAAGCCGATCTGAGCCTGGATGCCGCCTTAAGATTGCCGGCTTTGCGGGGCACTGGACACCAGCAATATGCAGCAAATATACGGTGAGATGGACACTACATAAGCGCGAACAGAACGGACTGTCCTAAAGTGCTTCACACATCAGACGAACCTGACAGACACTGTGGTATTTGCAGCTCGAGTGCCAGATGCAGCAAGCATTGTGCACTTCTCAAAGGAAGACAGGAAGCTTTCTCAGCCGCTGGATGAACTTCCCAGGCATGCTGCGCCTCTCCCCGTCAAGCTCAAACAGTCCTTTTGAGGAAGCCACCACTGATAGCACGCCCTGCACAAGTGCCAGGAAGGTGACAGCCTGACAAAGGCACTGAAGATGTATCAGTGACCAAGCTTTGTTATGCAGGTGGCCTGCAAGCAGCATAGTCTGGTCAACAGATGGCTCCCTGCTAGCTGTCATAGCACCAAGTGGCGTGACCATACGAGAGGGGGAACAGCTCGAGCAGGTATAGTCCATGCTCTCACCTCACACGTTGGTTTTACTTTTGAGTTGATGCTTCGCCTTTTTTGTTCTCAGGATTTCCTCTGTGAAGGCGCTGAGAGCTGCTGGCAAAAGCGCAGGTGGCAAAATTGGACCTGCCAAATGTTGTGGCAGTGGCATTCTCTCCCAAGAGCACTTACCTGACCACCTTCCAGAGGCCCCAGCCCAGCGCGGGCAACACAGAGAAGAATCTCAAGGTACGCTCGCTCCTGCTGAGCTGTCACCTTGCCCACCAGGCTAGGTGCTTCCCTTTGTAGGCACCATTGCGGACAGCTGCCCTGTCTTCACTCTGGTCAGCCATCTCAGGATGCTCTATTAGAGCATATTTGAAGGGATATCTTGTTCCTTGTAAATGTTCTATAGAGTCTCCTGGGCGGCCCTGCTGACGTCCAGGTCAGCAGCGGGTGTCTTCAGGGACAGTCACCCTGTCTTCAACAAGTAGCCATCGTGCCTGTGCAAGATTTTGCATGGGCGGCTGATTGCCTCACGCGCTGTGGTGCAGGTGTGGGAGTGGAGGAAAAAGACAGCAGCCATGCAGCTCTTCCAGAAGAGCTACAGCAAGGACACCTGGCCGGCCATCTCCTTCACCGGAGATGAGAGCAGCGCCTTCCACCTCGTGACCAACGCTGTCAATGTCTACGACCCCACAAACTTTGCGTCAGGTCGGCCCTGCTAGCCTACCCTTCCCAAGCCCTCCGAGCATGTCTCAGGACACTGCCTGCCACCTTTGCTGCCCAGCATGGAAAACATTGAGCTCCAATGGCGAGTGCGGACTTTTGGTCACTCACCTTTCAAGGGGCAGGCAAGTCAACACCTTCGCATGTGCATGTCCTACTAACAGTGCAACTTGTGTGTGGCAGGTGTGCAGAAAAAGCTTGGACCAAAGAATGTTGGAGGATTCGCTGTGTCCCAGAATGCTGGGTCTGCGCAGCTGGCAGCATATGTGCCCGAGGGCAAGGGCTCCCCAGGGTTTGTTGGCGTATGGCCCCTTGCCCAGCTCAGCAAGAATGAGACGCCGCCCCCCACCGCCCGCCGCTCATTCTTCAGGGTAAAGCTTTTGGCCTCACAAACCCTGCAGACCCTCACGTGGTTAGTTCATGTTTTTCATGAAGTGCTGTGGTGCATCGAAGATTCCCTCCTGCAATGCGAGCCCTCTGACTTGTGGCATCGACCACTGCGTTCCTGCTTTGTGAATGCGCCGAACGCTGAATCCCAGGAAGCATGGACATCCTTGCAGACCGACCCTGCCGGTTTGTGGCATTGATCACCACTGTGCTGCTTTCCGCACAGGTTGCTGAGGCTGTGTATCTCTGCAGGCCACCTATGCAAAGCTGATGTGGAATGCGGCAGGAACAGGAATGCTGGCGCTCACAGCCACAGACACAGACGCGACCAACCAGAGCTACTACGGGGAGCAGAAGCTGAGCTTTCTGTCAGCAGATGGCAGCAATGACTGCCTCGTGCAGCTTAAGGTGATTCCCAGTGTAGCGTCATCTTTTACGATCAGTGCCTGAGGCAAGCCCTGGGGCTGTGGTGCATCTTGCCTTCATTGGACCCTCCTGGTGACTGCACTACCTCATGTCTACACCTGGTCTTCAAGTAACAGCATCATGCAATGGGCAGTTCATATAGGCTCCTGACTATTGTAGGGTCAATGCTCATGAGCCTTTGGAGCCTCACAACAAGTGACTTTGACTGGTATGACAGGCTCAGGCAGTGATATCTGCGACCACAGAGCAAATCCCGGGCATATTGACTGGCTGAATCGTGGACATGCAGGAAGGCCCAGTGCATGACGTGCAGTGGACACCTGCCGGGGACTACTTTGTTGCAGTGGCTGGCTTCATGCCTGCCAAGACCACGCTGTTCAGCGCAACCTGCAAGCCCATCTTTGAGCTGGGCAGCGGGCCCCACAACCTTGCCCGCTGGAGCCCACAGGTAAGGACCCCTCCCTTCCCCTTAGGGTTCCTGGTGTATCTCATCCCTGCCCAGATTGTGAACCCTGCATGCACCCCAGAGAGGAGAGTGATGCTCTGCCACTTGTGAGCCGCGCTGGAGCCCAGAGGACTTTATTTTTGGGCCCCGGACATCCTGTGAAGCCTGTATGCAGCCGAAGACTGGAGCTCAGTTTGTCTTGCATCAGAGGACGCATGCCATGCAGGGAAGGTTCCTTGCGCTGGCGGGATTTGGCAACCTGCCCGGTGACATCGTGTTCTTTGACCGGAAGAGCGACGGGCGGTGCAAACAGATGGGCGCTGTCAGGTAAGCATTACTAAAGCGTCAGTCAGATCCGCAGCAGTGCATGCACACCAGCGCATTGCTTTTGCAACCTCCAGCTGCAACGCCGACGGCTCACATATAAAGGTGGAATGCCTCTGCGTCACATGGCACAACCCCTGTCTGGGGTGGACACACTGCTCAGTGCTGCAGACGGCACCTCAGCATGTACAGCAGTGTTGCACGACACGCCGACACGTCCGCGACACGGCCCGCGTCGGACACGCGTGTCGGGCCTCTTTCCAGGCGAATCTGGCATGCTTTGTACGGACATGTATTGTAGCCGTGTCCGACACGCACATGTCAGAAACGGCTGTGAGCCGTGTCGCCAGGTTGACACGCCGTGTCGTGCAACACTGATGTGTAGCACGGTCCTGAGCACATCACTGACAACAGCAGGCATGCAGAGCATGGAGTGCCTGTGCATGCAGGGCTGACAATGGGGTGACCTGTGACTGGTCCCCAGATGGGCGGCATCTTCTGACAGCGACCATAGCGCCACGGCTGCGGGTGGACAATGGCTTCCAGATCTACAGGTGTGGAGCACTCTGCATGACCTCGTTTCGACTGCTGATGCAAGACTTGCTGAGAGTACAGATGAAGATCTATACGCATGCCCCTTCTGCCCATGATACACCAGACCCCTCTTCAGGAGGTCTTGTGCTACAGCTGAGGAGAACTGATCTGGGCCTGAACCACATCGTATGTGTTGGAGGATCCTCATTATCTGTGTGACGATAAGCTGCCGTGCACATTGCCGTCTAGGGCATCTGGGTTGTTGGGCCTGCTCAGTCATGCTACGTGCTGTGGCAGGTATACAGGTGAGAAGCTTCTGGACGAGAGGGTGGAGGTGCTGCTGGAGGCTGCCTGGCGGCCCGCGCAAGAGGGGGCCTTCCCGGACCTCCCGCAGTCCCCCCGCGCCAATGGCAGCGCCAGCTCAGCAACGGCCCCCGCTGCAGCCCAGGGCTATGTGGCACCCCATCTCAGAGGCACAGGTATGTGCACGCATTCCTCTTGGCTGCTGAGGTTGCACCTGTCTTTGCGCTTTGCATAGCCTCATGTAACTGCGCATGCACAGTTCTATGTCAGGCACATGTTCTTGCAGGCCTTGCTTTGACCATGGGCTGCCCCTGACAAAGCGTATGGAAGTCTCAGCGATACATGTTAGGAGAGAACTCTTTCCATGCACCGAATGGATGCGCGGTCCGGAGGATCCTGATAGCACCTCAGCAGTCTGTGCAAAGGGGGACTGCGCCATCTGCTGTGCTTCCACATCTTTGGGACCCCTGGATGTATTCCAAAAACAGGGTGACATTTGTTGCAGGAGCATCTGCCAGCGGAAACTTCAGCCTGGCGCGCGACGCAGAGGACTTGAGAGGCAAGATAGGCCTCAATCTGCATCACCAGCGGCTCGTCCCCGGTGCTGCCCCGCCGGAGAGCAAGACCGCGTCTAAGAACGCCAAGAAACGCAACCGTGCTAAGGTAGCTGTGTTAGCTCTCGGCTCAGAGATGGCTCATACAACGCGTTCTGCATGTGTAAGGGCACTCTTGTATTGTCAGGCGCATGTCCAAACGCATACTTCATCTCTCACTGTTGCTTTCCTCCCCCGCTCAATGCTGCATGCACTCAAGGGAATAACTTGGAAGGCTTTGGCTACGGCCTTAATTGCAAGGGTAGGTTCTGATGTAGCCGATACTATGCAGAACAAGACCAGTGGGGAGGGTGATGGGGATGAGGAACAGAATGGTGTGCAAGAAGCCAAGCCTGCCCCCGCAGTAGAGAATGTCCAGTCAGGTGTGTGCCTGCCCACAGTCCATATGCAATTCTACTGTGACATGCAGTCATACGCCAATACCAAGGCCAGCAGTCCCTCAGGGTGGAAGCAAGGAGCGTATCCCAAGATATCAATGTGCTCATATCTTGCACAATCCAAGAGGTGCTCCCTGAAGACATGTGCAATGTGGGTCGCGACAAGTGCTATGGCAAGCGTGAGGAATTGTTGCTTGCATGCAGGAGTAGCACAGATGTCTGTAAGTGGCAATGATCAGGGCGAGGGTCAGGAAGGGGCTGCTGACAGCGCCAAGCGACTGCGCAACCTGCAGAAGAAGTTGCGGCAGGTGCAGCAGCTGAAGGAGAAGCATGACAAAGGAGAGCCCTTGGAGCCAGAACAGGTAGCCAAGATTGGGGGCGAAGCAGGACTTCTAGCAGAGATACAGAGCCTGGGAGGGTAAAGCTAGCATGTGGGTATGTCTGAGGAACTTGGGATGCCACATCAGATCTCTAGAGATCTCAGCAGACCTGCCATTTGTTCAGTGTGCTGCATGCATACGATGGTCAGCGCAAAGGACTTTTACAAGCCCGGAGTAGCTACTACGGTCTCACTCAGCTGGCCTGGGCCCTTACACTTAGGAGAACACAGAGCACATAAATGGCACTTTGGCCTAAACCTTCCGCCTTTTGCGAGCCCACCTCAGTCAACCATCCCTCATATTCTTCTACCATCACCTTGCACATGTCCCCTATGGACCATAATTCTGCCTGTACACTGCCACGAATGGCCGTATGGCCTTGATTGCGCTGCACTGAGTAATGTACTTTGAGGCCACGCAAGGCGTTGACATTGACTTTACTGAGCGCACTTGTATGGTCTAAATCTCATGGTCTAGGCCAGCTCTAAAGGATAAGCAGGTGCTGCAGCTCCTGCCTGACCGCTGCATTGGCCAGGCCTGCCTGACGTATGGTCAATAAGTCCACTGATACTTTTCAAGACCATATCCCAAAAACCAAGCAAGCACTACATTTCCTGCCTGACCACTGCATTGGCCAGGCCTGCCTGGCTGATGGTTGCGCTGTCATCGCTCAGCTCAGTCCTGGGGTGGGCTGTCACCAGGCGGTAGGCTGTGGGGGCTGAGCCCGGCTGAGAGGCCCGGATGAAGCGCCTTATGTCTGCTACCGTCTGCGTCGGGTTGAACTGCACCTTCTGCGTCACAACCAGGGCACCCATCAGTCCGTGCACTCCTGCCTTATTGCGAGCACACAGATAACGCCTATCCCCATCGTCAGCACAATTCTGAAACAGAAAGCCAGGGCTGGTTGAGATGCCCTAGTGACCTGAGCAACAGGTCCTGCCTATAAGCTGCTGCCCTGTCTTGGGCAGGTAGTAGCCTTATGAAATTAACCCCACCAGAGGATTGACAAGGCCTCTCTCACAGATCATGGGGCATAGCAAAGATGCTCAGTAAATCCCGTCAGCAATTGCCCAGACCACCGGAGCGCTTGCAGGTGAGGCGAGGGGGAATGCGCTTGGGTGTACCTGGCGGGTTCCATCGGCCAGGCACACCATGACAGTGGTGGTGTCCTGCGTCAGATCGGGGCCTGCCCACTGCGTGCTGCTGCTGGGCTGTGCAGGTGGGGCCGCAGGTGTTGCTGCTGATGAGCTGCTCTGGCCTGCTGCACTGGCGCTGGGAGCATCGGCTGCAAACACAGCACACCCCAGTCAGATTACTGCTACAGGATGTGGGAATGCAGAGGCAAGCATTGGGCATGATCGGCCACCGCCCTAGACGTCGCCATTGCAGAGTGTGCATGTGTGCCGCTGCTACAAAAAACACCTGCCAGTACACAACAGGGGCATCACGCTTCGCAAGCATGCGGCCAGCTGATCAACAGAGCTGATACATGCAAGCAAGCGCAGGGGGACAAGACAGGTCAGTCAGTCACTGTCCCTCTGCGCTTGCTGGCATGTGTCAGCTGCCAGAAGAGGCTTCTGCAATGAGCAGGAGACACACCTGTGAGGGTGCGGCCTGCGCCGGTGAATGCAGTGTAGCGGGGCTTCTCAGGCTCCTGGTAGGGGTGCTGCGACCTGGCCAGCTGGACCACCACCTGGGTGCGCCGATCCGCCGGCTGCAGCTCGACAGGGCAGTCGCCGCGGGAGACCGACCCCAGCAGCTCCCTGTTGGCCGGGTCAGAGGTCTGCCTGGGGGGCCCTGCATGACAAGGAGAGGGCGCTTAATGTCTGCTGTCTGCAGCTGCACTGATGAAGCTGCACCATCCCCTGCAACAGACCATTTCTTGGCTCCAGCTCGCAAGCGTGTTTGCCACGGGACACAGGCCCTGTGTAAGATATCTACCAGGCTGCGTCTGTACGACAAGGAAAGATTGCTCAAGACCACTGCTCAGCACATGCGTATGCTCAACTGGAATTTTGCCACACAAGTATCTAGCCTGCATTTTGGGCACCAGCGCTTCCAACTGCAGGAGCAAGCACCACACCGCAGGCAGCAGCATTTGAGTTGTGCTTACTCCTGCAAGTTGACTTGTCCGGTGTCCCAAGATGCAGGCTATGTACTTGAGCAGCAGGTTGCTGCCTGCCAGTAGGCAAGATGAGGCAAGCTTCAGTACCATCTAAGTGATAGAGGTGCACATATGGCAGCAAGCATGATTGCTCTCTCAGGTATAATAATGCTATTCCTGACAACTTCACAGTCCATTAAGGGGCAAGCCCATGCATCATTCCATCTCGTTGACTTACCATCGTCAACAGTGAAGATGCCGTTGGTGTAGAAGGTGATGGTGTGCACGGTCTGCTCGGGGGGCTGCGTGGGCGCTTGCGGCATTTGCGGCGCATCCTGCGGGGGCGCGTCCCCCGCCAGCGTGCGGCCCCTGCCGCTGAACGCCCCGGGACGGCCGCCCTGACCCTGAGACTGCACCTGCACGCAATTAGTATCTGTCATGCCCCCAAGAAAGCCGCATGAGACGCTATCCCTATACACTGGCTCCTCTGAGACTGCACCTGCACATGCCAGGTCTTTTGGCATGTTCCTTTGAAGCCAGACCCGGACACTGCTCCTTATCACTGGTGCAGATGCGTGTGGTGTGCAGCCCTTCAGGCATCTTTCCAGAGATAGCGCAAGAAGCAGCAGATGAATGCTGAGCATATGTACAAAGCTAGCAGCAGAAACCAGGAAGAGAAGCAGATTAGGAAGAGCTGTGGCCTGGCCCTACCTGAAGCTTGCCTTCCTGAGCCCCAGCCTTGCGAGCTTGCTCGAAGATGTCGTCCGCAGTCTTGGGAGGCCCGCCCTTGACCAACTGCACAGCCATTAGTCACCCACTGAAGCCAGCTCTCATACTGCACCGAGGTTCCCATGCTTACCATGTGTTGCACTGTCAACCCTTGTGGGGACACAGTTTGGAAGGCCGCATGGCAAGTCCAAGCACACCCTGACATGCCCATGGGAAGATCACGCGCCAAAGACAATTGCGGGTGCAGCCATGGTCATGCACTCGTAACTGACTGGCTACCACTCCCATGGCCATGCCTGTATCATGTAGCAACTGCGCATCATACTTTCACATGCGGGAGGCTTGCCTGGCCGCTCTTCTCTCCGCCAGCATAGTACTCGTTCTGGCCGTCATCATCGTCGTCGTCTTTGGCCCCGCTGAGGTCCGCCAGCGAGCGCACATTCCCAGCGCGCGCCGCGGCGGCGCGGCCAGAGGCGCCCGGCTGCGCAGCAGCTGCTGCTGCTGGGGCAAATGTGGGCGCAGAGGGCTGCGCTGGCCTTGCGGGCGGCTCTGCACAGCAGCAAATCGCTCAAGTCATGGCCGTTTGCAACACCCTGCTGCTTCCTGCCTTGCGTGCCAGGAGGGCAGGGCTTAAGCCACTGTTGGTGGTGTTAACTCTGGGTGGCTGCACAGCTCGCCAGGGAATTGGGCTGCCTTGGGTTCGGATCCTATGCCAATGATGCAATTGCCAGGCTGCTGTAGAGCAAGCCTTCACATGGCTCTAGCAACATGCACATCTGTCTGGTGGGAAATAGCTACTGTGGAGCTTGGGCCATGCCGACCGAGCTAGACTGTTGACGAGCACTATTATGGCATGGCATGTCCTATTACCTGGCTCATGTTCTTCAGGCACATCCATGAAGTCCTCTGCAGAGGCCTCTGGTACCTCTTGGACTCCTCCCGTGGCGTAGAACTGGTTGATGGCGGTCTCCACATCTCCAGAGGAGCTGTCCAGGTAAAATTTGGCGGCATCCTCACTCACGCCAGTCACAGCAACAAACTGCTCAATCTTGGCAGGGTCTGCCATGACGGCAGTATCGAGGCCCGATGCAAGACCTGTAACGCACATCCACCTCTGAGGGTCAGAGGCCCTGTCACCGCCACACCCAACGAGACCCTCTCGCCAGTGATCTGACACCTTCCAAGCGACTTATTTGCTCTGAGACTAAGGCTGGCTGATCTTCTATCCCATACCTCATAGACAAAGCATCAACTATCCAACTCAAAGTAGGTCCCTCCATTGCCGCGAGAGTGCACGTCAGGCAAGGAGGAGGCCTCCTATGATGGAGCCATCAACGTTACGAGGAGAGCAGACATGGCCTCGGACACTGCTCAAAGCCTTTCCACAAGCATGCTACACCTTTTCCATGTCATTGTAATCAAGAGAGCATAGCTAGGCCGCGACCGAAGACCCCAGAAGCCTGACGCACCTGATCGTCAAGAGCTGGTGTTAGTGTGCCGGCTTCCGATGCTGTGCAAGCACAGCAGGGAGTGCACTGTCCGATATTACTTCAGCCGCTGTGATGTGTCTGTGATGTTTGCTGCTACTGCATGCACCAGGTCTGGGACATGAGAAGCATGTCCTGTACTGGCAGTATGTGTCATGGTCCAGGCATGAAAATTGCCTGCCTTCAGTCTATGCGTCAGGAAATATACACCATGATACCTTGAAGGATATGCTGAGGAGCTTGAGTCTATCCTCGTGTGCACGCCTCACCAATGTTCTGCGAATACCTGCCTGTCTAGTACATAGGAACGTTCTCCAGAAGCAACTCCTGCCCCATAAGGCCTTCCCACCACTGTACTCAGCTGATAGAAAGGCTAGTGTAAGCCCTGCTGGTGGAGGAGCTGCTATGGCGTCTTCTGACTCCGAGGTATGACAATGGCATGCCGTCCCAATGTAGTCGCTTTACAATGGCAGAGCCAGCAAAAACAGGTGCAACACTGGTGCAGATTCTCTTCCACACTGGTAGAGAGGATGACCCAGTCCCTGGAAGCATTGGTGTCGCCGTGCTCAACAGGTATGCTTGGTAAAAGGGTTGAGCCCTTATCTACGAGCCTTGCATGCTCTTGGCATCAGCTGTGAGAGTCTGTACTGCACAAGGTCCTTTCAATGCCCGTGCCAGCCTCACTTCTTGGGTAGCAAAAAAGTCCCACCATGTCTCTCGGTCTACGCATCACAGCTCCGCCTTGAGAACATTCCCCGTGCAGGCCAAAGGCGCTGAATGCGCTCAATCAGGCCATGTGCGAGACCCTGCACCGGCTATACAGCGACTGGGAGTCAAGCCCAGACGTGCATGCAATCATCCTGAAGGGTGCAGGAGGCAAGGCCTTCTGCGCTGGGGGTGATGTGAAGGGCATGGTGCAGCTTCTGCTCGCTGGGCACCAGGACAAAGCCATCAGGTGAGCTACTTATCCTGCAGCCTGCATATCAATACCCTTTGTCAGGATGTTAACCTTCACAGTTCTCCCATCTCTGGGTAATGCAGAAAAATAAGGCCGTCAGGTCAGCAGAATGCCTGCTCACCATCCCCAACAGCACAATCCGCACTTTCAGCAGTCATTTGACACCTTGCACATCAGCAATGGTAGTCTGGTCGTAGCTCAAGGCGCATGATAGTGCTTGGAGCAGCAGAGCATGTGCTGCCTGACTTGTGCAATCAGTGATCAGAGCGATGAGCGTTTCGTGGCTGCCTGCAGCTTCTTCCGCGCGGAGTACACGCTGCACCACATGCTGGGCACCATGCACATGCCGCACATTGCCCTGCTGGACGGCATAGTGATGGGCGGAGGGGCGGGCATATCTGTGCATGGCCAGTTCAGGATTGCAACAGAGAGGTGAGCCACTGCATAGTTTCACCCTCACTCCCGCAGGGTTGCACGCAGACGTCCATATCCATGCTGACCCTGTCAGGAAAATTTCTCTGGAAGCTTCTGCGATCCAGTTGTTTAGGCTCCATTTTCTCATTTCAACAGCAGGCCCTCACAAGAAGCTGTGTTGCGCAGCTTAACGGCAGGTGTGGCTGACCTGCTGAGAGTTGTGACGCAGGACAGTGTTTGCAATGCCAGAGTGTGGCATAGGGCTCTTCCCGGATGTAGGCGCGTCATACTTTTTGCCTAGGCTAAAGGGGCAGCTGGGCACATACCTAGGCTTGACCGGGCGCCGTTTGAAAGGTGTGTAGAATCAGATAGCCCAGAATGACAATTGTGCATATCAAGCAGTCCTTTGCGTCCCTGAAGTCCATAGTGTGACAGGGTTGAGCCCTATACAGGCTAGTCTGAACTACAAGACGATACTGCAGGCATAGAGATATTGGAAGCTGGCCTTGCAACCCACTTCGTCCCTTCCGAGAAGCTGAGTCAGCTCGAGGACACGCTGCACAGTCTGGGCCCTAGCGCACGGGATCCGGGATCTATTGGCAGAGCTATAGCCAGTGTGCAGGTAGGAGAAGAGCACAAAGCGCATTTGTCATGCCAGGGGCGGTTAGCAGCGTCCTTGCAAGCAATGCGCTTTATACCCACCCTAACTCTTGTGCTGCATGTGAGCTCCTGTAAGCTTCCCCCGTTGCTCTGGGAGCTGTTCTTCAGGAGGGGCTTTGCTTGGGTGCAGGAGGACACTCCAGCTCCTTCTGGGATGCTGGGAGAGTTGCCAGCCATCGATGAGTGCTTCAGGCATGACAGGCTGGAGGACATCTATAAGGCTTTGCACCAAAGAGGGGATTCATGGGCAAAAGAGACCCTGCAGACCCTGTCAAAGTGAGCTCCCACATGTACTTCTGCCTTAGCCTGCATACACTCTCTGATGGACACTCTGTGCATCCCTCAGCTATCTGCCTCACACAGCACTCACACCTTCTGTGAACGGTCAGAGAACGGCACCTGTACTCGCGACTGGCACTCCAATATGGAGGTGATGCCTGTTCAGCTGATCATGAAAAAAGCAGTCTTCCCTCGCATTGGCTCATCGAGGACCCTGGTGTGCTGCAGGCTGTCTCCTCTCTCGCAGAAGGTCACCCTGCGAGAGGTGAGGGAAGGTGCGGGGAAGCCGCTGGAGGAGTGCTTGAAAATGGAGTTCCGCATGGTGCATCACTGCTGCACTGGCAAGACAGACTTCACAGAGGGCGTCAAGGCGCTGCTCATCGAGAAGCGCGGCCAAGCAAAGTGGGATCCTGCCAGCAGCGAGCAGGTACCAGCCCACCTTATTTTATAGCCCTTCTTGGACTTGTCTGGCCGGGACTCAAGCCTTGTGGTATGCACTTGGGCAGTTGTGGTCCATGCACAATCCTATCGGCTTACTGCAGCCATCCAGCCATATATAGCTCAGAAGTGAGGGCCCACACTATATGGGCAGCGAGGTCTGCATGAGCATGTTGCAGGAATGTGAAATGCTGCTCCTATGCAGGTCACACCAGAGATGGTGGAAGCATTCTTTCAGAGGGTGCCACAAGAACTGGAGCTCCCGCCCAGAGCTGGCAGAATGAGGGCAAAATTGTAGCAATGAAGGGCACACTATGTGCCACATATCTTAGTTGTCGCTGGTTTGCAGCTGTGTATACGTATGTATACATACGTATGACAAGTGCCTGGGCTGTGTGTACTCAGGCCCATGCATGATTTCCTCGGATATCTGAGGGTTCAACATTTGTGTAGCAATAGATGCAAGTGACACCACATCTGATCACTGCTTGCTAGCCTTTGAAATCCCTTGCTCTTCCCAGTCACTTGACTCAACAGGTGCTATCATGCCTTCTCGCATCTGCAGCTCCGGAATTGACACTCCCAAGCCCCTCGAGAGCTTTTCTATCACAAACTCCTCTGACTTCTCCACAAGCGTCACTACAGCTCCTTGCCTGCGAGAATAGATAGGTACGTTGTGATCACTCACGCATCTTCCTCTACAGCATGATGCTATCTGCCAAGCACACTGTCAGATGCTGTGAGCCCTGACATCTTGACATGCTAGCGACAAAGGGCTGTCACAGAATGCCAGGCGAACAGTGTTGTTGCACCCCTCACGGTGTGAATTTTCAGGACGTTCATGGGAACTTTTGTCATGTCAGAAGAGATGCCCTACCTGCCAGCGCGGCCAGTGCGCCCAGCTCTGTGTGCATAGTGTGAGGCGTCACTGGGCAGCTCTAGGTTGATCACTGCATCGCACTCTGCAATGTCCAGGCCCCTAGCTGCTACGTCGCTGCAAGCACAGCCTGAGTCGGTTCCCGGTAGGATATTGCATGGTAGGAAGTAGCCCCAGAAGAAAACACTTCTTTTTTATTTTCTTTGATCAGATCCTCTTGAAGAAGCCTCGTCTGCATCAAGCTTCACCACCCGCATAGTTTGCTCTTTCGCTCAGAAGCACCGTCCCGGGAGCAGGAGCCATCTATGCACATGTGAACCCTGATGAAGACAAACCCCTAAGACCAAGTGAGCAGGGATTTATGCTCAAGTGGTGGCCTCACCTGACGATCAGTGCTCTGTACTCCCCCTGCTGAAATCTCCTCATGGTATTTTGCCGCTGCTCCTTGTTCATGTCCCCGCTCAGCTCCCCACACCTCATGCCATGCGAAGACAGCTTGAACACCGTGTCCTGCAACAGCATGAGAGCATGGCAATTCATCCAGACTGTACAGAATGGTCTGCCTCCCATACAAGATCTGCTCAGCCTTTTCCCAGCACGCTCAGAGGCGCACACCCCTGGACTGGCGCCAGACATGTTATTCCACTGTTGCGCATCCTACTGAACTAAATGGCACCGTACGCACACCATTCTGCTCTGCCCAAGTTGCAGAATGGCATGTATCCACACAATGCACTACCTGGCAGAAGATGTTGCTCACCTTGAGCCTGTGCTGGAAGTTCATGAAGACGAGGGCGCGCTGGGCGTTGAGGGAGTGGATGACTTTCCGCAGCGCGTCCACGCGGTGCCTGCGGTCCACCGCCAGCCAGCCGTGCTCCAGCTGCGGCGGCATCATGGGCGCTGTGCCCGCGGTCGCGAGGCCTCCCGCGCTGCTGCGCGTTGCTGCACAGCACAGATCAGCACCAGCGGTCAGGATGCCTCACCGGCACTCATGGAGCCCTTTTCAGTCCACAATAGCAGCTGCGAGAGCGCTTGCGCAGGCGCTCACACATGAGTGGTCCTTGAGAGTCACCAAAGGCTGAGGTCAGGGTGTAGGCAGCTGAAGCACAGTGCACTTTGTATGGTCCCAAAGTGAGTCTTGCACCCCTACTGCACATTGATACTCGTGCGACATTGACTGTGCGCAGCCACAAGCGGCCGGCGCTGAACGCTTCCTATGAGGAATTGCACACGCAGTCCCAGTTCACGGACATGGGCTGATGCTGATGGCGTCCAGCACATCTATTGTGGAGGAGATATTCCGTAAGATGTCCTGGACGAATGTCAGCAGACAGCCATGTGTGCAGACTGGGGCTGCAACTTCACATGAAGGACTAAGGCGTCACCTGGGTTCAGGCTGTCGCCCCCGCTGAACTTCAGGTGGTCCCAGCCCCAGCCTGGGCTGCCCTCTGCTGCCCTGCTGGGCGCTGACGCAGGCGCTGCCGACTGGATCTGCGGCCCCACGCTCGTGAAGAGCCGCTCAGGGTCTGGGCACCACCTCTGACACTGCTCCAATACCTGCGCATCACTCAACCTTCACTGTCCTGCCTTGCCGCTCATCACAAAGCGTCAACATGCTGTGCTGCTCTTCTGCTCTGAACCACCCGGCAACTAAGGAAGAGTCTGCTGGAGGTGTTCCCATGAAGTTGGTGCTTGTCAGGAGAGGGGATAAAGTTCCCAAGACTACCATTATGCAGTATAACATGACAGTCATGCTGTACACCCTGTGTGAACGATAGCCTGTGTGCCAAATCTGAGCGTGAGGAAGTATGGAGGCACGCGCACCTTCTCGTTGAGGGTGGCTGAGACGAGGAGGGTCTGCCTCCGGGGAGCCTTGCGCCCCACATGATCCACCAGGCGAACCATGTCCTCTCGGAACTGCACCGCCAGCAGCTGATCCACCTGCATGCATGTACCTCAATGAGAGGCACACCAAAGCAGGTTGCATCCCCTCAGGCGGACATGTAGACACATACCATGCCTCTGCAAATACGTCCTGTGCTACGGTCAAAGGTTAATCCTTTGTGCACCTTTCAAATTTCCTAGACCGGCGGAAAGTACTAGATTGGCTGCATGATGCACGTCCGAGCAGTTGATCATGAGGGATGGACGATAATGTTTTGGGTGGCCTACCTCATCCAGGACGAGGATGGTGGTTTGGTGGGACTGCAGGGTGCCCAATCGGCTGAGCTCAGCCAGCCTGCCCGGCGTGCCCACCACGACTAAGGGCTTATTAAGCTTCAGTGCCTCTGCCTGCACCATAGCGCAGACACACCTAAGACTTTATGCAGGAGCATGCCAAGCAGAGCAGCTGTATCTTTATAGGAGGTGAGTGAAGGTGGATGCAGAGATCGGTCATGGTGAGTGCATGGGCAGCTGAGTGCGTTACATCAGAAGATGCCAAATCCTCAAAGGGGCATGCAGGGCTTGCGCACCTGTCTTCTGGGGTTTGCGCCGCCGATGGCCTGCTGCACACAGCCCTTGGCCTCATTTGGCAGGATAGCCTGCCCTACCCGCATGATCTGCATAGCTAGCTCCCTGCTGGGTGCCACTACAATTGCCTGCAATGTGCCTGCAACCACCAGAGATCTCAAGCACACAGCCTCCTCCCTGTACACCGAGCTGCAGCAGTAGCCCTTGAGCTAGCATCAGCCACGATCTGTGAGAGTGAAAGCCAGATGCTGGTTTTACCTGCTGTGTGGGCCTTTCCTACTTTGGCCAGCTCCTCAAACTCGGCTTCCGCTTTCTGCAGCGCCAGAGTAAGCACGGGAAGCAAGTAAGCCAAGGTCTGCACGGACAGAAAGCTGCTCAGCTTATGTATGACTTGATGATAGCAGCGTGACATCAGCGTGCTGCAGCAGGACGGACATGGCAGCAAGGCTCTCGTGTCGGTGCCAGGACACAAGCAGGACACGGACCTTGCCAGAGCCTGTGTAGCACTGAATGGCCACATTGGTGCCTGTCAAAGCTTTTGGGATAGCTTCTCGCTGCACGTCAGTGGGCTGTAGCACTCCCATCTCTCTAAGCCGCATCTGCATGACAGCACATCCCAATGACAGCACTCTCAGAGGCATAGCATGACAGCAAGACTCTCACAATGTGCCTGAGATCTCAGACATCTCAAACAGGCATGAAGCGAGGGGGGAATTAATGATAGACAGCCTGGCAGGCATGAACGACTTGAGAAGGCGTACTGTGAGTCTGTCATCCACCCCTAAGTCGATAAACTCTTGACCAGGGGCTTGTCTGCCTGAGGTGGACGGCTGCCCGGCTGATCTGTGGCCCTCTGCTGCATCTGAGCCGTCTCTGTCGTTTGCAGACAAGCTTTCTGCTTCCTCTGTTGCCTCCAGCGTGGCTGTTGAGCCTGCATCGTTGTCAGGGACTTGAAAGATATGAAGACTGGGAGCTTGCAAGCTCTACTGCAAGACTGTATAGTCTGCGGTCGACTGATTCGCACCGGCATCCATCTGGCGTGTGCCCCCACGCCCTCTTCTGGCATTACAGCGGCCAGGAGTGGCTCGCTTCGCGGATGTTACCAAGGTCGGCAGCAGGATGTCTGGCCACCTGACTGCTGCTACCTTTGTGCCAAAGCATCGCTGTCCAACAGCTGGGAGAACCTTACGACCAATCATCTGCACGTAGAAAAATGTCAATCGCACATTCCTTCAGTATACAATTCCAGAGCAAAGTGGGGCCTGGCCTTACCTGTTTCATCACTTTCGAGCCCAGGCTTGCGATCATTGACTTCGACTCAATAGTGAAGCATCAACGTACAACACTTGGAACACCCGAGTGTTCTCATTACTGCTTTGGCTGTAGCCAACAGTCTTTGATGTCGGAAGTTTTAGTACAGCACGTGCGATTTCCGGAACAACCAGGATGAATCCTGCACTATTGTGGGGGCTTTGCGAACTGGCTGAGAATGCTGAACTATGCAAGTGTAAGGCCAAATATATTCCAGTGACAGGCCAGACACACAGTCTACGACTCAGCTTGCAACAGCACACTGCTAATTTACGACACCCTTCTGGGCTTGCTTGAGGCTTTATACGCTAGTACACACGCTCTCATCTGCAAAACACGCCATTATGAGTCATTTAATGCCGCTGAAGACTCGCCAAATGGCTTCGCAGCCCTGCTGTATGCACACAATGCCACATCGCGCGCAGCACTTTCATGGGCAGAGATGGGCATTCCGGCACCAGATAACACATCCTACTAGTCCACGCATGGGCAGGTATGTGTCCTACACTCCAACCTCGACCCTCAGAGTAGACATGCGACAGAGATGCTTCACACATCGAGCACACATGCCATGCTCACTCCAGTGATGGCCCTGCAGGCGAGCCCCGGCAGTGCGGATGGCCAGCACTTCTAGCAGCGGCGACAGCTTTAGTCGGATCACGGATGTCACCACAGGCGGTGGTGGAGGGGGCGGGGGAGGCTTTGACATCCTCACAGCTGTTGCAGGGCTCACTCTGTGGGCTGGCTCTGTAGGTGAGCAATGAGCGCCGCAGCCACCCCTGCAAAAGACAACCTTTTCTTGTACTCTGGCATACCTTCCCTGGCTTGCTGACTAGCACGGCAGCAAAGGATTGCCAGGCTATTCGAGGAGGGTGCTAATATTTGCAAGTCTGCATGCATAGCAGTGTATGCATGACTGTGTCAACCAAGCTATGACAGGCTTAGTGCCTCTGTGCACAGCGTAGCATGCACGTCAGCACTGGCTCAAGCCTAGATGCACCTTTGCGCACCTCAGCGAGGCATGCGTGGCCTGATCCGTGTTTGCGCTTCTGCATGGGGGATGATGTAGAGGCGTGATGTGCTGCAGGCTATGCATTCTTCCTGAGTCCCAATCAGACGCCCTACCGGGACATGTACTTCCTGATGAAGCTCACGGGGCTGGGAGAGAACGACGGCGTGCAAGTGAACGCTGTCTTCACTGCCATCTGCCTGATGATGGGCGTCTGGCCCTGCATCTACTCTGCTCTGCTCATACCCTCTGCAAGGAGCGGCAATAAGGCAAGCAATCATACTCAGATCTCAAGCAGAAGCAATGCACGGCTTGTCAGCACTGTGCCAAAGCTTTGCTGCTGGCAGACTGTGCGGCACTCAGACCTGCAGTGTACCTGGCAAAAGTCAGCCTTATCGGAGCACAATTGGCCTAGCTGCTGAAGCCTCCTTGTTGGGGGAAAGATCAGGCCTTTTCCTGAGCACACTGCAGCTTGCGCATGTGCATGCATCTCATAATAGGATGCTGTGCAGGTGCCTGCGTGGCCCTTTGTGACGCTGTCCTTCGCCTTCGGGGTGTTTGCGCTGGGGCCCTACTTCGCGCTGTGGAAGCCCTCCAAGCAGGCGCAGTCCCCTCCGGCGCAGGAGGAGCTGCAGGGGTGGCGCAACTTCGGGCTGAAGGGCACGGAGTCCAAGATTGCTGGCTTTGTGCTCCTTGCTAGTAACCTCATCCTTCTTAGCCAGGTAAGCTCGGCAGCAATCCTGTTTTAGAGGACCCACACAAGTGGGAAAGGCACCTCGGCGTTTATGTGGCCTGTGCCACATATCATGGCCAAAGGCTGTGTACAGTTCTGACATGGTGTAGATTGTGTCTTACTGACCTCATGCACCATGCCTCCTATCTGGTCCTAAGCAGGCAGCTGTTTGTGGACTATGTGTGGTGAGTGTTGCTGGGCATTTCAGCACCCACATACTGAGGGAGTGACCTGCTCGCAGGCGGCTTTTGCAGGGAGTGACTCATGGACAGAGTACTTCCAGCTGTTCAGGGAGAGCCGCTTTGTGCACGTGACATCGCTCGACTTCACAGCGCTCTGCTTGTTCTCACCCTTCTGGATGTGGAATGACGCTGACAAGCGTCAATGGCAGGGGAGGTAAGATTCTTGCATGAAATAAATGCAGCCAGAGCTTTCATGTGCAGTGGATGCTGCAGTCTGTGTAAGCAGCATTGGGGTCAGGTATGCCTGTGATTATTGTATCAAAGCTGTGTTAAGGAGTCATGTAGCTGTCATATCTAGGCGCTGACAAATTCAGTATTCCAGAGCCAATACATCGTACTTATGAGTGTCCTCATGTGCATGCAGGCAGCTCCTTCCGATTCTTTCCTGCATACCATTCCTTGGGCCAGCCATTTACCTTGCACTGAGACCAAAAGCACAAAGCTAAGAGCAAGAGGATAACTGGCTGGGTAAGAGGAGATTGAGAATGTTAAGGGCCTTGAGCCTATGAGCCTGGAAAG
Source organism: Coccomyxa sp. LA000219 (assembly GCA_000812005.1). Taxonomy (NCBI): domain Eukaryota; kingdom Viridiplantae; phylum Chlorophyta; class Trebouxiophyceae; family Coccomyxaceae; genus Coccomyxa; species Coccomyxa sp. LA000219. Next base: position 1,263,167 of record KN714656.1, read on the forward strand.
CCCGATGCTAATAATCATGAGTGTGACTCACAGCATCACACACAGCAAAGAGTGGAAAGCACAGGATTAAATTGATCCTGGAAGGGCAGATTGTAAGCAATATGGTAAATGACATATTGGACCCAGTAACAATGCTGCCTTACAGCTTGAGCCCTGCTTTCATATGCTGATGGTCTGACTCCAGTCCCACCATGTCACCCTCCAACATATGCTGAGGCATTTGCCAGTCCACAACAAGCCTGATCTTTGGTAGTAGACACATGTGGGCACAGAGTGCTGCCAGCATGCTGAGCACCCATGTAAAGCGCATGCTGCTCCAGGCTGCTCGCCAGCTGCCCTCTGATTGTGAGCATCCACATTACTATCCACCTCCTCACTTCTTTCCAACAACTGCAGACCCACAGCGCAAGTCAGAATTGCAGATGGTAGGTCCTGTGAATAGTAGTCATGGCAATTGCCCAGCACAGCATGCTTTGCTTGAGCGGACGCAGCTCGTTCCAGATTGTCTTCTGGACATGCCTGCGGCTGGCATGGCAAGGGTAGAGGACAAGGGATAAGACACTCTACGATACAAGTCACAAGCGTTGCCCAGCACTGTGCTTGCTGACGCCATCCCTGAAATGGATTTCAGGATGCCTTCTAAGCAGATCTGCGGCTGGCACAGCGAAAACAGACAGTCGCATGCTGCTGTATGTGAAAGCACACCTGCGTTCTTCTTGACACCGCGGATCTTCTTGGTCCTGTTTTTCCGCTCCTTGATCTGCTTCCTGGACTTGTTGACAGGCGCCTCTGCCAGTCCATTCTGCAGCGACAGAATTGCTTGTTCAATCGGCAGCCACCTAGTTGTCCAACACGCAGACAAGCCGATCCCGCTGTGAAAGACAAGGTACCTCATTTCCCGCAGATACCAACGACAGGCCACACTGCTCAGGTATATACACAGAGCTGTGCAGATGACACAGTCATCCGATCAAGCACAGAGCTGTGGCTCACCCTGATGAGCCTGTACTTGGGCTCAAACTTCTTTGCTGAGTCTACTGTGTCGTAGATCAGGCCAAATCCGGTAGACTTGCCGCCACCGAACTGCATTGCAGCAGTAGCAAGGTCAGCGCTGCCTTTGTGGCCCTACTCCCAGGCTGAGTCAGGCAGACCACTACATACAAGCAGCCAGCACGTACAGTTAAGTGATAACATAAGCCTGGGCAGCACACCTGGGTTCTGAAGCCAAAGACGAAGACAGAGCTGCTGTCCCTGACATCGTACATCTTCCCTAGCTTCTCCTTCAGCTCTGCCTGTGAGACATCAAAATAGTTGTTAGCCATTTTGATCCTCCTTTGCGAGTATTGTTCTTTGCAACACCTCTATACATCTCGTCAGTGAGGTACAACTATGGGAGGCTCTCTGGAAAAGCAGGTTGGCATAGCTCTATACCTTTGGTACATTGGGTCTGCCAGGATGCAACACATCGATGACCTGCGCATCATGCATACATCCGTCAGACATGACCAGGAATACCACAGTCACATCAGCTACCCATCATCCGTCATTCGTGGAAAAGCGGCCGTGCAGTCGGCCCCCAGCATGGGACAGCAAGCTTTTGGGGTCAGCCAGCAGGCAAAAAGGCTGTGTGCTCACGAATTGTCTCCTCTGCAGCAGCTTGTTTTTCATGAACTTCCGCGTCCTGATGGTGCACGACTTCTCCGACATGGTAGCTGGCGTCGAAGCGCACCAGCTGCTTATACTATTGTCACAGTGACTGCAAATGCCCTTGCACCAGCAGACACAGTAAGGGGACTAGCATGCGCAGCGGCGGCTCTCTGATGTCATGTTAGTCATCATTACAAAGGAACGCCTATTCAGACATCTGCCATGCTTGCCCTGAATGTGCTCGATTGCGTTGAGTATACGTCAGATGTTGTATGTAGCAGTCTGAGGCTGGAGTACTTAAAGTGGGGCATAAGGACACACTGTTTCCTGCATCGTACAGCTCATCGGGGGTATCGACTCAGGCTGAGATCGCCAGACACAGCGTTCATCTCAACGTCAGGGGGACATCAAAAGGAAGAGGCTGCCATTTGCTATGAGCAGCAACAATGATACACCACCTCCGACATCCGCTGTACTTATGTCGATCTCGAAGCACCTTGCAACCAAATGCAGCAAGCAGAGCAAAGACTACATTGAGTGTAAGAGAAGAGACAAGAATCCAGAGTCATGCCTGAAGGAAGGGGACACTGTCACAGCCTGCGCCATAGACACGTGAGCCCCCGCGAGATCCTCACTACCCTGCTGTCCCCAGCTATCTGCCTCACCTGAAAATAATCTGACCTGACTCTTTCCTTCCATCTTCAGGTTGAAGGAAGCCCAGCAGAAAGCTCCAAAGGAGTTTAAAGCGTTCTATGAATGCATGGACTACTACAGGTAAGGCCCACATCATCCTTAGGTCTGCCTAGTAGGCCTGCTGCAGGGTATGGGCCTTACTTGCATGTGAGCATGACAGTCATCCCCCCTGTTGCATGGGTACAACAAGCTCAATTCTGAGACACAGCCTGCTAATCCTGGTGAATATGCTGTGCAGCAACAAGTTTGAGAAGTGCCGGAAGGAGCAGAAGGCATTTGAGGAAGCGTTCCCAGTCTCATGACCCGTGCTGGGAAGCTTGGCTGTGCATGCTACACAAAAATGCAACCTTCAGGAGCTTCAGCTTGAGGAGTATGAAACCTACAGTAGGGGCGCAACTAGTGGGACTGCAGACGTCAGCCTGGCACCTTCAGCGATGCAGTCCCGGGTAGAGAAGCTTGCAGTCATATGTTGCAGGTGATCAAAGTGCTGATAGCTGAAAGCCTTGAATAGTTGATGCTCTGTGGTTGAGTCTAATTCTCACTAATTCTCTGAGAGCCGGCACCATCTGGCCAGCCACGATTTCAGGCTGCTCTAATCTTGCAGCCTCAGAGATCACTTTACCCCTGCCAACTGTCAACGTAGCTGATCTGGATGAATCACCATCTGACGCTCATGCTGCAGCGTCATGTGTCAAAGCCAGAGTAGATGCCAGCCTCTCTTGCGATGCGCTTCTCCTCTTCCACGTAGTTCCCCTTGCCGCCCTTGGCCTGCCCCAGCTCTCGCTTCCTCTTTTCTTTCTGTTTCCAGGTCAGGCGCTTCTCTGCCGCTATGCGCTGCTGCTCCTGCCATGCTTCTTCCTTCGCCTGCTTCACCTGAAGACGCACGAGCCTATGTCTCGTTTGAATAGAAAAGAAGGGAAGCCATGTGCAGCCAATCCCGGGTGACTTGGTTTTTCATCAGCAGCAGAGCGCCTCTGATGAGTACTGGTGCCTGGACATGATCCGCTCTCATAGTTTAGACGGCCAGAAGATTGCAGCGCTGCAGACACTCGGAAATAAGAGGAACTGCTGTCAGCAAAGAATCCTCTACTCGGCGCCTGCTGTCAAGGGCTCAGGGATAGACCTCCCCTTGCGCAGCAGAAAACTCCCAGTCTGCCGCACACTGTGCAGGAGCCTCACCTTTTCCATGATCAGGCGCTGTTGTCTGGCTTTCTGCTCAAGCCCATCGCCTGCTGCATCCCTGTTGTGTTCCCGCTGCTCAAAGTCCTCGTCATCTGCTGCCTGCTCTGATGCTCCCTGACCCCTGCATGCAGTGCGTTGGTCATGCCAAGATGTCCTGTCTCTGATGTAGTCTGCCCAATATAAATCAGCATGCATGGATACTTCACATGCTCAGGCATACGTGACCAGGCAGCTGCTTGTTGCCCCTGTGAGCCAGTATTCAGCCATCAGGTGTCAAGGGCCACAGCGTGCACTGTTGTGATGGACGTACCACTCCCAGGTGGGATTGTTGTTTTCTTGGGGCTCTGGCACAGCAAGGATGGAAGGCCCTGCTCTCAGACCCAGAGCCTGCAGCTCCTCAGGGGCCGGGTCAGCTGCTTGCAGCTTCCTCTTCTTTGCAGGTTCTGCTGCCTCAGCAGGCTCTTGTTCTTCTGCTTCTGACTCAGAACCTGAAATGTCACCCAACGTGTCCATGAACCTGGAATGAAAACGCCGTGAATCATTACCCCCTGGTGCACTCTTTCATGAGATCATGGCTAGCTAACACTGCGAGGACTGATGATGTTTCTATTCTGCCCAATGTGAGCTCGGGCAGTTGGAAAGGTGCGGACATACTTCGCCATTGCTGCTTCGCTCTTCGCTTCCGCCAAACGTATGAAGTATTATAAAGTCAATCTAAGGTACGACCAGCGATTATCGCAGTGTCCAAGTCATGGGCTTCAGCAAATTGAGTGGATCAGATCATTAGGTTGTGTGAACGCCGACTATGAGGTAACAACAAGCGCAGCTGAATTGCCTACAAAAGTGTCTGGATTAGCTGTTGCTGACATGTAGTATGACCAAGCGAGTGGAGATCGAGCAATGAGAGGCCGTGCTGTGCTTTGCCTCTCCTCCAAGTCAGCATCTATCCTCTTGTAAGGGCGCTGTGATTGTACATGCTCGCAAAATCTGCTTCTGACAGCAGCTCAACTTTACGTGTAGATTTGCAAAATGAGTGGGTCACTGCCGGCGTCAAGTCCTGGTCTTCAGCCACAAGCCTCTCACAGCTGCAACCTTAGTAGGCAGGCTGCACGCAATCCTCTGCGAACTCACTTGCATAGACGGCAGCTGACTGCATCAGTTAGGCCTGAGGGTCCATCGAGCAGCTGCAGAGCCTGTTTGGGGCATGAAGATCCCAGCAGCAGAGAGGCTGCCAAGAGCCTCAGAGCATTCTCAGACTCAGAGCCTTCTAGCAAGCTACCTACGCAAGGGGAAGCTCTTGTGAGAGGCATTGGGGGTGATGATGACAGCCGAGGTGTCCAGCTTATGGAACGATCAAAGCCGCCAGCAGACATAGACTATTTAGCGGTACAGTCAGCAGCCCCCTTCCAGTGCATGCTTGTTCATGTGTGACGACCCTTATGAAGGACCAGCAAAGCTTGTCGCCTTATATGAGGAGGTCCCAGCATGCAGCTGAACAGCTGCGATCTCCTTCATGCAGGAGCTGATTGCTATTCAACAGAATGGCCCTAAGGCTCTGGGCTTCTTTGGGACCAGAAACATGGGCTTCTTGCACCAAAATCTCATAGAGATCCTGAGCTATGCCATGGTGCTCACGGTATGCAGCAGATATATCACATCTCTACAGATTGCATGATGTGTCCGTCTAATGATGCTTTGCAACCCTAGCGTGGTATGCTGTGGCTAGTCTCGCCAAGGCATGCACGGTGCCGGTCAATGTGTGGAGGGTTGCAGGCCTTGATGACTCACGACGCACAGCAATCCTGCAGGACAATCACATATACACCTCCGGAGCTACAGGGACGAATGCTGCGGTCATCCGGGGAGCGCTGCGGGCAGAGAAGCCGGATCTGTTGACAGTGGTGCTGCCACAGAGCAGGAGCAAGCAGCCCCCTGAGAGCCAGGAGCTTTTAGAAGAGGTGTGTGATGCAATGCTACTACCTTGGCGCAGCAACTCTCCGCCTCTCCGCAACAGCCATGCCAGTTCTGGATACTGCATCATCAGCGGCATGCAAGCCTTCCCTACACTGACAAGTGCACGTGCGCTGATGGGGTTGCAGTATAGCTGGCGTTTGTCTGTATCAGTGCTGCTGAGGCACTGACGCACGAGTTGCATCTGGCAAACTGGGACTGCGCAGTGTGTGCTGACTCCTCTCTGCAGAGCTTCTCAGCTCACTAGGACAGTCATTTGGTGACATTGCGCGGGCTGCGTTCATGAGCGGAGCTTTCCTTTCTGAACGCAGTACAATTGTGTCTGCAGGTGCAGAATGTCATTGACATGCCAGCAAATGACAAGCTGTCTCTGTTTGAGGCCAGCAGGTAGGCCCTCAGGAGACCCCCTCTTTCCGCCTGGTGACGTCAACATATCCATGAAACTGGCACATTGCAGTTGTGACAAGCAAGTCCTGTGTTCAGCACTTGCAAGCATATCAGCAGCAGCTATGAGTTGTGCCCTTCAAACTTGAAACCTGAACGCGCAACCTGGACTGGTGCAGGCTCTGCAATCAGGACATCGTGCAGCGGGTGCAGCAGGTGATCTGTTTTGCCTTCCACGACAGCCGGCTGTTGCTACAGACCTGCAGCGAAGCCAAGGAGCAGCGGAAGATTGTCACGCTCTTCTACCTGGATTAAGCAGCCACGGACCCTTTAATAAGGGAGCTGTGCACGAAATGAATATGAAGGCAGCGGAAGATTGCCATGTTCTTCTACCTGATGTGACAGCCACAGCTTGTCAAGCAAGGGAGCTGCGAAGTACCAAGCACATCGCTGACCACAACAGCAGAACATCTATCATCAAAGCAGGAAGCTGCTGTAGTTGTTGCTCCAGAGGGCAAGGACACGAGTAATGCAGGGTGCTTTAGTGCCATGGGTAGAGCTGCTAATCTTTAATGTGGCGAGAAGATTAGGGGCGAATAAGATTGTATCATTAAGGGTCCCTGGCGGGGCGTTGTACTGCCGAAAAGGCCTCTTCGTATGCATGCCAGGGCATGTGTGCCGGGCTTTCCGCCTTGCACATGATCGCTGCTCTGCTGCGCATGATGTGCGCAGCTTCATCAACCTCTAAAGCAGACACATGCTGAATTCATGCCCCTTACTTGCCATCATGGCAGGACAGTTGTCTGTGTAGCCATAGGCATGTTGCTGACAATGTACTTTCGGTATTCCCAGGACTAGTAGGGTATGCTAGGCAAGGCGCTATCTGAGTCCAACTCTCTTGTAGGCTGCTGCTTATGTGGTCCGCAGGACAGCAGGTAGGAAGAGTCTGACCTTTTGCTGGATGTGTGCTGTGTAGCACTGCGCGTACTTATGACAATGCATAGGTTACGGCCCCACTGTGATCTTCACACGTGTATGCATACAGAAGTGCCAACACTGGTGATCTGCAACCAGCAGTTTCACAAATTGTGCCGTGTAAGTGCCTCTGCTCCATTTAGTGAGGCATTTACAGCTGCCCTCCATCACTCAAGAGCCGCTCATGTGGCAGCATAGGGTGTTTGCTACTGTCTCAAGTTGTCAAAACGGGTTCAGTCATGACCACCCAGTGTGCAGACGTCTGCCAAGTACAGCTGCTGTCGACAGGACGTCCTCTGATCCCAGTTGATGTCAGGCTTGCTGCCCAAGGCTTGCTGTCTCCTCAGGGCTCAGACACAGTTGCAGCATGGCGCGTTCATTTGTATGCCGACTTCCCAGCCCCATTCTGATGCCTGCACTGGCTAGCTCCCTGACTCCCCTACCATTGCTGATGCCTTCATCTTGAATGCCCTCACTCAAGCCCTGTTCTGGTTCCTGCATCGGCTAGCTTTAGAGGAGAACTCGGGAGTTCCCTGAGCATCCAGGGTGCTCAGTACTATGGCGCAGCAGCCTGCAGCCTCTGTATCCCCGCTCGCTTCACTTGTGCGCCTCTGCATACTTCTTCAGCAGCACCCGCTTGTACTCCTCCTGGTTGTCCCACAGCTGCGCAGCAATGCTCCGACTTACCCTTCAATCGTACAAAGGAGAATGGACCTGTCCATGCATAGCTCACTGAGTACCAGCCTGCACCCCCTGTGTGCAGCTGGACAGAGGACATTTTGGGAAGCGCTGGGCTTGCAGCTGCTGAGCATTGCATAGAGTCTCATGCAAATGCTGCTCAACACTGTGAGCACAGGGAGGGTAAGCGGAACGCCAGTACAGCGCTCGATGGCAGTCAGGCTTCCCACTGGCGTCGCAGAGTGTGAGTGATCAGTACATCATCTGTGGAAGAAGCGGGAAGGACGCCTTAACTGCACAGGCGTACAGTTGCAAGTCACTCTTGGGCTGCTGAGCAGCACGCTCATCCAGGCTCAGCTCACAGCCAAGAGGAATGCTGTTGAGGGGTATGGGTGATGGGACTGACATCTGCATGAGAGGCAGGGAGGGCACCTTGGCTGCATAGGCGTCCAGCGGGGAGTCGTTGTTGGGCTCGCCCAGCAGGGACTGGATGGAGAGCAGCACGGTGCGCACGCTGTAGGCGGCGCTCCACTTCTCCTTCAGGATGTCCAGGCAGATGTTGCCGTTCTGGTCCACGTTTGGGTGGAAGCACTGCGACTCGAATCTCACAGTGGGCGCCTTGAAGGGGTAGTCTGCATTAGGCCCACACAAGTGTCAGAACATGTTGCCGTCCTGGTGGTCACATCAGGGTGGGAGGATGCCTTCTCTCAAGGCTCTTTACAGGGGGCCACTCGAAAGGATCAGTTTGCAGAGGCATGTAAAGCTTCAGCCAGAGCCACCTGGGCTGCACAAGAGCTGCACCGTCAGGGACTACTGTGTGGAGCACAGCACAGACTCTGCATGCTGACATGCGACCCAGATACACCCACGACACTCTGTCAGCCAAGTGCGTACAAGCCGTACAGGTCTAGCCGCATCATCTGAGAGCCAGTGCCAGCTGACGTCGAAGCTGCGATGACACACATGTGGGTGGTAGCTCAACACCAAAGTCTGCAACTCGGCACGGGCAGCATGGGGCTCAGGCGCACACCTGATGGGAACTTCAGTGACAGCTTGAAGCTTAGGCCCTCGTACACAGTGCTGCCCGCGCCCTGGATAGTGCCTAGCCATGAGAAGAGCGAGTCTCCATCAGGGAAGGCTGAGACGCCTGGGTCGGCCGACGCCATGAGGGACATGAGCTCAGACTGCAGGCGCTTGGTCAGCGCCACGGTGTCGCCAGCTGGCGCGCAGCGTGCGGCGGCTGACTTCCCCGGGCTGCCGCCTATTCTGGCGGGGCTGGTCTGCGTCTGCGTGGCCATGGTGTTCCCTCCCCGCCTACCTACACCTGCACCCATGTCACCATCCGCATCAGTCCTGGCAAGTGCCAGGCAGGCAGGTAGGCTTGCATGTCAGCTAAGTCCGGTTGTCCCATGAGTAAAACTCCAGAGGAAGATTATGCTGCTTGCCCTTGGGAAGTGCAGCACATGTCTTGAGATGAGGTCGCTATGATTTAGGTTGCAACACGCGCAGAAGCTTGAGCTTCTCTGCCTTCACCATCAGTCAGCATGCAACGTGAAATCCTTCAACGTTACTCAGAGCACGCTTGTTCTTTACAGGGCATCTCATGGATCGTCACTCTTACTTCCAGACTATATAACCGTTGGGCCTTAAATTTGCATTGCCATCGCGATAGCACCTTGAAGACACCATACATGGCAAGAAATCTTTTGTTGCTCACATCGTCGCGCATCCGGCGGCGAAAGCTTGAAGTTTGCGGGGATATGGGGACTATCACACTCAGAAGATATCCACACTTTCTGCCTTTACTGCCATCAGGAGATGGTCCGTCTCTGGCAACACACAAGTTAAAGAGTATAGGAAGGGCACGGCGAGGTCGAATGCTGCACCTGTAGTTCACAGCACCCAAACGAGTTCCCGGAGTTGTGGCCTGGGCAGCACCGGCTGTTTGTCTCCTCTTCCTTGTAGCCGTCCGGCCCTGTTCCAGTGATCAAGGGTAGTTGCTCGAGTACTCAAGACGTTCTCAGACAGCACCTCCTTCGCTACTACAACTGCTGCCTCACCCCCTAGAGTTCTTGAGTGCCAACTCAGATATTAGGCCTGTATCAGAGTCGAGTAGCACTGTCAAGGGTGGCTTAACACTTGCTGTGCGTGGTCTGTGGCGTTTGGCAGTGTCGCGCTTACCGGAAAGACAATGATATGTGCACCTGGCGATTGGCAGTTTGGAGGACAGGGTGCCAGAACAGGCAAAGGTCTATTGTGTCCGTTTACTCATCCTTCGCAACGGTTACCGAGGTAGAGGTCGGTAAAGTAGGTCGAGAAACCTGCGCATTGGCTGCAGGACGTCTGTAAGGCATCTTTACTTATCACTCGGCAGGAGGCGTCGTTTGCGGTACGCAGCTGCCAAATATGCGTGGGACGTACTGACGTCTATGACCTCAGCAAGGTGCACTTTTGTATTGCTCAGGCGGCTTTCTAGAAGTTGGCAGCACAGACCCTTCCTATGGTGCTATTACTGTTGCAGACACCCTCACGGGTGACTTGAGAGCTGCAAAAACGTCGCGAAGGGCTGTAGCGCCAAGGCGGTACTTGCGGAAGCCCCGCCAGCAGGTGGGCGTGATCTGATTCTGAGAATATTGCCAAGATCACGGTAGATATTTGTCCGAAGGCCCTATCAGTCCGTGCTGCACCTCGTGTGCCGCATGCGAGGCAGGGCTTTCACGTCAGGGTCTCGGATAGCCTGTAGCTGACAGTGATACATAGGGCTTCCTCTTTGCACAATTCCATCAAAGGCTCTGTGAATGTATATATCTTAAAGTTGTGACCAGCTGTGCGTCCCCTGTGTGGTGTTAAAAGACATCAAAGCCAAAGTTGGGCAGGTTGATCCCAGTGGGGCTCGTAACGAGATATTTACGACGGCCATATCTTTGGCGCCGGATAGGGTCGCAAATGATGCTGCCATTTATCTAACCTGATAGCGGCACTGCAATACAAACGCTATATCCTTCTGTTGCGGCCAAACAGTATGTGAGCCGGGATGAAACAGCCTGCAGCAGATTCTCCATGTGTCTGCAAGATTGCCGCTTCCGCGTCAGCATAAGGCTTGTATGTCCTCGCAGGCATTTTGTGATGCCATCACGGGGTGATGTCCAGCCTCGCATTTGTCCGGCCAAAACTGGAGGATGCCTTTGCTCTCCAACTGGCAGAGGAGAAACGCACTGCTGCAACAGTCATGTACAGCACAGCTGTGCTGCTATCACTGGCAGCCATAGTGAGGTGCTGCGCTGCCATAGATGACGCTGCACTGACTCCACGCCTGGCAGTGCTCACTGCCGTAGCCTTCCTCTCTTTCACGGCGCATGCACAGGCGCTAAATGTAGTGGCGCGGCCCTCTAAGGTAGAGCACTCACATCTCACGAGCCCTCCCTTGCATGCATGGTTGTGGGCCTTTGAGGATGCTAGAGCCACACACGGCCCTGCCTAAGCCTAGATCACATCCTCTCCTGCCCTGCCATGCAAGCACTTTGGTGAGTTCTTGTGTCAGGTATGCTAAGATGAGCTGGCGTGATGAGTGCGTGTGTTGACAGGCCTGGAAGCACGAGAGCATCAAAGTGACAACCTCGCTAATTGCGTCAACGGTCTGCATGATAGCTGGAATCTTGTCACGCAAGGTGCGCGTCCCTCCATGTCTGTCACACAAAGACGCTAGTACCTGCTGCTCCTGCTATGTGGTCACCGGTCCCTGTCGGGATGACCTGCTGCCTGCTGGCACATACACTTGCAAGTATTCGAGCTGCTGCCGTGGCACTGTCAGTTGGCGTAAGATCAGAGTGGCATTGCAGGACGAGCTGTACCTCAAGAACCCGGCCGTGATAGCAAGCATCCGGGGGTGGTCCCTCTTGGCCGAGGGCTATCGTCTGAACGTGGCCCTGTCCCTGCATGCCATCCAGATGGTCAGCGCTCCTGCACTGCACTCCTGAGTCTCAAAATTTCGCTCATGTGGGTTAGCTGCACTCCTACCGTGGCCAAAGCGGCTCGTCAAAGTATGGCAGCGTGCTTAGAGCGCGGTGGATGTCTCTCCTGCAGGCATACCCCTGTGACTGACGATGAGGCGAGGTTGCCCATGCAGGTCTGCTTCGTTTTCCAGGAGGTGGACATGTGCCTGGAGGCCAAGTGGGATGCAGCCACCTCGCTCAGGGTAGCTGCCTCACACACGCTGATGCTCCTGGCTCTGGGCAAGGCCCTGCCTATCCTGGCAGGTGTCTACTTGGAGGGCCGAGCGAGGCTGCGGTTCCTGCAAGTCCGGTAAGCTAGCATTGCTGTGAGATGTGGATGTGGAATCCGTCTGTACCCGCTTCCTTGCGTCTCCGCTCTCTACAGATATCATCTAGCGCAAAAGTGAGCACATCAGCCCTTTAAGCCCAAGTAGCTCTGGCATACTGAAAGTAGTACTGAGTCAATAGTCGCCTTCACAGGGGCGTACCTGCAAGCAACCTCGGGAGCTTTTGGCGGGAATGCATGAGGTGGCTCCCAGGATTGCACGTGTAAAGGCGTGGTATGCCATCACATTTGCAGCAGACATGGCGAATTTGTGATCATGAGCACTTCTAGCAAGACTGGATCTTGAGGGAGGCAAAGCGTCTGCCTAATCTAGCAGTGCAGGCCTGCACAGCGAGCTGAAACCCGCTCCCAACCTGGAATGTATCTTCTTTTTCCAGTGGCACTGTGAATTCTTCATTTGCTGTCGAGACATGCTGGCAAAGATAGTGCCTCTTTTGGCACATTACTAGCAGGATGTTCTCGAGAGTGCAATCTGGTCGGCTGACTGAATTCAGAAACTCCGAGAAGGTTCTCAGCTTCCTAGAATAGTCTCAGCGGCCGGCTGTTGCAGCCATGCAACAGAGCACAGCAGTGCTGTGTGGCATTGCAATTTGGATGCAGTACCTGAACCTAAATGGCAGCAGGAGTTACCCAAGCTGCTTCCTGCAGCAGAAGGAAGGGTGACAATAGTGCCACCAGGGCAGCAGCCGGGAATCTGGCCGCCCCTGTCAGATTAGCGCTATTTAGCGCTAGGGACACTCTGAGGGACATTCTGAGAAGATGCACAATGTGGCTCTTGTCAGTGAAGCGTCTCAGGAGACAGCTGCAGGCAGAGTTGATGGGTCACCAAACGCTTACCCGACCTCACTCTGCCTGTTCATCTTATTTGCAGGGTCCTGTAGGGCACAGGGGCTCCTATTTGGATGGTTTGCTATGCATAAAGACAGCCTTTACAGAGGCAAAAGCAGCTTTGCGGCTGCTATGTGAGACACATGTTGCAGAATATGTCCATTGCGGGCATCTATTTGGGAGGGGCACTCTTAATTTGGGTGCGTAATCAAGCGTGTCAACAGATTGGCTCGGCATGACAAGCCATTGGAGTCTCAGGGTATTTTGCGGTGTGCGTAGGGACAGCCCCTGCACGCCGTTGTATGTGTAGTCTACCTCTGCAGTGTTCTGCAGCGTCGACAGGAGCAGGCGCCAGCAGAGACGCAAAGACTGTCAGACTTGCGTCAATTTTTAGCAGGACAATGTCTTCTGAGTTGTCGTGTGCTGGGATAGAAGTCCCTTTGACATCAGCAACACCTGCAGCACGTTCACATACATGGGAGACGGGTATGATGGCCAAGCCTTAGTCTGGCCAAGTTGGCCAGACCGTCATTCGCACAAGTTTAGCTACGGCTTCTGAACACTTTGTCCTTGGAGGAGCTTGCAGGGTCCGCTCAGGATACATCACACATGCATAGACAGCTGCATCAGCACAATTGTGGACAGTTCTTGGGCTCCTGTGGAAGCAATCCTGTACTTATGGGCATGTTCGCATGGGGGATCAGTCTCAGAATGCTTCGGATGTCTCGTCACAAGGGTGTATGTTAGTTCTGTGGCCATGTGTAAGATCTGTTATACTGCTCAAATGGATGTCTCCCTGCTGGCTGCTGGCTGCAGGCTGCATGCAAGAGATGACAGCCTGTGTTGCACGCTGCTCTAGCTTGCTCCTGGCTGAAATCCCAACGTGAAGTACACCATAACATTTCTTGGCTCTGGTCAAGAGGCTACAAGCAGGCGCTCAAATTGTCAAAGGGCTGGGGCAGCTGCCAGCTTCGTGGGAGTTGGCAGCGGCAAACATGCCAAGCCGGTACAAGGAGGGGCGCACCAGGATGAATGCCGGCACTCCTGTAGATACCACTTGTGCGCTGCGGCTTGCTAGTAGAGCTCACGCACCACATCACGATCGGCGTTCCACGGAAGTCCTGCATGCCTAGTACATAGCCTGCTGCTGGTACTGCGAACCCCTCTTTGTGCCTGCACAGCGGACAGCTTTCCGGCTTCAAAACAATTGATACTTAGCTGCAAGACGCTGGCAAGTGGGGGCTGCAATGGATTACAAAGCAGAGCAGGAAATGGAGCTGGAGGCGCTCGAGGCCATCCTCATGGATGACTTGACAGGTCCGACTTCACAGAGAGATAATATGCACCAGTCATCGCGCAGGTTGCTCAGCTCATTGACAAGCTGCCGAATGCGCTGCAGAGTTGGTGGAGGACTTGCCAGAAGGCTGGTCACATAGCGCGCCTTGCTATAGGATCGTCATCAATCCTACAGATGAGGGCGAAGCGCCTGCAGCAGAGCTGGACTGTGAGCACATACTCACTCACTCTTGACCTGTCTCACATTGTCGATGTGCAAACATGCAACTGTTTAAGAGAGAGCTCTGTACCGGTGCCCTTGAACCTGGGTGCTGTGTCTGTGCAGACAAGCTGGAGCTTGTCTTTGCTCATACACCAACGTACCCTGATGAAGCACCACTATACAAAGCACGCAGGTAAGGCCATCAGACAAAGCGCTGCCCAAAATGAGGGGCAAACTCTTTCCTGCAGCTGTTGTCTGTGTTGCTTAGCACTGCTGTCAAAGCATGCAGAGGCTTACAGTATAAAGCTGCACCCAGCTTTGAGGCGTGTGCACTTTTTGACCATATAAGGTGATATAGCATACTTTCCTGTGCAGCATTCGAGGCTTAGGTAGTGCTGACTTGGCAGACGTAAGTGCCAGGCTAGCTGAGCAGGTAGAAGCCAACATGGGCATGGCTATGATTTACGCTCTAGTATCAACAGCTCAGGACTGGCTGAGAGAAAAGGTGAGCACAGGGCCTGTCCCCAGTCAGCATAAGTGCAATTCAGAGAATTACTGTTGGGCAGTGTGAGCTCTGGGGTTTCCATAGATGCATAGAGAGTGCTCAGCATGCTTGTACTGGCAGCAGAGTATGGAGGTCACCCAATGTCTGGCTTTGATCCTCAACCCTGCAATATTCTGTTGTACAGGCGGCTTAGGCCACATCAGACCATCCTGATGTGACCTATGAGTCCCCTTGCCAATGCCCTCTAGGATGTGCACTGATGCAGCTGTTGTGCGAGACTGCAGGGCAGAGCGCAGCAGAGAACCCTGAAGCCACCAGAAGGGCTTCCTTGGAGGCGCTTGCCAGCTCCACTCTGCTTTGTCTTTCCAGCAGCGCAGCCACTGACTGGAAGCCAAGCAACATCCCTGGCATGCAGGTAGCATCAGCAGGGCAGGGCGCAGCGCCGGTGGACCCAGCAGCTGCCCGGAAGGCAGAGGAGCTTACTGAACACCTCTGAAGCCAGAATACTCTACGGGAACGCTCTGCAAATGTTGGGGTAAACTCCTGCCGGTGGCATGCAGGCTGTTTTGGCAGGGCAGGGCGCAGCGCCAGTGGACCCAGCAGCTGCATGGAATGCTGAAGAAGAGTCAGCAGAGTTTGCTGTACACCTTCCATGGAAGATGTTGCGCAGGAAGACCTGTACTCATCGAGGCCTGTGACATGCAGGTAGCTTCAGCAGGGCAGGGGGCAGCGCCAGTTGATCCAGCAGCTGCCAGGAAGGCTGAGGACGAGGCTGAAGAGAGGCGGCTGGCCGAGATCAGATCCCACGGCACCATGGTCACGCCGCAGACCTTCGCAGAGTGGAAGAAGCGCTTTGATGCGGAGATGGCCCTCCAGAGAGCGAGTCTCCAAGGTATCAGGGCAGCTCCTCAGCATACATGCATGTCTGCCTAAGCCTGTGCTGACCAGGGGCTTTCGGACCTTGCCATGCACATCCCCAGCACCAGGAGGCTCCTGACTGGGATCAGGATAAGCGCTCTGTTGCTGTTGACGAAAGCTTCGGCGTTTGTGTATGTGCCGCGGGTCTGAACGCAAGCATGCACACGCAGGAGCTGACACCGCAGGGGACAAGAAGCATAAGGGTCCAACAGGGAAGCAGTTCTTCAGGCAGCTTGAGGCCGATGCAAAGGCTAAGGTGAGAGTGCTAGAGAGCAGACCTGGTGCCCTTGCAATGATGTGACTGTCTGAATGGCATGAGCCTGGGCAGGTCCAGGAGAGGTCTGGGAGAAGCAGCAAGAATGCAGCTCACCCTTCGCTTTGGGCTGGGATACTAGGCTGGCCTTCCAGCTACCATCTTTACGCCTTGCAACTGCTTTAAAGCGCCTGCACTGCAGGGAACTGAGATGCCAGATGAAGAGGAGCTGGAGGATGATGGTGACTATGAGCAGAATGGGGGAGGTGATGAGGAGGATGATCTGGATGGTAAGGCTGCTTCTCCCCATGGTGCCCTCGTCGCCCGGCAGCACTTGGGCCTTCACTGTCGATAATGCCCAGACCCTTGGGTGGGGTGGAATGATGGGTCAATGCCATCAGTCTTACAATGGGCAATAAAAGACTGAATGTGGTGTAAGGGATGGCGTGCATGCCTGCAGATGAGGAGGATGATGACGAGGACGATGAGTTTCTGGATGAGTACCTGGCAGACAAAACAGACAAGTAATGCACATGGGGTGGCAGCTGTGACCGCCATACAAATTCTTGGCAGCCAATAGGAACTGACCGTGCACAGTTGCAGCTGAGGCGTGAGGAATGGCTTGAAGGGTAAAAGCTCAAGAGCTCTTGAGCTCATCAACTGCTCAGCTGACACTCTCAGATGAATGAGATCGATCACACGTCAGCAGACCACCCGTACGGTAGATGACTCCTTGGCCGCCAGGCAGATGCAATGTGAACGCCCACAACATATTTACACCTATATGACCATGCATGGGTGTCCTTCAAAGCTTTGAATGCATGGCTGAAACCTGTTGCCCCACCTTACCAGGCATGCAATTTATATGCTGACTGGACTCTATGATGCTGACATATGCACGCTGCAAACGCCCTCTTTCGAGAATTCGATGCACATCCTCGTTCCACCGTTCTCGTCAAAGTCATTGGAATTGTGTAACATTCCGGTTCAGCACAGCCAAAGCTAAAAGGGGCGAAGGAAAAGGAGGGGCATATCTGATGGCCAAATGCTAAGGCCTTTGAGAGTTGCACATAGGCGCATCTCTACTCCCTGGCGTCGTGCTATATATACAACCGTAGGGGCAGGTCTTGCGGGATCTGTTGTCATTATAGCGAGCATACCTCGGGGCACCGATGGTCTGACCAGCACAGCTGCAGCGAAGGTGCGCAGATGCGTGCAGAGCCCAGGGAGTGCACTGAAAGTAATTTGAATTTACGACATAAGCAGTGGGGCAGTATGACTGGCCTGCAACGACACATCAGTGGAGAATTCTTGTGCCATCCAAAAATGTATGACAGAGCCAGGTCATCGATGAGCATCGAATGTGTCGCTTTCAGAGCACGCTCCATGGAGCAGCAGATCGTGCATTGGAAGCTGGGCGAGCGATGGCCGGCCTGCTGCAATCCCTCGCCAGCAGCATCAAACATGGAACGCCAGCTCTGTTTCCCAAAGGTCTGTCAGAACGTGCATCGACTTCAACAGCGAGTGAATCATGATTCAATGTCTAGTGGCGTCTGCTTCTTCTTCAGGGCGCATATTAGCCAAGTGCTTATGGCACCTGTCTTGCCCATGCAGGGGACTTTCTCAGTATGTCAATTGCTCAGCAAGCAGCAGCATGGTCTGAGAGTCCACATCACGCCGAGGTGCTTGTTGTCCTTGGGGGCCGCCTGCTGATCGACTGGCTGCTGAAAACAGCAGCAAGAGATGAGTCCAGCCCTGAACAGGGCCAGGCTGAGCAGGCTCTCCTCAGGCTCCTGCAGTCAGGTGACCTCAGACCCTGCACAGCTTGTCAGAGGTCCACATTCATATTCAGCAGAAGCTCATGCTGCTTGACCCATCTGAGCCGCATGTGGTGCGCTGAGTCACGGCACACACTTGAAAGCCCTTTGCAGGCATACAGCTGCACTCCAGAGTCTGTATCATTAATCACTAACCAGGCTATATAGGGCCTGGCTCATCACCGCAGCCCCAATTGTCATTGCCAGACGCATGTAGTTGTGTCCATGGGTGGTGATCGACCTGGAAGGAACCAGAAGTGACGCAGTGTGTTCTGACGCAGGCCGTGCAGCTTCAGCAGTGCTGTCAAGGCCGGGAGCGGTTGCCAAGCTGCTGGCGATCGCAGCAAAGAGCCCGGACGTGGATGTCTTTGCCGACTCCATGGTGGCTGCCCTGGGCTCGACCACGCTGCTCGAGACAGCCTCCCTGGATGAGATGAAGCTGCTGATTGAGCAGGTGCCATTCTAACCTCATCTGGCAGCATGTCGTTGCCAGCGCATTTAGCACAGAAATCCGCAAGCCATATCAGAGTCCTTGCAAACTAGCAAACTGAGCACTATGATCTGCCAGGAGCATGCACACCAGGAACAGAGCACGACAAGCTTGTACACCAGGAACAGAACACAGTAAGCCCTCCTGAAGCGGGATCTTGTACATGGCTTTACCCATACGTTAGCCTTACAGACAGGAACCTGCACACCGTGAGAGGTTTACTGGGCGTGCAGGGGAAGGGTATCTCAGGCCCCAAGATCCAGGACCTGGCGATCACATGCCTGGCAGACTATGCTGAGACGTCCCTGGTGAACTGCGGCAAGATTGCAGCCGTCTCGGGAGGCCCTGCGCTCGCTGAGATTGCCTCTGCGGCTGTGCATGACCGGCACAGGTCCATGCTCGAGTCTCAGCTGACGCGGCTGATGAGCATCCTTGCTCAGGACTGCCCCATCAGGTACCCACACCGCTGTGCAGCTGCAATATCAACGGCCTGTGACTCCAAGCCGCTGTATATTGGGCAGGCTTGAACAGTCTGTCCTTCTCTTTGCCCCGACCTGCTCTGAATCAGGCTTGCTCAAGGATCAGCAACAACGTGTCTCACTTGACTCATGACCAAAAACGACCTGCTCATGCTCTCAGCTTCATCAGCCTGTGCCTGGCTGTGACACGCAGCCAAGCTGGCAGGTGCTATCAGTTTCTCAAACCACCGGAGTGGAGCTGTTCTTCTAGGTAGCAATCTCCGCAGATGCCAATCGTGTGTGGGCTCTCACTGGTAGCATGCCACAAGCGCTTCAGACGGCTCTGTCTACGGTGCAGCAAGCAGCTGAGGATGGAGGGCTGGCTGGAGCACCTGCTATATTTTGCAGCGGATGCAGCAGCTTGCAGAGACTGGGTTCAGGCTGCCAAGGCGCTCGACACCTTCTCAGCGTGCATCAACCATGGCGCCCCTTTGGATGTATGCACACTTTGCTCATGTCCGCAACGTCTAAAGCGCCACCACTGTCTTTAACTCCTGACCTTGTTGTATGCGCATGCCTCTATGCAGTCTGGGAAGCCCACGGTTGCATGTCAGCGCATGCCAGTCGTCGCTTGTGAGAAGCCCTTCCTGCAGCGTCTTGCTTCTGATTCTCTGATTGCTGTGCTGATGTGCATGCCCTCATTGACCAACACATCGACTGGTGCGCATACATGCTGAGAGGTCTGGGCGTGTACATCAGTGCAGTGTAGGTAGGGTATCAAGGGCAAGAGGCTGGGGGAAGGCCTTCTCACGCGCGCAGACTGACACGCACTAGCACCAAATGACATGTGCTGGCACGCATGCAGGCTGAGATGACGAGCGTGAACCTGCTGCCATTGCTGGAGCGCCTTGCGGGCGAGCCAGATGAGCTGCTGCGGCGTTCCCTCCTCACCGCTGTCACTGCCATGGCGCAGTCAGGCGCGTCTGAGGAGCACATGACCACAAGTACCAGAGAAGCCTGGGCTGAGAAGGTGCCGCCCAAATCTTCTCTGCTGAGGCACCCCTCATGTACAGATGCTGCAGCCTTCTGAATGCTAGGAGTATTGCAGAAGGGCCGAGTGGGGCCTCGAAAGATGTGAGAGATATGTAGAGACAGCAGCAGAGAAGGCAACGAAAAGCATAGGATGCATTGAAAAGCATGCGCGTGCTTGTGCGCAGATCCTGGCATGGCTCTGCGAGGATAGCTGCAGCGCCATGCTGCGCTTTGCCTGCGCTGACGCTCTGACCGCGCTAGCCAGCGACAGCACTGAGGTGGGCCTGGGAATTGCCAGGGCGTGGCTGGGAGACCTGCTGGTCCACCTGTCGCGGAATGTCAAGGCGCACCACTCAATCCGGCAGGTGTGGTGCATGCCATAGGCATTCACCCCTTATGCGCAGCAGTTGTCCCTACTGCAAAGAAGTGTCTGGACTGCTGTAGACAATGTAAGCTGACGTGGTAATGTAGCTCTCTGCAGGCTTGCTATGCAGAACTCAAAGTGCATCTGGCGAGTACCAGCCTTCGGGCCTCTGTGTTCAGATGCCTGCCTGCTGCCTGCAGGTGACAGCGCCAAAAGAGGTCACAGAGACCATCTACACCGACACCGTGGCGGTGCTGCCCGGATACGCCCGGGCAGTTGCAGCGGATCTCCGGGGCTCCAGCGAGCGCTGGCGCCAGTACCAGGAGCCCCCCTCCTACTTTGATGACGCGCTGGGGGGCCTCACCTACCAGCTGTCGCCTGCCGCCCAGGAGGCCTACCAAGACGCCAGCGTGCTGGGGCGTGCCCTGAAGGTAGCCTCCCAAATTGCCTCTCCCTCGGTGCAGTGAGGCCGATGAGACATGAGTTTGCTAGCTTGCGCATGCTTAGGCGAGCGCGCGTGAGCTGCCTTTCTGGGTGTACATGGACCAAGTGAGTCTGTCTCGCGTAAGGCCCTACTATGAGACCCATCATAGCATGATGCATGCATCATCCTCCATGTCACATTAGACATGTAGTGAGGGATACGAGACTATATGTTATTCATGGAATTAGACTGAAGCCCTTAATGATGTGGTGAAATACCATTTTAGGCGACTCACCCTCATCATGGGGGCAGATTGCCAATGCTTCACGCCTATGCAGGTCATGTGCGCGCTGGTCGCCAACGACCCAGCAAAGCAGAACTGGCTGCGGAGCGCGGGCCTGCTGCAAGTGCTGCACCGGCTGACGCTGGGGGCGCAACCTCAGGGGGAGGATGACATCAGCGGTGACGTCAGCTCGGCGCTGGGGGAGCACGTCTCCCTCAGCGTGCGGCGCCAGTGCGCCCGCATCCTGGCCATTCTGGCGCAGCAGCAGGACGCCCTGGTATGATGACCATATAGCATCCTGTCAAGCCTGTGAATGCAAAGTCCAGTCATTATTGACCCACACAGAGCGTCTCCCGTGGCCCTTCCGTATCACGATTTTGCGTGACCCAACCTGACGAGCATGACATGCAGGAGTCTGCCAGCAAGCAGCTCCCCAGTGCCTGACTCATGCTGTGCTTATGAGTGTGAGCCATCAAGACACCCAGCAGGCTGCTAATGGTGCTGCAGCTGACACAGCTCGTTATATCATGACGTTGCAGGGCAGCTTCCAGGGCAGCGGGTGGCAGAGGTGGCTGGAGGTGAGCGCAGCTGTGGAAGATTGCAAGCTGGCCTCGCATGCCAGGCGGGCAACCCTCAATCTCCAGTCAGCGCGCACTGTTGCCACGGCAGAGGTGACCCCGTCACATCCATGACCCCTGTCTATACCCTACTCATGTCTCCTAGATGAATTGCAATCTTCATGGAAGAATGTCAACTTTTAGCACACTGAAGGCATCTGACTGGAACAGTACCCTTCCCGGCACTAGCAACCGATTACTGAAGCCCGATCTTGCATTCCCGGAGACAACCCGAGACACCAAGAACGCTCTGGCTCTGCGCGTGCAGGCTGAGAGCTTCACCATGCCAGGCGCTGAGAGCCGCAGTGCAAGCAGCGCACCTGCGCTCCAGGGGCGGCGCCTGGTGATGCGGGACAATATACATCTGTTTGACCCGGGCGCAGAGCATCATGAGGTGCTGGCCACAGAGGGGACAAGCGCCACATCACCAGGTCCACCCCTTCTGGCCCTCAGCCTGCCCCCATGTGGGCGTAATATCACTCTCTGCTCAAAGCAAGCATGCAGCCCTGGTGCCGTGCATTCAGGACTGGCACATCCCACTCAGATGATGACCCGGCGTCCGGCGGTGCCTGTGCCATTGCATGACTTCTCCTCTGAGCCGAGCAGGACTCAGCGTGAAGGGTCTGCTGCGAGACGAGCACCTCAGATGTCACCTGAGCTGTCCTTGGGGCCAGGCTTTGCACGCTGACACCTCCGCGCAAGTGCAGGAGCACCAGACGTAGACATTGTCTTCGTGCATGGCATCCGCGGAGGGCCCTTTGTGACGTGGCGGCGCGTGAGGACAGCCAAGACGCTGGACCCCAAAACAGGCAACCTGCAGATGGCTGTGCCGGACATGCGCCACGACCTGTGCTGGCCCACCGTGTGGCTCAAAGCAGATGTCCCTGGCGCAAGGCTCCTGTCACTGGAGTATGCTGCGCCCGCATCTGGCTGGGAGGTGCATCTTTCGCCCCTGACTGATTACCAGTATCATTGAAAGCCCAGTACATGCACCTCATGTCGGGCGCGCCTGACACATGCAGCTCACACCTGACGCCCTGGTGCATGGCCCTTCTGCTGCAATGCGCTGCGCATACATTGGCTGGGTTCCTTGCCCACCAAAGCACATGCCCTTACATACTTTGATGGAAGGCGTCCCAGCTGCAACACAGGACAGGGGATTCCACAGGTCATGTAGTCTACCATGTCAGAGGCATGTCTGTCTGCAGGGCGAAAGCCTGCCCTTGTGGGGCACTGTTGGGCAACTCATGGACCAGCTCACTGCTGCTGGAGTTGGAGAGCGGCCTGTTGTCTTTGTCTGCCATAGGTGAGCCTACAATGCTCCTCCCTAGCTTCACACGCTATGTCCACTTGTCATATTGATCACAAGTGGTCTTTCATCCTGGCGACACATATGACAAGTACCAGCATCTCCTTGTAGAGGTTCGTCCCGTGCTGCATGCCACGCAACACACGCGATCATCTGGTTGTAAGAGAAGGGGCTCATACAATCAGCTTATCAAATGTGTCATGTGAGTCCAGCAGGGGTGGAATATCTGTGGGAGATGCTGGTAACGAGCATGCACCAGAGTGCTGTGGCGCGCATGCGCGGCCACATTGCACATTTCATGACTCTGCTCAGCAGGCAAGTTCCTGATCATGTGCGTGTTTCGTGCAGCATGGGCGGCATCCTTGTGAAAGAGATGCTCGTCAAGGCCATGCAGCCGGGCGCGCCGGCGCTGCACGCGCAGCTGCGCCGCCAGACGCGCGGCCTGGCGTTCTACGCGACGCCCCACCATGGATCCTGGCTGGCGGACGTGGGCTGGAACCTGCGCTTCCTGGGAGCCTCTCCCGCCGCCTCTGTGGTCCACCTCAAGCGGGGCCCTCAGCAAGAGGTACTTGCTCTCTCCCCATTGTGTCGCAGGGACAACTTGTTGCAGGATGCAGTCCCAGCAGCAGATCGTAGTAGCTTTGGAGGAGTGTCACAGCATATCATTTGGTCCTGTGCACCGGCACAACCAAACCTGGCCAGTAGCCCCTTGCACCTTTACCAGCGACACCACAGAGTGAGATCCCAGGATCTGGTGTGGTGTGAGATTTGGCTTCACAGACAATTCTGATCAGAGCGCGGCACCGTGCAGGAGATCAACAGGGCGATTGCAGAGCTGCACGAGGCAGGAGACGTGGACGTGATCTCCTTCTGCGAGAGCATCCCCCTGAGCCTGGTGGGCATGCTTCCTCGGGTGCTGGTGGTTCCAGAGGAGACGGCCTTCCCAGGCTATGGGGAGACAGCAAGCGTGGCGGCTGACCACATCGATGCCTGCAAGCCGGCGAGCCGGGAAGACCCTGCGTACTCGCTGCTGGAGAGGTTCATACAGCGCATCTGGCAGGCGCACAGGCGGCGAGATGAGAAGGCCGACGGGCTGGAGGCGGTCTGAGGGTCAATGATTGCAGTGATGTAGATTGCGTGTGGATATGTATCATAAGAGACAAGAGTGAGGCTGTGAAGGGACTGCCCAGGAAGGCATTACATGTTATAACAACCCCACACCTAGTCTTAAGAGCTTATTGAGTCTTGCAATGCTGCCCTCTCGTGTGATACAGGGAGATGAGAGGTTTTTCAACAGATGGTTTAGCAAGAAACCACTCTGGTGTCAATAGGAGAGTCTGTACATTACAATGAGCACATTTTGCTCTGCGGGTGCTGTGCCTACATGTACTGACCTGCAGGACAGCTGTACAGGCCCAGCTAGCTACTTATGTAAGACTCTGAGGTGAAATTGCACTCTCAAAGAACATCAAAACTCTGCGAGACGGCCTCAACTGCTTCTACAGTGCCCGGGCCGCCTACTGGATCACAGTCCAGGCCAGGCGCGCTGCACTTGACCGTGCCATTGCAGATGTACAGCTTTCTACCCTTTATAGCAACTGTGGACACTATGCGCTTCTTCCCTCTCGTTGTGTCAATCTGCAGGTGCACTGCAATTTCACAGAATGCACAGCTGTGTCCCTCTTTGGTAAGAGGACAGTCACGGATGCCAGAGTAGGAGGACATGTGCATGGTTGGTCACACTATTATCTTGTGTTGTCCATTATGGAAGGCCTAGTGGTGCCTCCTCCAACAAAATAAAGACAGGGATTGAAGTACCTTGTAATCATAGGTGTAGATGGTGGTGCCCTGCGCTCCCTCTCTACTACTGCTGCTCAGCATGGCTGCGCTCTCAGTGCTCTCCTGCGCAGGCCCATGCAACGCTTGATTACAAGCAGCCATGATTATGTTTGGCCGGGTTGTGTCAGCCTGATGTACAATGGCGCCAGCAATGTGATCACTCATGAGGCAGCCGCACTATACAGGCGAGGGGCTTGCCTTGGCCCTCTCTGTGCCAAGGAGCCTCTCTCCAACTGTTTCAAGAGTGCCAAACTCTTTCAGGCTGTTGATCCGTATGGGGCTTACGGTCACTCCCACATCCGCGCCCTTGCCAACAAACAGCACGTCAGCACCTGCATGCAACACAAAACCCTCTGCCAATGTTGGTTGATGCATTGCAATGAGGGTCACACTGCATTGCTATATGGTGAGCACCCTGATTGGAGGCGGTAGTCTATGTGAAGTTTTGCAGTGGGTAGGCTGACTGGGAAGGGGAATACTATTCCTTACCTGCTTTTTCTTTTTGCTCCCAGCTTGATGGAACTCTGAGTGTGTAGCCTTGCTTCTGACTTTTAAAATCCTTCAGGCCATCCTCAGAACTGGTCTGGGCTGCATCATACTGACTTGTGAGGATCACATGATTGAGCAGCAGCAAAGAGGCACTGCACTCATGCTCCACCTACCTGGTGCTGGACGGGCCAAGGTGAGAGCTGGTATTGCTGCGGATAGCATAGCAAGGGTTTGGCGCCTCTGTAGGTCAGACTTCAGGAGGTCTCGGCTCTCGGAAATCTGCTGAGAATGACTTGAGGAGACCCTTTCCGAGACAGACTTCGGTGCAGCGCTGAAAACGGCTCTGAACACATGCTGCCTCCTATGCAGTGTTGAGAGCGCGGGCCTGATGGCCCCTGACGCTCTCAAAGGCTCACAGATCACATGTCCTGGTGCCTGCTGGCAGACATCGGCTGATTCCATGTTGAACCTAGCTAGAAGCTCTGTATATCCTACTCAATATAGGTGGCCCATCAGAGGTCTGAAAGGTATCCTATCATCTCCTGCATGCTGCTCTGCAAGATATTGAATGTCGCCCCGAGGTGAAGGGAGCGTATCCTGTGAATTCCACTCTCACTGAAGCTGTACAACCCTGTACTCCTCTCTCGTTCTGTGTTTTCCTCTGACATGCGTATGGGGCTATGTCTGACACTTTGAGGGAACACACGGCCTTCAATCTGGCAACAGGCTCCAAGTCGGACTCCAATCACAAAGCCTCGTCACACCGATCGCATAGATCTTAGGATGTATTTCTGCATGGAGACACGATGATGAGGATATATATCGACCACAGGAGTTGCCGATAGTCGTACGGGTGAATAACAGGGAAGAAGGGGCAGTGATGGGGCAGCTTGTCAGCTCGCTCATGCAGTACTTGTTCCCCAACAGAGAATACAAGATAGTCATGGTGGGGTGCTCATCAAATTCTTGCAGTATTGTCACCACACCGGCAGAAGCAGAAGCGCGTTCAAAAGTCTCTCAGGTTGTTGCATGTGTCCTCTCGAGCTCAATGGGTGTTCACTTGCAGGTTGGGCTAGACAATGCAGGGAAGACAACTACTCTGTACAGACTCCACCTGGGAGAAGCTGTCGTAACACAGCCCACGGTGGGGAGCAACGTAGAGTGTGTGCAGTACAAGAACTTAAAGTTTGAGGTACACCGTGATCCTCTGCTACTGCACCTGCTTACTTATGACAGATGCCCTTCATAAGTATGGTTGCTGTGTACTACCCTGGCTCTGCAGCATAATGCATGATGTCCCTGCTCAGACTGTAGATGCTGCATGTGATGCATGGTCCCAATCCTTGATATGCCACAGGTGTGGGATCTAGGCGGTCAGGCGAACCTTCGACCATCATGGGCGACATACTACAGAGCTACAGACGCTGTTATTGTAGTGATTGACAGCACAGACCGAGCACGGGCCTCAATAGCAAAGGTGAGAGGCAATTTTCTACACCCTACAACTTGGGTGTTGGTGGTACCCAATTTTGCCTGGCCTTCTGAAGCAGCAGGATAATGAGCCTTTACTCCCTCAGCAGCCGATCCTTTTTGTGCAGTTCGTCGTTCCTGTTGGACCTTCTGAGATGCTCCTTGGACCTTTGTTGCAGGCAGAGCTGTTCACGCTGTTGGAGCATGAGCATCTGCAGGAAGCAGCCATCCTCATCATGGCGAACAAGCAGGACTTGAAGGACGCCATGAACGTGAAGGAGATGACAGACGTGCTCTCCCTGCACTCCCTCAAGCGGCATGACTGGCATATACAGGTGACAGCTTCGGTCCTGCGGAGCGCACTCATACGCCGAGCCAGGGTCACCAAATACCCTATGCTCCAGAACATGCTGAAACGTACAAAACAAGGATTTCACAGTATTCTCTAAAGATAGGTTCAAATACGCGGTACATGCAGGCTGCAGCTCCTAGCTGATTCTAGCTTTAAAGCAATCAGCTATGTGCTGAACCTGGAATACATGCGTATTTCTACCGGAAGGGCAGCCACCAGACCAGACAGCATTGGCACGCTCGCAAGCCCATCTGTAATGCAAAATGCAGTGCCTGCTCAGCCACCTGACAGAGGCGGGCACACGGCTGCCGCAGAATGCAACATCGCACCGCATCTTGCAGGAGCTGAGGCAACTGATGGGTTGAGGTTGTGATGTGCAGGCCACATGTGCCAAGACGGGAGAGGGTCTGATGGAGGGTATGGAGTGGATAGCGCAGCGGGTGAAGGGGGAGGCTGCACAGGCCATGCGCTCCCCCCAAGCCAGCCCCGCCAAACCCATCACCGCATAGGCAGTCGTGTGAAAGGCAGTGCGCTCTCTTGAGCTAGTGGCTTCACAGCTGCTGGACTGGCACAAGTCTCACATAGACGCGCATCCTGAGCAGCTGCAGGACATCTGGGAAGCATTGTCAGCGCACCTTTCTACCACTGTGGCCAGGACCACGGTGGAGCTCCGAGTTGTCATGAGGGATCAAAGTTAGCTTGCAGATCAAGCTGTTGGTGCTGCATAGATCAGTACTTGTGGCAGCTGAAGCCACCAGCCGCAGACAGAGGTGAAACTGTTCCCAGTGCGCTTTGCCAGGTTGCCACATCACAGGTGGTGTGCGGCTGATAGATTGTAGGGGGTCAGACCTCTTTGAGCTTGCTGTCGTTCAAGCTCAAAGAGTGTCCGTGCTGTACATTAGACTACTGTCAGGAATGCTGCTCAAGACGAAGGAGTGTAGATATGCCTGCAAGTGCTGACCAGGAACGGCCTTGATAATCTTGCTGACTTGACATAGTTTACTGAAGATCTAGCCCCAAGCAGGCTCGATATGTCAACAGCAGGGTGATGGTATTAATGCAAAGAATTTGAAACGCTCAACAATCCATCAACTTTGAAACCTTAGGTGCACACTAGGTGCATCACCACAAGCACCCGCAATATCTGCCTGTACATCATAGGACTGACCATGATAAAGGCACCTGATCGGAGGAGTCTCTACTTGAATGCAGCTGAGAGGGATATGAGCATGCTCAAAGGTCTACAGGTAGGGACCTTGTACATCCAGAGAAAGGATAGAATGCACATTACATGTGAGGAGTTGGCAATAGCTGCAGGGGACAAACCAGTCGGAACTTATGGAATCAGTATGTGCAGGAAGCACACATGTGCGGCAACACTTCTCTACAAACAAAGTATTTGCAGCAATTACCTACATATCAAGGACAGTGATGCGTAACGTGCATTGTGTCAACAGCCCACAAGGTAATCTGTGGTCTGCCCAAATGTCAGGATGTTGATGTCTCTGTCAGTCACCTCAGGCCCATCATCCCTACATAGACTGCTTTTCCTCTACACCTCCAGACATGTCAGCCTCACAGTACCCGATGCCTTCAGGGCTGCTCACACATGAGAGCTCGGCTCTGTACTTAAGAGCAAAATTGGCCGGATCGCATGCCGGCTGTTGCTAAAGTGCTGCAAGCCTGTGGCTTCTCTGCTAGTAGTGGCTGCCATTTACTTATGCCTCGTTCAGAGCTGCAACGCCTGGCAAGATCTGCAAGCAGGAGAACAACCGTCAAACCTGCCTGCCAGCGTACGATAATGCAAATGCCTAAGCTTGGCGGAGGCAATGCTTGTGGCCCACATACTCACACATAAGGCACACAGGCCCAGTATTGACATGTACCCAGGCTCAGATATCCAGAGAAGTTGATGAGGAGCATAGAGAGCAGTGATGCATAGCCGGTATTCACCATCCTCCAGCAACACTGGAGCAGTCGCTCATGATGATGCAGGACAGGCACAGTCAGGCTTCCCATTCCTGAGGTGCTGAACCGAAATAACTACCACATGGTGCTGTAATCATGAGAATCACAAGAATGGCTCACCTTGCCCTCCAGGAGCTCCAGGGATGCACCGCCTCCAGTTGAGATGTGGCTCATCTTGTCGGCCAGGCCCGCCTTCTCCACAGCTGCCACGGAGTCTCCGCCACCGATGATGGTGATTGTGCCCTGCCACGTCACAGTCAATTGAGTCGCTCTTTCAAGCTCATGTAGCTAGCCTCGCTAAAGGGAATGATGCCATTGCATGCTGCAGTACTTGAGGCAGCATGCACATGCCCCAGAACCCCACATCCTTGAGGGCTAGGTTTGGAGGTGCACAGACAAAGCTGCCTCTGTGAGCAAGCCGACTCCAGCACATTGAACTCTGTTGGCAGAGCCGGCACTGCTGACACAGGTGATGGACTGAGTAGCATGTTATGTGCCCCCTCATTATGCGGCTGCTGCTGTGGGGATAGACAAAAGAATTGAGTAGACAGGACGGTGGAGGTGGGGAGCATGATGCCCCACCTTGGGTGTGAGCTCAGCAAGGGTCTCAGCAACACCGTATGTGCCCTTGGCGAAGGCAGCAAACTCAAACACTCCCATGGGTCCGTTCCAGATGACGGTCTTGGCATCGCCCAGAGCGTCCTGGAAGGTCTTGAGGGAGTCTGGGCCAATGTCCAGACCCTGCAGCGCCAGAAACCTTCTCAGTACCTCGCGCAGTCTGCTCCAATCATGGACCATGTTCGGAGATTCTCGCCTTGACAGGTGTTATCTGCAGTCAGGGCTTGCAGAGCAGTAGTCACACAAACCCTCTCTTGACATCCTGATAAGATAAGCTGCATGCACGCTGACAAGTGACCACATGGGCTCCATAGATGTCTGGATGCGCAAGATATCTGGAGATATCCATGTAGTGCAGAACATGACGCTCTAGAGGGGAGTGTCCCTACAACCTGTCTGAAACCCATTAAATTGCAATACTGGGCACTTATGTTCATGGCTGTCTCGAAGCAGCAAATGCGGCGGGTTGAGTGGGAACGAGGCGCACCATCCAGCCGTCGGGGATCTCCGACGCGGACACGACCTTGTTGTTGGCGTTCTCGTCGAACTTGTCGGCGATGACGACGTCAGTGGGCAGGATGAACTCGACGCCCTTGGCCTTGGCAGCCTCCTCCAGCTTCTTGGCCAGGTCCAGCTTGTCCTCCTCCACCAGCGAGGAGCCCACCGCCATGCCGCGCGCCTTGTAGAAGGTGAAGATCATGCCTCCCCTGCACGTCAGGCACTTTGTCAGCAGGTGGCGGGGCATGTGTGACTCATCTCTAAACAGGTCCTGTGCAAAGATGCCTTGAAGCCTTTCGCCATGCGCTGGGGCCTTGTAGAAGGTGAAGATCATGCCTCCTCTGCGCACACAATGGAGCCATCAGGCACCGTCGTGCAAGGGGTGCCCAGAGCTCTGCGCAGCATGCACTCCTAAAGTCCTCCTATGCCCTGCACTCCAATATGCCCTTGCATGGTGCCTGATGTCGGAGATGCCTCAAGGACGCCTTTGCTATGCCATGCGCTACAGAGGAGCAAAGATCAGCGTTCCTCCCCATGGCAGATATGACCAGCAAGTCTCCAAGCCGCCTCAACAGTGTAAGAGCAGTCGGGTCGCAGCATCAGGGTGTGATGCTAATGCTCTTTACAAACTACTCTCTGCTTGTGTGATGCATAAAAAGAATATCTGGATGACGGCAGAGACTTATGCTGATAGCGGAACCCTCTACTGACCGGGACATGTAGAACAGTGGTTGTAGGGGTACACTCACCCGAGGATGATCTTGTCCACCTTCTCAATGAGGGACTCGATGACGCCGATCTTGGAGGACACCTTGGATCCACCCACGATGGCCACAAAGGGCCTCTTGGGCTCCTTGACGGCTCCATCCAGGTAATCCAGCTCCTTCTGCAGCAGGAAGCCCGCCACGGAGGTGCTCAGGAACTTTGTCACACCTGCACGCAGCTCAAGGCCATCAGCAAACGCTTGCTATCAGCCTACTCCTGCGGAAGGGCTTCGAGATTGCACCCAAGTACCAACGCTAGAAGACTGGTGTGTTTATGGACCAGGTGCTGCACCGTGAGCCCGGCCACCTCTATGGCTCGCCAAATCCGCCAGCATGTGGAGGCAGACAGATTCATGAGGATGGGAAGTGTCTTGTGAAAGGGAAGTGGGGACGAATCAGCGGTGTTGAAAACATCAGGGCTGCAGGAGGGTCATCTAGGAGAGGGTGTTCCACTGCATTGAGAACACTCCACAGGACGCTGCATCCATCCATTTATGCACCCAATGCATTACATGCTGTCCGTGGCCTTCCTCTGCCGCCCCACAGAGTTGGCTCCCCCCAGCACTCACATCCTAAGAAAGGCGTCCGCACAGGTGCACCCAGCAGGCAATGCGCCGCAGCAGCGTACCCTCGGTGGAGGCGTGGGCGCGGTGAGCGGTTCCGAAGGCGTCGTTGACGTACAGGTCCGCATTGGCGGCCAGCTTCTCGGCGTAGCCCGGGTCGTTCTTGGTCTCCTCTTTGTAGAAGCGCACGTTCTCCAGCACCAGCACCTGCATGCATGGTGAACCCTTCAGGCATCATCACAGGCAAGAGCAGAAACCAGGCGCCCGATTAGGCACAGCAGCTTCTTGGCATAGCCCGGGTTGTTCTGGTCTGCTTCTTGTGGAAGCGCACGTTTTCCGGCACAGCACCTGCGTGCAGAGACAGCACGATTGGACATGAGCGCAAGCAGGCACTTGCGCAAGCCTGGGTACTATCACAGCGTTTTATGACCATCACAATTACTGCCACATGACGCCAGATCCTAGGCCAGAGAGCTCACTGCTGAGCCGTGACTAGGGCACACACTGCTGCCAAGCATGCCCCTTAAGCATCACGACACACCCCAGAACCGACAAAAGCATCGCAGCCCAGCATAGCGCTGCTTCTCAGAGGCATCCTCAGAATGCAGGCATAAGATGGGTAGCACTCGTGACTTCCGTAAGCATGCTTTACAGAAGCATTTGTCTAGCATGACAGCTTATATGTTGTGTGTTCGAAACCAAAAGAGTCAACTTACCTCTCCATTGCTCATGCCCTTGACCTGCTCCTCCACAGCTGGGCCAACTGAGTCATCCGCCTTCTTCACCTGCACCATACACCCCTGGTTCATGGCCTGCCTTACTCACATGCAGCCAGGGGATGAAGCAGCCTTCACGTCTGCATTGCTGATGACCCAGCGCTTGCCAGAGGCTACCAGGTTGTACTAGACGGCAGCAGGGGTCACTGGCCTGTGAGAAAGCTGCTGCGTGGAATAGTCACGCGCTGCAGTCAAGGTCCTTGGGAGTGCCATGCAAGCAGGACAGTAGCACTAGAGCCGGGTCTGAACTCACTGTTGATCCTAGGAGCTGTTCCAGGCGTGGGACAACAGGCGTCAGCCTGAACTTGTCCTCGGGGCCATCCTTTGGCCTTCCCTGCATGCGCGGTGACAAGCTCTCAGCACCACGTGTGTCTCTGGTGGAGCTCTGGGGACTCACGGGTCGAGGAGGAAAACCAAAAGGGCGGTTAAAGAATGTTGAGCTGGCACTTACCAAATGGCTGGTCAGCAGCACTTTGGCACCGTTTTCTACCAGGTACTTCAGCGTTGGGATGGCAGCACGAATGCGAGTGTCGTCTGTGATGTTGAGGTCCTTGTCCAGGGGTACGTTCAGGTCTGCGCGGACCTGCAGGGGTAGAAGCCAGACTGAGCATTTGATGGGCATCCTGTAAAAGCATCATATACCGAGCAGGACATTTCTCTTCTGAGGCCACTCCAGCCTATCCTATAACTTACAGACGTACTAGGAGAGCCATTTGACACATTGTCCGCCTGGAAAGAGCGCACATATGCCTCTGGACAGATATAAGATAAGGCGCACGATAAGGCGAAAGCAAGTTCCTTTTTCTAGGTACATTGATCACACGATATATGCCAATATATATGAAAACGCTTGTTTGCAGCATCTGTGAGAAGGCTAGATATTTGGGGCCCCACCAAGACCCTCTTGCCCTCCAGATCGGCCTTCTGCAAGTCGCCCACAGACTTCTTTGCAGCCTCCACAACGAGCATATGTCTCCGCCTGGTGCCAATATTCATACGTGCGGATGTCATCTTCTGCAAGGGGGTCCCTGAGACGCGGGCCATCTGTCCCATTTGTGTCGCGATGGACATCACCCGGGGAGCGGGCCGTGAGCTGCGAACGGGCCTTGCGCTGACGGCCACAGGGGCCTGAGCCCGCATGGTCATCATTGTGGACTGCATGTTGGCTGATAATGTAATGGCGGCACACCCTTCCTGGCAGCGCCAGTGTCGAAAGCAAGGACAGCCATTCCCAGAGAGTTGCCCAATTTGGCTCCATGCTCTGCCAGTGATTGCTTTCGAAAAGGCGTGACTTCGCGTCGATGGTATCTACTCGATGCTCACTGCGGAAGCAGATGCCTGTTCATATATGATCCAGAAGCGGTAGACTGCCAATTCACCGAGGAAACTACCTCCCATGCTGCTGGTACACCGAAGAGGAAATGTGCAACGAGAGCCACATCGTCCGACGTTTCCGAGTCCTAGAGCTTGTTAGGAAAGTTACAAGCATACTATAGCTGGCGCACAAGCGCAAGTCTCCACCACCCCGGCAATGACACACGCGATGAATGTCCTGAGTACCATGGCGGTGCCAAGACTACCAGCACATGAGAGCTCTTGTCGCAAAATCGTGGGACTGCGAGAAGCCGCAGCATCATTCAGTCGTACTGTCGCTTGGAGACTCCTGGACACTGAAGCCCGAAGGCTGAAGCTCGCATCCAAGCAGTAGTCATTGGCATCCAATCACACCTCAGTCTATATGCTAACTAGTCAAAATCTGTACACACATTGGTGAGGTCCTGTCTCACGGGACCAACAGCATACGTCTCCGCTTCATTGAGACGATGTCTGCACATGCGATCCGTGCTTCCAACTCAGGACTCCTACCAACCACTCTCCAACCCTTTCGGCTTACAACCGAGGAAAGCCCTCCAAGACACATTCAGTCGGCTACAATGCGCGACAGCGCTTCTATGAGCTGCTTCAGGTTGCTCTTGTTGCGCGCATCCCCTGTGAAGCCTCCCAGGTCCCCAGTGATGCCCTCGATGTGCTGCAGCGTCTTTGTCAGCGTCAGCACTGAGTCCCTCAGCGCCTTCACGTTGTCTGTTGTCAGCACCTGCGCAGTGGGCAGCTCCTGTATGAATTCTACGCTCACAAGCTTCTGCATGCATACTCTAGCAGGTTCTGCATGGGTACTCTATCATGAGGTCCATCCAACAACAAGAGCAGCTCAGCGCATGTGTTGCCTTGTCGGGCTGCCAGCGAGCCCTAGGGATGTGTCATGCTGGGCATCTCATACACTGTACGCACTGCATCTGCACTTGCACACATGCAGCTGCTGAGAGCTTGTGCTAGATACAAGATGAGCGTGGTGCTGTATGGTAGAGGATTGGTGATTGTCACCTCATCCTGCAGCCGGTGGATGTCAGCGGCGGCTTCTGAGGCTGATCGAGTCAGGTCCTCCAGGTTGTTCACCATGTTGCCCTCTCGCAGCTCCGATAGGAGCGGGGTCACCTGCAGATCCACCAACACCCTCTGCTCATCCACTGCATAGCACATGTGCACTGATGGCACACCCTTCTGCTAGATGTGTAGATGCTGCCAATCCTGCACCAACGCCTGGATTGTGCTTGCATGGGTACCCAATAATGGTGTACATGCTCTGTGCACTGGGGCCAGGGCACATCAATCTGGCTGCAGGGATCTGTCACACAGGTGCTCTTCCGTGCAACTAGTTTACAGTTTTGCTCATGGCTGACTATGAAGAACACCTAGCGCATGGGTGATCCCACATTGCGGAGTCACTGCAGCAACTGCACAACCACAAGGGCACAGGACAAAGCACAATCCGAATTAGTTGGAACAACAGAGGAGGCATGTGATGATTCAATATGCAGCCAACTTGTGCCTTAAATCCCACATTGCAGAGCGCCCACACATTGCGCCTGCGCTGGAATTGTGCAGCATGAAAGGTCACCTCATCAACAAGCTCCACGACCCGCTGCAGAAGAGGGCGCGCCTCTTCCGCTACAGCCGCGGTCGCCTCGGCTGCGTCAAAGATGCGGTCCAGGCCCTGCGCGTCCATCTGGCGCGCGATCTTGGTGCAGATGTACACCAGATCGTCCATGGCCACGCCTGCAAAAGCAAAACATCTCTTCAATATCATCACCTCAATGCATCAGTGAGTTTCCATGTGATGCAGCACTCATACTCCGGGCCAGTCGCATCAGCCAGAGCAGTTGCCGCATCGCAGCTAGGCTACCGGCTTGCAAGGAACTGACAGTATAACCAGGGATGCATCCTTGCTGCATCTTTCTGCAGCCGTCCGCAACCATTCGTGACAAGATAGTTGCTGGGAACACGCACCCGGCCTCCCCTTGATGTGGCCTTGGCTACAGACAATCTTGCCCTCTTGTTCGCACTCAGGGTCCAACGGGCTGGCCTGCATACATCATAAAGCTTAGCTATACTGTGGACGTGTGCAGTACATATCGCTGATACAGCGCTGTACAGGCACAGTCAAAATGCCGGGCATGGCACCTTTTACCAGCCTGCTATCATGAGACCTGTGGCCAGGAGTGTATAGATGTCCTGTCATGTATTGCACGCCTCACAGACATAGCATCTTGCAAGGTCATGTAGCTTGAAGAGGTACCAGCCGGGAATTCCAGGGATGAATGCCAACTCTAATAGCCGGGAAGAGGCATGGGCATTGCTTGGGGATTACAGACATCAGCATTGCGCCCATGGGGATGTGCGCACAGCCGAAGACTCACCTTGTACTCTGGTATGGGCAGCTGAGGCGTGATGTCAATCAGGGGCTCTGCTATGAGGCCGCTCTGGTTCGCCTCTATATTTGAGTTCCGGGGAATCACTGTGGTGCTCTTCTTGACCTGCGCAACCAGACTGCGTGCTTGCTGTTCGGCTAATGCCAGTACAAAATGCTCGACAGCTCATGATGCTAAGGCATACATTGTTTGATCCCAACTGTTATACCCCAACCATAGGCTGGTGCGTGAAGGGGTTCTCGGCTTGTGCTATTAGAGTCAGTCTGCAGAACTTGCATGATGCAAACAGCGATGATGGCAGTCATGATGCGCTGTCAATACTGACTGTTGTAATGCAGGCAGGATGGTGACTCACCTCTATGAGGACCTCGACCTTCTCAAGAGAGGGGTTGACAGTGAGGACTGAGCCAACAGGCACTCCCCTAATTCGCACAGGAGTGCCCGCACCAATTCCGCACGCCAGTGGAAACTCCAGAACACACTGCATAGATGCCATCACGGACTTGAAATTCCTGCCACATGCCCTGTACAAACATGCGCTGCAAGGTAGGGCTCTACGCCTGGCTAAAGAGTAGGCTGCTATACTTGGTTGCTGTGGGTTCTTTTCCTGTAAAGAGCCATGCCTGACACGAGGGCAGCTGCACTGGTAGGGGAAGGGTTGGTCTACCTGGTAGCCCTTCCCTCTTCTGCCAAGCTGCCCACCCCGAGCCCAGCTGACGAGCACGATTGTAAGTCCTGCATGGACACTATACATTGCCAATCCTGTATGTGTGTCCATGAACACCATGTGGAATTATGCCTCTCATCATGCACAATGGTGCTACATTTCATGGCCAACAAATCATGATAGTACATTTTACGGCCATTACGCATGCAAATGATGACAGCCAGCAGCATTCTGATGTAAGGGTGAGGACTGCCAGAGATGAGGGTGTGTACCTATGCCTGCGAAGACAAAGAGGCCCACTCCGCCTTCCATGAAGGCCATCTTGCCAAAGCCGAAGTCCTGCAGGGGCTTGATCACCCGAGAGAAGAAGTTGGGCTTCTTCTCCACTGCTGGGAACTGGCCGACTGGGTTGCTGCTGGGGCTGTTGCTGCCTGAGAAGGGGAGCTGCTCGGGTGTGCTGCCCTGGGGCCTGTCTGGGATGGGTGCTGCACTAGCCACCAGCCTTGAGGCTCCTCGGCCATGCAACATGCCCTGACGGGGTTCTCTGCGGCTCCTGCAGATGCCACCTCAGCGCCTCAGCTCGCGAATCACATGCTTTTGTATCGAGGGGGCTGGCCAAAGCATACTTGCCCATGATGCGCTTGCGCAAAAATACTGCCTGACAATTTAACAGCGCAGGTCCCGAGGTAGAATTAGTACCTGCTTAGGCATGCAACTGGTCGCTCCCCAGTCCGCGAGATTAGGAGGGGCAAAGGGACTGTCCTTGTCGATGCACGGATAGATCGGGCATTCCATAGCTGCGGAGCGTGTGGCAACATGCTGGGACTACAATATGTTGTCAATTATCAATGACATGCCTGCAATGGACGCTGAGGTCGGAGGACATGACGAAGCAATCAAAATAGCATGTACCAGACGGGTCAATCAGCGCGGCAGAGGGGCACGCTGAGGATGCGCACAACCTAGAATACTTACTGAATATATGGTCACATGCTGAAGGTCACAACTCTCCCCCTATCGCCGGGACAGGGACTCAAGATTAGTCTTGGTGACCTGGCTATGACATGGAATGGCGCAGCTTCCTTTACACTGGGTACAGCTTCCACCACGTAACCTCCGGCCCCGCCCAGGCTCGTGCCGAGCACACTTCGTCTCAGCGCTACTGGGCAGCCTGTTGGAGTGCTGTATGGCTTGCAAAAGCACTGTGTAATGGTTTGGTGAGCATCTGGTCTGTGTCCGCTGCTTGCTCCGTTCTGTAAGGCCTTACGGTTTGCCTTTCAGCATAAGCTGGGCCGTAACGGGACGAGAGCTGCTCTCGGAGAGCAAGAGCTGAACTCGAGACCGTGTACGAAGTACTATAGCTAGCCCGACATGCTGTCTTTATTGGCTGAAAGAGCAGCCTCCGCATTTTCTGTGCCAGCTGAGGCTGCGTTGAACACTTTTGCCTCGCTGCTTTTGGTGTACTGCTGCACCTCCATCCCCGTCCTCCTGTGGGCCCTGAAGCAATATGTGACATCTCAGAAGGTACGTCAAAGTGAGGATACCTTTTGGCTTTCATGGAATGAATAGTGCGCACTGATTACAGCTGGCTTCATGGGGTTGACATAAGAGCATATGGTCTGCAGGGTGCACGAAGCAGTCCCCATACAACAGCGTTGCAGACTACTGACGAAGATAGTCTGCCCAGCCCTGAAGCTACTCAGCGCCTCATCAAAGCACGGCGCTCCCGCTTTCCTAAAGACTACACAGGAGAGACTATTGACAGGTAGTCACAACTTCCCCATGGACGGTTTCATGCTCTAGCTCTGCAAAAGCTACTCATACGAGCACATGGCCTTGCCGAACCTTTGCCTGTCGACTCAGTGAAGAAGTAGGCTATAGTAAGCACTTGTTTATCACTTCAGAGGTGTGTGCGCCCCTGAAGTGGATGCTCAATGTACTGCCATCTGGCAGCAGAAGCTCCTGATGGACTCAGCTGTCTAGCAGAACGCTCTGGAATCAGTTGGAAGTATCTGCACAGGTCAGTGGTAGAGCAGCTGCTGGATGCTGCAAATTGGGCCCCAACTCATGGCAAGACAGAGCCCTGGAAGTTTGTGGTCCTCGGAAGGGACAAGCAGGAGGAGATGTGTGATCTCACCCTCAAGGTATGCTGCGCAACACTTCTTCCACGAATTCACCGACTCTTGAGATGTCTGGTTTACCAGAGGTGTAGTGCATGTCCTTATGAGGTGTAACATGGCCAAATGACGCCCAGAAAGTATAGGCTGATGTCTGCTACTGAGTGATGCCGTCCCCTTTCTGCCTGCTCTCATCAATCAAGCACCTGCCTACTGCAGGGCCACTGCAGGGCGCACACCTGCACCCATGGCCCTGCACATGCACGAGTCCTGTGACATCATGGGGCAAAGTCGAAGGAGCTTCTTGGGTGCTGCAGGTGCTGGAGAGGGAGTGCAGTCCAGAGCTGCTGGCCAAGAAGAAAGCCAAGCTGGAGGGCAAGCGTGTCAAGGACTACAAAAAGGTAAGCCTGCATGTCCTGCTGCTCTGCGTTGCATCAGGCTTTGCGCCAGTGTGTGCATGCAGGGCTTGTTGCTAGGAAGGCCCATTATACCTTCTGGACCACCACCCAACACACTGCTTGTTTTGCAGTCGGCGCATGGTCACTGCAAGGTCCAGCCATGCTCACCTTTTGGCAGCACACGATAATGCAAGCCAGGGAGTTGTATGGTGACATGCACAGACGGGCATTTGGTGAAGCTTGCTTCTATCTGCAGGTTCCCTACATGATAATGATATGCATGCGGAGGCAGGCGCTGCCCGAGAAGGTGATGCCCGAGTGGGAGGAGATGTGCGCTGTCTCTAGCGCTGTGCAGAATCTGTGGCTTGCTGCCACCGCCCATGGCGTTGCAGGTGCGCATGTACACATACTTGGGCATGCGCCATGACTTTGCAGTCACAACTATGCAGCTTATCCGATAAAATGACATGCTCCTTGAACACTCCTCTCGCAGGCAAGGTCGTGAACGGGGAACTTGATGGGGCTACGGAGTTTCTGGTGTCAAGCAAAGTGTCTTGGGATGCAAATTAGGAGACACGCAGCTGGCAGCTCTGTGGCAACTCCTGCAGCATCACATATCACGATTCATGCCAGACAATCTGAAGTTGCGGTCTGTGTGCAGGTTACTGGAGCAGCTGGCACACAGAGGCTCGAGATAGCCAGGACATGAAGGAGTTCCTTGGCCTGGGGCCTGAGGACAAGTGCCTCGGGGTGTTCCTGCTGGGGAAGTGCTCTGACCTCACCGCCTGCCGCTCCACACGGCGGCCGCTGTCTGAGAAGGTGGAATGGCGCCTGTGATCAGGCTGCTGCAGCATTGCAGCGCCGCTATCCCCATCTAGGGGTGCAGCTGAAACAAGTTGAGCGCTCCAAACGGATGAAAGCAGACGCATGAGCATACCTCCATTTGCCACTGGAGACTGTATGATATAGGACTCGGCATACCAAGGCAGCCACTGCAGAAAGGGATTAAGCTGCATGAGCCATGTAGCAGCACCAGCCTTTGCTGCACCAACTGGTTGCAACATGCTCACCAGCTCTGTAAAGTGTTGCTGCTGTTACAATTGTTCTCCAGATCTGCAGCCCTCAGACCGTGAAGATTCAGGCACATGTATATTTTGTTCAAAAATCAACATTCCTCATCAACCATCGACCTGGTCGCAACCCAGAACTCCTTGACAAAGGACAAAAGACTAGTGTGGATCAGAAGCACTCCTCATCGTCCTCTGTTGACAACGGACTGTAATCAATCACTGCCTAGGCTTTGCAATCCGATCTTAGCGCCTGTGTCAATCCCAATCCCCAAACCAAAACTTGTACACCCAATGAGCAATGTGATCAGCCAGCAAACAGTGCATGTTAGACCTGTATCAGTGTTCTTGCAGGCCTACAAATTGTCTCACACTGATCATACACTCAAGGCATAGCGACTTCACTCCCTCACAGGAAGGAGGACACCCAGGCTAGCCCAAGCAGATCAAGCAATATGCTATAGTCAGGCAATTTTAGCCCATGACAACTTGAAGCCTCTGGAACACCAACACCCGCAACCTGTTTGGCATGCTCCATATTGAGCCAGTTATCTGTTTGGAGCCTGGGACTTGCGAGAAACAAAATCGTGTGCTGCAAAGGCTTTTGTTGCGATGTGAACTTTTGGCATCACGACTTGCATCAGAAAGCATGCTTATACAACCCCAAGCATAGGCTGGTCCAGTACTGGCACACCACAAGCTTATTGGCACCAAGGCAAGCAGCAGAGCTGCCAGCAGGTCTTGGGACAACTTTTTGCATACTTCCCAGGACGGCTTCTAAAATCGACTGAGCAAAATTCTCACTGCTCCATGTGTGAGTCATGCCTCCAGTGAATTACTAGGGCTGCTGGGCTGCCTCATGCTAATCACATCAGACATCTCCAAAGTGCCAATTGCTAAAGTATCTGGGCCAATGCCTGCGGCCTCAGCGGAAGCACATCTTACCCTGGATCACGAGAATCCTGGGCAAAGGCCGCAGCTCTTTCAGGGCCTTTGCATGTCGCAGAGACCCACCAGGGCCTCTCCTCTGCACCCTTGCCTCCGCAAAAATCTGCTGTTAGCAGTGCTGCATCATTCCAGGTTCTCCTCTTACTGATATAGTTTTGCAACTACTCCCAATCCTGCCGGCACTCAAGCCACTATGCAGCTGTCACCAGACCAGGCCATTCAGCACACATGAAAGGCTTGCACTACTTCACGCTGGCCAGGCCGGGGCATGCCACACATGCAGCAGCTGGTCTGCTGGACACCTATCAAGCCAGAGTTTGAAGCCATGTGGCATCAGGCTTGCAGTGTTCCCAGAGAACCCAGGCTGCATCTGACCTTTCTAGAGCTACCTAGCAGCTCCGAGCTGAGCCAAAGGCAGTACTGGTGAGTTGCAATCCTCCTCATTGCTTGGTGTCATGTGCTGTGGGACAGGGTGACAGCTTCAAGCCCCGCCAGGGTCAGCAGCTGCCCAGAGTCACCCAACAGCTTCTAGACAGCCAAAAAGGCAATAGCGTGGCATATCCTGACGTTCTCGCTGGTCACGGAGAAGCGCCTGTGATGGCATCCTGGGCCTCCCAGAAACCTTCTATGAGCTCCCACGAGAGGACCGCGCTGAGCAGGAACAAGACGGAGACGGTGAGGGCGCCAAAACAGGTGCACGGCGTCCCGTGCGGCGCACATAGCGGGGCGCTGCGCCATCGTCTGCGCAGGAAGAGATGGCGCGAGCGGGCCTCCAGCTCGTGCAGCACGAGCAGCGACAGCGCGTACCCGAACAGAATCTGCGCAACCGGCGTGCAGGGCGTGAGCGCTGTAAAGTCACGTCTGTGAAATCAGGCCGGCCAAGTGTCTCATGCAACAGCGCACGCTTATGATACTGCAGGGCTCCTAGATTTTTGTCATTAGACAGAGTCCTGGACATTTGTTGACTGCTCAGCACACCAAAGGCATTGAGCAACCGCCAGATGATATGTATTGTGCATTACTGATGGTCAGAAGCCATGCCAAAGATGGCCTGCTCGCATTGGATGATGCCCGACAAGGTGCACGGTCTGTGAGCCAGGCACATGCAATAGCGCACCTGTAGGTAGGCATTTACGCTCTCGCAGGCGCGGTCCTGGCCCAGGCTGCGGGCGCGCATCTTGAGGGGCGCCTGCGCTTCGTAGCTCAGCGCACCCAGCATGTCCGCGGCTTGCAAGCAGCGGCTTCTTATGTGCAGGTACCTGCCCTCCAGCGCGCTGCACATGCGCCCATTGTGCAGGATGCAATAGCCCGCCTGTAGGCAGCGAGTCAATCTTACGGGACAACGGGCACATATCTCATCAGAACAGAGCTGCAGCTGATATGATGCTGCGTAACCAAGGCCTGGCCACCCTGCAGCTACTGCAATGACAGCGTCAAAGCTGCATAAGAGCTGGTTAGCTTGCTAGCAGATAGGCGATTTTGAATGTGCTCAAGAGGTTGCCTACCTGAATGCCCTGCACAAGCACGTGCTCCCTGAATGGAATCTGCATGAAGCATGCAGTGAACAGGAGCATGCTCACTTTGCTGAGGACCCCCATCGCACTCAGATAGCCCTGCACAGGGAACGCAGTACTACAACAGGAATTACATGCATTACTCAACAATGTTACAGGTACATGGCATGCAGATGGCAAAGGAGCTGCTATCAGAGCGCGAACCAAGTGAGTGACCTATAGTAGTATGAAGCTCAAAACCGTACCAGCCAGCTATCTGTAGGCACTCCCGGTAGCAGCATGATTTCTGTGGCTAGAGCTGTTGCAATCAATTTCGTGGCAGAGACAATGAGGGTGCGATGCTTCTGGTACTGGTAGGGATGCCACCTGCAGCCACAGAGGTCTTCATCTTAGCTGCCACCTATACCTCTTGTGAAGGCTGCTTCCACAGCGCAGGCCTAGTAGTACTGAGAGGCATTCTGGCTGAGTTCAGCGTCCAGTTGCAGAGAGGCGCAATATTCAAGGCTGCATGGCATGTGGGGAAGGTGTAGCACAGGGACTGCCCACCTCATCCCAAGGAGGGTGCCAAAGCACATCACTGCATTTGCTGCTGACCAGACATGACGCCAATCCCCGGCAAAGTACAGAGTCTGCCAGATGATGACCCAGAGTGACAAGGCCAGCATGTACAGGCCACAGTCTGCTCCGAAACTCTCGCTGGCGCATTCTGCCCTGTAATCGCTCTCCTCGTCCTTGTCTGCAAAGCTCAAGAGCACACCCTGCAGCATGCGAAGCGCTATGTTGTGTCGTGGATGTAATTCATGCAATCATCCGACCAGTCCTCATGCCCAAGGTACCCTCCCCTCACAAATTCTTCAGGTGGAGGTGCCCTGTCACAGCCAGTATAGCATGTCATCAAGAGCAGCCCATTCCTTGAAACTTCTCTAATCAGGAGCCAGCCGGTGCTTTTGCACTGCACATGTGTGCGCTTGAGGATATGCTGCAGAGCATCCGCTTCTCGACAGGCACCAGAAAGGAGGGAAAGGGCAAGTTAGTGGTTCAAATGCATCAGGACATGCAGACATTTAGGTGCACACCTGCATGGGTCTGGGCGCAGAGCAGCTCTGCTCAGGCTCATCTGGAAGGCTGCCCCAACTGCGTAGCACCTTGCTGCTGTGGATGAGCGTCTGAAATGTTGTTAAGGCGCGCATTGTGGCCAACCCCTCAGGTCTTGACTAGGTCAGGGGCAATCCACTTCTGCCCCTGTGCCTGCAATATCTGCCTGCAAGCAAGGCCAAGCCCTATGCTGGCATTTTAATCTCCTTGGCAAGCACCTTCTTAGCATGGCGGCGTTCATAGGCCCGTCTCTCAGAAGGCATAAATAGCTTAGTACGCCCCACAGGGAGCACGACACCAGATGTACAGTATGACTGTATTTGGTACCACCAAACAACCGAGGCACTATCAAGCATTTCGAGGTACTGGGGAGCTCTGCTATAGCAGTCATGGAGAAAGATACAGCTGGAGGCGCGCAACGAAGCAGTCAAGGAACGCACTGTGTCAGACTGCAGATGCAGCCAATTATGCCGCCTCAGAGCAGCTGTGCTTGTGCTCACCAAACCAGCACTCCATGTGATATGAGCATTCTGCGCGCAAGGAGGAAAATGATGCGCCCCCTTAATATCGTGCCCCGTCCCGTGATATGAGCCGGAAGGTGATGCGCAAATTGGTCTACAAGATGGGGCGATTAAGTGGCAAGGAATGCTGTTCACCGATCGCAGCTGACTGTGCGCGGTGGTGACGTCTTACTGTGACGAAATCACCAGGTGTCTGCAGCGCAAATGCGGCACAAGACGGCACGACGTCACATGCAGGCAGCCTGGAGTCACATGAGTAAATGAGCAAGAGCGGAAGGCCCGACCGAAGCATCAGTACGTTAGAAGCAACATAGAAGATACGCAAGTAACCACTCGCCGTACGCAGAATATTGAGCT
The DNA here is from genome assembly GCA_000812005.1 of Coccomyxa sp. LA000219. Classification (NCBI taxonomy): domain Eukaryota; kingdom Viridiplantae; phylum Chlorophyta; class Trebouxiophyceae; family Coccomyxaceae; genus Coccomyxa; species Coccomyxa sp. LA000219. Next base: position 1,307,619 of record KN714656.1, read on the forward strand.
AAAGCTGGCACCTGCGGGGCACACATACCCCCGGCATCATTACTGTAGTTACAGCATACTCCAGGACTGACAACCAGAAACGTAGTATCGTTGCATCTGAGATTGATTATTGATAAATCAAGCTTCTCTAGGGCCGTCAGACTGTTGATTCCGACATAGCAGGGGAGATTGCGTGCTTTCGGAACTGACGGAAGCTCGTAGCACCCGTCGAGAAAGAAGGGCGGATTCTGATCTGCGTATGTCCAGCATGTACCCGCACGTCGCAGATAGCGCTCCGACCGCGCAGCGCGTTATATCACTCAATGTGGGCGGCACCATATTCACCACATCGCTTCAAACACTTAAGAGCGATCCCGAGTCGACACTGGCTGGTAAGCTGTTGCTTGTGGCGCTGTGATTGTATCCTGCGATATTGGAACCTTCAGATGAGAGTATGAATTTACAAAGAAGTCCTAAAAGAGTCCAAGCTCCAGCTCATAAGTCGTAGCTGTCACCTTGTCATATTTGCCCACCAAGAGGCTACACTACAAGGCGGTGATGCCGTCGCTGCTGCGCAGGGATGTTCAGTGGAGCAGGCTTGGTGGACAGCTCGATTGATGCTGAGGGAAGGTTTTTCATTGACAGGGACCCAAAGGTCTGTAGCACCTGTCTCGAGTAGGCTTTGATTTCTCAAGCAAACCTTCGCCGTTCAATGCTCTCCAAGCCAATTCAATTCTCCTAGCTTATGTGATCTTCATCATGCTGACCTTGAAAGCTGCCATGTAGCACTTTGGGCTGGTGCTAAACTTCCTGCGCGATGGCGAGTGCGACCTGCCAACCGACCCAAGGGAGCGCAAGGAGCTTCTTCGGGAGGCTGAGCATTACGAGGTAAGACAAGCCAGAGTCTCCTCCCTGTCAGTTGCAGGCTTTCCCCTTCCTCGGTCACGAAGGCCATGTTGTCCTGGGTTGCTAGCTGCTTGCAGACAAGTTGCGGGTCTCGTGACAGCAGAGGGTGTATATTTCAACTAGGTTTTGTGGTGTGCACTGCCACTCCTGTGGCAACAGTCAAGCAGAAAACACTGGCGCTCGATTTGTATGCTTCCCGAGACAGCAGGCCAGAGAGCCAGCAGAAAGCTCAGAAGCATGGGTGACACATCCTGCACCTTATTCAGGACTTGATCGGTACTCAATGGTGAATGAGAGCATGCGTGTCTGACTATGTAGATCCAAGGGCTAGAGGATCTGCTGGGAAGCCACCAGGGTGCGGTGGACGGCGTCCCTGCAGAACCGTCTGCGGGCGTGCCCCATGCCGCCCAGACATACATGCGCATCATCGCCAAGGCCCGCAACGAAGCAGGTCTGCTGCAGCTTTATTCTCGCTGCACTCAGCACCTCTCACTTTCCTGGAGCTTGACCCTAGCAGCTGTTGTCATGCTGCCACTCTGCATGCCGGTGCATTGCGCAGCGGCCGTCCTTCCTTCCATGCGTAAGCTGTGGACCTGCGCTGAAGTGCTGGCCATGTGCAGTTTTCGGGAGCATTGCGCAGCGGCTGTCCTGCCTTCCATGTGTAAGCTGTGGACCTGCACTGAGGTGTGCCTGCTGGCCATGTGCATCCCCTGGCACAATGCGCAGCGGCTGTCCGTCCTTTCATGCAAAAATTCTTCACCTGGCAACTGCCGAGGTGTGTCAGCTGGCCCATGCAGGCGTCGGGAACATCGCGCGCGCCGAGGCGGCCCTCTTCGCGCTGATGTTCGGCAAGAACCTGGCGGAGCCGGCCTCGCCCTTCGAGCAGGACACCAAGAAGGCGCCTGCGAGCAGCTCCTCCAGGAGCCGCCACGCCTCCTCTTCCTATGACAAGGACGGCGGCATTGTGCACCTGGGCCGCAAGTGCCTGTGGCTGCGCGCCAAGGAGTCCTCTGTGAGCTCCTGTACTATTTCTGGCTCCCTGCACACATGAGTCCCGTGCAGCAATGTGTCCACACACGGGTGCAAGTGCTTGTGGCTGCGCGGCAAGGAGTCCTCTGTGATCGCCCCTCCCTTTCTGTACGCTGTCCCACAGACCAGAGTATCTTTGCAGGAGGTGTGGCATTGAATTGCCTCAGGCTCTGGTGTTACTCTGTTGGAGTCATACTTCGCCTCCACATTGACAGGCTGCATATCAGCTCTCTGTGAAACAGCAGGACTGGATTGCGCAAGGTGTGTAGATGGCTGGGCTCCAGGTTTGGTGCTAATGGCAGTGGCCATGTCAGTCTCTGCTGTCTGCCCAGTGCGCATCATGGCAGGGGTCAGTGACGCTTCTCAGCCTCCACGTGAGATTGGCTGTGAAGAGCTCCTTGTGATGCCTGCTGCTGCCGTGCAGGACCCTCACCCGCTGGATGGAGCTGAAGAGCTGGGGGCGCACTGCCAAGGCCCCGCCCTGGCGGCCTTCGTCAAGCAGTACTTCTCCGTCATCCAGTACGACTTCATGAAGCGCGGCTACCTCTGCCACGCAGGTGCGGCTTTGATCCTACCATAAAGGCTGTGGAGGTCCAGGGTGAAGTATGAACTGGCGTGCTGACTGCATGGCATGCTTTGGGGTCTAAGCATGATGCCTCCGTTGCCGCCTATGCCCTGTGGTGTGCTGCATGACTCTAGGCTGATGTGCAGAAGGCAGTGCTGCTGTCTTATCTTTTCCTCTCATAAAAGGATTACAGTACCCGCGCACTGGGTACTGCGGACAGTTCATCTTTCCACTGGCGTGGAAGTTTGCGACATGGATGTCTCCTCTGTACGTTTTTTGTATGCAGAGAGGCTGAGAGGCGTCTGACTGGCATGCAGAGGGCATTGACGGCTATGAGCGTCTGTACCTGGAGATCCCTACGGGTGCAGCCGCCTCTGCAGAGGTGTCGGGCACCATGTTCGAGGGCCTGGTGCAGTCTCTGCTGGAGTGCACTCTGGGCGGGGAGGGTCGCCGGGACATCCGTGGGCTGCAGACCCGCAAGATCAGATACAAGTGATCTAGGAACAGACAGTAAATGCCGGAGAGAAGGCTGAGAAGGAACTGATATCTTCTTCAAAGGGGACTCATGTTTGAGGGCCGGTGCAGTCTTTGCTGGGGTGTACTTTGGGCAAGCCGGGGTCTGGGACGCATGGAGGCTGCATACTTGAGTTCGCAATCAGATTAATGTAACCAAGTATAAGATGCAGTAAACATGGCATGATCAAGTGCAGCTCAGAGTCATATAATGGCAGCTGAGCTCCATCTGGATGGGGTGTCTTCACACTGTAAGCACCGGCGGTCAACTGAGTTAGCTGTTACCGGGCCGCTGAAACATCTAGCAATTGCAAACAGTCCAAACCTGATCTTGCAGAGCATAGCAGGGAAAGAGGCAGCAGAGACATGTTATCAGAGATAGCGTAGGACCCAGGGGAACATCTTCTGCCTCAAAGCTCGTCAAGCATTGGTCAATTGGCCTAGCCTTACAGGCCTGGGCAATGTCGCCTTCAGCTTCCCATGATGATGTACTCAGAATGACGGTTTTCCTGCTGCAAATCCCTTTGAGCCTGGCATCATATGCTCATGGCACGCCACGCGCAAGGGCTGCCTCGTACATGGGCTGATCAGTCCCTGCGTATTCTCTTGCGGTCGTGTGCCAAGTACTCGCGCTCATATGCCTTGTCAGTAACAGCTCCCGCATCATCTTTGAGTTGCACTCTGCCCTTGTTTGTGCGCCCTGCATCCGAAGCAAACTGTGATGAGGTATTACAGCTATGTCGCCAATGCAGCACAAGCCTGATGCTGCATTTCTGTCATGATATGGGAAGACGTGATGGTTACTTGCTATATTGTCCAATCACGTCAGGCAAAGCACATATTCCCTACCTGCAAGAGACACTCGGCCACGTTTGGATGCAGCTGCAGGGTCATCTCTCTCCAGCCTTATATCCTCCACGAATTGGCGCCAGAATCTTTCCCTACGCTCAGCTAAGACAGTCAGTGGTAGTCTCTGTGCATGCGCCCAAGGCATGCAAGACAGTGGAAGGAGTGCTCGACACAGATCTGTCTTGCGCATCCAAGTCTGCCAGGACAAGTTCAGCTTGAACGGAGCTTGGGGAGTACACTTGATGTCCTATCCAGGGTCAAGTCTGTGGTACCTGTCATGGCCGGGCGTCTTGGCAAAACGAGGGTCTTCCTGCAGGAGCTTCTCCGCCGCCGGGAAGCGCCTCAGAGCGGGCGGTCCATCAGGTTCATCGCCCTCCGGCTCCTGACTGGGCAGTAGAGGCCGAATGACCTGCAGGCGTCATCCCACTGCTGACTGTAGGGGTCCCGAGGAGAAGATGCTACAAATAAGATGCCTGGTATACAAAACATGGTGAAGCTGGCTGAACCGGTTGGCAGGGTTGGATTGCCTACCACATGAGTTGGCCTCATACTTGGAAACTTGCATGGCAATACTGCTGGACAGGTCGAGACATACAGAGCTACACACTGCAGGCAAAAAACGGAGATGCAAACAAAAATCGGGTGCTCAGGCTGCGCATGGCACTCTACCTCCTCAAGCAGAGTGATGTAGCCGTCCACCACGCGCTTCTGCAGCGAGCCTAGGTGTTCCCGGAAGATAGCCTCGGTTTGGCGCCTGTCCAGCGCCTCGTGATTGAAGCGGCCCTGCATGATCACTTACCTTGATGTACACAGCACCCGCATCCAGTATTGAGTCGTCGCGCGACCCTCAACAGCATCAGGCAGGGACAGGCTCTCCAGCTGAAAGCCTGGATCAGCGTACAATGCTGACAGTGCCTACTCAGCACGCAGCACAGCTCTCCCGGCTGAGTCGCTGCTGCAAGTGGGTCCAGACTCACTGTCAGTCTGCCGAGAAGGCCTCGGGGACGTTCACGATCCGGGCGAGCGTGCGCTACAGCGCGTGCGCTGTTGGTGGTGCATATGCTATCTGACTCTGGGTGTGAGAGGCAGAGCCACACACCTGAGGGTCCTTGGCCAGGCGGACGCGCCAGTCAGCCCAGGAGGCTTCCGTGTCCTTGACGTTTTCGCTGAGGAGGGTGCGGTAGTTGGCGGCCGCGTCCGCGGCGGCGGCCTTGCGGCGCCGGCGCTCGGCCTCCTCGGTGTCGCGCGCCAGCTTCTTGTGCGCCTCGCGCTCGCGCTTCTCGCGCTCCTTGCGCTCCTTGGCGGCCGCTCGCTCCGCCTCCTGCCGTTGCACAAGACAGATCAGAAATTGCGTGGCTGCGCTTCTGTGGCGGCCGTCTGTAAGCTGCATCTATAGGACTCCGCGTTGTACATGACTGAGCTCCCTATGCTTTGTTTCTCCAAGTCATTCACGCTACGCTGCGATATGCATTGCCCCAGACTCGGCCGGTGATGCCGCTTCGCTCCAAAACTGCAGCCCGGCTATGACAGGAGAGTTGCCGGGATCAGTCCTATCACTCCTTGTGAGTCCTGCATGACTGAAGTGAAGGCACTTAGCAGGTTTTATGCAGCGCCATGGGTCCTAGCTGGGGGAGCACAGCTTCTCGTCCACAATCAGTGCTTGTCTCTGCAACAGGAGGAAAGGCACAAAGGCTTGTCAGAGTACACACAGGCCACTCATCACATGACGGAGAGGGCATTTACTCTATGAGTGTGCGGTCAGAAGGTGCATATGTCCTTGGAGCGCCAAAGGGTCTGTGCCCAGATGTCCTTGACCATTCGCCGGCAGTTCACCAACATGGCTTTCACTCGTCCTCTTGGGAGCTGCATATGGACAACACGGCTCTCAGTCCCTGATAAAAGCTGTGACATCTGCAGGTGGTACTGCTTGCGGTTGCAGCAGCACAGCCTCATGAGGATGCCCCATGACACCCACTTACTCATGCAGATGCCACTCTGTCCAGGTGGTGGAATAGGCACCTTTCCATGGGTCAATGTGATGGACGGAGAGGGCAAGCAGACAAACAAAGCCAGGGGATATTGGGAGATGTGTCTTGCTTCCCTTGCATATCAGCTTCTCCGCAAGGTGACTGCAGCTGTGCATACCTCTTGCTCTGCCACATACTGCCTGAAAATGTGTTCCCGCTGGTCACGAGCCAGCGCCTTGTAGCGCTTGTCACCCGCCAGGCTGTCCTTAGTCTTGGACCACCTGGCGCCCGCTGCCACCTTCTTCTCCTTCAGAAGCTCCCTGCACGCCCAATGAATGACAGCCGTGAGCTGGATTGGCAGTGTGCAGCCGTTGAAAGCTTCTTGCAAGCTGGCTAGGACAAGACAAGCCTGATCTGGGCCACCCCTTCTGGTGTCCCAGGGTTTCTCATGACATTTCATGGGGAGCTGCTGTTATGCACATACTGTGCGTAGGCTGTACTTGCATGTAAAGCCCAAGTTTTCACCTGTATGATGACTCCTGGGCCTTTTTCTTCTCCTCGCTCTCTTTCTCAGCTTTCGCCTTCGCAAGGCGCAGCGGCGCTACCACGGCTTCCAGTAAGTCTGCTCTCAGCTTCTCATCACAGGCCTGCAGCAAGCACATGCCTCATGGGGTGCAAGGAGCATGCAGACATGGTAAGGCTGCACTCGTGCGGCGCCATACACATTGTTTAGTACATAAGGCAGTATCATGCGAGGAGGATGTTAATGTGGGGCAAGTCACCTGCCAGCGCAGATCGCTACCCCAATGCTCAGCAAGCTCTACTAAGGTTGTCTCAGCGGTCATGGTTGGGAAAGACTTGCCGCTCTCATCTTTTTCTGCAGATCAGACAAGCTGTCAGAACTGCTTGGGCCCCCGGCTAGAAGCAGTCACACCAGTTCACATCAACTCAAACAAGGTTCTGGATACACTCAGGTCCAGTCTGGCTATAGCCGTCCGCAGCTGGGAGAGGTAGGTAGAACAGCAGCGCACAGGGAGAGGTCCCGGTCCCAGCCAAGCATGAGCTGCCAATGCTGGTCACCTCCGGTACGGCCTGCAATCCTCTTCATATACAATGGGCTGGCTTTCCAGACTGCTGGGACAGGGTGCCTGCCAAGGTGGCCTTCCCAAGAAGTGCGTGTGCATGGAACGCTCACCAAGGGTGCCTGCTTTGGCGGCCTCCTCCAGGAGGGCCTGGAAGTCCTCGCGGCTCTTCTTGGCGCGCTCGGCCTTGTTGCGCTTGTGCTCGTCCGCGCTGGTCTTGCAGAAGTCGTCGAAGATCAGGCGGCGCTCCTTCAGGGAGCCCACGGCCGCGTAGCGCGGATCCGTGATGAGCTTGGGCAGCTCCTTCTCCCATCTGGAGAACGGCGTCACTCCCTGTAGCACAACTCAGCCTGTCAGCCCTAGCTGCATTGCGTGTAAGTCCCCCTTCAATGAGATCTTAGCATGTTGACACCGGGGCGCATCTCCGATTTCATGGGGACCAAGACTCTTTCTCTCTCTCCTCATCTCTCTCATGCTGAGTACGCTGACAGGAGCTCGATTGCCATTGCACATCAGCAGTGTCGCAAGCCACGCCGCAATAACTTTTGAGATGTCTGACAGCAGGCTTCAACATGACAGTGCTCTGCACAGGGACAGTGCACACCTTCTCGCTGAGAAGGTCCTTGAACTCCTGAGTGAGTTCCTGGATAGACTTCTGGATGCTAGAGGTTTTCTTGGGCGGCGCTGCTCTGATCTTTGCTGGCTGGATGTCCTCCATTGAGAAGGACGCATCATGATCATTGCCTGCACAGCAACCACCATGATAGGCAACCGCAAACTTGCATCAAACATCTTACTGGTGGCCATTGAATCCATAGTGTAGTCTTCACCTCACAGCTTTTATGGTGCAACGTGAAGCGGCTTCACATGTGACAGCGTGAGGGCATCACTCCCAGAAGCCTCTCTGCTGTCAAAACCATAGCCAGAACAGAACAACCTGCACCTTTAGTTGGTTTGAAGGGCACAGCGCACCTGCTGCATTTTGCATGTCCTGAGAGCGCGCCAAGTGGGCTGCAGCTGCTGGCGAGATGCCTGTTGTGCTCCCAGGCAGCTGCAGTCAATCACAATTCCTCAATGGCCGTACCAACCGGCAAATTCCAAGGTGGCAGTGGGACGATCACGGCTGCAGCAGATGCAGATGCCATGGCTGCACACCAGGCATTTGTGCCACACTAAATGCACTTCTTACAGTGGGGCCTGGAGAGCTGAGCAGAGAGGGGTTCTGACACTACCTGCGCCTTCTTTCCCAGTACTGCCTTGACTTCAGGGGGTGCAGTCCAGGAGGTCTCCTGCAAGGCGACACACACCATCTGACAACAGCCCTTTACACCGCTCATCATCTCATTTATATATCCAAATCTGCACAGGTTTGAGCCAGCTCCCGAAAGGCATCGCGCTGCATGCTTGACAGATTGCACCAAATGCATATTTTGCAAGACAGGGAGATCTGCTACGCTTTGCCTTACCTGTGTGCTGCCGTTGAAGTAGTACTTCCTGCCATCAGCACAGACCACTTCAGACCACTCCGTGCCCTTGACAGGCTGCGTTGACACAGGCGTGAGCTGGGCTGAGGCCTTGCTGACGTCCCCTGCATAGTCCTTCGGCTTCTCCCAGGACGACTCATTGGTGAGCGTGTTGTAGTAGTACACCTGCAGCACCTGAAACCTCAGTACAGGCTGAAGAGCAACAGCTAGCATCTCTAAAACTGAGGTCCTTAGAGTCCTTGAACACAACGTGCCCTACCTCTGAGCACGATGGGTCATTCCTCAACTATATTCCAGAAGCACTATAATGTCAGTTCACTCTGACTGTACTTCAAAGGTCCACAATGGGCCATTCCAGAAGCAATGCGCCAGAAACAATACACACTTGTCATGCGCATAAAGCCAGAGCTAGGCTGACCTGGCCATCAGCAGCCTTGTGCGCTATCCAGGCTGAGGCCTCCTTTGCTTTCTGAGCCTTCTCCTCCTCAGCCTCGCTCTCGGCAGCAATGGCCGCCCGCACAGATGCTGTTGGGTCGGCGCTTGCGGGTCCTGCAAGCACCAGAGTAATCGCTCAAGCTCAACAGCAAGGCAGCAGCTGAATCTAGGAATGCACGTCCCTCTGTACAGTGCTATCTCTCAATGCCATATGTGACTGCATCGACTGGACATCTTGCATCATGCCGCAGCAGGCTCTTTGCTTCACAGCACTCTAGAAACTACTACATCGTACAGGCACCCACAGGGTGATGTTAGGCACATCTCACCAAGCCTAAGGTGGACCATACCCAAGGTGCAGCATGAGGAGTAGAAGCGCGGAGTGCATAGACTGGATTGGCAGTGACATACCCGGAGGCGCATGCCAGGGTGCAGCGCTTCCAGCCTCTGCAGCGGCAGGAGGTGGCTGGGAAGAAGCTGCTGCGCCGGGAGCAGGCAAGCCAATGTGCTGCACTGGGCGGAGTGGCCCTACAGAGGACATGTCATCAGAGAGTACATGCTACAGTGCGACTTTTGCAGACACATGCTTCTTGGTGTGTCCCTGGTCAAGCATACATGGCACATACAGCGCCCTTGGACGGTGACACAGAGATCACTGAGAGGTGGATGATGGTATCGCTGGGTTAGCCAGGACAAGAGGTCAAGACATTACCAGGCACTTGCTGTGGCTGACTCATGGGAGGTCCAGGCGGGCGGTGTGCTCCTGGGAAATTGGGTGGACCACCAGGTCGGCCAGGGAAGCCTCCAGGGGGCCCAGGCATCCCGTGCGGTGGCATCTGCAGACAAGCTTTATCCTCTGAATATCTGGAACCCTCGTCCCTTGGGTGCATCAAGGACATGTCGTGGGAGACAGGACACGGCCGCGAGAATATGCCTTGCCAGGCATGTGCAGGCATTGGCGCAATTGATCAAGTCAGCAGATGCATACATTGTTGTTAGGACACGAAGGACATCATGGTTCCCCTCAGGGGCATACCCACACCCTGAGGCAGCCCTTAAAGATGAGGTAGATGCTGTGCTTACCCCAGGTCGCATGCCCATTGGAGGCATGCCATACTGGGGTGGCATCCCGTAGGGCATGCCCATGTACGGCGGGGGGCCCATGTGCATGGGCGGCATGCCGGGCATCCTGGGCGGGGGGCCTCCGGGAAACTGCTGGGGCATGCCCGGGGGAAAGGGGGGCCTGTGGCCGTGCTGCTGCATGCCCGGCGGGGGATGCATCCCCTGCGGCGGTCTTGCCCCAAATGGCGGGTGTGGGCCTGGCGGGGGCTGCGTCGATGGCTGCTGCCCAGGGCCCAGAAAGCCGGGATTGCCCTGCAGGGTATGACAAGTTTGCTCTCACTGCTTCTAGCATTGACACAGAGGGCATGGGGTGAACAGGTGCCAGTGCCCCTGCTGCAGCATGCAGGGCGATCTACGCTCTGCCTGTGCCACCATTTAATTAATGTGTAGCATTGGTGCCAGGGCGGTAGACACAGGCTGCCTGCTTGTGCATCTCCAATGGTGCTCCAGGCTAGCATGCTTGTTTGTGCACCCTTGCAGAGCGTACTCAACTTCAGGTCTTTCTTTTCCCTGCTTGGCTGGCAGAAAGCAATGTTACAGGCTTTGTGACTTTGAGTATGCCAAGCAGAGGACAGAAGCACCGACAGCTAATCAAGCTATGCATGCTTTGTCTCAGATCCTCATAAGCAATCCATGCACTCAGTGAGATTAGGGCTTGCCGCTACAATACATCATCGCCAGCGGCAAGTGAGTCATGTCGAGGATGAAAAGAAAAGCAGCGGTCTCACGAAAGGCTTTGCCTGGCTGTTAGGCCCCTGTGAAGCCCCAGGCGGTGGAGCTCCAGGTGCTGTGCCGCTGCCATCTGCATAAAGCGGTGGCCTGCTCACAGAAACGCTGCTCTGTCCATTGCCGTCCACGCTTGGGGGGTGCGTGCCTCTCCCCTGAGGTCCCATCCTGCACACAGATTCATACAATTAGATGCTGCTCCATGCAGGCAACAGCACAATGTTCTCGAAGCTGCTGTAGCCTACTGCCGGATCTACAGCAAGCATAGCCATGTATGAAGTGAGGGATGGTGCTTCTGGAAATGGGATGATTGACTGACCCTGGAGAGGCGAAGCCAAGTCCTGCCTTCGCATAGTGGGCTCCAGCGCCTTTCGCTTTCGTCATGTCGTAGTATTCAGCGAGCTGCTTGTCATTCATTCCAGGTGATGCCTGCCTCCGACCTCACAAATCTAGGGCCATGAGCACTCCTGCTGCTTTCGGCATACCGGACGATTTCTACCAATTATAGGTCCTTTTATTTCTGATCACAGGCACGCTTAGGGCGATGCAAGGTCATTACAGTGCATGGCATGTCGCGCAGATCATGCACATTGCTCAACGATCTTCTCAGCCCAATACATGGCCTTGTGGAGACTGCTCGCATTTGTTTGCAGCAACGCTTGGCACAGCAAGCTCACAATACGCCAGCAGTGCTGAAGCTTTGGCATTGGGCATAAATCCAGCTCATGGACTATGAGATTGTGCCAGACATGACCTGATTGCCCAGCTCAGAAGGACATGCGATTTTGCATTGCGCTCTGCTGTTTCGCAACAAACCTGTAAGCTTCCAACAGCAATCATGAGCAGAGCAGAGGTTGAGGCAGAGCAGGACAACGTCGAGGTGCGATGCGTCCCAGCCTGTACTGTACTGAGCTGCTTGGCCGCCGCCCTGCCAGGACAACTGCACTCACACCAGCCGTGACGAGTCACTTCAGCGAGTGGCATACTTTTTAGCATTGAATGATTTGATTAAGGGATGTCGGAGGAGTACCCGGGTGCATTGCAGCGTGCTTCCAGTAACAACGATCTGCCAGGGTTGCATCCTAAGCACGAGCATGCTGGTATGCAGGACGTTGACAACGATGACTCAGACCTCAGCAGCATTGAAGAGGGGGGAGACAACGATGCAGGTAGGCAGCCTCCCGCAAGCAGCAGGAACCTTTACTAGCTTGTGTGTGTCCAGGCATCCTTGGTAGCCAATACCCTGTTTGGCAGCACCACAGCGAGTAAATGTGATCTCCAATGGCTGACAATCATCTCGCATTGCAGAGGACGGAACATCTTCTCGGAGTAAGCAGAGCAGATCGGAGAAGAAGAGTCGCAAGGCCATGCAGAAGTTGGGCATGAAGCCTGTCCCCAACATCTCCCGTGTCACCATCAAGAAGAGCAAGAACGTGAGCCTATCTGCCATCTTTTTTGTGTCTACAGAGTCTTCTGGAGAATCGCACAGTCCTGCATGCTGCTGTGCATCATTGTGCGCACTGATGTTGGTCAGCGTCTGATGGTCTTAACATGTGAGGCTAAGAGCTGTGATAATGTGCAGATCCTCTTCGTGATCCAGAAGCCTGACGTCCTCAAGAGCCCCAACTCAGACACCTATGTCATCTTTGGAGAGGCCAAGATTGAGGACCTGAGCGCCCAAGCAAGTGCACAGGCAGCAGAGCAGTTTGTGCCCAAGGAACAGCCAACCATCGCTGACAGCAAGGTGAGTCAACGTTCTTCTTCGGTCAGGAGCATCTCCTTTTGCACCACGACACTCATCCAGGCTTTGCCTCCATCCTGTCTTGCTCTCACTGCCACGTCCACCTAGCAGGCCTTGCAGCATCTTTGCTTCTTAGCTCTGCTGTAGCAGCGGTACAGAGTCCGCCCCAGATCTTTCAGAGATATAGCTGCGCTGCACTGTGCTGCGCTGTGCTTCACAGCACTGCAGAGCAGAGGGTGCTGCTTGCTCACGAGCAGACCTGTCCTACATGGACCTGTCACCCATGATGGACTCTTGTCAGCATGCTGAAAGGCTTGTGGCCAAGTTGCTCTTCTTGTTGTGCAGGCCGAGCCTGCTGCTGCTGCTGACGATGAGGACGAGGGCGAGGTGGACGAGTCCGGCGTGGAGCAGAACGACATCGAGCTGGTCATGACCCAAGCAAACGTGTCGCGCAAGAAGGCCGTCAAGGCGCTGAAGAGCGCGGACGGCGACATTGTCTCTGCCATCATGGAGCTCACCATGTAGGGCGCCCCTGCCTGGTGATGGCATAGCAATGTATTCTCTATGCACGGGATAGTGTGGGAAGGCTGTAACTCTGAATAGCCAGGCTTGATAGCCAGGCGCTCCACAGGGAGCAGTCATGTCGAGGTGCGAGGTAATGCAGCCTGCGCTGATGCGTGCATGGATGTGATACAGCAGTGTAAGTGCCTGCGTCTCACTCTTGCGCCTGTGGAAGGATGTTACTTGATCCAAGCTGTGTGGAGCCCACACCTATTCCCATCTAGAGCCCAGTAAGTTCTGCTTGCAAGCATCAGAAATTTCTTTAAAGTCTGGCAGCCTGATGGTACTGCTCATGCTAGAACTAAGACGCCTCACTACTGTGAGTAAGACTGCCTAGCTGGTAAGTTATGCCCGGTGAAATGTGTTCTCGCTGTTCAGTCAAATGGAGGTACAGCTTTGCCCAGCATTGGTTGACTGGGCAAGTTGGGCACGGCTCGTAACCGTGACACTTTTGGGACCATATTCTGTAAGCCGCCCTGGGCTATGTAATTGTTACATCAAGGACGCACTACATCAATCCCGCATCGCCTGTACCTTCGCTCCCTTCGAGTTACAACTGGGGTTTTGCGGCATGCCAGCTGATACATGTTCCTCACGTAAGGCTAAGGTGTAGTGTGACTGTGTACATAATGAAGAATGGTAGCGTATTCTTGATTGCTGCATTCGTTGGCCTTTACGGCGCAGCTATTGGCGAGGAGGTCAGCCCCGTCTCTCAGATTGCATGAGTCATGAACATCTGGCCGTATATAAGACAAGACGAATGCCCTGAGAAACACTTTGGAATCACTTTTACATTTGTTTGCAGCTTCAGTACGAGGCGCCAGAAGCACCTCTGCAGACACAGGACAAGCAGCAAAAGGCCGACAGTACCATAGTGTACGCGACTGTCGGACGCAGCCAGTATGCTTTCGACATCTACAGCTTGCCAGCAGAGACAGATCCTGTCGAGGCCAACGCTGAGGTCCGACTGACTGATGGCCAGTCAGTCAACTTCAATGGCGCGTTTGGCAGGTGCCCCTCAAGTGCAGCTATAGAAAGCACCCATCTGAAGCCTTGACCCACTTGTATGTAGCTCACATGACCTTTCCTCTCTTGACTGGTGCTGGATGTTTTGCTATTGCCCTGCCGCTGGTGCACTACTGCATGCTCGCTGAATGGCAATGCAAGTGGGGAATGATCATATATGGCATTTTGTGGGATGTGCAGGCGCCAGGATGAGCTATTCTTTGTGTCAGAGCGGGATGGCAACATGGAGCTGTACAACAGGCGCGTCAAGAATGAGATGTCCTCCAAGCACTCCTATAAGCGGATGACCTCAGATCCCAGCATGCAGGTAAGCACAGCGAGTGTACATGCACTCTTGCGCCTGCGTGAGAAGTCCGCCATCAGGTGACATTTGGTCCTGAGCATCAACTTCTGCGCTACTTTGAGCTCCTTCCAGGAAGCATCAATGGCGCGCTGCTGAACTGCGAGTGGCCCCTGCAGGACCGGCCAATCCAGACCAAGGACGGGCGCATCATCTTTGCGTCCACCCATGTGCCTAACCCTCAGCCTAGGCATGGCTGGACGGCCATTTACAGCTCCAAGGAAGGTGGGCTCCTCTATCATATGGTCCGATGTTTATGCTTGCATACGCCTTCATCAGTGGCTGCTGCTGCAGCTGATCCCTGAGCCTGATGATATTTGGACACCTTCCCTAGCATGTCTGCATGGGAGCCCAGTGCCTCATCTGCAACGTGAGAAACTGGCCCGCATGCCCGCGCCATGCGTCTGAAAGCTAGCGGCTGATGCCCTGCATGTCATCGGCCTGGAATTCCCGATGCGAGCTGTTAGTCATCATCAGCTGTCTTCTTCCTTGATGCGCCGCAGCTTCAAAGATGATGCTGTTTGTTCCATCTCAGAGTTGCATATCATGCGCAGGTTCACTTCACAAGGCAAGACGGCTCACTCCGGAGAACGCCACAGACTACTCACCTGCGCTGTCAGCGGACGAGCAGTGGCTGGCAGTGGCGTCTGGCAGCGGAAAGACTGGGGAGTCTGACGTGGTCATCATGAAGGCCAAGAATGGCTCTCACAGGCGCACTGTGGCCAAGAACGGAGGCTGGCCTACATTTGCTGCAGACGGAAAATCCCTGTTCTTCCACAGGCAGTCTGAAGATGGCTGGTAAGGCCTTCTGTCATGGTCGAGAGGCAATGTGTTAGCAGCTTTGCACTCCATTCAGTGCATGCCAGAAAGCGAGCATCCAGCCAAGGCTAAGGATTATGAGGCAAGGTGCAATGTCTTTCATGATGGAGTCTTCTTGAAGGACCCTGTGAAATGACCTGGGACCCTTCTCCTATACCTTGGCCTTTCTGGCAGCTGTCTCCTTTCCATCTCGCTGGCCTGAGCCTGTAGCACCCTGTGTACCTTCGCACATTTGCATGCTGTCTTATTGAGCTGTTTACAGCCTTCCCTGGGCAAATGGCCAACCTGCTCAAAGTGATCCAGCCCACGTGCTTGACAGGTGGAGCATCTACTGGAAGGATATTGACGGAGGCCAGGAGACGCGCATCACGCCACCTGGCCGAGATTTCTTCACGCCTGCAGCCTTCCACGCCGGCGATAGACGCGTGGCTGTGGCCTTCCAGGACGCCAACAAGATCAGGTGCGCAAAAGTGCTCATGCACCCAGCCCATCATTCCTTACTACCCGAGACGCTGAAAATGAGCAACGCCACAGGAAGTGCAGCCATGTAGACATGGCTGCCTCAGCTTGAATGCCTAAGCGAGACAAGCGTGCCTGCAAATCAACAGGCGCAAAAGGGGGGACAGAACCGCAAGCTGTACACTACAGAGAACCTGGCTTTTTGTAGTCGCTGTGGTCTGTGGCAATGTCCTGATGGGCTGCAAGGTAGCCAATGTATGTCAGCTGCACTCAGGTGGTGCTGTGCTGCTGCAGGCAGATAGCTGTCCTGTACAATGGGCCCACGGCGTCGCGCACCGAGTGGTACATGACCCAGCTGACCAACCTCAGCACGCACCACTACAACCCCTTCGTCTCACCCGACGGGCAGCAGGTCGGGTACCACCGCTGCAGATGCCTGGGCGCTGACTCAGACGAGTACATCCCTGTGCTTGAGCGCCACACCACCTCATTGCCAGGTACACTCCAAACTTCACACAAGCTCCAGACCTGAGTCTTGCTGATGACTGGCCATGTGTAGCGTCATAGCAAGCACAAGCGTAGTTTCCAGGCCAGCTTTCCACAGATCTATGCATAGAAACACAAGTGGTGCAAGTGTCAGGGTAGAGGCCGACAGGTCAGTGCATAGAGGCAGAGCCTGTGAAAGTGTCAGCTTAGAGCTGTCTAAGCTCTCCATGTCATGTTATTCATTCTGTGTGCTGAGATATGTGGCAAAACTGGCAGGTGTGGACCTGATGCGCATCGACGGCTCATTCCCCAGCTTTTCTGACGACGACAAGTACATTCTGTACAACGAGGGCTTCACAGGCGTCTCGGCTGTGGCCCGGGATGGCAGCCACAAGCAGCTCATCTTCGAGGTGTGTTGCTCCCCTGCAGCAGCACATGTCTACCAGTGCTTGCACATGCTGGGCGCCCCTTGTGCTGCCTCAAGAGCGGAAGTGGCAGCATCTGTTCTGAGCTTAATGAGGGTGTCTGCATTGACCTGCTGCTTTGTGTCTTGCACAAGCGCTGGCACATACTGTCCAAAGTTGTGTCGCTCTTTGCTGCTCTTGACAGCCAGGTGGTCATCAAGCAGGCAAGCAGCGGCCTTGACTTTTTAAGAGGGCAGCATGATGCCATAAGAACGGTCCTACAGCGAGGGAGGCAGGCAGTGTGTGAATGCTGCGCGCACATGTCTGCAGGGTCCTGCCTTTGGTACAAGCGCATCCGTGTATGACAAGCAGAGGGTGGTGGCCACGGCATCCGGACCCACCTTTGCCACAGAGGACAAGACCGTGCACATTCTCCTACTAACAGGCGCGCTCTCCAGCTTTTGTCCTGGCACCGTAGTTTGTGCCTGCTGTCATCCTGCAGCTGTGATGCTCTTCACATTGCTCTTGCCCAGCAGCATGTCCTGGTTTGCTTGCTCATAAATGTGCCTGGTGGCAGACCAAGGTTGAGCAGACATGGCTGAGGTGATGTGGTGCCCTGCAATGCAGATGGGTCTTCAGGGTCAGATGACTGGGGCAATGCGGATGTGCTGAAGCTGACAAGGAATGGCACGGGCAACAACGCCTTCCCCGCTTTCTCCTCTGATGGCAGCGAGGTGAGCCTTCACCATCTTCAGAGCTTTGTGAAGAGTCAGCCAACACCCCCTCAGTCCTACCTGAGGTCCACTGACATGCTTTGGGAGCGTAGGAATTCTGTGGCAGTGCATCAGGGTTCGGCTTGCTAACTGTGGCTGTCAAGGAGCTGCACAGAGGTTGGAGGTATTAAGAGAGCTTTCTAATACTCTGTAGGCCTTGGGCAATGATGTACAGCAGTGTGAGGCTGCAGCCATCACGCAGAGAGCTCAAGGGATGTATGCGCTGAGCTTGAAGTTGGCTTGTGCAGATAGTGTTCAGGAGTGGGAGGACGGGTGACAAGAACCTGTACATCATGTCGACAAGGGGTGAGGAGCACGGCCTACTCAGGCTCACGGAGGGGCCCTGGGACGACACCATGCCAGGGTGGACCCCTGCGTCGGGATGGATCGTGTTTGCATCAAGCCGCAACTATGTGGACAGCAACCGCCCTGCAGGCGCCTTTGACATCTTTATGGTGAGACCCATCTGCACATACGTTAAGTTGCAATATCGCCCGGCTGCCTCATACTCTAGACAAGGAAGCTGAGCTCCCAATAAGTGATACAGAGCCAGTGGTTGGATGCCCGTCGCAGTCATCCTACACCTGTCCCGCCTGGATTCTGTTTTCACCATGAGTGCGGCTCCTGTCCCTGTGAGTGATGGTCCAGATCTTGCAAGGTGATATGCTGAGCTGTGAAGGGCTCTGCTGATAAGAAGTGCACCGGGGGTGATAGAGATTGCCAAAAAGAGATGCTTGCTGCTCAGGTGAGACCAGACGGGAGCGGGCTGCGGAGGGTCTTCGACTCACACGGGGGCTTGGCCAACCACCCGAAGTTTTCACCCAAATTCACCCCAGAGGCGGGCCGCATCGTGTTCACCAGCGACTATGCCGGCTACTCTGCGGAGGAGATTGCCCTGCCGCACCAGTTCCAGCCCTATGGCGACCTGTATGCGATCAACATTGACGGGACGGGTCTGCAGCGCCTCACGCATGGTAGGTGCTTTCTGCTTTTGTTTAAAGACTTCTGTTGTGAGCAGACGCATGTGGACAACAACCATTCCGAAACCCTTACTACTGCCACAGACTGCCAAGAGCAGGTCAAGCATTCTACATGCTGATTGGATGCAAGCCAAAATGCCATCGCATCTCTGCAAAGACGATTCATCTTGCGTGGATGCTGTTGCCCATGCTAATCATGTACAGGGTGGGTGGATAGCACTCGTGACCTGGCTTGTGTTGCGCAGACCCATATGAGAACGGAACTCCCACATGGGGCAGCGATGGAACGCCTGAGGTCAAGGCAAGGAAGAGCACCAAGCTCAGCTGTAGCTTTGATGACTCAGTGGAATGGCTCAGGCCCAAGCAAGCAGCTGTATCCAAGACGATAGGCCGTGCCCAAGACATGCAACAGCAAGCAGGCAGTGCAAGCTTTTGGTGTCCCTTTGCCAGAAGCAAGAAGGCAGATGAGGTCATCATGCCAAGCAGATGAAGTGCAAACATGGTCAACACAAGATGGAGAGACACAAAATCGGATCGCACCTGGTGGATTAAGAAGGGTCCAGCGGCACATTCCGATACCGTTGTAGCGCCCGAATTTGTTGTGCCAGACATTGTGGTAATGACATTTGTCCTGTCAAATCAATGCAATGCCTTGGATAACACTCCCTTTGCGAGGCGTGTATGAGTCCATGGCCGTACGGCCTGCCGAACACATTGCAGCTGCCATGTTGAGGACGTGCAAGGCAACATGCAAGTTTGCCATTGCCATGACCAAAGACCTAGCAATCTCTTGTTTTTCGTGCATTGTCAGATTTATAATGAGTGAGCCTATGATGAGTGCATTGGGCACATATCAATGGTATTTGCAAGCATGTCGCCACGTCACGCAAAGAGTTCAACCTCATGCAACACAATGTAGCTAGCATAAAAGCGGCTGTAGCTCCTTACATCAATGTTGAGGTGATGAATTTCTTGAAAGTGGCTGACAATCTTGCCATTTTATGCCTTCTTGCCAAAGCTTCTAGGTGCCAAACGTCATGGGACAAGTTGGAATTGACAACCAACGATGAGCACGTTGCCTATTCCAACATTGCCCCAGGGGTATGACATCATGCTTTCCGTGCGCCATAGAGGAATCTAAGCGTTGTTTCTTGCTATCAATATGGTTGCACTGTACAAAGGCCCTACTACTTTCTTGTCCCTCCCGTTTGGCCAGTGGCTCAAGTGCCACCTGCATAGGCCCATCACCCCTATGTCAAACACAGTGCAATCTGACCTTTGAGATTATGTATGCTAAAGCATGTTAAATCTGCAGAGGTTAATTGAGTGCACTCATGAGTTCTGTTACTTAACCAAACAAAACAGCCATGAGCACAGTTGAAGGGCAAAGGGCAAACACCTGTCTCTCCGGTGACGCCCGTTTCTCCTGTAGCACCGGTGCTTCCGGTATAGCCTGCATGGGGACAAGACTTAGGATGATGCACTAACTATTACCTTATGCAACAACTCGTGTATGTGAATTGATGCATTGCGTGTAGGATATGAAAGGAGATGGCACCGAACAAATCGCTCTCCCAAGCTTTAGCCACAGCTTCAAAGCATGTAGAGGTCTCACCTGTCTCTCCGGTGGCCCCCGTTGGTCCGGTGGCGCCGGTGCCTCCACTGTTGCCTGCATTGGATAATTGCCTAAATGTCAACCACATGAGCACCAATGCTGCATTGCATCTAGAACTGAGTAAACCTAATTTAAGATATCCGAGGACGTTCTCCCATCTGACTTGTGACATCACATACTCATTCATCCGGCTTCACCTGTCTCTCCAATGGCCCCGGTCTCTCCAGTGGCGCCAGTGCCTCCGGTATTGCCTGTATTGCAACATTGCTTCAACTTGACAGATTATGGTACTCCCTTCTTCAAATAAAACACTGAACTGTGCCAATGAAATAAAGTTCCGCACGATTTAAACCATGTATTGCAACTTTAAACCTCATCTCCAATTGGTGAGATACATGGCATGGCAAGAGAGGGCTAGTAAATTACCAGTCTCTCCCGTAGCACCGGTCTCTCCAGTGGTGCCGGTGCCGCCAGTGTACCCTGCATTGCAAGCATGCTTATTTGCGAAAAGCACAGGCACCCCATACTATGATCCGGTTTCTGGGCATCTACAATTTGTCCTCTAGTGTAAACTATCCATCATGATGTGTCTCATATTTTTTCCTTAGTTGTAAGGAGGTCTAGATCGATGTGTCATGGTGGAAGTGTTTGACTATCACCTGTCTCTCCGGTGGCCCCTGTTCCACCTGTGGCGCCGGATGACCCTGTGCCACCTGCATTGGGAGATTGCTCGGACACGGTAGCCATATAGATACAATGTTGCCATCAAGCTAAGTTCGTCTTGAGCTGATTGATGCATATAGCGCTGTTGATAGAAACCCTCTATCATCAAGATCATCTCCGATGTATGTAAGCTGTCAACAACACACATAACATGTCAGAAGCCTCGTCCATAATCTCACAAAGGACAATAGAGGGTGTCTGGCTTCACCTGTTTCTCCAGTAGACCCCGTTCCACCTGTGGCACCTGTGCTTCCCGTGATGCCTACATGGAAGTCCGTTTAGCAAGACCAGCCACGATTGGCTTTAGTTGTGCGAGGTTCCCAATCATATCACTGTCCAAAATGCCTAATGGTGTCATCTTGCACCGAACACTGTGGTGGGACCGCCTGCATTGGGCCTTGCCTGGTGCACACTATAATATTCGAAGATTATGTCAGTGTCTATCTGGAGGATGCTCGAGCAGCACCTGAGCCTCCCGTGGTACCCGTTTCTCCTGTAAAGCCGGTGCCTCCGGTATTGCCTGCATTGACAGCCCATCAATCACAGGTTCGCATCATTCCTAGTTAAATTTACACTCGTGGCAATGGCAAGAAGGGTTATATTTCTGACAACGGCCTTCAAACTTCAGCGATGCACTTTGAGACTCACCGGAGTTCCCTGTCGTACCACTTGCTCCAGTGTTGCCTGTGCTTCCGGTGATACCTGTACACGCCCTAGTGTTAGCAAATAGAACCTCTACATGCTTTGTGTCTCTTGCTATAAGATGAGAAGGATGCATCTAAGGTATCTCCAAGCTTTGCAAGATCTCGAGAAATAAGTCCCGTATTTCCCAACAACAATCACTGATAGGATGGTCTAGGCAATCACCCGTCTCTCCTGTGACACCAGTCTCTCCCGTGGCGCCTGTGCCTCCAGTGATGCCTGCAATGATTGTTATTTGGACATCAACAGTTGCAGTCTTCTCGAATATATCAACTTCTCATGTACCACCATTCATTGCCACATTACATCGTGACTAAAGAAACATGATGCCACCTAGACAATGTCGCACTAAACAAAGCAATCAATTTAGTCGTCAAGGAGTCCTAGGCACTAACCTGAGCCGCCTGTAGTGCCAGTGCCACCTGCAACAACCGTTCACCCTCATGTTGGGTCTTCATGTCACCTTGAGTCAATCCGCCAGTTAACTCCATGCTATGTTGTACATTAGTGCTGTGGGAATGCATATAAGTGTGTGTACCGACAAAGGAAGCCTAGCCATTACCTGTGATGCCGGTTGTTCTAGTACCACATGTGCTTCCGGTGCCACCTGCGTCAAAAGAGCATTCCCATATTAGCACGCGTCTCACAAGGGATCAATATCTTGAAGCCTAAGGCTGACATCAATTCCTCTATCTTGTGACTCTCCGATAATCCGATTATGGGACTAAAGCCCTCACCCGTCTCTCCGGTGACCCCGGTTTCGCCTGTGGCGCCGGTACCTCCAGTATTGCCTACGGTAAACGAGCATGAACTCTTTGAAGATCATCGACTTCATTGCTCAACCATGTAGTGGGTGAGTCGAGCCATATAACTGAGGTCGTTCATATAATTGCCGCATAAAGAGCTAGCCGGCCATTTTAGTGCATATACGATGTGCTCATTGGTCCTCCTTAGGGACATTCATTCTGGTGTGCATGACCAAAGCTTTCTCATTCACTTAAGGAGTGTGTAGCACCAACCTGAGTTTCCGGTAATGCCCGTGCCACCCGTGCCTCCGGTGCCACCTGGACCCAATAACCATCGCCTTCAGTTGTGGTTGTAACTATCATCACAAGAGTAGAAGTATATGTGGTGCCTACAACTTGCTCCTACACTGTGAGTGACGGGCTGTCCATCCTTTGAGAGAACCAACATTAGACATGATGCCCCCAGGTGAGAGGCGCTAAGGTGTTACCGGTGCCTCCCGTGGTGCCGGTGAGCCCTGTGGCGCCGCTGGCGCCACTGTTGCCTACATCACCAAGAGGGCTCGTTTGCAAGCCTGGCTCTAGACGACATGGTGTAGACTTGAGATGGATTTCGTCTTAGTGTATTGTGTGCATGACGGGCTCAAATTTCTTCAGGCACCCCATTCTCAATTGTGAAAATGCCACATCCCCAAGATCAAGCGCATAAAGATTTGGGTGTTGGTAGCACAATCAAACAAGGTTGACCACAAAGCAATGTTGGGCATGCATGGCTTTCACCTGTCTCTCCAGTTGCGCCAGAGCCTCCCGTGTTGCCTGCACGACCATGCCAATATGTTGACTACCACAAGAACGTTGGAGCTAGCCTTGTGCGGATCAAGGCAAGCCTAGCCGGCGAATTTGCCGGACTCAAAGACATACAAAGGGCCACATTGTTGATGTGACCATGAACAATGTGCATGGAAAAAGTTTAAGTCTAGGTAGGATCCTTGGTATCGACAAATACCCAAGTGTCCTTGGGGTAAGGTCACTGTCACTAACCTGAGCCCCCAGTAACGCCCGATGCTCCTGTGCCGCCGGTGCTCCCACTTTCGCCTACATCAACTCATCACAAAGATGTCAAGAGATGGACAATAAACCACGTATTTTGAAGCTATCACACGCTTCACACATAAAGCTAGAAGTTACCCAATGATCCGAGAGAAATGCTAGATCATATGAAGGGTTGAAGAGTGCCATCACCAGTGCCTCCTGTGTTACCGGTTTCTCCGGTGACGCCAGTGCCTCCGGTGCTTCCTGCATTGCGGCAGTGCTAAGGTACATTGCAATGTCACCCGCAGTTAGAAGCCATCGTAAGATCCTCCCGGAGGACAGAATGCTTGGAAACCAAAGTGGTTATATGTACACCAACTAACCTGACACTTCAGTGTTGCCGGTGAGTCCTGTGATACCCTTGCCTCCGGTACCACCTGCAGTAGTCCATCAATGCAGTGTTCAGCAACGCGCGGCATCACAAACGCTGCATCAGCTCTGTAGAGTAGACGCATGTGCGGCTCAAAGTTTACTGAAAGTCACCTGTCTCTCCGGTGCTGCCGGTGCCTCCCGTGATGCCACTGGCGCCGGTATAGCCTACGTGACAAGATTGCTTTCATGTACATAGTGCAACTGGTCTTGCATGGGGTGCTCCTTGAAAGACATGTGTTGTATGAGGCAAGGCTGGGGAGATGGCTCTTACCGGAAGCTCCAGTGTTGCCAGTTGTCCCGGTGCTACCGGTGCCACCTGCATAATTCATCATGTTCAGTTAGTACAAGTGTAATGTATGCTGCACTCTATAGTTTGTGACAATGCGAAGGCTCAAATTTGACCCGAGGATGGTGCATCACAACATGCTGAAGTTGCGGTGTAGCCTTAGATACGGGCTTGCATGGTATTTGGCCCTTACCGGTGCCTCCGGTAATGCCTGTGATGCCGCTGCCACCGGTGTTGCCTGCATTGCAATACTTGTGTTGCAAAAGAGTTGGTGTGTGTTTTGGGTGGTCTTGATCGCATTGAAACGTCCCTAGTGATCTCAAAGGCCATGTTCTTGATTCGGGTTTGCATAGACGCAAGCATGGTCACGAAAGAAAAACAAAGTTGAAGTAGCTTGGTCAAAGATATGAATAATATCAACCTGAGCTTCCAGTGTTGCCGGTTGATCCCGTGCCACCCGTGTTTCCAGTGCCACCTACATCAATTCACAATTTCGGGTCTATGCACAAATTTGGCAGCTTGAGTATGACAATGTGGGTTCTCCTGTGGGGTTAGGAGGTAGAGATTTCAGAATTGCATCGGCACTTGAAGAGAAAGATCTGTATAGCTTAGATGATGATGCATAGCCTTCAATATATGCAGCTTGCCTGTCTCTCCGGTGGCGCCAGTTTCTCCGGTGGCTCCAGTGCCTCCGGTGAATCCTGCAATGCAATAACTTGATTCATATATGCAAGTCATTCAATGAACAACGTCTGTCAGTCTCAAGTCAAGGCTATAGGCAAGTCTTGCACCCTTTGCGGCATATCAAGGCAGACAGCTTCTCTGGTTGGTGCGCAAGGTAAACAAAAGGCATGTCTTGAAGGCAAAGGTAGCTCAGAAATCTTTTATAGAAGTGCTTGGCACTAACCTGAGCCTCCGGTGTTGCCGGTTGATCCTGTGCTGCCCGTGATTCCTGTGCCACCTGCATAAAACCATCATATATATGTCAGCAAGGAGTGCAAGGCTCATTACAAGAAAGCGGCGGCTATGCAAATACTTGTTGTGACATCTAGCACTTTCACTTCACTTGACGACTTCAGCTATGCTGTCAAGCACTTTCTGCTCTTCTAAAGCTTCCCGAGATCTGTGTGAGAAGAGAGTGACCTGTGCCTCCGGTGCTGCCTGAAGACCCTGTAGTGCCGCTAGCACCGGTGTTGCCTGCAATGCAATATTGTGGAGATGTCATTGCGCTATGAACAATGATCCTGTGGTGATCACCTCTTGATCATCTCGACCATGTGAAGTCCTCGAGCAGAGGTGTGCATTGCACGTTGCTATGTCAAGGCAGTGCTTAAATTTGGGTAGCCCAAGTAGTTTCATCAGCTAAGTAACCGCTGATTTGCACTCACCTGAGCCTCCGGTATCGCCAGTGGCTCCTGACCCTCCGGTGACGCCTGCACCCATCCAACACCTTATAAGAGCCTCAAAGGGCATCGGGCAGTATCTCACAATGAGGTAAACTACCAAGAGGGGTTCCTCCAAGCCTGGCAGAAGCTTGAGACTTACCAGTCTCTCCCGTGGCACCTTGGAGACCTGTGTTGCCGGTCAATCCACTGCTGCCCGTGCCTCCAGTGCCACCTGCATCGAATCCAGCTCTCTAGTAAACACAGCTCCGTGTTTTGACACCATTCTTGCAGCTGGTGAGTGTTGCCTATGCGGATGCCTCTTATCGTATCTATCACTCTCGATTTTAGACTTGATCTACATCGCAGTCTAAAGCCCCATTCACAGCTGTTGTGAGGTTTTTAAGCGCTTCACCTGTGCCGCCGGTGTTGCCTGTGAGTCCTGTGGTGCCGCTGCCACCGGTGTAGCCTGCAATCTGACATTGAGGGAACGTATTGAGAATCTCTACCGTTTTGGGATCGCATCAAGTGCACAATTGCAGGGAGTGCATGGGACCACACAGCGCCAACCAACTAAGCAATTTTGCAACGCAAACAGATCAAGTAGGCTAGGGAACTTCAATCGGCATATACCTGAGCTTCCAGTGTTGCCGGTGGCTCCGGAACCTCCAGTGCCACCTATGGCATTCCATCACGTCATGTGATAACATCTCGCAAGAGTTCACAACTTGGCACATATGGCATCGCACCTCTCTTCCACGCTTTATGCAAGCTTTGCTGCCTTGAGGCTTACCTGTCTCTCCTGTGGCACCTTGAGCACCTGTGTTGCTGGTGAGTCCAGTGCTGCCCGTGCCTCCAGTGCCACCTAAGTAGAAATAGCATGCCCATGTCAAGCATGATACATTTTTAGGGGGCAGTTTCTCTGTCACTAAGCACCACATGACGCTGCAACAAGACTGTCACCAATCTGCCCCAAACACCTCAAAACAATTTTCAATTCATGGTTGCCTTGAAGGTCACCTGTGCCTCCGGTAGTGCCAGAAACGCCAGTGAACCCTGTGTTGCCGGTGAGTCCGGTGCCGCCAGTGCCTCCGGTGCCACCTGCATTGGTACATCATCTTCATATCAAGATATAGCACAAACTCAGTTTCTGAGCCACCATGTTTATGTGGATGCCTACTGCCAGATGGTGGAGAAAATCCCAAGATAGGGCAGGTTGGAGGGCTGCCATAGAATGTCTGCTGCAACGCACCGATGATCTACACATCGGAAAGCGTGTAGTGAATGAATGACTGAATGAATAAATTGCCAGATTGCGCAGCTTGATGCTACAGAGTGAGTCCAAAATGTGAATATAGGATGCTCCTCAAGTCAAGCTAGGGGTAACAGGAGTTCACCTGTCTCTCCTGTGGCACCTTGAGGTCCTGTGCTTCCTGTGTTGCTTGTGAGTCCAGTGTTGCCCGTGCCTCCAGTGCCACCTGTGTTGGGCCATCAGAATCAACCTAGACAATTTGACACAGTCTCGTAAAGACACGGAATCAGATTTGTATATCTATGAAGCTGGGCCAAGAGGGTTGCAGAGTTGTTTAGCTTTCAGGGAGCATCAAGGGCCTTAGAGGTCACCTGTCCCTCCAGTGGCCCCAGGAGGTCCCGTGGTTCCTGTGTTGCTAGTCAGACCGGTGCTGCCCGTGCCTCCCGTGCCACCTGCATCAGTCAAACATATCCATGTCAAGGCATTATGTAACCTCAGAGGAAAGCATTTTCCAAGATCCGTTGGGTCAAGAGAGAACACTAGCCACTGTACCACCACAGATGTTCAGCTTTTGCAAGCGTTGATGATGAAAGAAAGCTACCTGTCTCTCCAATGGAACCTTGAGGTCCTGTGCTTCCGGTGTTGCTGGTCACTCCGGTGCTGCCTGTGCCGCCGGTGCCACCTGCAACCGTTCATCACCTCCTCATTAGGGCATCGTATAGTCTTAAGACGGGAACAGGTGACAGACCAGCATAGCGCAATGGTCCTTTGACCAGGCTAAACCATGAGCAGCTTGAAAAAGCTGGGTCATTTGCTGGGGTCCCCAGCCAATAGCCTGTCAAGGTTTACCTGTGCCTCCAGTGGCACCTGGGGGACCTGTGGTTCCGGTGTTACTGGTCACTCCGGTGCTGCCGGTGCCTCCAGTGCCACCTGCATCAGAGCATCATGTCCACGTTAGGCATGGCAGCAACCTCGCACCAAAAGTTCTCTCCAACACAGGGTGTTGTGCATCCAACCTATTGTCGCTTGTGCCAGCATGTCAACAGAGTCATAAGTTGAGGGGTGCCTTGAAGGTCACCTGTGCCTCCAGTGGCCCCAGGAGGACCTGTGGTTCCTGTGTTGCTGGTCAGTCCAGTGCTGCCTGTGCCTCCCGTGCCACCTGCATTAGTCCACCACCCGCATGTCAAGCCCAATCCTTAAGGAAAAAAGCTAGGGAATTTTTTCTCTAAGGATGCTTGCTGTGAGGCCAGATTCGGCTGAAGAGAGCTTATGTTCTGACAGATGATTGAGCAGAGGGCTCTTCGAGTCATTTCTGAAGGGTGCTGGCCTCTGGAACCCCTCAGAGCCTACCTGTCCCTCCTGTAGCCCCAGGAGGCCCTGTGGTCCCAGTGTTGCTGGTCAGGCCAGTGCTGCCTGTGCCTCCGGTGCCACCTGCATCAGTCCCTCATCTCTGTGCAAGCATGTTCTGACTCTAAGACAGAGATATTGCAGCTGTCTGAATGCATCAAGGTGTACTTCCCTGATATTGACAAGACAACTTTCTATGATACAAAAAGCGGCAATGCATTTTGAGCCAGGAACAGAGACGAGGTCTTGCTTGCACTCTGGTGGAAGCTTGCCTGTCCCTCCAGTGCCCCCTGGAGGACCTGTGGTTCCTGTGTTGCTAGTCAATCCGGTGCTGCCCGTGCCTCCAGTGCCACCTGCAACATTACCCTGTCAAGGCATGGCAGAATCTTGGCATAAACATTGGACTATGTAGGTTTCTCCTGTGAAATGTGCTTACAGACCCACTGCAGAGTGTCCAACAGCTATCACATGCTTGGGAGGAACATTTTTCTGTTGAAAGGGTTGTCTGAAGTTCACCTGTGTTTCCTGTGGCGCCATTGACTCCTGAGGCGCCTGCAGCATATATGTTGTTGTCAGGTTATGATGAAACTCTCAAGAGGCAGATGCTCCTACCATGCAATGCTGCACATGGATTGTAATCATAGTGGGCAACATGGCACACAATGTAGAAGGCTGTAGCCTAAAAACACTCAAGCAACCTTTAGTTTCAGACTGACAAGTAAAATGACAAGCCCGAACCTGTGCCTCCGTTGATACCAGTAAGCCCGTTGATACCAGTCAGTCCGGCATTGCCTGCATTGCACTGCATTGCTTACTGATGGCTTAGCAAGCACTGTGTCATTTACAAGACCTGCTCGCTGAAAGCCATTCCTCACACATGGTCTGCTTTGGTTTCATTGAGAAGTCGCGAGAGGTCCCAGGACTTGAAGACAGTGGCCAGCCTGAGGAGATGACAAGGGTGCCTTAGCAGTCTCAGCCGTGGAATGCATGGGGCAACTTGCGTTGTCCTTACCTGTGAGCCCAGTGGCGCCTGTATATCCGATACCTCCAGCGCCAGAGCTTCCTGCAGCAGTACGACGGCAGTAAGCCTTGGCCGTTGGTGCAAAGGCAATGCAAGGGCACATGCATATATCAGATGCACAGAACATAGTCTTCCTGCATGTCCATACCCACTGGGTTCTCATGCACCCCTCAAGTATGAGCCTCAGAGGTGGTGCATCAACCTACCTGTTGTCCAACATGAGGGCTTCTCCATAAAGTCAAGAGGATACGAAGAAGGATACAAAGTTGGAACAGTTACTGAGCGGCTGAGAACGACTGGGTGAAGGGGTTGCTTGAGAATGAGCAGATCTGAAAGGCTGCTGAGCTCCCACCTTGGCCTCCAGTGAGGCCAGTACTTCCTGTATAACCTCTCTCGCCGAGGCCTGTTTCTCCGGTGTAACCTCTCTCACCGAGGCCAGTGCCTCCCGTGTAACCTCTCTCGCCTGTTCGGCCATCTCTCCCAGTGTGGCCTTTCTTCCCGTGGCGACCTGTACCAAGGCAGAGTCTTGCCGAGCTTAGGAAACGGAGGCAATGTGCTGAATGGCTCTGGCAAGATGGCAGAATTGGTCTGCAAGGGCCCTCAGAGTCGATTTCAGGGCGATATTGTTTGGCTGCACAGATGTGAGCAGTACTGCTGCTACACGGTATGTGCGACAATGGTGGTGTAGGGGCGGCACAGCAAATAGTAAATGTCACCACAGAAGAGCTAGCGTGTTACCTCTCTGTCCAGTGTTGCCTGCATTGAGAAGACACATGCTCAATCATGGGCCTCATTCACGCTGAAAACTGCCAGGAGATGCAGGTAGAGAGCAACACCATACTTTGCAGAAGGAGCAATTCTGCTGTCACACGACATGGCGCGACACATTGTGACATGCTGGAACAAGGAGGCACACCTTTCGGGCCGGTGTTGCCGTTGCGCCCATCAATCCCCTGCATGTTGAGTGCCTTTGAGTAGTGAGCAAAGTGTCAGAGAAACTTTTTCACTTCCGCATTGTCAACTTTCCGCTCTCTTTCAAATTTCGACACTGGTTGCTTTGGGCACTAGTTCTGGATGCACAGATCAGCAGATGCCTTTCTTACAGGCTGGAGAGTAAAGCGGAGAGCAGACTTACAGGAGCCAGCGCATTGACTTGCGCTTGGAGCGCCATGATGCGAGCGCTCTCCTGCTTGATTGTCTGCGACGATTGCTGGCTGTCCTGCTGCTGTAGAATCTTCTGCTGCTCGAGCGCGGCATTGCGGGCCGGCAGGACGTTGCGGACCTTCTGGGCGGCGGCGGCGACGCGCTGCGCCACGCGCGACTCCGTGGCATTGATGAACTCATGCGCCCTGTCGAAAGCCCTTTGCCTAGGCGCTGCTGCTGGTGTGCCTGTAGAGCCGGCCTCTTGGAGAGACTCGGTCTCAGGCACTGGACCCACATAAGCTATGGGCCTGGCTGCTGCTGCCTGATTGCCTGTAGAGCCGGCCTCTTGGAGAGACTCAGACTCGGGCACTGCATTCCCATAAGCCCTCTGTCTGGGCATTGCTGCTGGGATGCCTGAAGGGTCGGTCTCTTGGAGAGACTCAGACTCGGACACTCCACTCTCATAAGCTCTGGGCCTGGGCTCTGCTGCTGGAGTGGCTGAGGAGCCAATCTCTTGGAGAGACCCGGACTCAGGCACTCAGCATCGTGGTGGCCCAGATGCAGACCTCTTGAGAGAACCTGCTTTGCGCCTTGGAGCAGGTGCTCGCCAATGAGGGAACGCCTCCTGCCAAGTGGGTCGCGCACTGCATGCAAGCAGTGCCCATCAATCCAAGCATCGCAGATCTACCCCAGGATATCTGGCACGGCATGAACATGACACCGTCCTTGTCTCGGCGCAGCGCATTTTGATGATGAACACGAATGGCAAATGCTGCAAGAGAAGGCTCCGCAGTGTGGCAGTATCTACAGCCTTCTCCTGCAGCATTCACAATGCTCTGCAAAGCTGCCCATGGGTGCTGTCAATATGCCTTGGCATGTGGCTCTTGACAAGGAGCCTCCATGTCAGTGTGAGCTTCTCCATGCAAACTATAGACAAGCATGCCGTCGCAGCAAGCCAGGTGGTGCATGCTCGCAGCGCAGGTTGTGTGCGCGGATATTTCAGGTGCCTAGAAAAGTCACTCTGAGCTCCAGAATATCTCAGGTCAGAGGGACACTTGTGGGCGTACCCTTGGCAGCGACCTCGCTGGGCAGGAGTTGCAGGCTCAGACATAAAACAAGCAGACCGATAGCGCCGGCCGCAAGCCGCGGACAAGGCACTAGCCTGCACCAGAAAAGGCTTTTTCTCAGGGTCAACAGTTGCTTCAAGCCTGGTGTCTCATGTCGCAAGCATGCTTTGCAATATCCTCATGAGTCTCCACAGGAGACAATGCTTCTCCAACATGTACAACATGGCATGTAAGGTGCTGTCGCATGCAATGGACAGCCTTCAGAGTGAGTGCTGCCCAGACTTGCATGGCCGTCTACCCAGGCGCCGACTTGGACTTCCGAGGCGTCAAGCGCTCCCATAGAAATGTCTTATCTTGACTAAGCTGTGCGTTGTGCCAGAGAAGAGGCAAAGGAAGAGGAGTCAAGCCCTGAGTCTATGCTTACCGGCTTTGCTGTGCGCTCCTCCTCATGATGTACAGTGCACAGTTTCCGAAAGCTAAAGGACGAAACACACGCTCACCGTCGCAGCGGCTGAGCCCGTTGAGCGAGTGCGAACTTCACTTCCACATGTGAGGTCAGTAAGTTTCACTTTGTGGACAAGCACTTCTGGACTGGAGGCAGACGACCTCCTTCATCTTGCTATATCATTTTCACAACGACTCATGGCCCACAGGCGAAACATTGGACGCCTGGCGTCCAGCCAGGTGAAAATTATCCTGAGCTGCAGTCTTCAACGTCCTTCACTTTCGAACGCGGATTTCACGTCCACGCTGGCAGATCGTGTGCCGTAAAGCGGCGAGTCTCCTGCATTTCCACTGCATGATGCAAGCATGTGTGATGGTCAGTCTTTCGCTCCTTCTTGTCATATGGTTGCTCGTCACTTAGGCCGAGCGGCCGGCATGGCCAGCCATATGCTGGGAAAATGAGCATCGCAAGGTGATCGTTGGGAAAGGCGTTATGTAGACCAGAGGTGAAAGGACCGGCCCTATCAAGAAGTCATGCATGAATTCTTTCTACGTCGTCGTGCTCAGGCAGGATGGGAGCAAGGCCGTCAAACAGGCCTGCACCATCCTGTCCTCAAGCCAATTCAATCGCAATCGCATAGCACCACTAGCCGATCCCAGTGTCGTAGCCTGTGACTGAGGCTCTTTCCATACGTCCAATACAGTATCACCGCATGGAACCGCATGAGGCGTGACTAGCGAGATGTGCACAATTAGCCACTGTGATGGCGCAGCGCCTTATCCTTGTGTCTGCGGCATGTATGGCCGACATTGCGTTTTAGGATGTTTCTAGAAACTGTCAGATGGCTATGCTACGCAGCTGTGGCACTAGGCATTGTACATTCGGTGGTGCAGCTCTTTGTCACACCTCTGTGAAGTTGGGAGACGAAGACCGTCTGGCCGCGCACTTTTGGCTATAAAGTGGCTTTGCCAGTGCACTCCATGACACAGAAACGCTCAGTCTTGCTCCAAGCAGGACATCATAAATTCACTGTCCAGTAGGGTTAGAGCAGCGCTCCACATAGATTTCTCCACTTCAGGAGTGCCAGCCACTGGTACACATGTGGCACAAAGCAGATACTAGGCAGGCTGCCGTGAAGAGGTGATGACTTGTACCGTCCTGCTATGGCATTTGGTGTGCCAGTTTCCAGCATCTCAAGGATGTGCCTGATATTGCCGCTACTGGCTGTCCTCCTGTGGTGCCCCACAAGCTATCGTTTGTGCAGCGGCAGTCTTGCTCTGGCGCAACTTCATGAAAGCACAGATACGGTGTTGCCAGGTGTCTGCATGTCGCGCACCCTGGGCCCTCGCTGAGTGACTGCAAGAGCCGCAGAAGTCCAGCTCAAGGCATGCCAGCCAGCTTCCAGCCGTGGACATGTATCACGCACATCTGGACAACCTGCTCTAGGCCTTAGATTCTGGGGTCATCTTTATGCAGGCCCGGAGCAGTGCTTCAGAAGAGCCGATCTTTGGCTGGACTCAAAGGTGTCGTTACTGATTGGCTGAGCAGGCGCCTCAAGACCTTTGCTGCGCATGTTCCTATGCAGATGCTCCCATGCTCCAGCCCTGACGCACCACGCGCATGCCTGAGCGGAGCTGCATGCAGGATCTCTGTCCTGGGGTGCAAGCCATGATGTCAACGTGCACTAGCATGGCAGTCTTGGCTTGCAGGACATCAACAAAGGCTCCATGGTGGCCTGAGCAGCATGCCATTTCAGCGACGGAAAGCAGAAACCTGCCAACGGGTTAATGCAAGTGGACTACTCGTATGTTGAATCCGCAGTTTCTGTAGCTGCCAGCGGCCAGGTCAGAATCTGCGTCGCAAATTGCAGACGACCTTCCATGCTTGGTGGGAAGCAGTGCAGCAGCATCCTGCTCTGGTGTCCTGCACTCAACTTCAGTGCACCCACCCTGAAGCCATGTGACACAGGTCTGGCTTCATCCTCAGGGGCCGGCTGAGCCATGCATGCAGCGGAGCCATATGGCATTATCATCAGCTCAGGCCTGCCTCCTCAATGCCCGCTACTTGCCATACGTCGCACAGATCCCCAGGAGGTTTGTGACCTGCAAGCACTCGTCAAAAGGCGACCAAAAGCTGCCATCACCCGGTGACCTGCCACAGCTTCTAGCTTCCAGGGAGCTGCGCACTGCTACCGTACTTCAGCACGGGCCTCTTTGCCGAATCAGCAGTGCCGAAATGCTCAACACGTGAGCTGCGAGATTGTACTGCGGCACCGAGAGGGAGCCCTGAGAGGATGGGGCAGCGCATGGCCAGAACAAGGACAAGGCTCTAGCTAGTACTGCACAGTACAAAGTGGCCAACCATGGCCTTGACAGGAGAAGCCTTTGGCTTCTCTCTTGCATTCAATGTCATCATCGCGCTGGGTGTATTCTTATTCTTTGGAGCAATTCGGAGAGCGGGAGGCTTGAGTAAATTCTACCAGCCCAAGAGGTCGACTTCCCCTGACCTCAGTGCTCATGATACGTCTAGCAATGTGCTGATCAGGCCACTGCGGGAAAAACTGCATCAACTACGATTTTGCATAATGGTATGTGAGGGGCTGCGCAGGTATATGCGAACAAGTCGCCAAAGACCGAAGGCCCTCCCTAACAGTGTATGGGGGTGGATTGTCCCAACGTTCCGATACAAGCAAGATGAAGTGGTGGCTATGGCAGGATACGACGCAGCCATGTACCTGAGGATCTTAGCCTTCGGCAAGCTCTCTACTTGTGCATTGCCTCAATGAAGATGTATACAGGAGAGCGGATGTCCTGTTCATTGCGGGCTTGTGAACAGGCCTGACTTCTCAGAAAATTCACATCAGATAGGCTGACACCATGTGACTGGCTGCAGGTTGTGAGCTGTTCTTCTTTGTAACGCTATGGGTGGCTATTGTCGTCCTGCCCACCAATTTGAGCGTAAGTCCCTCAGCACGTCCCCTCTCAGTTATTCACACCAGCACTCTGGTGGTGGCAGCACCCATGTAAGGAAGTGATTTCAGGCTTGTAGAGCATGCCCTCAGAGTGTCAGTTGTCAGAGGCTGAAGGCTGAAGTGGGTTCAGAGTTTCCTGCTCCCAACACAGCTAGAGGGCACAGGGCATCCATGTATTGCTGGGAGCTTGTAGTGTCCGATCCTTTTCTGACAGAGCGGACATGTTGCAAGGCGCACCAGCTTGAGCATCTGATGCAGGGGGAGAGAAAAAGCGCTCAGCAGAACTTGCAGTAGGCTCAAATTAGCACCTAGCAATTGCACATGCTGGCACCAGTTGGTGCGAGTTGCCCTAGCACACTCTATGTACATTGCCGGCGTGACGTGTAGGGGCGCCAGGTGGAGCGCCTGATTGGGACGAGCGCAACCCAGGCCAGCAACTTCACGTACTGGGTCCCCCCGCCGCCGCCGCCTGCGCCACCTGGCGTCACGCCCCAGGGCCCCTCAGCTCCCCCCAAGCCCATCAAGGTGACCACATCTACTGTCAAAGACTGGGCATTATGGGCATCTGATCAGATTCAATTAGGACAAGCAGGGCCTCTGGCCTGCAGCCATGGCCCTGCCCTTCACTGCTGCATGCATCCTCTGTACCCATGACGAGGTCTGTCGGCCAGGGCCCCACACATGAAAGAGCAGACTTGCCATTACGCGGCTTGCCAAGACTGCGTAATGGCAGTTGAAACCCGCCCGATCATGTGTGGGACTCCAGCACACATGGCATACTTTGTCATGGGTGTCAAGGAAGCCAGTGCCCTGCATGCCATGCAGCCCCAGCAGTGCTCCCACAGTCTTGAGGTACAGCCAATGACTGTGCTGTCTAATGCCGGTGATACGTCACGAGCTTTAACATTGAGGCTGCAGCAGGATCACGTAGCTTGCCTCCAAACGTCTGGAAATGCCTTGAGGATATCTCGCAGGCCCCAGACTTCTATGCACCTGTACCGCCTGCGCCTCCAGGGCTGGAGTGGTGGCGCTACAGGGCAGATGTGCCTCCTCTGCCTCAGCCCGAGCAGTACTTCCACTCCAAGAAGTACAGGAATTGGGGTAAGCATCCGATTGGCATTCTTTAGCTGGCGGGCCACCTTTAAGAGCCCCTTAGGAAGGCCGCTCAATCACATCAGTGGTGCTATACAGTGGTCCTTCCATGCTCACAACGTTGCTGGGTCACCTGCTATAGTTCTGACGTGTTGTGCTGCACGCTTCCTAAGAGCGCAACTGCGGGATCACTTGTGTGCGCTGTGCCAGGCTGGCGGTATGACAAGAGCTACCAGGTGGTGGAGTACACCTTCTCCAACCTCGACCTCACCACCCTTGCCAACATCAGCAACGGGGACACCAGGTCAGCATCACGATCTGACTGCACTTAGCCTACTGTAGTCATTAAAGCTGCCAGGCAGAGGCCGCAGTGAGATAACTGCAGTCATCTGTCTGGCAGCTTCAACGACTCAGACTCTAAGTATCGCCCCCACTTGCATGCATGACCCCAATATTGTTCATCCTATGCTCTGGTCGGACCCATACTAAAATACTTGACTTACACCATGCCAAAGAGAGCACCTTTATGTGCAGGCTCTGGGTGCACCTAGTCTCAGCCTGGGTCATCAGCTGGTATGTGTGGCGGGTGAGTCATTCTCGATGCTCAATGTGGAACTTGGAGCATGTTGGCTCATTGCCAGCAGTTTGTGCTGGTAGTGCTTGGCAGAATATTAGCACTTTGCAGTGTAGTTATCTGCATCTGTAGGTTGCTTTTGCCGCCCTCTACATGGCAAAGTCTTACACTGACATCATACCTTGTCAAGGAAGTTGCAAGTGCCAACACGCAACTGGCGGTGCCTCCTTGTTGTAACGCCAAAGCGGCTGCAGGGCAGAGCATTACAGGGACAAGTAAGAAGGCTCTGAACTCTGCTGCGCAGCTGCTGTGGCAGAACAGGAAGGATGCACCGGCGCTGCGGAGTGTGGTTCTCCCTTTTGATCATGTTTCCTGCTGAGGTCGTGAAAGTATGAGTGCGCTGCGCAGCTTTTGTGGCGGTATAACAAGGAGGCAGTGGCGCTGCGCATAGCGTTCTTCACATCGGCGCGCCCGGGCGGCGTGGCGCACACGGTGCTGGTGCGCGACATCCCGGGCCTCGACTTCGGCACGCTGCCGAATCGCCTGGAGGACACCGCGCTGCGCTTCCTGCCGCGCTTCGTCAAGCGCCGCCTCGTGGTGAGCACCCCTCTCAGAATCTGGACCCGAGAACGGACCTTTGCCCCACCACCTGGCAAGGACACGTGGTTGTGCTTCTGACAGTGCCCTTCCGAGGCAACCCCTTACATGAAGGTTGCGCAGTCTGCCTTCAGGGGCGTCACTGCGTTCTTGTTCTCCCTGATCAGTTTTGCCAGCCCAGTCGCTCATCGTAGTCACTGGCTCCTGTTTAGCATAAGGCCTTGGCCTTGTTTTGTGTCAGCTGCACAGAATGTTGAGTCTTTGGGTGTTCAGAGGATCATTGTTACGAGATCACCAGACCCATGCGACATGCTAAAGACTGCTTCATCATCTCACATTGCCCTTTCTGCCCTGCAGAGAGGAGCGCAGCGGGGGAGCAGGAACATCACCAAGGCCGTCGATAGCGTGCTCAACCTGCCTGCCAGAGCAACGCAGATGGACACGAGCGTGCATGGACAGCCTGTCGCGGGGATTGTGTCTGCACCTGAGGGGACTGAGGTGCCCACCCTGCTCAGGAGCAACACCGTCCTGATGCAGAAGGTAGGCAGGGCATGCTCATGCTTCCCACCAGTACAGACCATCAGACACCACCTGGTCCAGGGGCACATGCGTGTATGGCGGTCATCACACAATACATCAGGATGCATTCACCTTGTTAGCCAGAGGCAATTCATTTGTCCCTGAATATGGCATGTGCCTGGTTCAGTGCGCTATGTCTGCAATGCAGCCTTTCTTTCCCACTCCTGGCGGCTCGACTTGGGATTTGAATGTCAGCAGGATGTGTAGCTAGGCCAGATACACAGAGCCCTCGGGCAGCTTGCAACTCCTGGCATGCCTCAACACATGCCGTGAGATACCATGTTCTTCCATGGCATGACGTGCCACACGGTGGTGCTGCAGAGGGCGCAGAGCGCGGACATGGGGCAGCTGGGGTCTGGGGGAGAGCCGATGGAGGTGATCACAGAGGTGGATGCCTGGGACAAGGCCTGCGCCATTCTGGAGAGCGGCTGCACACCGCAGCAGGCATGTGCTCTCACATGCTGCCTTCTTGCTGGCTCCAGGAAACTGCCGCAAATCCTTCCTGTCACCCAGTGACACACAGACCTATGTCTCATATGCTATATTGTCATCACTCTGCAGTGCTGCGTCAGCCGTGCACTTGGCCTCTGACATAGCCTGTAAGGTGGTACCCAGATCTTGCAGACCTCGAGTCTGTCACGATCCAACATTCATCTGATGCACTGCTGCATACTAGAGAGCT
Source organism: Coccomyxa sp. LA000219 (assembly GCA_000812005.1). Taxonomy (NCBI): domain Eukaryota; kingdom Viridiplantae; phylum Chlorophyta; class Trebouxiophyceae; family Coccomyxaceae; genus Coccomyxa; species Coccomyxa sp. LA000219. Next base: position 1,345,550 of record KN714656.1, read on the forward strand.
ACGACGCCGTAATAGCCTGCAGGGTGGTCTAGACTGGTCTGCAAATCAGTTGGAGAAGTTGTAATAGCAAAATGCTGCGCAGATGGTGCAGCGGCAGTTTGAGTCCCTGTTTCTGGGGAGGGTGCTGCGGGTGCACATGGCCCACGACACGCGGGAGATCGACAGTCTAGTCAGTGAGTACTGGCGCCTACGCCGGAAGCTGCTGGACCAGCTGGATGACTACAGCGAGCAGCGCAAACGCCTGCAACCTGTCAAACCTGCCCAGGCACGCCTCTGGCTACGTACCCCCTGCATCAGGATACACTGCTGACAGCCTTTGTGGGTATGCCCTGTGCTCTGTCCTGAATTCGTCCTGTGAGCGACATCTCGGGGGCAGATATATGCTCAGGTCAAGAGCTTCCCGGAGGATTGGTACTCAGCAGGATAGTGCTGGGTGGTAAGGTTGCTGAGTGAGTGTGACCCATGCAGATCAAGATCAAGGGGGCAACGTATGGGGAGTGGGGCATCCAGAGATATGGCAGGGAGTCCAAAAAGGTGAGTCACAAGCTGTCACTGTGACAAACTACCATGATATCCGCAATTACCATGATGTCTTTTCCTGCTCTGCTGTCTCGCATACAGGCTGGAAATTCCCATCACATCCATCATACCCTGTCTGCAAGCTGGCCCAAGGACACACCTGCCTGCATCTGTTTCTGATGGCGCTTCCTGAGATTGGCATGAGCTTGTTCATCTATGATTGCCGAGTAACTCAGCATCATTGAGAATCAAGGCCCAATCCAGGTGGATGCTGTGGAGTTCTACAAGGAGCGCATCCAGGCGCTGGCCGATGCCATCGCGAAAGGCAGCCAGCACCTGCTGAGCGACCCAGATTCCAACCTCCCAGCAGCCTTCGTCACCTTCAAGACCCGCACAGCCCAGGTGCCGCATTCAAGCCTGACTTGAACGTGTCTCTCAGCGTTGGTTGACAGGACCGTGGATCCCACGCGTCTGAGAGCGCCATGGCTGTCAGGAGATCTGGGAGAGGAGTGTCGACTAGCCTATACTTATTATTGTTGTTATTATTATTACACTGCTTGTCAGGGCGGCGTGGGGATCCCTAGAATGGACATTTCGCGGCGCGGTTGGATGGTCAGATGGTCCTCAATGGTCTGGGAGCCATTGTAAAGCCCTGAAACCTCTCGCTGGGACATCATCACGGTATAGTGCGCCATTTCTGAAGGGTGGACAAAGAATCTTGCTGCGGTGCAGGCTGTGGCGTCAAACTCCATGCTGCACCAGGACCGGACTGCTTGGCTGGCAGATGCTGCTCCTGAGCCCAGAGATGTCATCTGGACCAACCTTGGGTAAGGCTCCTTCATCCCTGCCATGAGAACACAGATGAGCTATCTACCATCTCAGTCGATGTCGTCCTGCCAGCGCTTTGTTGGCTTCTTTTAAGCTACGTTGCACACTGGCATGAGCAGGGATAGATGCCACAGATGGACAGAGGGAATAACAGCTGCATGACGCCTGCATACACCTCAACAGCAGTGGGAAGGTGACAGGGGTATTGCTGCAGGTGGCGGATGTGGGAGCGGCAGCTGAGGGCTGTGCTGTGCTGGGCGGTCTTCTTCGTCATGATCGCCTTCTACCTGCCAGTTGTAGCTGCCATCCAGGCTCTGCTGCAGGTCAGCCCTTCATTTCTGATGCTAACTCCCAAGATTCCCTCTCTGCTGTCTTGATCCTACGCGTGAGTGACAATCGTGGGATGCCATGTGCCACCGTATAGGTCACATGCAAGAGGTGTATCGGATGCTGCTGTATCCTTTTACCTCCTCACGTTGGCCTGATGTTGCATATGGCCACCTATGCTATCTGACAATGATTTTAGAAGTGAGACTTGAGGCTGTGTAATCTGCTGCTGGGACCTGGCAAGCTTCACTTGCTTTTGTGGCCGCCTTGTTTTCACCAGGCTGCCAGTGCAGAGCCCATCCTCCTAGTGCTGACAGAGAAGCTTATGACTCTGCTGGGCGTGCTCTGGCTGGTGGAGCCCGCTGCTGTCCTCTGCAGTGGCAATCCTGTCTGGGGTGAGAGGTTGAGAGCCTTAGAAGATTCTGGAGGCATGACAATCCTGGATGCTGAAGTGCAGATAGAGAAGCTGGTGGATCTGCCGGGGGTGCGCTGGCTGGTGGAGCTGCCGCTGCTGTCCAGCGTCCTGGCGGGCATCCTGCCGCAGCTGGTGCTGCGCCTGTTCTTCTCCCTCATGCCCTACATCCTGGGCTTCCTGGAGCGCCTGGAGGGCCTGCCCGCCGAGAGCGATGTGGAGTTTGGCGTCGTCCGCAAGTACTTTGCTTTTCAGGTAAACCTCTTGAGAAGGGACAGCTCCGACAAGCTCTTAGCGCTACTGTATCACCTTGTATCAAGCTGAGCTGGCCTGGAGGTGGAAGGCAAGCAGTAGCCATATTACATATCAAGGTGTATATAATTCCTTGAGGTTTCTGAGCAGGCGCGCAACAGGGCACATGCGGCGGCCGTATGCCTGTAAATGAATTAGATTCAACTTTGGATTCAGAGAGTGTGATAAGGAAAGCAGGCTGTAACTCGGAGAGCTGGCGTGCAGGTGCTGACAATTTTCTTTGCCACCTTCCTGGCGGGCAGCTTCTTTAACCAAGTGCAGCTGTTCGTGAACGACCCCACCAGCGTCGTGCGCATTCTGGGCGCGGCCGCGCCCCAGACGGCCTCCTTCTTCATGTCCTATCTGCTGCTGCTGGGCCTTACAACCAAGCCCGTCCTCTTCCTCAGGCTACCCCGTGAGCACCCCTTCTGTGCCCTGCACTCAATGGCATAACAGTATCCTCAGGATTGTGAGCGCTCAGAACCACAAGCATGAGCAGACAGGATATCGTCCATCATGTCCTACCTCCTGCTGCTGGGCAAAACCTCACGAAGCCTGTCCTCTTCCTCAGAATGCCTTGTGAGCAGTCCCAAATTTTTGCGCATTGGCTTGTATCCTATCTTGGTTCAGCTTTGCCAGCTCTATTCTCGGCCGGCAGCATTCACGCTTTCTCTCTTCTGTCAGCGTTGGTGTGGCCGGCTGGGCTTGAAAGGTTTGGAGAGCTGTCCTAAGGAGGTCTGTGTCCCATCAGCAAGAACAAGGACTATCTAGAATCACGGCGCACATTCGCTGCCTGTGCAGCTTCAAAATGCGGTTTTGGCACCGTGTGAACCTTCATCAAGCTGTGAAAGCATCTCTACTCCATCTGTCGTCATGTCAGGCCGGCATATGATTTTGAGCGCATCTCTGTGAGAGATTGCATGTCTGTGCAGAGCTGGTGATGTACTGGATCGGCGCCCTGTGCACCAGCACAGAGCGTGCCAAGGCGCGGCTGTGGAAGCACCAGTACATTGACTACGGCTACGAGATCCCGGACAACATCATGGCCCTGCTGCTGGGCCTCACCTTCTGCATCATCTCGCCCCTCATCGCGCCCATCGCACTGCTCTACTTTGTGGTGAACAGCGTCATTGGCAAGTACACCCTCATCTACGTCTACGCAGAGCGCTTCCAGAGCGGCGGCAAGGCAAGCCCCATGCTGATTTATTCTCATTCTTTGAGGAGCCTACCCATTGCATGCTGCCCATCCTGAGCAAAGGCATCGAGTGGTTATGGCTATTGCAAACACACCTAGGCTGCTCTGCGGACTTGCCTCTTGTGCCTGCCATGCAGGTCCTTGCATATGATGCATGCTCAGCTGCATACCCAACGGAAGCCTTGGCATTCCACCTTGAAACATTATCAGGCTGAGTGCACCCACAGCAGGAGTAATATCGGCTGGCTTCTCAATCTGTCTTTGGCCTGAAGACAGGTCAAGACGCAAGCCAATATTGCTGCTGCTCTGACGCTTCTTGCAGGTGAAACTACTCCTGGTGCTATAGGATGTCTGAGCCCTGACTCCGGGCATATCTCACTAGGTTGTAAGCGTGCCTTGTGGCGCGCAGGTGTGGCAGGAGGTGTCTGGCCAGATCTACTTCTCAGCCCTGACCTTCCAGATCATCATGCTCGGCCTCTTCCTGATCAAGGGCGGTGCCATCCAGACCATCCTGACACTGCCGCTGCCAATTTTGACCATCTCGCTGTGGCGCTCGAGTGACGTCCTGTTCAGGCCGCCCCAGCAGCGGCTCAGCTTGGAGGCAGCGGCTGACCTGGACAGGAGAGATGAGGCAAGACTCATTCGCAGTCTATTGCAGGCATTCTTCAGTCTAAGGAGAACTACTGACCTATCAGGCAGCGTTTCTGGCAGTGTTACATGATGAGAAGCGTTGATGCTTTCCTGGGAGCGGGCGGCTACTTCTCCTTGCATGTCAACACATGTGGTCTGGTTCAGAGCAGACACTGACAGGTATGCTGCTGTGTAGGCGACCCCTCTTCATGAGAACACTGAGGGACAGGAAACAGACCAGTACTTGGAGCCTGCGCTGCGTGTGAGCAGGCTGGAGACGCGGTCCCTTGCGGCTGAAGCTGAGGTACCTCACTGCCACACATCAATGCAATTTGTGCACATCAGTTTTCCCACCATTGTGGTATACTGCATGGTGCCTGGTGCACTTGTTTTGACTGGGACTGGTGACCTACCAGAGCTGGCTTGCTGTATACCTTAATGTGGCTTCCTGATACTCAGCCATGTGGCTGTGATTGCTACCTGTGCAAGGTCTCGAACTGCTCTTCAGTCATTGGCGCTCTGCATAAGTGGAAGCTTCGCTTGCGCAGGATGTGGAGGCTCAGACCAGAGCGGTAGAGGGCCGAAGGAATACTAGGGACAGCGAGGAATCACTGGAGGTGCAGACAGAGGATGAGGAGGCCTTTCTGGAAAGTCAGGAGCGCTTCTATGCCACCCGACGGGGGAAGAGGGATTCTGGCGCTTCATCCACGCAGCCACTGCTTGGCAAAGACTAGAGGACAGCATTAGTCTTGAGACCATCGGCTGCCTGGGTGCAATGTGGATTGGTGCAGCCTTCAGTCGTATTGGTACATAGCTACCCAACTATCCCACTTCATTTTGACACTCATTAGAGGTACAGATGGTGACATGACCCGTCGTGATTATTATATATACATGAGCTTGCGGCGTGCTCGTGGTAGCAGGCCTTGCTCTTGTCCTTGCAGCACACGCGATTACATGCCTGGGCTATGTCTATGCCGGTACGGCAAGCTGTGCAACTTTGTGCGCCTGCTACAATATACCATAAGCTTGGCCAATGATTGCCCCACAAGTATACGTCCTCCACTTCGGGCAATTGCTGCCTCTGTGGTGCCCACTAGCGGCGGAAGCCAGCATCTCTTGGCAGTGCCTCTGCAAGCACAAGCTTAACATAACCTGTCCTGAGTGCACACACTCATGTCAATGACTGCAGAGCCAGCCCGCTGGTTGACACCATGCTGGATCATGCCTGATACTGCAATTTTACAAACCTGTGCATCAGCAGGCCGTAGATCCATTGTATCTTGCAGTGCTGCTGCATTATGCGTCCGGAGTAGCTTTGCACTCAAGCATTGCCTAGACTTCTACGGGTTGCTCAAAGTATGTAGGAGTGGTGAAGGAATTCCTTTCAGTGCTTCAGGACATAGCAGAGGAGAGCGCTTAGCGGGACTTGCACTGGACTTCCTGTAGTGCTGGGGCTGAAAGGCTTTCAGACTGTGCTTCCCACATAACAATGCAGCCAGTGCAGACATCCTCATTGGCTCATGATTGCGAATTGCCCACACTAGCTTTCCCAAGGCAATCCTGCCACAGCTGGCATGCTGCCCCCATGATTACACCTCCTGCCAGGTATCTAAGAGGGACTGCTTTCTCTGCCTTCTTCCCTTCTCTCCAGCTAGACAGTCCTTTTACGATGCTGTCTGTCCAGGCAAACACAGCTTTTCAGGGGTCCACCACTGGATGCCACAGCCTGCCCCACCTCTGAATGTGGCAGGGAGAGTGTCAGCCAGCCTTCAGAGGGACCATGTCAAACGCTGGAGAAGCCATACTGAGCGCATGGCTCCTGCCATGCGCAGGTGATGCCTCTGCTGTGGGGTCAAGCATTGCCTTTGCGAGCCAGAAGAGGTAAAGCGGATGAGGCAGGAGTGACCCATCTCTGCCAAAAGGGCTCCCGGCATAGAGCATGCTCTACAACTGCTGAACCCGCAGGCCTCCTCAAGCAGCACACGCTAGAGCAGATGCGCTGGCACTGCAGCGCATGGTTTTGTTGCGCAGCAAGTGGGCTGCCCAAAGGTGCCCACTTGCCCGCAAGCCCTGGGGCGGGTCCCTCTACAAGCGGCTGGAGAAGCCGATGGAGGCGCGGGGCACAAAGAACATCTTCATGCCGCCCTTGAGGTGCAGGATGCTGTCCAGGGTCTGGCGCTCCAGCGCCGCCTTGCGCCCGCCGCTGGCCAGCGCCAGCTTGAAGCGGGAGGCCATAATTGCCACGATCGCCGCCACCTGCATACCATGCAGCAGCTGTCTCAGAAGGTTGCAGGCTACCCTGCACCCTCTCTTGCAAGCAGGGATCAAGCCAGTCAGCATTCTGTTCGAGCTTGAAGCGGGAGGCCATATCGCCACGATCGCCGCCACCTGCATCATGTACAAAAGCTGTCTCAGCCAACCACATGCAACCCTGCACCCTACCTTGCGAGCAGGGTTCAAGCTGGCCAACATCTTGTACAACAGCTTGGACGCGAGGCCAGCAGCTGTCTCAAGACGATTGCAGAGCAGCTTGCACTTGCCCGTCAAGCTAAGATGGTGCTAGAGCTCTGCTCTCACACAGGTTGCAGGGCGCAGGTTTGCATCAGGCCTTGCGTCAGCTGGTCCCCAGCGCCAGACAAGCACAACCTCTCTCTGATATCTATGGACTCCTGGGCTGACCTGATACCAACATCTACTCCCTCAAGCAAAAGTGCACATGTGCTACAGCACAGACTTAGTATGAGAACAGGAGTAGCAACCTACCTGGACCTGAGAGACGCTGCTGCTGGGGCAGGCAGCGCCCCACGGCAGGAACGCAGAGTTGAGGCCGTCGGTGCCTGCGCCGTTCTTGGGGGCGCCCGTGGCGTCCGCGCTAGTCCAGCGCTCAGGCCACACGCGCTCCGGCTGCGGCCAGTTCCACTCTGCGGTGTGCAGGGTGTGCAGGGGCACCTGCCAGCACACGGTTCAATTCAAGCCCAAGAATGACTGGCAGACCTCTCAGCCCAGGCCTCCTGTGAGGCCATCCTCCTCATTACTTGTCCATCCAGGAGAACTGACCATCATCTGGCATGTTATAGGATTGTCTGCCGTAGCCGAAGCCTCGGTGCCAGTGGAAGGGTGTGCAGGGGCACCTGCCAGCATACATTCTTGCGTTACTTGCGACCTTCTGGTAGCTGCAAGTGTGATCATCATCTGGCAGGTCATAGAACTGTCTGCCTTTAGCGGTGCCTCGGTGCGTTCAGAAGGGTGTGCAGCATGCACTTGACCTCAAAACATCATCATTGCAGGTGGTCTGAGCTGCAATCTTCAGCTGGCATGCCAAAAAACCTACTGCTTGCACGTCAGTCTCTGCAGCCTTATGTGTATCGAAGGCAAGCCTATCTTGATAAGGCATGACGGGAGAGCATAAATAAAGGTCTAGATGGGGGAGCAGGCAGCGTAGCTGACCTGGACACGTGTGCCCTTGGGGATGAAGTAGCCGCCCAGCTCAGCGTTCTCTGCAGCCATGCGGATGGGCCCGATGGCAGCTGCAGGGAACAGCCGCTGGCTCTCCTTGATCACCTGCACAGGCAAAACTATGTCCATGTCGCATGTATGCTACGCGCACCCACTTGCCTTTGCATCAGTCAAGACCACGCCACAGTAGAAGCACTCAGGCTGCGCATGCTTGTTAATTTGATCAAAAGAACTGAGCAGTAAGACAGGGCAGCCTGTGGTCAACCTCAGCAGAGCCTGGGCACATATGCAGAGATGATCAGTGCGCTTGATAAGCCACATAGAGGGCTGCACAGGCGATTTGCCTGAGCAAAGCCTAGATTATGTGTTACATGGAGACCACTACAGATTGGAGGTAGGGCAGCATGTCAATCCCTCTTACTTGGACAGGCAGGCTTTGCATGCTGATACGGGCAAGATGGCGCAAGACATTCATCAGAGGGATTTGCAATCGAAGTGCTTTTCAGAGGAACTCACGGCGTTGAGGTAGGGCAGCTTCTCGACGTCATCATATGAAGGCAGGCGGGGCTCGCGCTCCTGGCCATGCGCCAGCAGTCCGGCCTCGCTCAGCTCCTTGGCGATGCCGTCCTGCAGGCTGGGGTTGGTCGCGATGTTGAACCTGCAACAGGCGCTTTTGAATCCGCAGAAGCTGTGTGATAGCCATTTTCCATGAGTCTTCATAGGTCCTTGCCAGCTCGGAACTGCCCTGCTTATACTATAGTGCACAGCTGGCAAGTACTTTCCAGACTTCTGGAAAAATGTTTACCACAGTACAGTTCAACAGGATTGCTGAGCTGCATGCTGACTGAAAGAGGAAAACCACTCAGCCCCCCAGCTGGACAAGCCTGACACAGGGCGCAGCATCCCTGAGCATACTGTGCATAGCGAAGATGCTGCGCCTCGTCGCAAGGACCAACTAGAAGGCCTAGCAGAAGAATTCAAGGAGTCATGAATGTCAGGAGGCGCTCACAGGGTCCAGGCGACGGTCTGCGCTGTAGGCTGGAGGGCGTTGGCGGCCACCAGGGCTGCCTGGCGCGCCAGCTCATCATCCGAGACAGGGGCACCTGCTCACAGAGCAATGCTTCAGCTGGGTCTGAGGAAAACCTGTTCCGGCTTTGTAGATCCACCAGGGCGCTGAAGCTGCCTTTCACAGAAGTCAGCGGCTCAGCTGGCCAGTCCACAGGACTTCAGACTACCAGACTGCCTCATTGAAAACAGCTCCCTTGCCAGAGCTAGGCGCATCCCGATGCTATCCACATCAATGCTTCTCTCAGGACCGCATCTTACAATAAATCTTGCGACAGTCTCAACCTTCTCACATACCATGGGGAATTTCTGCCCTGAGGCAGAATGATCTACAGGTTACGCTCGCACACCCTCCACTAAGCGTGGCACATAAGCCTGTAGACTGTAGCAACAAGATGTGGATGCTCGAGATGGAAAGCGCCTACCGCCGGCGCCGGTCAGGCGCATGAGGCCGGCCGCGAGGGAGGGGTCGCTCTTGGAGGCCGGGCCGCGCTTGCGCAGGGCCTTCACCAGCTCCAGCCACGCCTTCTTGCTCTCCCTGGTCTCCACAGGAGGCCCGGCTGCCATCAAGAATCCAAAGGGGTCGGACACCGGCCTGCAGGCAGAGCACTCCTCACAACACGTCATCGATATAAGACCTTCCAATGCTCCCTGATTGCCACTGATCCGTGACGTTGACAGCACAGTGGGATGCAGAGGATGAGGCACAGGCTTGTGGGGGCATCAGCAGTACATAACATGAGGAAGCAGTTTCCAGCCAGGGCCTCCGCATCCTGCACTGTCTGTATTTGATTTGCCATGTATGCAGTTTTGACACTACAATGAGTGCTCCTGAGTAGTCTACTAAGCTGCAAGATGTGCCACAGCACAGCATGTCTGATGCTTGATCATACTGACACATATTGGCAGATCATACTGACACATATTGTCAGCTTCAAGTCCTGTGTGTAGGCCCCAGTCTACGTCACAGAGACCCAGGACTGGAAGTTTACACACGGTTCCTGAAGGCAGGCAATGTTTGGCAGTTTGCTGTGTGAGGGGCTAGCTGTCACAACGAATGTATAGGACAGCTGACCTGGCGGCCTTGAGGGCCATGGCATGAAGGGAGGCCTTCACAGGTTTCCTGACTTCCTCCAGCTTCTCAGGGGTGGCATCAAAGGCCGAGGTCAGCACCGCATCCAGCACCACATCCTCCAGAGCTTTCTGCGGCAGAGCATCCAGCACTCACACTCGGTACACTGCCAGTGCCAATGAGTGCATTGTGGGAGGCCTGAGAATCCTCTCACACCTCCCACCGCAAGCTACGAGCCCTGCCACCAATTGGCAGACCGATGAAATCGCTCGGACCTCCTTTCTCAGACAATGCAAAGGTGCATGCAGATAAAAGATGGAGAGCTGGGGGTACAGTGTAACAGGTACAGTAGTGAGAGCAGGAACCGCGCCTGCATGTCTGTGGGCGTGTCAGGCCCGTTCTTGTCAATGCTCTCAGCAAACTCGACCGCCTTCTTCAGTGTGGTGTCAAACTGAAGCCTGCAATCAGAAGATGAAAAATTCATCTGTATGGAGCCATAACAACACCTTTTCTGGGGAGTGTGTTGGGAGAGCACGCTTGTCGCATGTCCGACCCAGATCGCTGATACGGCACCCAAGCATGATGCTTGACATGCAAAGGAGATGTCCAACATCAGCTAGAAGCAGCCTGAGACACTCTTGCAATCAGGCCAATGCCTCTCCCTCCGTCATGTGCCCTGTCAGTCACCGGGGCTCGTTTCTAACGATATGTCATACTTGACTCCACTGCCTCACAACAGCCCTGCCTTTCCGAGTAGCATAGAGGATGTATGAACCGCTCACTTGGCGCCCTCAGTGCTGAAGGCAGGGGTGATGGCCGCGTGGGCCTCCTTTGAGAGGGAACCCGCCACAGCCGCGCTGTGGGTGTCCATCGTGAACTTCTCCGAGCTCAGCAGCACTGGCAGGATCTTGGGATCGCTCACTACCACATACCTCGCTCCACAGACATCATACCTGTGCAAGGCACGAACAATCATCCTCAAACAGGGGCATGAATGTGAAAGGATTGACCAGACCTGGCCAGAAGATGGTTCTTCAGTGCGCTAGACAGTGAGCTTGGTTGCTGCTACACTTCTGACAAGCAGCATGGGCTCCTGTAATTGTGACTTTGTTGCACATGGCCGTCACCTGGAAGAGCAATGATGGCTCTTGATGATCAAAAGATCGTGACACTATTGTTGCTACAGCAAAGGATGAAGCTAGCTGAGGCCTCACTTGTAGATCTTGCCAAAGGCCTTGGCCCAGCTGGACCAGGTCAGGTGAGCCTTGGGTGTGAAGGATGCGAAGCTCAGCAGGTTGCCCACAATCGGCAGGCAGAAAGGCCCTGGGATCTTGGCGTAGCTCTTCACATTCTCTGCACCAGAGGCATCATTGTAAGGACCCGAGAAATTGCAAGACGTGCCGCACAGCCTGGCAGGTTTTGCCTTGGATCGGCTGATCGCAACAATCCTGCGTCAATGAATGTGAAACATGATCGCCAAATATATCGTATACAGCTAACATTGACGTTGCGGCCATCTCAGCCTGCTGAAAGCACACATTATCACCCTTGAAAGCAACCTGCTTTACGAAATCGCGTCGGCTGTGAATGGCTTACTTGGCACAGGTCCAAAAGACTTGCGTCCCATTGCAAAGTAGACGACAATGCCCAGGAGCCCCATAACCAGGCCAACATATATGGGGTCCTTTGCTAGCTGTGCAAAGTCGATGTCCACCATGCTGCTCCTGCTCGGACCCACACCAGGCCCAGCCGTTGCTGTCAAACACCTCTCTGACACAATGGATGACGTGTACGAGGAAGATCTAAGAGGAAAGCATGGGCTGATGCTCGAATTGCCGCGCCAAACAAGCTGCATGGAGTTGCCACATTTGGCTTTTTCAGCAGATTCCGGCAAGCGCGAAGCTGTGCCTTAGACTTGCAGCCCTGGCTCTCGCAAGGAACGACAGGCTATCCGTGACGGTGCATACAGCATTGAAGGACTGTGGCAAGCTGTTCACTTCATCGGCATAGTCACCCTAGATCCGAAAAAGCAGTAACTTCTGATATAGACACCGAGGACTGGTCTGCAATGGGAAGGAGGCGCAGGGCAGCCAAGAAAGAGCGCAAGAGGAGAATCAGAGAAGGTACAGAGCAACTTCTGCGCCAACAATCTACAAGATGTCCAAGAGGAGGGTGTTATGATACTAGTAACGACATGCAGGAATAGAGGAAGAACAGCCTGAGGGGCTCCCCCTTCCTGAAAAGGGACACGGGGATGCACCTGCAGCTGTCGTAGAGCTTCATTCAGCGGGGCTCTATGCAGCTGCTGCGTATGGGCCGACAATCTGGCTGGCAGATCGCAGGTAAGCCATGATGGGCGGCATTGGGAGATCACTCACACTATACACTGCTTCGATTTTCAGCTTCGATTGCTTAATTCTGTTCCTGTGCGAGACTTCTGTATGCCTACAGACTGTTCTAAGCATCACATGCCATGCAGGAGCGGTGCTCTGGTGGACCTCCCGAGCTCAACAGCTGAGGCTCCTATAAGAGCTCTGGCCTTTGATCTGCAAGGGCAGTGGCTGATGGCGGCTGGCGACGACAAGCATGTGAAAGTCTGGCAGCTGCCTAGCTTGGTGCTCCAGTGTGAATGGTGTGTCGCCAAAAGTAACCCCATTACTCCCGCTGCTTTGCTCACGCCCTCCGCATGTGCACTGATATCTTGCCAACACAGCCTTGGCCAACCCAATTGCATCTCTCATGGGTTCACTTCATGGTGCACCATAGAGCCATGGCACACTCCCAGCGTAAGCAGCGCATGAGGCAATTTCAGAAACCACCCTTCGGCCCTCCCACATCTAATCAACTGACCAGTAAATGTGCCGCTTATGTGCAATGCAAATGAGGTAGTCTACTGCTTGTGCAAGACTAACTCAGTGAGCCCATATGCAGGAAGTGTCCCAAGAAGGTCAGTGCCGCAACTTTTACATGCAGTGGAGAGCACGCCATCTTTGCAGACAAGTTTGGGGATGTCTATGTGGCAGCCACAACTGCCCCAGAGCAGGTGACCTCACAAGAGCATAAGCGCTCCAATTTGTGCGAGTTTTGCATCAAGTCTTGCATCAATAGAATTGATGACAGATGCAAGTGCCCTCAGTATTTGAGGTCAGCCATCACATGTCTTGCGTGGAATCAGTCCGCAGTTGTTGAGGTATCCAGAACATGTCGGCCCAAGATTTGGGAAACTGTACAGAGAAGTGCTGCTTGTGTCCAGGCACCCCAGCTGTTCCTTGGCCACTTCTGCAGCATTATCACCAGCCTGACAGTCAGCCCGGACAGCCAGTACATTGTGAGCACAGACAGGGACCACAAGATCAGGGTCAGCAACATGCCATCGCAGCCCATGCAGGTCTGCAGCATTCATCCTCCAGTGCAGACCCTGTTCAACGTGCTACAGTTGCGTGGTTGTGCAGAGGTGTGACGTTCTGCGCATTGGCAGTCTTAGGACTTGAAGTGTATGTGCCCTGCCCATCCTATAGTGATGTATGCTTGCCAATGTGCTCCATGAGCAGGTCCGACTGCATGCAGGGCGCACATGAAATCCAGAGCTACTGCCTGGGTCACACATCCTTTGTGACCTGCGCCACCTTTCTCAGCAGCCCTAGAGGCACTGTCCTAGTCTCAGGGGGCGGTGATGGCACGATCAGGTATTGCAGAACAGTCTCCCCACCGCACACCTGCCGGCTCTGCCCATCCCTGCGCACCACTCTGAGATCAGTACAGGCCCCTTGCAGACGCACTAACTTTCCCTGTGTGAGCAACATTGGTGCCTTCCTTGCCCACCATGCAGACGTAGACATCAGGCTGAGGGTGAGTGCATGTTGCACAGGATATGGCAGCCGGAAACAGGCCGACAGCTAGGCGTCTACACTGTGCCAGAAACCAAAGCAGCTGAGACCGCGCGCACCCAGGCAGCGCCTCTCCAACAGCCGCAGCTTCCCAGGGTGACAGGAGAGGCAGAGCCTGGCAGCGCCGCAGCTTCTGAAGAGGGGCAGGGAGCTGTGGCTCTCAATGGCAGCGCTGCTGAGGATGCAGACGACAGCGCTGATGAGCAGGTGATCTTCTGTAGCTACAGCTACAGTGTGCTCTCACTCTCAAGCAGTCTCGACTGAGACCCTCACAAGAACCCTTCAGACCAGCTGAAGTCAGCAGCACACATCATATTTGTTGATCAGTCTGGCTCAGGATGGTTGCCTTATGTAAGGGATTACCAGGATATTTGCTGCTCTGGTGTTGCGTCCAGATCGCTGGATGATGGCCCCAGAGAAGCACCCATGCATGCTGCTCTGGTGTCATCATCCACTACCAGAACGCATGACCTGGGCAGCGGCGCCATGGTAATCCCTTACATGTTTTTGGAGGTTCTGCTGCCATGCAGCAGAGGCTTACATGAGATACATGCCATGCCCGTGACTGCCACTGTTCTGATTGTTTCAATCAGTGGATGAATGACTTGCGCAGGCAGCCCAACATGCTGCGGACGAGGCTGCGATGGAGAGGGCAGTCAGTGGCGGAGGGTATGAGAGCGATGACGAAGACACAGACGCAGCCATGCAGGAGAGAGCAGGCAACAGCGGGCAGCAGGCTGCAGCCATCATAGCTCTGGCAGCCGCACCTGATGGGTGAGCCACTGAGAAGCACCAGCCAGAACATTCTTGTTGCCATGTATCTATGAGGCATGCTGCACAGCATGGAATGGCCCACTTCAGAGCATGTCGAAGCATACCTTAGGACAGTTGAGCTAGACGAGCACTACCACATGTTGAGGTGTTCATGAGCATGATACACTGAACTGCAGGTCAGCTATTGCTGTGGCAGTGGAGAGGCAGAACGCAATCACAGTGCTGTGCAGAGGACAGGATGGGGCACTAGCTGAACAGCAGCATCTTTCCTTGCCCGGTCTGGCTCTTCCTACAGCATTACAGGTGCCTCCCTTTGACCTGAAGTGCCTCCACAATGGATTACTTGCCTTGTCTTGGCTGAGAACCTGTCCTTATCTGGCATTCAGCTGCACACCAGCAGGTGATTTGCAATCTGGTCCTTCTCATGGACGCTGATCTGCATTGCCTAGTTGAGTCCTGGGGCTTGCCTGCAGTTTGATGGAGAGGGCAGGTTGTGGGCACTCGGAAGGTCCCAGTCTGCTAAGCCTGCTCACCTGAAGCTTGGGATGGCCATAAGGGGCGCCACAGAGCAGGTACGCAGTCGTCAAGGCTTCTGAATTTGCTCGTGGCACACAGTAAACATGCATGCTGCTTCGGCTCTGAGGTCAGCATGAGTCCTTGCAGTCTTTGCGTTAGCCAGATCGGTGGGCTCAGCTTGCAAATGTGGCAGGGTGTCTTTTGTGTGTCAAGTCACGACAAAAATTACTCCAGTTGGCAGGTTACGCCAAGAGCCCGACACAGAACTGGTCTCAATGTTTGAGTCTGGTGCCTAGCTGAGAGTGACCTGCTGCTTGCCTTCAGCTCAGTGCTTAGGCCTGCTTTCATGGGGCCTGCAGGACTACGTTGCAGCTGAGGGTGAAGCTGATTGGATACCAGAGGCCCTACAAGCAGCTATAGCTTCGGTCATTTTGGCAGAGCAGAGTGAGCAGCAAGGTGCAGCAGGGCAGGTCAACCCTCAGCTCAGGAGGCACACTTACCCTGAAGCAGAGTCAGCCTTCCGAAAACGGAACAGGAGGGACATCAGGCCGCAGGCTGCCAATGATGGCGCATCATGACACAGATTCGCGGGTGACTGAGATTGTGATGCAACGGATCAACATGACTTGAACCTGGCTGCAACAGGGAGGCCACAATCGCAGGTCTGTGAGATCCTAAGCACTTTATTCCAGAGGGCCCACTCTGTTTGGAAACAATGCTCGCGCTTTCCCATGCCATACTCCAATGTGCACTTGACAAGGTGCACACACTTCTGGCAGAAAAGGCTTACAATTTTATCACTTGCCACTGTGTCACTGTCATGGTAAAGCTCTGCAATGCTGTCTTTCACAGAAGATTGTCAAGATTCACCGACGCATGGGCTTGTCTTCCCATGTAGTCCATCCCTCATGAGTGATCACGTTGAGTTGCGCTGTCTGTCATCCCTCATTTACTTCAGCTGGATGGCACTGCTGTTGTGTAGCACCGCAGTGAAGGTACCCCAGTGACTCTGCAGGCACTTGATGTCTGAACAGCCTGAAGGTTAACATGTTATAACGCAACTGTCGTCACAACCTTTGATCACCACAACACATGCCTCCTCTGATTGCAGCAAGGCATGCTAAAGGCTGAGGTATGTGTAGGAGTCCAGTAGGCGCTCGTATGCCTTCAGCATGCTCCTGGCTGCTCCCCACTCCATCCGCCCCTGTGAGGCTGCAGCTGAGGCTGTGGCTCTCACGCCCTCCACCATGTCCTGTCTCTGTAAAGCACACAGCGAAATCTGCGAGAGGACATGCATGCACAAACTCTGAAGCTGTCTTGGCTCAGACCTCGCGCAATGATGAAGCAATACCGCATGAACTGTGCTAAGAGATGATGCCGTGACATTGAGACCGCTTGAGCCTTCTCAGGAGCTTCTCTCCAACAGTGTCAGAACTGATGTCAGTGCCTGGGTAAAGTGCAATGTACCGCCAGCACAACTCTGCGGCCATGAGTGTTCTGCGAGTGACAGCGTGAGATGGTGGCAGAAACACATACCACGTGATTGGCCCGGGTCAGCACTTCACAGGCGCTCTCGCCATGCTCCACAAGGTCTATCACATATCCTTGCCCTGTCAGACGTGGGCTCAGTTTTGTCTCTGGTAGATCACCTGCGCATTACATCACAGCCCGTCAGGCGCCATACCGGTGAATTCAGCACACTGTGAGCCTCTGCTGCTACCTATGCACACATGTGCGTTGTCTCATGGATTGCCACACACGATGATGCAATGGCTATGGGTCATTATATGCAATATCTGCCAACCGGACTTGCACACTTAGGGAAGACCATTGCAAACTGTACAGAAGGTAGCTTGGGCTCACCGAGATGGCTGCTATTGGAACACTGGCTGGAGCGCACAGTTATCACATTGAGGGTGCCAAACATGTTGTGGGCTGACCCCATGACCTGCAAGCAGCACAAGGAGGACGGGGTCAGATATGCGCACCCGCAAAGCTGCAAGCAGCATAGCGCACTGCCATCACATCGGCATGCAGAAGGCGGATGCACCGTCCTGGATAAAGCAAGCACTCGCAAGCATTGAGTGGCCTCAGCCCAGCCCAACTGCTCATTGCAGCGGTAGCATGACATGCGCTGAAGGTCTAGATACTCTGCCTTCATATCAGCGGCAGCCTGGCTCAGACAGCACGCCATGCCCTGGCACATAAGTGAAACCTCAGCAAAGGATCGTACCTCTTGGTAAGCTCCGGTCAGAAACATGCCTAAGAGGTAGGGCTCTCCGGTCTTCAGCTCGTGCAGCTTCAGCGCTGACGCTGGCGCCTTGCTGCCGGCCGCAGAAATGAATTTGTCAATCTTGCCGTCAGAGTCTGCACACAGAGCTTGCGTTCAGACGTGTCTAGAAGCTCATTACATTCTGATGGGCCTTGGGAAAAGGCAGAATGCTACATCCTTAAAATAAAAATAATGCCTTGAGAGCAAAGGCAGTTGTACCATCATGTGGTGAGCATGCAAAGGCGGACGCATTGGAGAAGTACTTACCGCAAGTAATATCTGCCAGCATCGCAGAGACAGTCGGCTGCTCATCCAAACGGTGGATGGGCATAATAGGAAAAAGCTGCTGGATCGCCCACATGTCCGGAGCTGAACGGAATACTGCACAAACATACACTGCCGCATCAGATGCTCATTCTTACTCTGATGTGTGCACACAAACTCTGATGTACGGAAGAGCCAATGGATGACACAGAAGCAAGCTGTTCTGTTTATCAAGAACACAACATGCAAGACTTAGTACCTGACAGATTGATGTGGTAAATTGCCACAGGGGGCATGCAGAGCAGCTGCACGTCAACAGGCAGCTCTGCATCTGAGGCTGCTGCAATGTCACGCATGCGCTGCAGCATGGCCTCGCACTCCAGGTCCACAGACGCGCGCTCCTCCAGGCTGATGCAGCCGCCCTTGAAGGCCTTTAATGCCTGCTCCCTGCAGCACATTGCTCTGCATTCTCAGCTGTCATTGACAAATATAACTCAGGTCTCAAGCAATGCCCTCCGATGCAGTGCCGTAGTATGGAGCCTCACACTTGTGTCTTGATGAGCAACAGACTGTAGTGTGGTGTTTATGACAGGAAGTGACAAGGTGGGTGGACAGTTCTGGGGCAGACTAAGAGCCATCCCACAGGCAGGTAGGTGCAAGCTGCATATCAACCAAATAGACATCTGCGTGGCAGTTGTGCGAGTGTTTGTATTTGAGCTTTGTTGAGGAGCGCACTTGAGGCTGAGCGAGTGCAGGTAAGCCTCCCGCATGGAGGCTGCAGTCGGCTGTATGGCGCGCACTGCTGCCTTGGAGGCCCGCAGCAGGGATTGGCCCTGGGGCGTCAGTCTGGGAGACAGCTCCTCCTTCCGCGCCGCCTTTATTACATGATGCTCCGCTTCTGGAGCCTCTTCTGGCTCTGCAATTGGCGGCTGGCAAGCCTCTCCTTGTCTGCATGAAATGAGGTGGCAATTTGGTCACAAGAAGTACAGGCAGGATAAGCATACATACACATGTAATGATGTACTCTGCCATTTGGGCTTCATAGGCTTCTGCAAAAAACACAGGAACTTCGTGTCACACACATCTTGTGGAAGCAGAAGCCTCATACGCACCTGGAAATGACATCGAAAATGAGCACTGCATGGTGGCTGACAAGCGCCCTGCCGGATTCTGTGACAATAGTAGGAACAGATATTCCCTTCTTGCTGCAGACGCTCTGAACAGCGCACACAATGCCACTGGCATAGTCCTGCATGCAAAATGGGCCACCTCAGTCTTGCACTGAAATCCCCAGTCATTGCACTTCCATTGTAGCTTGTGACCGCAATGAGGTCATGGTTGATTCCCAACAAAGAGTGGGCACCTCTCCCAAAAGACATCCCAGGGTGTAAGATAGAATTGGTACTGTATGCCAAAACTGAAACAAGATCTTCACCAGATCCTAAAGAGCAACCTGTCAAGAAGTAACTCTGTACGGGTTGGCAATGTCCACATCTTGTTTACAGACAGTGTACCAATACCGACCTGAATACTGAAGGGCAACGAGCAATGCGACTCAGAAGCAGTGCCGTCATAGTCAATGCCTAGGCCGCCGCCGCAGTCAAGATAGCGCATATCAGCGCCCATGTGCGCCAGCTCAGCGTACAGGTAGGCCGCCTCGCTGGCTGCCTCCGTCACCACACTCAAGTTTGTAATCTGCACGCAAGCTGACACGTGTTTAGTACAGAGGAAAGTCTTGCGCTGTGGGCACTTTACCGCTTCACCCTCAGCAGCACTCACCTGCAGCCATCAACCAGCAGCCTGTAAACATGCAGACGGGTCTTGCCAGCCATCTCCTTGGATCTGTACCTGGGAACCAATATGGAAGTGTAGGAGCTGCAGACAGTCAGCCATGCCGG
Source organism: Coccomyxa sp. LA000219 (assembly GCA_000812005.1). Lineage (NCBI taxonomy): Eukaryota > Viridiplantae > Chlorophyta > Trebouxiophyceae > Coccomyxaceae > Coccomyxa > Coccomyxa sp. LA000219. The sequence continues at coordinate 1,364,959 of KN714656.1, forward strand.
CAGCTGTCAGCTTCCGCATGACTGCCACCATGTCGCTGGGGCTGAGGCCAAACTTGGCATTTTCCCCGGAAGTGGTCCCCCAGTGGCCGCCGTGACGAGTCGCCAATTTAGCGCGCATGCCTATCACAGGCTGCACACCCGCCTTTGCAGCCTCCTCAAGCAGAACGTCAAGCTCCTGCAGGGCCATGCAAGAAGCTCAGTCTCTGCTGTTATCATCACATCACCCAGGAAACAGGATGCCTCGTTGAGAGTAAATCAGTAAGGTAGGATGGCGCAAGTGTGTGTGAGGAAGTCACCTGGGCTTGCTCCAGGACAATCACAGCCTTGATGCCAAGCTCCCAGCAATGCACTGCCTGCACATGCAAATCCATCTCAAGCAGCGCAAGTAACCAGTGCTCGGGGCATGTGTCTTGCCATGCAGCCATACAATCAGCCCTCGCAAGGCTGCTGTTCAGCAACATATGAATGACAGTATTCCAGATTCATCTGTTGCATCTGTCGTGCATCTCTGCAGGTTATTTGTCTGTCTGGCACATCTGCTTTCAGAGCTTGTAGAGGGGAGTCTCCCACACACCAGGCGCATGAAGGCAGCGTCTTTGTAGCCGTTGCAGACGAGCAGCGCGCCAGGAGAGCTGCCAATCTTGGACATGGCCATCAGCAGCTCTGCCTTCGATCCCACCTCCAGGCCAAAGTTGAATGGGCGGCCGGTGTCCAGAATGCACTCAATGAGCTCGCTGTCATGATTGCACTTCACTGGAAACACGCCAGAAAAGACACCCTGCAACAGCCTATTTGTTAAGCCTCCAGACACCAATCATTGTGTGGCCCAGCCTGCTCGTCCTCACAGACAACAGCGTATGCCCATGTGACAAGTGGCAACTTATGGATACAATATGGGCGCCATAGCAAAACCCGCGGGTTCTCTGCACAGAGCCTGTAGAGAGCAGCCACAGAGAATGGCAGGTGTAGCTTGATGAAAATGGTTGTTTGGCGGGGTATTACCTGATAGCCAGCAAGCGCGATTGCACGATTGAAAGATGCCTGCACTCAAGGCGTCCTCGTCAGAACACCAGCTACCATCAGCGTAAATGCTGAGGTGCTGTACGCTACAGCTGCAATTCTTCTTCAGACAGCAGATGCTGAGTCTTGATACCTGAAGCTCATGAAGCCTCCCTCTCACAACCTCAGGGAATCGAAGCAGCATGGGGAATTGGATGCCCTGCCGCCGTACGTCGCGGCACAGCTCATACACATCAATTGGTGCAGCGTCCGCTGCGCAGGCATGGCGCCTTGAGATACACAAACATCACTAAAGAACGCCAGCACATCAGAAGGTAGATGACCTAAGCTCCTATGCAGATGCATCGCAGGGTCTTTAGGAGTGAGATCAAGCGGATCTATGTTCGATGCAGGCGAAAGCAGCGGGTGACCCATGTGAATATATATTTTGGGGCATCAGCAACAGAACATCAATATCGCCTGTCTGGCCTGCAGGATGCGCACTAACCTAAACACCGAAGACAATGAAGCTATTTCACCTGATGGCTTCACACAGAGCCGGCCAGAGTCATTGACTGAGAAGTAGGGACCTCCCCATCCCTTCACTGCAGAAAGGCTGCGGCTGTCGTTCACTTTCCATGCAGCACCTTCTACGCACGGGGTGCTGCCGACCTTAACGCCTTCAAGACTTGAAAAGCTGTCGACTGGCCGTAAGCTATCCTTCAACAGGACATCGTGCAGCGCATAACCAGTCTTGAAGGCTGTACTACCGCCGTAGTGATCCACCAGGGCCTGTGCCATTATATCTATTCAGAGCTCCGCCACGTTCGTGGCGTTCCTCTAAGCCTCGCTCATGCGGCAGCTCAACGTTCTGTGGATGAGCTACAGCAGAAGTCTCGGCATTGTCAAGGGCCCAGAGACAGTGCCAGATCAGGAACCTAAAGGAGAAGCTGTCGGAAGCTAGCAGATGGAACCACAGGAGATTGCATCTATGGCAACAGCAGCAGTGCTTAACGCGTTAGCATTGGGGCTACACAGCATGGTTGACCAGGCGCATGCTCCCTGGGCAATGGCTTGCACATGACAAGCTCGAGCATAACAAGCTCATGAGATCAGGCTGATATGCATCTAGGATGTGGATCAGGTCGATCTGATATCAGCCCTGCTTGGCTTCAAATTGAAGGCAGTACTACTGCTAAGCACCTTCATCGATGTGCCTCAATATGCTTGAGCCGATACCACGCAAACCAAGGTCTTACACAAGATCACCTGAGTGGACACTAGGCGTCAGCCATGCCAACCTGGTCAAGAGAGCACCATCTATGACTGCTCCTTCAGCGTACTTATTGCCCGACCTATGCTGACAAGACCTGGTTCAATGTCCAGTCTTCAGTGTAGCGGCTGTGACACTTGAGCATTGCGGAGCTACCTGCGCTGTTGAGTTCTATACTTCCTCATATGGCAGCAGGAGAGCTGACCTACCCCATCAAAGTATGCACATTGGGGCGGCCTAAAGAATGGCTAGCTAGCAATTGCAGGCTGGAAGCTGCTGACGGTAAGAATACTGCTGCCTACGTCATGTACAAGTGCACAAGCGTAGAAAGCTGTCCCCCCAAAGGTCCTGTAACCCATCAAATACATGAAAGCATGTGAAACTGTCCTAGAAATGTCCAGTGCCAACGGAAGACTGCCTGCAGCCTGGCCAATGTATCTCGCGTGCGCATGCTGGTAGATTCTGGAGGTGAGATTCAAAGACGCCCTTGGTGGGTTGACCCTTAGCCTATGGCAAGGCTTGCGGGCAGTCTCATGCAGCATAAACAGCCAAATCCTGGACTAACCCTGCCTTGCATCTGCTTTCTCTGAGGCCTAATGCTGCGCTCTTTCTCAGCCGAGCTGGAGGCGCTGTGCCATGCAATTTTCTGCTCTCTGCTATCCTCCAGGACAGGCAGGTATGCTTATTCTTGAGGATCGCCACCCTAGGCTGCTTGCTCCCGATCCTGCGTGAGGCTGCCTGACTGCAACGTCTCCAGCAGCCGGGGGAAGGTCTCGGGGATGCCTCCTGTGATCTCAAAGTCTGAGAGCACGCCAGCCTTGCGGAAGATCTCTTCTACTGGAGATGCCTCTGCCTTGTGTACCTGCAGCAGCATTTGCGCTGTGAAGGGTATCCACTACAGAGCTTACAGCCCACGTCATCAGAACATCATCAGCCCACCGACATACGCATTGCAACATCAAGCATTTTCACATCAATCTGCTGCCCGCATCACTGAGGAGTCATCAGCCCACACATGAACAAATTGCGACACCAAGCATACTGCTATACGCGAAAAGCTCCACAAGCTACCTATCAGGAAATAAGTGACAGGAGGGCAAGCCTCACCTCTATCCGCCGCTTCACAGTGCTGAAGTTGTCATCAGACCGTGTCTCCAGCTTGGCTGCGCACGCTGCAGGGGGCAGCAGGGGAGGCATCCTGATGGCCGGCTTGCCCTCTGACGCTGGCAGGTCAATGTCAGCCAGGTTGTAGTTCTTCCCGCAATCCCGGCACTTCCTCCGCGCAAGGCACTTTGCTATGAGAACCTGCAGACAGCGCTTGATGCTTACACGCCACCCTTCATGACTCTTATTGGCAGAGCTGCTGAGCCCTTCAGTTTAAGACCTTATAAAACAGATACATGTTCATCTGGCACAGCTCTGGCGCTGGCTAAGACACTGATACATGCAACAAAGAGATGTCAGAGTGGGAAACGAACAGCGTCAAGCCCTGTATGCACAGCAGCTGAGATTATGGAACCCACCTCTTCTCTGAGGGAGAGATTGAGCGCCAGCTGTACGTCAGCGAAGGTGAGCAGGGCCTCCGCCTGATTCCGCGTCCTGGGGAAGCCATCTAGAAGGACACCCTCCTCCCCCTTGCGTGCACCTTCGCTCAGCCTATTCTGCAAGAGCTGCAGGGCAGAAGTATACAATCAGCGCCAGCAACAACCTGCTGGAGTGAAGATGCACCGCAACGCGAGCTTTCTGCATGCTAGCCAAGCCTGACCCCACAAAGGCAGCACCCCCCCACAAGAGAAGCCAGCCTAGCACCCCTTCTAGGAGCTGCGTATGGTGCAGCAACACGAATATTGCTCTGGCAATGGCTGGCTAGCACAGGGACGATCAGTAGACAGAAGTGCCTCTCTTGCATTGACGTTTTGATGGAAGTCCCTGCAAATTGGGGAAAACCTTCACCTGCAGAACATACTGGTCTGGGAGGAGGTTGCCCTGGTTGACTATGGTAGCCACCTGTACAGACACAGGAAGGACTGATCACCTTCAAGGACACGTTGGCTCCGCAGATATGCGATGCATCGCATGCAATCTCAGGGTACCCTGGTCTGAAAGCGTTTCTGAGGTATATTCTGCAGGACAGCTCGAGCAGGATCGACCAGCTTCGGCTGCCCTTTGCACAACATCATAAGTACGACCATAAGAGACGTCGTAAGGAGATCATGCGGGACATGACAGGAAGTGCTCTGTAGCACACAGGGCGCTGACAACGTGGCCTCACGTGTCTTGAGTTGAAGTTATCACGCCCTCCATAGGATGCTGTTTCGAGACAATTGCTCGCCATGGGATATTTCAGACTGATTGAGGGCCAATTGCCAGTAATCGAGGCCTGACTTGACATACCTGCTGTCCTAAGTCTGTCTGCTGCTTTATTTCTTCCCTCACAAGGTCTCCTGCAGAGATGTGGGCGATCCCCAAGGCATCTGCTACTCTGCTAGCGTAGGTACCCTTTCCGACTCCGGGTGGGCCCAGGAACACCCAGGCGGGCGTTCTCCTAAGCATGGACGGCTGCTCTAGCTTTGCGTTGAGCTGTGCTGCGGTGAGGCCGGCTTCCTGAGCCACGCGGGCGATGAGCTTTGCCCTTTGAAGCATGTCTGCGTTTTGCTGCAAGATGTGCTGGTAGGATCCTACAATAATGGTCTTTGGGACCGAAGCAGTGGCGCCCTCACGGCATAGTTAACCCACCTTGATCCAGTGATCCACCCCGAGCAGCTGCTCAAACTGAACATCAGATGCACAGCCCCAATGCGCCGCACACCGGTCATCTCAGGCAGCATTTGAGTCCTCTTGGTTTATAAGGAGAGCTATAGTACCATGTAGCTGGCTGCCAAAGCCATGAAAGCTTCTGCTCGACGCTGCACTGCTGTCATTGACCTGGCCATGCCGTTGAGTAAGTAGGTCGGGTAGAGGCACAAACAAGCACCTATCTTGCACGTAGTCCGCAAAGCATACATAATATGGGAGGCTCTTCCAAGACGTCGAAGGTGATTCCGAACGATGTCAAGCCCGCCAATTCGCCAAAGTGCCTCCACCTTATCGGGCAGTATGATGGTCCGACCTTAATAGGATGTGTTGGGCTGAGAGACAATTAGATAGAGGATACTCGACCACAGGCCAGCGCACACGTACTGCTTTGCCTGCTGCAGATAGAAGGTCCCCTGAAGAAAGCAGCTGGGAAGGTTGAGGAGGGGGTTGAGCACCTCAAAGGTACTGCGAGCATCCCTCGGTCTAGTGGCTGTCATAAAAGAGCTCAACGCTTCCGTTGATATGCATGTGTCAGCGTCACATCACAATCAAGAGGCGTCCCCTTGCTATGCAGAGAAAGCACTTGAGGTGAAGGAGGCAGCAAAACGCCCCCAGGAACACAAACGTAGCTGGACCATCGGTGCTGCAATCATTGTCGTCGCAGTTGGCATTTACCTGGTGAGCTGCTCACCAGTGAGCAATGTGTCTGCACTTGTGTGGTGTTGAAGGCATGCAGGAATTAGTAGGGGCATGTACCTGCATACTGCTGTGTTGAGCCTGTTCTGCACTGACAGGTATTGCTGATTGTATTGTCTCACCTGTCTGTGCAGCAATGGAAAGCCATTCCTTGTTTGGCCTTCCTGCATGCTTTAATGAGGCAATCTCTGCAGATTCTCTCATTCCTTAAGCTGGACAGCGCTTTCAGTATTGCCATGTGACTTTACATTTGTCTGTGCAGCAAAGGAATGCTATCAAGCATTCAGTGGAGCCCATGGTGCAGCCAGTGCTGGACAGCATGCCCAGCTTTGATTAGACAGAAGTTCGGGATCAGCACGGCACTATCACTGCAGAAATTCTGAAATGAGCGTCTACTTTGTCTGTGCAGCAACGGAATGCCATCAAGCATTCTGTGGAGCCCATGGTGCAGCCGGTGCTGGACAGCATGCCCAGCTTCAACTGGACAGAGTTCCAGGACCGGCACGGCATCAGCATGCCGGACATGTTCCGCAAGGAGGAGAAGCCGCGGCCGGGGATCAAGCTGCGAGACCTGGGCTACAAGCCCAAGCATCCCATCATCATCGTGCCGGGGTTTGTCACCAGCGGCCTGGAGCTGTGGCACGGCAAGCCGTGCGCCAACAGATTCTTCAGGTGTGATGCTTGGCCATGGCGCTGCCGCGATGCGGCGACCAAAGTGCACTCTGATCAGAAAACACTGTGCATGTGACAGCCTGAGACGATGGAGCATGCGATGGCTGTTCGAGCTGCTTGGCACTGGTATATGCAAACGCTCTCTGCTAGACAGCCAGCAGCTCTGCTCTGGCGCATGGAAGCATCAAGCATCTGTCCACGTGTGTCATGGACAATGCTGATGTGGATGTGATGCAGGCAGCCCAATCAAAGCTGCCTGCCCATGACAGCAAGTCTCGTGGGCGACAAGCAGTGAGTGGCGCTCCCAGCGTTCAACAGTCTTGGAAGCCTGAAAGACATGTGTTCTTGAGGTGCGCTGATGATGCCTGTGCGCATTGTGCAGGCAGCGCATCTGGGGAAGCCTTTCGATGACACAGAGCTTCATGGGCGACAAGCAGTGCTGGATGGAGCACATGGCGCTGAACTCCACTGATGGCCTGGACCCCGAGGGCATCCGTCTGAGAGCCTCTGAGGGTCTCTTGGGCGTGGACTACTTCTTTCCGGGCTATGCTGTGTGGGCGGGTCTCATCGAAGCCGCGGCCGACCTCGGTTATGACACAAACAATGTGGTAAGCTGCCTGTCTTGTGCGCATGATGCTGCGTGAGCAGGTCTCATTGAGGCCGCGGTGGCCCTTGGCTACGATACCAATAATTGGTCATCACCACTGTCCGGTCCATGTTATACCCAGAGCGGATGTGCTTGCATGGTCCGCTTTCACCGTTAGGAAGCACTCTCGCAGCTTGGGCTCAGCACAGCTGAATACATATGAAGCAGCAATAGCATGCTCTTCTAGCTCGGGCTCTGCACAGCTGGGTGCATATAAGGCAGCAGAAGGAAGGCCAGGCTGCAGGTTGCTCATGCTGAGCACAGTCCCGTGTGCTGCAGTATAGCGAGACGTACGACTGGCGGCTGTCTGTGCCCAACATGGAGAAGCGCGACTCCTACTTCACCCGCTTGAGATGGAGGATTGAGTTGACCCACCTCACAGAGAAGGAGAAGGTGTGTGAATGCATCTGCAGCAGTTTTGAACTAACCATACTTTATGTCTCAGAAGCATACCTGCTCAAATTTAATACTAGTTGAGCATCTCTGGTCATCAACAGCGTGGCTGTGTGTGCCCGAGGAGCGCTCTCGTACAGAGAGCTCAGCAATAAGGGACCCTCATTGTGAGGAGTGTGTGCAGGTGGTTGTGGCGTCGCACTCCTGGGGTGACAACGTGTTCAGAAATTTCCTGGTCTGGGTGACGGAGGATGACCCTGACTGGGTGGAGAAGCACATCCAGGCATATGTCAATATTGCTGGTCCCGTTCTGGGAGTTGCCAAGTCCATGACATCCCTGCTCTCAGGTGAGCTCAGCTCTCCACCCATGAGAGGGATTGCTGTGAATCACGTCAGTGTGCCAAAGTACACTGCATCAATCAGTGCCTGGCCTCTCATGGGAGTGAGAGGTCATACTGTGGGCATCATAGCATGTCTCACATGGTGCCCTGAGAAGACAGTATCTAAATAGTGGAGCTCCAGCCTGTGCATGTATTGCTCTGGCCTGCACACTCCTAGAAGGTTGCTCACGCATTTCCAGGAGAGACCAGGGATACGGCTGAGCTTGGGCTGATAGGGGCGTTCCTGTCTGACAGCCTGGTGCCCCGGAATGTGCGGGTGAAGCTGTTCAGAACCTGGGGCTCCGGGCTGGGCATGCTGCCCATTGGCGGCCCAGCGGTCTGGGGCAACAGCACCTGGGCTCCAGACGACACCGAGGAAATGAAGGAGAACAATCAGACCTACGGGTATGTCTTAGTCCCAAATATGTGCACAGCATTGTTGGGCCCTCAGTGTATGCAGTGTTTGCACCACTGGCAGTCGCCGATGGCTGAGTGCAAGCACCATTGCAGAGAGTCTCCGTGCAAGCCATTCTATCACAGCAAGGGCTGTGTATGCAATGCTCCCACTGCTGATACCTGCCAAAGGCTGCTTGCATGCAACATCGCAGACTATCAGCGCAAGCTGTGCTACCACTGCAAGGCCTGCATGAGGTGCCCAAGAGCTTGACGAGGGAGTATGTGCACTTTCTACTGGTACAAGAGTCTACTAATACTCAAGACTTGCTGCACATGATGACTTGCGTGAGAGGTGTTCCTGTCTCAGGATTTAAGAAGGATGCTGACCCTGCAGGGCCTTCATCACCGAGACCCTCATTCCCCCAAAGGATGACGAGGACACAGAGGAGAGCAATGACAAGTCCGACTTCCGGGACTTCATCTCCAACTGGCTCGACAAGTTCCGCGGCAACAAGACCGAGATGGAGAAGGTAGGGCTGCCAGTCATGCACACAGGCGCTGCGAAAGTGCTGATATCAGCGCAGAGAATGATGTGCGTGTATTGGTGGGTGCCAGTTGCTGAGCTTGCTACAGCAGAGCAGAAAGTGGTGATTTGATGTGTTTCAGCGCCCGTGAAGAGATCTGAAGAAGGAGCATGATGTTGATGCCACCAAGCTGCAAATAAAGCAAAGCAAAGAGGGCGCCCCAACATGTATGACTGGCTACCGACTGTGGCCAATCAACCGCAGATCATCAAGGAGCATGATGTGGATGGCGCCGTCAACATCCTCTTTGAGCATGCGGGCCCGCTATTCAAGGAGCAGGTCATCAAGTGGGGTGCTGTGCACGCTGACAAGCGCAGGTACCCACTCCCCTTGACACTAATATCACAGGATCTCGACAGGTGCTGCATGTGTTGACAGGCGCATACATCGACAGACGCTGTAGGCAGGGATGGGTTGAAGCACCTGGGAATGAGCTGTTGCTTGTCCATAGCCAAGCATGCATGAGCATACCCATGCCTACAGCCCATTGACAATGCCTGTACTGCCTCCTTTGCAAATGCATGGGTCTAATGAGGATCGTTCGCTTGGGCTGAGCAGAGCCCAGACTGAAACCTTGATGTCTCTTCTGCCATGTCTGCAGCTGCGCAGCAGGCAAGGGCAGCGCGGAGGATTACTACTTCAATCCGCTGAAGTGCCCGCTGCCCAAGGCGCCCTCCATGTCGATGTACTGCCTGTATGGCGTGGGCATCCCCACTGAGCGCTCCTATTACTACCTCAACCTCGAGTCAGAGGAGGTGAGCCTGTCAAGCTCTTGAATACTCTGTCATGGTATGTCCTACTACAATCTTGAGTGCTGCAGCTCAGCAAAGGTGAAGGTGCAGAATTCTAGAGCTATAGCCCAGAGGTCTTGGAGGCCTAGCTGCGCTCTGCTTCCAGAGAGGATGTACCTCATGGTACAAGCCTTTGAGACTGCCCGCAGATGTGACCTTGAAGTTTTGCTGCAGGCGATGAGGAAGTCCGAGCAGGAGTCTGACACAGCTGAGCAGTACGAGGTGCGCTGGCGCCTGGACAAGGACGCTGACAAGGCGGAGAACCGGGGCGAAGTCGACAACGGCGTGCGCAACTCTGACGGAGACGGCACTGTTGGCCTCCTCAGCACAGGTCCGTAAGGATGGCTGATATATATATGCCCCAAGATTTGCTAGGGGATGCCCAAACGGTTGCTGGGGAATGAAGCAACCTACATCGGGGACCGGCAGGCTTGCCGGAAGATGGCCCGCAGAACTGAAGGACTCTCATGCAGGGCATGTAGTATGCGGGGCAGATTTGATTGAATAGCGCAGCCTTCAGGCCCTACAGCTGCATGACACACGGTGACTCTGTGCCGGCCTGCAGGGGTGATGTGCCACAAGCACTGGCGTGACAAGCAGCTGAACCCCTCCGGCATCCGCGTTGTCTCCCGGGAGTTTCGCCATGAGCCGGTGGCCATGTACAAAGACCTCAGGTGGGCCTTCCCTTCTACTGTCCCCTTCCCAATCCACTTGATCCTGGCTCCTTTCTTGTAGCTGTATCAAGCATTAGCAGCAGGACAACAGCCACCCTAACAGTATCCCTGGGTGCACTGATCTTGAGGTCAGGTAGTATGGTCTGGGATGAGTAGCCTTGACAAGCTGGCAAGGCTCGCCTGGCTTGGCCTGTGAGATGTCCACCTTGCACACTTCTGAGACCGGCAAGCCCTGGAGGCAGCCTTCATTCTGTGATGCAGTGTGTTGTGCATGCAGGGGCGGACCTCGCTCGGCAGACCATGTCGACATCCTGGGCCACATGGACGTCGTTGCAGACGTCCTGACCATTGCTGCGGGCCGAGGCGATGAGCTGCAGGATAAGATCATCTCAGATGTTGCGCGCATTGCCGACAACATCCCACTAGGCGCTGACGGCTGCTGTGACTAAGCCTTTACCGCCCAGGCTCGGTCGCAGGCAAAGAGTTCCTGGCGATGCGCATCGAAACTCTGTGTGAGCTTTGTACAGCGCTGTATTGTGAGCTAACTTGGCATTCTCCGGCTGTGCTGCATTACCCCGCATTTGATCCTCGGCTGAGAGCACAGCAGCCTTCCCATGCAGTCCTATGCCAGCCTTGAAGGACAGATTGCTGGCTGATGCCACATGCCCAGACAACAGCACTACGTCTGCAAAGCATGTCGTGAAAGCAGACATCCGCTCAGAGCAGATTGCCAAGATGTAGTGATATGAGAGTGCATTGCATTGGAGAGTATTTTGTACACTTTACAATGCCGTGAGACTGTCGCCTAAGCATGGAGGACAGGGCTTCATGAGCAATTTGTAGCTTGCATTACAAGGGAATATTTTCATGACAGTTTGCAGCAAGAGCAGCCCGCAACTGAGCGCCATGCTCCAGGTATTGACCGACATGATCTTGGCTGGCGGCAGTCACTGGCAGCCCCAAACAATAATGAAGGTGTGTCAACCCTATGGCAGAATATGTGATAGGGCGTGATGGGGTGAATGGTGGCATTGCTCATGCAGCCATCCTATGATAGGACATGTGGGGTAGGGTTGCTTGTGGATGTCTCTTGAACAGGCACATGATAGAGACCTTGGGAAGGGTGGGTGGTTGGCTTTTCCAGGGTGTGTCTATGTAAGAGTCACATGGACTGGCAGGTAGAGGTTCATTGTGCAATGACCCCTGTCAGTGCAGCTTGGGAAGTCACTGACACACTCGGATGACCAAAGCTGCGAAGGTGCTATGAGAGCTTGCGTCCAGACATTGCTGCAAGATAGTGCATGCAACAATGGCCATGCAGGTTGTGCACACTGGAGGAGCAAGATGCAAGTGTGCAAGGCACATGAAGCCGACCACTGCAAGGGCTGCAAGGCTGTAGCCATGCAGCGTCCTTCATCAATCCCGCCCATCTGTAGCATTACAGGCACAGGGCACATCGGCCAGTGCGATGTATGATACTCCAATCCTTCTGTTACACCTCACAGGTGAATCCCACAGCAGCTGTTCAAGCACATGCTCTCTCAGCTGGCTATCCTCCCAGTTGCCATCCCACTCAGTAAAACATCTCCACGGCTGTGGCTGGCTTTTTCTCGCCCACCTAACAGCTGGTATCAGCTACTGCGACGGCACTCCTCCCTTTGTGCATCTACTTCGATCGCTGCCTTCGGCGCTTGCGCTTTAGTCGCCTCATCCTCTTCTTCTTCCACTGCAGGTGAGACATCACGGTCAGATAACTGGGCCAACGTGCCCGCCTAAGCTCGAGAACACCAAAACGAAGCCCCTGAAAGCGAAGGAGGAGAGCCTAGCAGACGAGATGATCACATCGGGTACGTCTATCTGAGAGCTACATGATTTGCCATTCTACACTACCCAAAGCAACTGAAACGACAACACCCCAGACAGCTGGGTGGCGATGCTCATTAGACGGTCTCAATATGCGTCTAAAAGCTTGAGCGGGATACTTATACCCCTGACAAGGCGTTGTACACTGCTGTGCCATCAGGCCTCCCTCATGATGGACAACGCAGAGCTGGTGGGGTGTCACACAGGCGAAGGCTGTCAGGACGTACCTTAGCACGCATGGTGGCAAGGTCCTGATCCGGCGTGTGAGTGAGAGTGGGGAGCTGAATGCCTGCAGCCGCCTGGTATTGCTGGAACTGGCATCAGTACAACGGCGATCGAAATGCCGAGGGGACCTGGGCAATCTTCTAGCGAGGGGACTGCCTGACAGCTGAGAAAACTGCGGTTGATGATGCGCATACTAGGACTTGATGATAGAGCTCTGACACCGTCAAGTGGCCCCACATCTTGGCAAGGAAGCCGGCGCAGTGTCTAGCCGGCACCACTTCATGCATGCTAGCGGTATAAGCTGCTGTTGAGTATCGACATAGGCCCAATTTCGTTGCAGTAGGCTACTGTGGACAGTCAAAGAGACAAAAATGTCATCCGATGAAGTCCACCCCTGGCACATCTTCACACAGCGCATCCTACACTCAGCAGCCTGCTCAACATCCGGTGTCAGCCAGCTGCTCCATCAAGCAGCCGAGCGATGCCAAAGGTATGCCCTGACAACTGCGCGAGCAACGTCTACCGATGGCCTGCTCACGATCTCTTTGCATTGGCTGTCCTCACAAAGGCATTCTTGGGCATTAGGACCATACAACGACCTGCTATGTGCAGGCCCCAGGCTGCCTTTGCTGCCATCACAAGCGGCGACAGAAAGAAGAAGCGCAGAAGGAGGAGGCCGAAGGCAGACGCGGAAGCAGCTGACAGGTGAGCGCTTGCAGAGCCACCTTCCTCTGACTAGTGCGGGCAACAGCATGAGCAGGACAATGCCATTGCATGCATCAATCATGTAAACCAATGGGACACAGGAAATGATGTCCTAAGTGTGAGTGCTCGTTGCAGAGCACAGGCCGAGGCCCGCGTGCTGACACCAGAGGAGCGGCGCAGAATACAGATCGCCCGAGTGCTCAGGAAGCTGCAGAAGAAGCGCGTCAGAGTCAATGGCAAGAGGGTATGTCCTGTTCCAAGCTCCCATCCAGAAGGATCTGCAGTACCCGTGGAGCAGGACATGGACTACTAAGGGGAATCTGCAGTACCCATTCTGCATATGGACATGCCGCCGTGTGCTAAATGGCCATTTCAGTTCTTCTGTGAGCTCATCCCTGCTCCGCTCACAACTATTGCGCTATGCGCATCTGCGCTGTCTACACATCTCAGAAATGCAGCAACCTATTTGCTGGCCGCCGACCTCTTGAGGGTGCTGCCCGCAGACAAACCTGCTGGAGGTGGCCAAGCAGATAGTGCACTGACCTAAATGCTAGCGCCTGTAACCTCCAACTCTGTAGATAGCTCTGCCTTTGGCCCATGTCAGAATGTGTGCGACTGGCGCCTTTGACATGCATGTTCGACTTGCAGACGAACCTGCTGGAGGTGGCCAAGCAGATAGTGCACGACAGGAAGGTGAAGGAGGTGGCCGGGGATGAGCCGCAGATCAGGGACATGTCGCACCGGGAGCTTATTGACCGGATCCCGGGCCAAGACCTGCGCCCCGGCGCCTTCAAGATGCAGCTGCGCGCTCGTGAGGAGGCACAGCTTCCCCTGGTGTGCCTCTTGGGTGCTCAGACCCCCTCTCCAGGACCTGCTTGTTTGAGACCTGAATATCGCTAGGCCCCTCTTCTGGCTTACAGCCCATACATTTAGCTCCCGCGAGCAGGCACAGCTCCCCCTGTTGTGCTCCCAGGACATGCTCTCCTAGCCGCAGTGTGGTTGCCTGTTTGAGGCCAAGCATGGCTCCCTTCCTGGTAGCACATACTAAAAGCCTATGAAATAGAACACAGGTCTTACGGGAGGAGTGCTATCAGACACAATCAGGGGCCGACTCCATGTGTGCATGTCCATCTGCAAGTGTGTGCCCCCCTTTCTGGAATCCAGAAGGAATCTGTGAGCTGAGAAATTGGATGTGACACAGGACCTGCTGGCGCGGGGGATGACGTTCAGTCCCAGACCATTCTTTGGCAACTTCCTTGGGGGCAGGCGGGACCTCTCATTTGGCATCTATGGCAGAGCTGACGAGGCGAGGAAGCTTTTGGAAGAGAAGTGGTCAGGTGCGCTTTCAGATCTGTAACCCTGTACCGGCGTCTCCTACGGGCGCTCTTGGGCTTGTCGACCGCAGAACACTATGTTCACGACCCACTGAACAATCACGTGCAGCCAACACAACACGTTAAGTACATTGTCACCAGCAGGCAAGGCGGGCGCCTTTCAGGATAATGCTTCAGTGCATGCAACTGGAAGCATTGTGCAGTTAGCCAGGAAGGTTAATGATGGGGCGCCCCCGACAAGGTCATGCTGCACATCACTAGAGCTGCAGCCCTCACAATCCAGAAGGACTCGGAGAGCGAGCGCGAGGGACAGAATCTGCGTGCAGGGCTGCCCCTGGAGTACGTCATCAAAGGCCAGGAGTTCTTTGACGATGTGCTGGACAATGCGGCGCAGCTGGAGCTGACAGTCATGGCCATGCCAGTGCGGCCCCTGCCCCTGGCTGCCCTCAGGGAGAACCTGTGCCAGCGCCTGGTGTCCTGCATTAGAAGGGTGAGCTGCCTAACCTAGAGGGGCTGAAGCCATGCGTGAAAGCTATCCACACAGCAGCAGTGTTATGTGTCCAAAGCTGGAATTTTGAAAATGTGAGTCAATCTCAGAAGCATATCAGGCGGCACGCCGACAGAAATGTACCCAGCTCCAAACATGCCAGAGTTGGGTGTACCCTCCACTGTAGCATAATACCAGACAAGTCCTGGCCTTGGAGGTGTTTGGAGCATTCCACACTGCAGTGTACCTGTGGGGATGGCCAAGGCCCATGATATGCATCTCTGGCGTCAGCTGCAGTGTGACAAAGCAACCTCGAGCTTCCATCCTTCTCCTGCGCAGGATGATCAGAAGGCGTCAATAGCAGCGGAAGAGGAGTCTGGACAGGCAGAGAGCTTGGTCAGATCACAGGACTGGAAGGGGCTTCAGAACCTGGCATCCACCTTCTCAGGTGCGCCAAGCTTTGAGCCTCTGCTGCTGCATAGCCTTGTGCTGCGCTTCCTGATCAAGCAAAACTAAGCAGCAGTTGGACCGTTTGCTTTGGCACTGCCAGACCCGCACCACAATTGGAGTGAGAGGCGTTTGTCTACGTGTAGAAAGACAGGCTTGTCCTCTGCAGACAAGCGCCTCAGAGGCTCCAGCTTTGTGGACAAGCAGGGCAACCTGATCCCAGACGCGCATTACATCTTCTCCGCCTTGCCCGACTCCAGCCTCTCTGCAGAAGGTGAGTCTCTATCCATGCAGGCACTGTCTGGCAACTGGAGCTCGCTTGTGCCTGACTTTGCTGACTTGGGATGCATGCTGTTGATGATATGGTGAAGCCTGCTTGCTTGGTACCATTCGAGGTCATGCACGGCAATGGCAGCAGGTTATGCCAGATAGGAATGCAAGTCCAGTAGACGGGTGTTGAGGGTGCATGACAACGTGTTGTGGTCGGTGCAGTGATTACTCCTGGCAACCTGAGGGATCGGGTGTCGTCTCACGCCGGCCCCTGGCGCAGCAGGAAGCTCACGCGCGCGGTGTTTGACATGTTCCTTGGGAGGGACCCCCTCGACAACCAAGCACGCCTCCAAGCAGGGCAGTGTCTGGTGTACCTCACAAATGGCTTCAAGTGAGCTTTGCTGTGCCATGCTACTTCGCTGCCTCTAGCCATGTGTGCTATTGCCGATGGTCCTCAGCACCCATTACATTTTGGGATATGTATCATGCCATGTCTGACAAGGACACCATGCTGTCATCAGAATAGAGTCTCTGCACCAATGATGAGGAAATGCTTGCATGTGGGGTTCATTTCTGTGCCATGTTTTCCGGCGCCTTATCTTTCTCTTTCATGCATCCGAGCCGTCTAACAGAGATGCAGGGATGTCCAAGTTGCTCATAAGCTTGTGACTGCCATGCAGGCTGAGCCCTAATCCGGCCAATGAGAATCAGGTCTTTGCGGACGATGATGGGAAGCCCATGTTTCCCAAGCCCCCTTTGACAGTCCTTGAGGCTTCTCCAGATGTATTCAGCTTGGAAGGGAAGGGAAAGACAGCACAGCTGGTGAACAATGTGGAGAGGCGGCTCTATTGGTTTGCAGACTGAATGCATCAGTTGGGCTCCTCATGACCAGCATGACATGCACGGTGTCCAAAGAGCGGAGTGATCTCTCAGGCCTCTGAAGGCATGGACCTGTCAGCGTTGGCCCCTGTAGGGGGTTCTAGATGATTCTGTACAACAGAGTTTTGAAATTTGCCCTGATGTCTCTGCATCATCTGCTCCAGTCGGACCGATAGGGCATGAGAAGGACATGTGAAATGGCATGCACAACGTCTAGAGGCACTCAATAGTAGGCCGGACCTATGCTAAGCCATTAATTGGAGGGTCCAACTTTGGTACCACCCTACTGCATATTGGGAAGCTATGGGCAGCTGGGCACAGGTCTCCCAGCGGTCACTGTCGACAAGCAACCTCATCCAAAAGCATAGAGGGCTACCAAGCACAGCAGAAATCTTATAATTTGACATATCGGCACCACATATACCCCTCAGCTCACGGGAATACGATCTGTGCAGGTCAGAGATCGTCATACGTAAGCGCAGAGTACGTCGCGCCAGATCTCTTTTTTTTCCTTAATGTACAGACAGAAACCGCCATACAATAAAGGGGACACGCACAGAAGCAATTTGTGCTACGCCTGGTTCATATATGCAATCGTAAGTTGCGCACACAAAGCCCTAGCTCGGAGATTTCCTGGCCATGCAGGGACAATAAGCGCACATGGCAGGATCTCAGCTTGCCTACTCTGTAGCTCCCTCTACTGGGCATGATTTGGCAGGTCACTACGAGTGTGCTCAACGCATCCCTGCAATCCTGGAGGCCCTGCAGCAGAATAAGCTCACTGCAGACTCTCAGCCACAAAAGGTATAAAGCATGGCATTCTCACATTTGTGTCCATGCAGCACTTTATGCAGACACATCCATTCAGGCTGCTGCTCTGCCGTCTGTGCCCTAACAAACTTAGATGCTGGCCTGCATGGCGCAAGTGCAATTACACAACGGGTGACATGCAGATGAAGAAGTTGCCGGGCAGGATAGCCAGCTCAGCAGAGCTGGAAGCGGTGCACTCATCAGCGCATGTGGCAACCATGAAGCACAAGGCCGCAGAGGACGCTCCCTGCGTGGTCGCAGACTTTGAGGAAACTCCCGACAACACCACATACATGGCAAAGAGCAGCTTTGACGACGCTCTCTACGTGCGCATGCTGTCATTCTCTGGCTCTTGAGTCTCTCATGAAGATTGAGGATACGAGTCATCTGCCTCCTGTTGCAAGAAGCTGCCTGCACTCCTATGAGGTTTGCAGTAGCAGAAGATGTCATGTGACGTTTGGTGTTGGGAGCACATGCGCCTGGTCCTATCACCTGGGCATTGCTTCGTGTTCCTTTCTTCTACGTAAAGGTAACCGGCCGCACACTCTTGTGCAGGCAGCAGGATCAGCGCTGGAAGCTGTGGACGCTGTCATGGAGGAGTCAAACACAAAAGGGCCCAAGGGCTTTGCAGTGATACGGCCTCCCGGCCATCACGCTACCAGGGAGAACCCAATGGGCTTCTGCCTGTTCAACAACGTGGCTATTGCAGCCCGCTACTGCCAAGAAAGGCACCGCCTGAAGAAGGTATCGCAAGCCTCACGCAGAACTTGCCTGCTCCCCAAACTGCAGATGTTAGGCATTGTACGGGAAGATGCACCGAGGGACATCTCAATGGGTCTGCACATATGCTCGACACCAGACTGGCGCGGTGTTCAAGAGTTGGGAAACGGGTCTGAGAACGCCATGCCTGCAGGTTATGATACTGGACTTTGATGTGCATCATGGCAACGGGACACAGGTGAGGGTAAACGCTCATCAGCACAAACGCTCGCGCGCAGCCCTCTGAAGCTAATTGTGCATGCTGAAGCTCACAGCACCTGACACTGTAAGCAGCAGACCATGTATGGACACAGGCTTGTATGTTCCCACAGCACTTGATAAGTGAATGGTCCGGATGCAGGATCTGTTCTATGAGGATGATACTGTGCTCTTCATTGACATGCACCAGAATGAGGTGTGGCCCGGGAGTGGCCAGATCAATGAGTGCGGCACAGGCAAAGGAGAAGGCAACACCATCAATGTACCCATGCCAGGTACATCAACCCTGCTGCCCCTGCTAGAATATTGTCTGGCCAGCATTAGGCTGCATTTGGGCCACATGAATGACTTCCGCCATTGGGCTGTGGCCAATGATCCTTCTGCCAAGGCCCATCAATGTCTGAAGTATACCCCTTGATTCGCAGTGCGGATGAAATCTTATGGAGATTTCAACCAACTTCACCTGCACAAGGCCAATTGCTTGACTGGAAGCATCTGCCAAAGTCATAGGTTTCAGACAGCTGTAAGGTGTCCTTGCAGTGGGATCTGGGCACGAGGCAGCGCTGAAGGCGTTCCAGCGCATCGTGAAGCCAGCAGCCGTGCGCTTTGCGCCAGATATTATCCTGGTGCGAACCGCATGTCTCCTTGATTCAGCATCTCTTGACCACTTGATGAAGGGACAGCATGATCAGGGCTTGGTCTGTGTCTACCTGGGTGGCATCATATATGTATCATCACTATCTCTGTACACCAGCCTGGTGCTGATGCCAGTCACGTAGACACAGACCAAGGTGTCATCCTGTGCGAGCTGCATGGCCCTTCGCTTTGGATTAGTTGACCCCATTGCAGAAACTGAGTGACCTGCATGCCATGTCTGTCATGTGTGGCATTGCTAGGAAGGGTGCCCTGCTATGAAGTGTGGTGACGAGCAATGACTTTTGTGACAATGCATGGTGCAGGTGAGTGCTGGGTATGATGCCCACAGGCTCGATCCGCTGGAAAAGCTGAACTATGAGTCTGCCACATACCACGCGCTGGTGTCATCTCTGATGAGCCTGGCTGATGAGCTTTGCAGTAAGTCCTTGCGCCTAGCACGTAGTTTTTACTCTCTCTGCGCAGCTGGCCTCCTACCGTGCTTATGGGCAATCGCTCGTTTCTGGTCCTTGAGGCCTTGACTAAGCGGTTTCTCGGCCATGTTTGCAGGTGGGAGGCTTGTGCTGCTGCTGGAAGGAGGCTACAGCTTCCAAGGCCTGTCAGAAGGAGTCTGCAATTCATTCCAGGCCCTGACCGGTGGCCAGCCTCTGCATGAGGTCGACAGCCGTGCGGATGCTGAGCCAGGGAAGGCAGTCGATGAGGTCATTGATGAAGTGGTTGCACTGCACAAGCTATAGATGGAACTCCTGCAGCCCTTTGCGTGCATCACCCTAACTAAGTAGATGGGTAGTGATAGCTGATGACTGAGGTGTCAAGGAGTCAGTGAGGCATTGAGACAGTAGAGGCTGAATGGAGATGCCAGCACCAACCCTCGCATGCCAGCCTCAGAATGTGGTCGATATTCGATGTTGTGTGGTACTCTGATCGGCATGGCAAAGCCCAAAGGTCAGGCACCGTTATGTATCGCCTTGATGTGCCATACTGCAGATTTGATGGACCAACATAGCCTCATGCCCACATGAAACTCAGCCAGCAGCGATCTCCGGTATGGACCTATATGGAATTATGTCACTTACAATATCATCGCCGCCGATGCCGTCTGAGATGCAAAGTGCTCGAGAGTGCGCTCTGTGGCGTTTGTGATCAACGCGGCCACCTTTGCAGTTTATGCTTTCTGGATCTTACAAAGGGCATTAATGAGCTATAAAATATGCATAAAATATGCTGTATGCATCGTCTATTGTGGCAGTACAAGCGAACAAGTATTCGTGCTTTCTTTCGGAATGGACTTCCGGGAAACGCCTGCCTATTTGGGAAGCTAGGCCAGCAGGGCACGATGAACTTCAAGCGGCCTCCATCGACACACAGCTCCCCAGCATCGTCTGAAGTTCCGAGTACGAGAGGGCTCGGCGCAGCTTGACAGATCGGCGCCAGCACCAGCCCTCGGCACATCGGACATTTGCAGGTCGGACACTGTCGAAACCTAACGCACAGCACCTCGCCCCCATGGCTCTTTGCCTTTCGCGCCCGGTGGATGGACATTTAACATAACAAGGGGCTCTGTTTGCGCCTCATCTAATGCTACGTACAGCTTGTCAATGAGTGGCACTTGCAAAGCCCTAGCTTTTTGCCGCGCAGGGAGAGGGAGAGCGCGATAACATGGCAGGGGGTCAACTTGCATACTCTGTGGTCCCCTCTCTTGGGCATGATCTGGCAGGTCATTACGAGAATGCCAAGCGCGTACCCGCCATCCTAGAGGCCCTGCAGCAGAAGAGGCTAACCGCAGCTGCCCAACCACAGAAGGTACGAAGCTATGACCTAAGACCTGCACCCCTGTAGAGGGCGTGAACAGACATCACTTGTCTGAGCAGGTGCCCTAATACCTTGCATTGACTACGTGAGGGCCTGCCTACACTGTGTGAAGTATGGGTGCATAAGTGGGTTAGGGCTTGCAGAGCATTTCACAACCCTGTGTGGAGCTGACTTGTCTAGCTCAGCTCTTGACACAGTAGTCCTGTGTTGAGCAAAGACGATCTGTTTGCCATTCCAAATGCCATCTTAGTCAGCCTGGCATAGAGTGTCAAGGCACCTGTAACCCGCTGTGCAACTCGGGACAACGGCCATCAGCAAACTGGGCGGACAGATGGGTTCTGACTCGCTGCAACAAAGGCATGCGCTGGCACGCAGATGAGGGCTCTGCAGAGCAGGGCGGCCAGCGCAGCCGAGATAGAAGCCGTGCACTCGTCCGCGCACATGGCGGTCATGAAGCGCCGGGCTGCCGAGGACGCTCCGTGCGTCATCGCAGACTTCGAGTGTAAACCGGACAACACCACCTACATGGCACCCAGCAGCTTTGATGACGCTCTCCTGGTACGCATGCTGGCATGCCTCTGGCCACATGCGCACCTCATGCATGATGACCTACTGCCAACTTACCATCCTGCAATCTTGAGAGACTTGCAGCCTGATGTGATGTCACATAGTCACGACGTAGTCTTTTCTGCATGAAGGTGGCCTACCTGAGCTCTGCAGGCATGCTGCATCAGTACCCTGCTGTTGAAGCATCAAGATATGACCCTGAAGTGCTGGGAGTCCTATTATGTCCAGCATGAGTAGGGCTTCCACTACGTGAGCAGCTGTGACTGTGCGCACAGGCTGCGGGATCAGCGCTGGCAGCTGTGGATGCTGTCATGGATGGGTCAGACGCAAAGGGATTCGCCCTGATCAGGCCTCCGGGCCACCATGCGGGCCGAGAGAACCCAATGGGGTTCTGCATCTTTAACAACATAGCCGTCACAGCCCGCTACTGTCAGGAGAGGCACCACCTGAAGAAGGTAGAAGAGCCTCATGCAAATGATGCCAGCCCCCAGCATTGGACATTGAGCAGTTGGCTGAAAAATGGGCAGAGAGGCGTCTCTACGAGCTGGCACACTTGCGCGATGACAGGCGGACTGATGCAGGTTTAAGGAAAAGAAATCTTGAGAAGCTGCTGTGTCTGCAGGTCATGATCCTGGACTTTGACGTGCACCATGGCAATGGGACACAGGTAAGGCAGGGTGCTCCCCAGCAAGCTTGTGTGACATGTGCCAGTGCTTGTGTTGACAGCATGTAGTGGCGAGTCAGGCATACAGACACAATTTGTCTGTCCATGAGGGACAGGTGTGCATGTGTCACTCCTCTGGAATAGCTACTAATCAGTGGTCGGCCTGTGTGCAGGATCTGTTCTATGAGGACGACTCCGTGCTCTACATCGACATGCACCAGCAGGAGGTGTGGCCAGGCAGCGGCCATGCCAATGAGATCGGCCACGGCAAAGGACTGGGCACCACCATCAATGTGCCTATGCCAGGTACATAGCCCTCGGCTGCCAAGGTAGCGCCATGTCTGCGTGAATGCATCACTGAGCTGCTTTGTATGTCCCGAAGGCGTCTGGCTGGCCGGAGTCAGGATGTTTTGCAGGCGCCTGAAGGGCGCAGCATGAATGTCCGTGTCAAGCAGACACCTGGGTGACGTTTACGGCACTTCAGTGACGTCGATCCATGTCCCTTGTGCAGATGCGCAGAATGCAGAGTTATGAGGCCACCTGCCGGACAAGCAAAAAACTGGTTGCCAAGTGGCACGTCTCTGACCTGGTTGAGCTGTGCCTGCAGTCGGATCTGGGCACGAGGCGGCGCTGAAGGCCTTCCAGCGCATCGTGAAGCCCGCAACCATGCGCTTCGCGCCGGATGTCATCCTGGTGCGAGCTGCATGGCCCCTTCACTTGGAAATGCTTGACCCCAACTTCAAGGCAGGGCGATCTGTGGGCGTTGTCTGTGACATCCTTGTCTGTGGCATGTGGCATTCCCAGACAATGTGCACCCACCTATGCAGTGGGTTGACGAGACATGAGTGTGGTGATGATGCATGGTGCAGGTGAGTGCTGGGTATGACGCCCACAGGCTTGATCCGCTGGAGAAGCTGAACTATCAGTCTGCCACCTACTATGGGCTTGTCTCATCTCTGATGAGCCTGGCTGATGAGCTCTGCGGTAAGTCCCCTGTGCCCAGCTCACCTACATCTTTTGGCAATATCTGATCCCACTCTCCGCCATGCCCAAAGATGAGTGAACAAGAAGAACAATCTACAGTCTTACCCATGAGGTGCAGCCAAGCAGCATGTATGACGTTGACTGGCCAGGGTGTGTGTGTACTTTGCGCACAAGTTGTGTCCGTGTACGCTGGAGTAGCGTTGCCGCATGCATCTGGGTTTCTGCATTGGGGGGTTTGACCCCATAAGCAATTCTTGGGGCCTAAATTAAATGTTTCTGTGCCCGCTTTGCAGATGGGAGGCTTGTGCTGCTGCTGGAGGGAGGCTACAATTTCCAGAGCCTGTCAGAAGGCGTCTGCAACTCGTTCCAAGCTCTGATCGGAGGCCAGTCTCTGCATGACGTTGACAGCAGTGCACCTGCTGAGCCAGAGAAGGAGGTTGATGAGATCATCAATGAGGTTGTCGCTATCCACAAGCTGGACAGCTGAATTCCACTAGTCTTCGCCCCTGTCCACCTCACTTAGCTCATTTGAGTCAGAGAGACATCAGGAAGGCACCAGATAGTGTGTACACCCTTTTGCGCGGAAGCTAGCTCCAGCGGCTGAAATACTACTCAGCACTATTATTGAGCTTTCACAGAGCCTGTACGTTACCGAACATGCGTTGCCGCATCTTGCTTTTGCAAGCACAGCTCTGAAGCAAGTGTACACCTCATTGGGATGGAGACAGCTGCAAGCAGCTGAGCTATTATTGGAACAACCGCAAAGCTTGGTAGAGCTTGTACGTTACAGATACATGCGCTGCTGCATCTTGGCGCTCTGCAAACGCAACACTGTAGGTCCTGTACGGTCTTTTGTGTAGGCAGAGCTTGAATACCTGAGCCAGTACTGAGACATTTATGAAGCTTGACAGAGCCTATACTATGAAAGCACATGCGCTGCCGCATCTTGCCGCTCTGCAAGCTCAACTCTGTAAGGTAGCGTACATTCTTTGTGTGGAGCGATCTGGAACTCTAGGATTTTAGCAGCTGAGCTAGGTTTGGGACAACCACAGCGATTGACAGAGCCTGTACTACAAACACATGCGCTGCCGCATTTCGCCGTTGTGCAAGCAGAGCTTTGTAGGTAGGCCAAAGCACTGTATATAAGGATGTACACAAGATGCAGCCCAACAGGTTTTCTGGTGTGTAGCTACATGTGACATGCTTTCATCCCTTATTTCCATGGCCCTGCCGCTGCTGATGCTGTCTGAGGTTTGAGGCCCAGGTGTACCGGTTCAAGAGATGTAGACAAGAAGCCTCTGCTCAGTCTAGGAGGCGCAATGAGTAGGGAGGTTGCTGAAGGCCAGGTGTCATCTAGGGATTGGCCGCTTCTCATGTGTTCCCTGGCTCTCCTCACCGCTGTGCTGCAGCTGGTGCCTCTACTCATTGTACTGCCTGCATGGGATTCAAATTGAATCATTCAAAGGCTGTAAGTGTCAGATGAAGGACTGTAAAGCAAAGTAGCCAAATCACATGGATATTGCACATGAGAGCGCTCTCGGCTAGCCTCTGCGGTCACATATATGTATCCATACAGCACTCCCTCAAAGACATTGAGGGGGCATGTTTAACTCAGCCATGAGCTTATTGATGCATCAAGGGGCGCTGCACATGTGTGGTCAGGCAATGCAGCATTCACAAACGCTGCACTACCTGTTACAGATGGGCTCTGGCGCGGTGAGCACAGCGTGGCTGAGTCACTCTCGAGAAGCTCAGCATGCCGCTCTGTAAATGCCCGGAGACCTGCAAAGCAGTGTTCGCATCAACTCTCTGCTCACTATGCACAGACTTGAGCTCTGCGCGAGTTGCCCCTCTAGCAGCCCTACCCTACGTCTGCTACCATGCTGTTCGGCTCCAAGGCAGGTGGCCCTTGCATGCGGACCCCTGCCCATGCCCTGCAGTGCCTAAATCAGAAGCATCACCCTGAGAGCGCCTCGCTTGAGTCTGTGCAAAGAGTTGTTAGGCTCACCCCCATGCAGAAGGACAGCATTCTGCACGCCCTTCTCGCTGAGCAGCGCGCAGGCAGGCGCTGCAAGCGTTCCATCCCAGTCACAGAGCACAATGATGCTGTCCTCAGCATTGGCATACTGCAGGACCTTGTTGCTGAGGGGGTTGACTGCGCGTGACAAGAGCCTGGCGGGGTATGGAATGGCTGCGGAGACACTGACATTCTCAGTGATTATGTCCTGACATAGTGCCATTTCAGCGTACTAGCATTGCATGTGGTAGGGAGGCATGGCATTGCAAGACCCGTCAGGACGACAAGAAGTGCGGGCTATAGCCTGCACGCATTCCAACAGTGACAAAGGCCGCTGAGCTTGGGTGTAGGGTAGATCTCTGCTGGAGTCAGAGGAGGCGAAAGTGCACCTCCTTTGATGTGGCAGCAGGTGTGCTCCTCCACATCCCTGATATCCAGGACCAAGAACGCAAGATCGACCCCATGCGCAGTGAGTAGCTCTGCCAGCTGCCTTGCCTGCAAGTTGCGTGTCTGTGTCATGCGAGATGTCAATAACCCAGTTCCTTTGTGGAAGGCCACAAATTGAGCAGGCAGCAGGCAAGCTGATAGCATTTGCCACAAGCGCAGCTGCGTTAGTCAGCCTATTTCCTTGGAAGCAGTGCCGCTATGCAAGGCGCAGCCCTTGAGACGTCCTCTGCCCTCATGTCACCCATGTGGACGTGGCTGGCAGTGTAAGAGCATTGCTGTGCAGCCTTCAAACTCATGCAGCCCTTTTGTTCGTTCTATGGGCAGAGCATGTGCAGCTCGATGTATGGGGCAGGTGATGATGCACCTTGATGCGCTTGAAAGGCTCCCCATGCTGGAAGCGAGCCTGCGGCCGTGCATCCTGGTTCTGAGCCCTGGCTCTGAGCTCGTTGAAGCCAGTCCTCACCAAGGCCTTGACTTCTGAGTACTTTGAAGGTGTAGATGGTCGCCTTTCCTTGTAATCTGCAGCAAGAGGTCTTGTCCATGCCGGCATAGCTCTGGATGGAATTCCTGCACAGGGGAGGACGCCTGGTGGTTCTGAGGAGGAGGAGGACAATCTTATACACACTGACCTCTGACACGCGAAGTTTGCAGACATACGAAACAGATCAGGGTCAAGCATTTACTAACCTTGTGCAACAACGGCAGTGCTAGTCTGACGCTTCCAACCTCAATTAGGAGGAGCTACTTTCGCATTCGTCTTGGCGTTGTCGGTCTTTATGAGCTGTTCATACATTCTGTTGCCACTGCCATCAGTAGTTTCGCCTCAACACAGCACAGTATAGGTCAAGATGAACGCTTTGCAGCACACTTCTGCTGGTTGCAAGGAAGAGGGCACGGAGCATGCTCTTCACACGACACGCCACAAAAAGCTCATTATCGTATGCATGGTGCAACTTGACAAGTCTATTTGAGTGCTGTAAGTGCTCTAGTACATTTGGTCAAAGTCAGGATGTGCAGGTCCCGGTATGCCCTGGCACCACTGAGATGAAGCCAATAAGGCTTGTAATGCGTTGCATGGGTAACACTTGCCCTCGTCTTCGTCCAAGGCAACGCAAGGTTGGGCAAGCTTGGCAGGGCCCTAGCAATATCGCCGGGCCACGACGGTGGTACGCCATAAAGCCAGTCGCGTTATAACGCTAATGCCAGATGCCCGTTAATTAACGGTACTTCCAGAAACTCACGACAGATGGGCTGTAGAAGAACTTGCGACAAAATCTGCACACCTGAGGCCCTCAGGCCGCCTAAAGGCCACATTGCCATGTGCAGCGTATCCCCCTTCCACTCAAAGACCGCCTGCGTGTCCGTGCTCCTTGGAGGGTTTCTGGCCAATGGGTCAGTGTGAGGCACAGGCTTAGGAGGAGCCAACAATTGTTCCTTGCTATTCGTGGCTAACGTCGCAGGGATCAGCTCAAAGACGATGGGGCAGGCTCCTAGCACCAGGGTGCTGAACTGGGCGGCCGAGGATTCACCAGAAACAGCATACACACCACTAGTTGATGTACCAGATGATGCCATAGCTGAGCAGCGTGAAGGGGAGCTGTTGGCAGAGCGGCAAGCTCTGGAGAGGCGATATATAGCCCTTCTGGAGCAAGGCATGTGGTTATCTTTTTTCGCTCTTTCTACCACAATACCCTGACAGGTCGATCCCAGAGCTCGAGGTCAGCGTGGAAAATTTATTAAGTATAATATACGAATAATGTCACTGTAGGGCCGACGGAGATCCGCTATACATGGGAGGAGTATAGGGTGGTCAATTGGCAATTTGCAGCAGCTGAGTTCGCACAAGATGCTTCCCTTATGGCAAACCTAGACAACAAGCGGCGCGCATTATACATAGAATGGCACGGCGCCATGGAAGGTACCTCCAAGTATCAATAGCACCACCCTGGCATGACATGCTTCCATGGTGAGTAAAGTCATTGCTTGTGATAATTCAATGAGTCAATATGTGCATGTCATCTTACTTGGTCTCTCATGCCACCCTTCGGGAAGGCAATAGTGCACTGCTCATGAGCCAACAAGACATATCAGGCCATGTGTTCTGATGCCAGGTAACCCGAGATTTGAGGAGATTGAACAAGCCATATTAGATGTGGACCAAAGAATAGCTGCCAGCAAGCCAACCTCGTGCTCTCAAACAACTGATTCTCATCATGATTACCATGGGTAGTGCACGGCAAGGTATGAACTGATCCCCGTTGGTGTGCCATCAATCATTGTCCATTGTAGGTGTGCAGCTTCGGCTTGCAAACCCATGCAGGGGATCAACACGCCCGCGGCACTAAGCGTATGGCCCATCTATACGACCTCATGATCCTTGCGCAACCTTTTTGGGTTTTTCCTTTTCCCTTTTCGTTTGAATCTCGACATAGGAGTTGAGATTTTCAAGGGAGGATTGGGTGAGACAACAGCTGATGTTACCAAGGAAACGCATATCATTGTCGTGAATGATGCACTCAGGGGTCATGCCACTGCTTCGCTAGGCATGTACAAAACAACAGCAGAGTCGCGACCACAATGAGCTTTTTCTAGGGCTAATGGTTTGCTCGAGCTGCTATGATCGAGGGCTTGTATAAAGGGGCCAAACTGCAAGCACTTAATCATACATGGTGTTTCTAGATGGTCTGCACCCAACGCAAATTGCGTGGACAGATGGGCCGGGCATAGCATAGCACAATAGTTGTAAGACCTACAGTAATTACAATAAGTTACAACTGTCTATATATATGGCCAAGCGTGAACAAAGAGAGCTTGCTACTCATTATTGGCTAAGTGCAGCTCTTGCAACTTGCAGGTTTGAAGGTTTGAATGTTCACTCTTTGTGCCCTTCCGCAGGTGTTCAACAAGTGCCCAAAGGCCACCCCATGGCAAGATGCTGTTTAGGATTGTGGCAAGATGCTGTTTAGGGTTGCGACAAGATGATACTTAGAGCGGGAGCAGAAGGGAGTTTGAAACGAGGTCGCCTAGCAGCTAGCCTGGGTGCCTATGAGAACCTCGGAGGTTCTTCCCCATCTTTAACACAAAACTTTGGACACTTCCAGTTGCTCTTGCACAAGGTCATGAGCTACTGTCCAGGCCATCCGTCTCAAGGCACATTGCATCACAATCTGTAGGCTACGCAAAATATTCCAGAATGGTAAGCCGAGAAGCATTGGCATACATGTGACGCACAGAATATGATTCTAACTGTAAGCTAGACTTCAAGTTCCCTACTGTGAGTCCACTGAACCAGTCAGCCTATGTACTACTAGAAGTACATAACATCCTCACGTTTCATCCGAGAATCTCCACTAGTAGGATTTCGACCCGAGCTTGTGACATTCTGAGTCTTCAGAGCAGATGGAGTGCACCTGTATGCCTTGACCT
Source organism: Coccomyxa sp. LA000219 (assembly GCA_000812005.1). Lineage (NCBI taxonomy): Eukaryota > Viridiplantae > Chlorophyta > Trebouxiophyceae > Coccomyxaceae > Coccomyxa > Coccomyxa sp. LA000219. The sequence continues at coordinate 1,393,828 of KN714656.1, forward strand.
AGTAAGAACGTTCGGTACAAAGCATGCAATCTCTGATATGGCCGATCCGGTTCAAGAAGTAGTACTTTACAGATTACAAGCATGTGAGAGACATCTGTGTTGACAAAATGGCGATATGCGGGATCTTAGGATTCCCTCCAATTTGCCATCATCTGCATTGGATATAGGCGCATGCCTGACAGCCAAGACGATCAACCCATCCTCAGCGCTCTGCTTTTGATGCAGCGTACCTCCTCTAGATACTTTGCCAAGCTTGCAACCTACGCAATTGCTATAGGCACGCTGTGGATTGGAAGCCCCTTCTTGTTCCTCTCCAATAGTTGCTTTGCCACTTGCACCTGCACTCAACACCGTGCATAAGTTCCAATGGCCACGGGCTGTCTCCATTCAAACACCCTTTGCGACAATGCTGCACCGCAGGCTCCGTATTCTAGTCCTTTGGCATGTATCCAATGGGTTCAATGCAATTCACGCTCTGTAGACAAGTCTATAGCATATTGTCTATACCTCTCTTCCCTTCCAGATCTGGGCTAAAAGATGGCCAAAAGCTTGGCTGTGAACCATGCACCCTCTGCCGGGTGCCAGCGGGTAGCAGCTTTGGACGATGCTGTCAAATGAGGGAAAGCCCGTTTTCACAATCAGTCATCATTGATATGCAATGGGCTTCTCTGGACCACACCTGACGGCCAAGCACCAAGATAGAGACCAGGCCAGTGCCGCCAGCGCCTCTGGAGACGCGCCCAGCCCTCCTGACATACTCCGAGGGGTCCCTGGGAAAGTCAAAAAGCACCACATGCTCCACATGGGCCGAGTCAATCCCGCGGGACGCCCGGTCGGTGCACACCAGCACCATCGGCTTGGCCTGCATGGGAGGGGCCAGGAACATCTGCAGCACCAGATAGGAGGGTCAGCAGACCTTCCTACATGAGAATGTTGCGTGCTGGTTAGCTGTCCCACACCAGCCTGGCATCTGTCTGACGCGCTGCTCCTCATGGGTGGCTTACATCTCATATTGCCATCCTGAGGGTGCCAGTTTAGGACAAGCCCACAACATAGCTCATACAGAGCACCTTCCAAAGACTGAGGCCCTGGTCTCGACCCAATTTGAGGTGACAGAGCCGAGGTACAATGCCAAGAGACTTCCACTCAGGATCCGTAGAGAGGGGGTAGGAGTGGATGATCTACCTTGAGGTTCTTTACTCGCTGCCCCTCCTCAATGGCAGCGTGGTAGGGCAGCACAAGCAGGCCCTGCTCGTCCTGAGGGCTGGTCCTCTTCAGGACATTCTCCACCTTACGGCAGGTTTCGATCTTGTTGCAAAAGACAATCGTGCGCAGGGCACTCTGCACGCAATGAGAGACCTCAGACAAAGATGCTTCATGCTCAGGGTTGCCACACAATGGCTCTCCAGGCAACATCAGTATCTCATGCGTCGATGCAACTATATGATGTGATGCAGCAGCACATGCTGCTGTGAGACTCTCTCCAGCTACCTCTGTGCGTGCAAAAGGTGACAGGGATGCCTCAACGTCAGCATAGGATCAAATAAGCGCAGCGTCAGAAGAAGCTCCTCTGACCTCGTTTCCCATGACGCGGGTCAGTGCCTCTGCCTTCCTGGCAAAGCCAGTCTCTTCGTCCTTCACGTCACCTCCCGAGCAGTCCACCAGCTGCTCGGTCACACCTGGAGCTGTCCGGTGCAGCCCTGCACATGTCATCAGGCCCTTGACAGGTGCATGCATATCGCGAGGCACTCCATGCATCTGTGGAAGGTCCCTCCCTGAAGCACATGCGATCTTGTGTAGGAGTCAACAGCCGGTAAACTGCGCACGTAACATATCGGCCGCCACCAGGGAAAATGTTGTGCAGTGCGGTGCTTCTGCAATTCGAGGTGTTTCGGCACGAGCACGATAGGGCAAACAAGTGTAGGTGGGGAGAGAAGAGAATTCACCAGGCCCGAACGCAGGCAGGATGCCAGGAAACTCCTGCATGAGCTGTGCGAACACCGAGGCCGCCAGTGTTGCAGTCACCATGACAAACCGCGTCGTGGGCGGGCATGCTGCTCTCAGTGGCGCAATCTGCACCGGGTAAAACAATGTAACATATAGACATCCTTAAAATATCCTTCCTCATCTTAGTTTGATTACTGCTCCTGAAAGGCCATGTCTGGGAGATGATTGAAGATGCTCGGCCTCAGCTGGAGTCCTTCCACACGTGACCAGGCATGAAAAGGGTCCAAGGGTCAGATGGGGCATTGGCGCTTGTCCAGCGAGAATGCCATTGCAGAGTGGAACTCTGTGCCAGCAAGGCCATACATAAATTAGGCAGATAGGTGGCAGAGCAGGGGCGCACTTGTGCAGAGAAGGCGTAGGCGTCGCCCAGAAGCACATCAGCCTCGTCCATGACAATGGCCTGGCACTGGTGCAGCTTCAGGGTGCCTGCCTTGATATGCTCTCCAAGGCGGCCCGGCGTAGCAACCACCAAATCCACCCCCTCATCCAATGCCTCCTTCTGCGTCCTCCAAGGGAATCCACCTGTGCCCAGGCATACCTCCCAGCTTGTCCTCTGTCTGGCCGGAGACCACCGCATGTATAACAGAGCATACTTAACCCTGCCCTAGAGAGGCAACCATGAGATCCATTGCCATGGGACTATACCAAAATGGTTGGTTGTAAGGAGCAGTCTCAGCAGAAGAGCCCCTACCTGTGAGTACTATGCACCTGAAAGGCGCTCCCTTGGCCAGGCTACGCGCTACTGTGAGCACCTGCATGCCAGCCAATCGTGTGGGTGATGCGTCAAGGCGCTGAGAGTCCCTAGTAAGATGGTGAGCTCGTTTCCGAACCATGCGCAGAAGGAGATGCACCAGCATGCTGCACGGTGTGCATGAATGCTATCGTGGCATGCTTTTGTTCCGGGAGAACAGGCATACCTGTGCACAAAGCTCGGTGGTAGGAGCGAGCACAATGACGCGCGGGGAGTTGCGCATGGTGAGGCTGTTGCACTCGCTCTTCTCCTCCTCGCGCATGCGCTGCACCAGAGGCAGCAAGTACGCCAGCGTCTTCCCGCTCCCTGCACACCGGCCAGAGGTGATCCAACAAGAGCATCATTAGGTCTGCCAAGCAACGCCGGCTGCAGAAGAGTCAAGTTCAGGCATTGTCTGTAGGCTTTGTGCTAAAATGCTCAGGCAGGTGCAAGACAAGCTGACGGTCATTTATGCCAGCACTACTGGGCTGGGCTGATCATCATAGGACAGGGTTCCATATACAGCGGCAAAGTGTGTTTTTGGTGGCGCCTAGCTGATTCCGTGACTGCCTTGCAAAGCTGTCAGGAGATCTACAGGGGGTGCAGTCCACTGAGGTATATGCAACAAACCTGCATGGTCCGCCAAGACTACATAGTTGCTGTCTTCTGAGAGGGCCCGGTAAGCTGCCGCCTGGATGTGTGACGGCCTGCCGATGCCCATGCCCAGCAGGGCTTGCACCATCTCATCGCTTGCGCCTATGTCACGGAATGTGTCCTGCATCATATGTGCAGGGCTCAAGTCTATAGCTTGCATGCGGTGCTTTCAAGACCATCACTGGGGAGCCTTGGCACGCCTTCGTCTAAGTGGCAAAAGGCGACTTGGTTCCAGCCAGTGAAGTATGATGCTCGACAGAGGAGTGGGCCTCCATATACAAGATGGAAGGATGAGAGTGGTATTTCAGGTACTGGGGTATTTGGCAGGCAAGCAGGTCAACACATGCAGCACGGGTGAAGGTGCCAAACCTTGGTGAAGAATGTTGCTGTGCTGCCTGTGCCTCTCCTGACGATGGGGGTGCTAACATCTGCCTCAGGATACACCTGTCGTCCGGACCCTTTGGCGGCTGTCCCTTCTTCTGAGGCATGCCTTCTGCCCTGCACTTGACACTTATCTAGTAAGACCCAGGAAAATGACGTTTTGCCACAGATTCAGGATGTATGAGGATGACTGTGCGTATCCAGACTGCCATGTTGTGCTCAGGACGCTGTGCATTGGCGTTAGAAGGGTTGACCTACCTGATAGCTTCCATTCTGCCGGTCGTCATCCCGCTGTCTGTCCCTCTCTCTGCGGGGGCTGTGCCTGTCTGACTGTGATTGCTGCCTAGAGCCTGCACCCTGCTGCGCAGCCCTAGACTCCCTTTGGAACCTGCTGTCTGACCCTCTTGCGGCTCGGCCACCTCCAAATGACCCCTCAAAAGTTCTGCTGCTGTCAGCAGGCTGCTCCTCATCTCTGGAAGCTTGGCGGGGGCTGATGTTTCTCCTTTCCGCAGACCCCTCCCGTGCTGACTCATCCTGACCCATGCTCACCCTGCTTGAGGGCTTCTGACTGCTTCTTTCGCCATTTGGAGCTCTCTCGCTGCGTGAGCTGCTGGCAAACTCACCCTCAGCCTCCATGTCAAAGAGGACATCCCTCATGCTTTGCCTCAGCTCCTTTGTAGATGGCTCCGCTGCAGGGGCCTGACTCTCCCTGTCTGAATCTCTGCCCAAGTCTCTGCTAGAACTGGTCTTGAGTCCCAGAGCCTCACGCTGCTCTTGGAAGGCCCTCCTGCCTTCATGCACCTCTTTCCGCTGGTTCCTGAAGCCATCCTGCGAATGCCGAGCTGCAGGCTCCTTTCTGGGAGGCTGCTGGCTCTGCGCAGCCTCTGTGGGCTGTGGGCTCACTGGCTGCTGCTCGCTCCTGGCAGGTGTGTCCAGTGGGATGAAGATGGGAGGCTCAGAGCTGTCCTGCTGTGAGGGAGGGGCCCTCTTTGAGCGCGTCTGCCTTGCTGCCATCACGTGCAGAGCTCTCCGCTGACATGTGTGCCTGCATGGGACAACCTCTCACCTTGCAGCTACAGACAGCCTCACTGGGCAAACTTTCTGCGTTTTTCCAGAGGTGAGGCTGAGTTGGCCGAGTCAGAGTCAGACAGTGCTATAATTGATGCTCTTCTTAATACGTCCATAAAATGCACATTCCTCCTTATAGAAGCCTGATGTTCTTTCGAGCAGAGCACAGTGATAGAGTCCATAGCAGCCACACCCAATACGCAAAAAGTTTATTACTGGGCTGGAGGGCACCTGGGATGCTGCGCCAGGGAGCGCCAGCCTCCCCTAAGAGAAGTAAGAACGTCCATCTCAGGCTTGTACGAGAAGACCATGAGAAGTTTTGGCGTCACAGACTTAGAGTGGCATACAACAGTGTAGCAGGAGGAGCATGGGTGAATCACATCCGGCCTTGCGCCCTGGAAACACCATTGCGGCAGCTTGTTCAGCAGAAGCGTGCACTGGTAGTAGGAAAGGGCGCACAGCAGAAGACGAGCAAGGCAGCCGCATGACTGTCCCGAGGACAACGTAACGCGTAACAAAGACATAAACCTTCAGAAATGCCTACTTTACCACTGCAACAGAGGGTATTTGGTCTAGTGGTATGATTCCTGCTTTGGGTGCAGGAGGTCCCGAGTTCAATTCTCGGAATACCCCCTATCTTTTCCATCTTTGTTCTTCCTTTATCGTGCTTGGGCTTCTATCCTGCTATTACTGTACAGTATTGCCCACCTGCTTTTGCCCGACGCGCGGCACGGTGCCATTTAGTGAGCCTAGTCGCCATTGACCAAGGCATCTACATCTTGCCAACGCAGATCTTGTTGCTGAAGTACCTTGGAAACGCATGCAAGTATCCCCTAAGTGCTTCTCTGTGCAGTGCGAGCGACTTGCCTGTCAATGAGCATTCCAGCTGCACAATGTTCTCGCATCGTTCACATGTATTAGCTCTGTAAGTCACAGAAGTACTAGTACTGTGAGAGCGAACATGATTTGGAGCGTGTTGTCTTCCTCGCACCTAGTTAAGGACGTCCCTGTAGCATCACAAGGGGGTCAACCTCATCTTACAGCTACTGGGGTCAACTTTGCCTGCAAAAAGTCCAGCAGGGTAAGAACATTCCTCTGCATATCAAGTTTTCTCTGTCATGCTGAGCACAGGCAATGGTGTCGTGACAGAGGAACTTGGCTGCAGGCTTGGAGGCAAGCAAACTCGGCTGTGCCCTTATCACCGCATCACCAGCACAGCCTGCCGAGGACATGCAGAGCACTTGCTGCAGCAGCAGCAGCCCACGAGTCTGATCTCCTTGAGTCAGTCGAGGAAGCCGTTTCAGGCACCAGCTTTGATGTGGCAACAGCGATAGCGCTAGCAGGCTGTGCTTTTGAGAGCTACAATGAACCCAGGCGGGTCAGCGCTGAATTCCAGGAAAGGACCAGCAACGGCACAGTCACCACCTACATTGAGAGGTAGGGTTTATCTACACACACCGCGCATCTAGCGCAAAATCATCTGCACACACTCCACTCTCTGGGCCCGTCATGAGACTCATTCAGCGACGTCATGGCGTCGCAGGGAATTCCTTGCTAGCACCGTAGCTGGCATGTTCCAGATACATGTGGAGGGTGCCAAAAATCTTAGGGCTGGGGATGTAGGCCTTAGCCTCTTGCGCATGTACCAAGCGCCTGCACCATTAAGTGTGCATGCGTGAGTCATGTGCTCCACCCGCAAACATGAGCGTACCTGGAATTGCAGCGAGGCAACTTGGTATGAACATGACATGCTTTCCGTGCAGCTGTGGGGCACTAGCGACCCCTACTGTGTACTATCGCTTGGGGATGCAGAAGCAAGGACCAAGCACAGGGAAAGAACACTGCACCCAACTTGGCATGAGAGCCTGCAATTGTATGTTAGGTACACTCCCATCACATGTTTGACTTCAACACCAGCACATGCTACAACGTGGCAGGATTTCTCGCCAGGCTGACCACTCACAGAGTTGTAGATGTTTTTCGAAACTCAGTCAGAGGCTCTTACAAAGACAGCTGGATGCAATTTCTGTACTCATGCGTCGAGTCAACTTGTGTGCAGGCATCCAAGGGAAGACACACTTATGATTAGGGTGCTCGACATGGATAGCCTAAGCCAGGATGAACACCTAGGCGACACTGCAGTGTCATTGGAAGGACTCACGGATGGCAGCGAGCATACCTTGGACCTTCATTTAGATGACTCACAGCCCCCAGCTAGCATTCAGCTCAAGCTGCACTACCTGCCGTTTTCAGGTGAAACTTCATCCTACGCATCATGACTGTGACCAGATGTGTCCTTTGATTGGAATATATGCAGAGACCCGCATCCAAAGCCTCTTGTCCTGGCGCACGCATTGTGTAAACATAATAGGCTCTAGCGACTCAGCATTCTACAGACCTGACGCACAGGACCCTCAATGACATCAACTCTTTTGCAGAAGCTGTGGGGAACACTGAGGAGGCCGAGATGGGGGGACCAGCACGTGGCTCAGCTCTGGAGGGTCTCACTTCCAGCGCATGGAAGGAAATTGCAGAGATCACCGGGCGCACCGCAGACGAGCTGTACAACCCCTTGTGCTTCATCGAGAATGATGTCACCGACACACAGGTCCAGCCCTACAATTGTGACCCTATTACTTGACATGCGACAGTACAGGCCTTGCAGATACATGAAAGCATGGCCCTGTTAGTGTACACGGTGCTTGGAGCACAATTATGGCAGTGCGTGTCCCTGGCTCTGGATGTGAAGGTGCCTTCTGGCCACGTCAAAGAAATGTTGCTTGCGCTGAGCTCCCTCCTCAATGTAGGTGTGGTTGCTCTGGAACACAGCAGTGCGCAGCCTTGTGATTGCCTTCAGAGGCACAGAGCAGGTCAAGTGGAAGGACATGGTTACAGACCTGAGCTTTCAGCCTGCCCCCTTCAACCCTGAAAGGGTTTTTGACAGGAGTGACAGCGCCTCTCTAATGAGAGAAGAGGTGTGTACATGCCTGCCTGCTTGCTGCTGACACACGTCTTGGGAACACATAGCAGAACTATAACTTGTCGCTGTCCTTTTCCCAAGGCCAATTGCTGGCAAGTAATCTACAAACTCACCAGCAAGCCCTGTGCAACAGCATGGTATGGTGGTGGCGGAGAGGCGATTTTGCAAGCGCGTAATCGGCTGCTGATGCGCGGTGCTGTGCAGGATAAAAGAGGTCAGGAGTGGCATCAGCTAGCGCAGAGAGTGTTCCAAGACTTTGTTGGTTTTGGCAAGGCCTTGTCTGCCTCTGAGAAGCAGGACGTGGAAAAGGCAGCAAGCGCAGAGGCTTGGGTTCACATGGTAAGCCCTCCTTATACTATGCCTCTTACATCCGCAACCAAACCTTTGGCGGGCATGTTGTCAGGCGTCTGACATCATGTCAGCATTGACGGTGCTGCTGGCATGCAGGGTTTCCTGAAGGCCTATGACTCTGTACGTACCAAGGTGATGGCCATTGCTGATGAGGTATTTGGCAATGAGCCGCACAGGTGGCAGGCCTACGTCACAGGTCACTCGCTGGGTGGCGCTTTGGCAACCCTGTGCAGCTATGAGCTTGCCAATCGCAGGTATATAGAGTTTTTCATGACAGTGCCATACGCATATGCAATATGCATAGGCAATATGCAAGCTTCACTCTCTTAGTTGCTTCTATTGCGCACCTCTTGTGGCTGGGGAAGGTGGTAATGATGCATTGAGCTGCCCTGAAGTACACAGGAGCACCTTCCGGTCCGTCCCTGTCTGTGCTCTTTTCAGCAGCATGCAGTGAACCGTCAGTGCTGTGAGGCTCTGCCAGCAGGAGTTGTAGCTCAGCGTCTCGAACAGTGTAATGTAACAAACTGGCATGTCCACCTCCAAACTTTGACGTGGTGCTTCTCTGAGCTGCAGATATCGCAGTGCAAAGGGGCCGGGCATCACCATGTACAACTACGGGTCGCCACGGGTTGGGAACGCAGCCTTCGCTCAAGCATACAACCGCAGCATCCCCAACAGCTGGCGCATATCCAATAAGCTGGACGTGATACCCAGAGTCCCCCGGCTCATGGGGTACTCCCACATAGGCAACAGCTGCAGCGTCACCCCAGACGGCACCTGTGAAGTCAATGGTGAAGCCCCTCCCCTTTTGCTTAACCCAGTAGCCTCTGCATGAGTTGTACCCAGTAACCTCTGAATGAGTTGTACCCAGTAACCTCTGAATGAGTTGTACTCTGTCTCACCCTCGCTGATCGAGTACCTCTCAATGAGTTGTACCCAAAGGCATGCAGGTCCTCATGCGCTGTCAACAGGTCTGAGACACCGTGGAACATTCCACATCAGTCGCTGCTGCACATGTATCTAGGCCACAAGCCGGGTAAATGCTGTATGCGTGAGCGAGCATAGCGTGTGTGCGCAGACAAGAAGGTGGATGTGTTTGAGGAGGGTCACGGGCCAGAGGATGTGCTGCCTCTTTTGGCTCAGACAGCCATTCGTGCTGCTCGAGAGAAGGGCGAGGAGGACACAGCCGAGATACAGGCGCTCATCCAACACGAGGTGGACTTCATGCAGGTAGGCACTTGAATTGAGGCTGTCGCCAACAGGAGCTCCCCTCATTTATCTGAGAAGTCCATGATACAGGTGGCCACCAGTTTTTCTCAACAGCTTGAGCTTGAGAGGAACACACCTTGCAAATTCTCTAAGCAGCTCAGATAGCTCACATTCCCACACACTTTGTCATACTTCAGCCGGTATCGTCCAGATGCCACCCTAAGGCCTAATTAAGGCAGCCTGTGATAGTCCCTGGCAATTCTAGAGGAGCCAAGTAAACAGTAAGACACTCAAAGGCTTCTGTGCCCCGCAGACGCTGGTGACTGGAAGCGCGCTGACAGAGCACATGGAAGAATTCTACCTAGACACTCTGCGGGCTCTAGCTACCACTGAGGCGTCTGTTAAGAGCATAGCAGCCGAAGTGCAAGAGACTGCTGCTGAGAGTTGTTAAGAGAGGTCCAGAGGGCTTTGCTGCGGCATATCTGCTCTTGCCCTTCTGCACTCTCTGGAACAACAAATGCTCATATTGCAAGAGTGTAACATAGCAGTCCCAGGAAGAAGTGTTTCTGACAGTGCCACTGGGTGTTGAGCTTCACACCTTCCCTTTCCAATCTGGACACAAGCTGCCAAACAAGGCTGCATGCATCTCCGTGTCATCTTAAGCGGCCTTGACCCTGCTGCTGACTGTTCGAACCCCCAGGTTGCGCTTCAGCTTTCAACCTTCCATTTACCACCAGATCTGCAACAAGGCATCCGGGACTCAGCTCTCACATCATCAGGTTATCAACCTACCTGCTAGTGCAGCTCATATGCATGAAGCTTCCTTAATGAGCACCAGAAAGTACTGGCTTACAGTACAGCTTTCAGCTTTTGTGTGGCGCTATATACAATCACTTGATTGGATCAGAGCAGACTAAAACACTTCCGCCACACCAGGCTACCCAGATACTGAACCCCCTAAAATGGGAACATTCGCCTGGCTGAGGCAGATGTTGGCAAACTCAGCAACGCCAATCAGATGATTTTGCACACAAACGCTTGCGTTATATCTGAGCTCACCCTCTCTGCTGTGGGAAGGTCCAGGGACAGGAGCCTCTGTGTCAATCTCCTCCATACCATCGCTTGCTGATGCTGCTGTGCTTGGAGGCTCGTCTGCGTGGGCCTGAGTCTCCACTATTACAGATGACACCTCCACAATGGACCTCTTGGCCAGCTCTGCTGTCTCGTGTGATGCTACAGCGCTGTCCACTTTATCCTCGAGCAGGCTCATGTTGATGCTCACTCGCTCAAGCCTGTTGCAGATATGGAAACATTCGGTTTAGCAGGCAGTTTCTACAGCCAGCATGAGTGGTGCAAGGCAACCCCTCCACGAGACGATGGTTCTAGGCTTGGCTTGAAAGACGAGTGTCCTGCAACACGCACTGCCAGCTGCAGGGGACTCTAAGGTGTAGAGCGGTGCTAGTGGGATGCTGATACCTGCGGTCTATTCTGTGGATAGTGTGCTCGCAGGAAGCAGCCATATGGTTCAGAGCTTTTGTAGTACTAGCAACATACGTGTTGATCAGCGCCAACGTCTTTTGATCTGGGACGACAGGGACCCGGCCTGGAAGTGTGTCATCCTCTGAAGTCATGACACCTTCTCATAGGATACTGCCTTTGGGGAGGAACGTCAGGACCTACAGCAAGTCCATGACAACGTATGGCCCGTTCACAAGACGGTGTGACAATTGAAGGGCAATAGATTGCTCTAACTTTATTTCTGAAGAGAGGGGCGCATGTGGACCGCTTTCGGACGGTCAGGGCGTCTTCTGCACCAGAATTTACACTTCAGCTCGCACGTGCGTGCTTCGCTGTGCTTTGCTTGACATCACCCACGGACTTGGCGCCTCCTCTAACGAGTGCTGGCAGCGCGGCAGACTGATCCAAGAGAACACAAAGGCCTTATGGTGGTGTGCGGTGGTGAGGGGAGGTCAAGTGGTGCAGATACCTTACACTTGTGATGGCAGATCGCTCACGGATGGTTCCGTGTGACACCATCAATAACTGGCGTCATGTCAGGCGTGCTGCTATCCGATGTAAGTGGAACTGGTCTCTCTCGAGGTAGCCCAAAATGGTCAGAGCAGCAGAGCCTCAAGAGCTCGATATACATGCCTTGCTGCGGCTATTCGTTAGCAAGGTGCAGGATGGAGCACCAGCGACCTACGCAACGTTCAGGGAAACTTGGCAGGAGATGAAGTTCTCGTTCATATACGAGGTGAGAGCAGAGTTTTATGAGCTATACCTTCGTCACCTGTAGTGTTCAATTGGACCACCATGTCTCTGGCATCCCACAGGAGAGGATCTTGTAGAAGCTCATGATCTTCAGAAGTGTCAGAAACCGTCAAACCAGATAGACCATGCCAAGATGGTCATGGGCCTGCCTTGCAAATTACGGTGCTCTGAGGCAGTCTGGACTCCTTTGCAGGGCTGCAAAGAGCGACACCTCAGCCAGGACTACATCTCCTGGCTGCTGGCGGCTGCAGCCGACCACTTCTGGGCACCTTTGCCACAGGATCCCCGCAAAACGGCGTCTTTGCCAACTGCTGGTGCTACTGCACCTGCCGCCATAGATATCAGGGGGTCTGACAGCTCGGTGCAGGAGTTCCCTAGCATAGATGAGGCCGCTGAAGCCACAGACAGGTACAAATTTGTAGGCCAGATTGCCCTACCTTGTGGTCGTAATTCTGATCAGTTGCAGTCTCAAGATCACGAGCTGCCAGTCAGATTTAAGCTAATCAGCAGCGCATTGAGATACATCAGTCATCACAGTGTCCTGCAGGGGTCTGGTGACTGTACCGGAGGCTGCTGAAGTTTTTGAGTCCTATGGGCCAGGGCGCATGCCTGGCATACCAGAGATTCAATTGCGTCACACACTTGGCGGCCCAGATCTACAGCATGAGGCAGCTCTGCTTTCGCATCCCACCGACATGGCAGCTGGACCTTCAGGCCTGAGTCCTGCTGCTGCGACTGGACATCCCCAGACCATCCAGCTAGATGAGAGCAGCCTTCTGGCACTGCTCATGGACAATGATGAGATGGATGCGCTTGAGCCAGGTACGGACAAGGTCCTCCCTCATGCTGTATGATCACTTGCTGCTGTGCTGAGGCTGTTTGCCCATGACAAAATTCAAAATCTCGCCCTTGACAGCAAGCGCAGCTCAAGGTCCCTTGCTTGGCTGCAGATCAGCAGATCATGGCAGCGTTGGAGGCCCCATCAGGGAGTGGTGCGCCCACAGCTGCAGCACAGGACGGTGGCGATAGGCCGTCATTCGCACTGAAGGTAAACCTCCATACAAGAGCCCAGCACGCAGGGCTACTGATGACCTCCCCATGCATCTGATGTATACCTGATGTAAGTGTCACCAAGATCAGGCTCACCTCTTTACATACTTGCAGATCTGGACAGACATCTTGCCATGTGCAGGCAGGTGCGCTGTACACCATATACACCATCCACAAGACTCAGCCGGCGTACAAGGGCAGGCGTGTGAGGGCCTACCTCCCCGTCAGCAGCCTCCGAGCCATTGTTGACATGCTGCCTGAGGCCAGGCAGCAGCAGATCCCAGACATCCCGTCCATTGTGAAGTGCCTGGTCCAGGAGCAGGCCTTTGTCATAGGCGGCGTCAGGCGCCCGCCAGCTGGACACCAGATTGTCAGGGATGGCCCTGTCAGGTACACCTTTACATCACAAGCTACAGCCTAGAAGATTGCTGCCGCATTTCAGCCAGTTGAGAAGTACAGAAAACAATGACCACTTGTGGTGGATGTGAAGTACTGGAAACAGTCAGGAATTGCGCTGTCCTAGCATAGCTCGACAGGGATGGTGTCACTGCAGGATGGCCCAGGTCGACATGAGCGAGCGCAATGCCATGCAGCCGATGACGATGCGCCACCTGGCCAACACGCAGCTGGCCCTCCGGGAGCTCAAGCATGTGCAGCTGCTGTGCGACAGCTACAGCAAAGCGCAGCGCAGCGTGTTTGCCGCGGCCGACCCGGAGGACATGCCCCCGGTGAGCGGACCTCTTCACACATTGCATGGGATGGGTGCAATTGTGCAGGCATGTCAGAGGGCTCAGTTGGCTGGCTTTGCACAACTTCATGATCTGAGCTTTTCCTGGAGGCATTGCATTGTCAGCATGTGTCTGGTGTGGCGCTACAGAGGCGCCTCAAGCTCGATGTGTGCTGAAGAGCGTTGCATGAATGCAGAGCATTGCAGACCTGGGCATGGGAGAGCGCTTCAGGGACCTTGCGCGGCAGATCACGCTTGATGTTCATGGTGCGCTGTCAGGTGAGCTGCGCCAAACAACTCCGCTAGTCTGAGGGCTCCTGTGCGCCAACATCTCATGGGGCGCTGGAATATGCCCTCCCTGAAAATTTCTACTGAAAAGGGAAAGCCAGCCCTTAAGAGCAAAGACATCCTGTGCATCGCTCCTATGACTCTGTGTCACGGAGTGTGCAGTCCTGACAGTCTGTCTTGCATGTGCAGGAGCTGCATCGCCTCTTAGCAAAAAGCAGAAGCTGGCTGAACAGAAGGCAGCCCAGGCAGCAGCAGCTGAGGCTCAGAACGGCAACAGTCGGACAGTCCGCACCCAGTCCGCCAGCAAGCCTGCCGGGGGATTGCAGGTGCACTTACAAGATAGCTTCAGCGCTGGCATACTGGTCCTGCTTGCAAGACACTTGTCGTCATGCACACATCCTCATTGGTATAAACTTGTGGAAAGTCAGCATGCGCGATTTTAAACAAGCTGAAACGACAGGAGTCAGTGGCGCCATGGAGCCCATTGGAAGGAAGTGCTGAGCAATGAGTATCTGATCATCCCAGTGCCACTGAGATGGCTTTTGTCGGCAGGAGCTGAGCAGGACCTTGTGCATGCAGGCCGATCTCTCAGAAGTCACTCTGGGCGGCCTCCCGTCTATGGCCAAAGCTGTGGAGCGACAGAAAGGGCTTGAGCGGGCAGAGATCCTATCTAGGCAGCGGGAGTGGGCTGAGAGGGGGGCTCGGGCCCTTGCAGCTGCTGAGGACATGCCAGATGACCTGAGTCCACCTGGCAGGTAACTCGCAGGCATTTCCTTTCAGCGTGTCAAGGCTATTGGAGAGAGAGTCAGCCTGCCCCTTCTGATGGCTATGCTCAGGGTGTAAACCGTTGCCAAGCACCAATGTATAGGTGGAATGATTCAAAGGGTAGGCTCTGAGCGCTGTGCTTGCTTGCAGGCAAGGAGAGATGCCAGCGAGGGCGCCTGAAGGAGCAGGCGTAGCAGCTGTAGACAGCATGGAGAGCAATCCTCCTGCAGCAGGTGCAGCTGCAGCCGGGAACACAGGTCAGCAGGCTGAGCCATTTCAGCTTGCAGCTCCCATGGCAATGCCAGCACATGATCACAGCAGCATGGCACCTGGCAACGGCCATCTAGATGGCAGTGGTCAGTCAGATCCGGATAGACATGCCACTGCTGAAGACCTTGCTGGGAAGAGGACAGCTGCCCAAGCCCTTGCAAGCGCATTTGGTGAAGACAGCGATAGCAGTAGCATGGACAGTATGGACCATCATGACGCGCCTCTCGAGCAGTCTCATAAGCAGTCACAACCACCTGCTAGCCCACCAGGAAAGGGTGAACCTCTGCGTGGGGCGGGCAAGCAGAAGGTGGAATCCCCGAAGAAGCCTAGCACAAGAGGTGCAAGGAGCGGAGGTGAGGTGGACGCACACAAGGCGCCCACTGTGTCGAGGGCAAAGCGCAAGGCAGCAGCCGCAGAGGTGGCAGCAGAGCATGCAGAGAGTGCCAAGTCGCATAGAACGCCTGCCAAAGCATCCAAAGCGGCAAAGCGCAGCAGAGTGGGTCAAAGCCCTTGTCGAAAGAAGGAAAGCACAGGCAAGCCTGTGCTGGTGGCAGGAAGCAGGCGCAGCCAGAAGAAGGATGCGAAACCAGCAGTGAAGGCTAGTTGCGCCCAAGCAGGACCTGATGTTGACTGGAAGGCCTATGCTGATGCTCTAGATGTGAGATTGGCTGAGGCTGAAGCCCTCCTGGCTGACGACAGTGAGTGACGCTTTGGATTTGTTGGGTTCGTAAGAGAACTTGTCCACAGAGTCACACCCTGTGGCTGAAATACTGAGAGTTGCCATGTCCCATGCATCCGAGTGTACTGCACAAATACCGGCAATAGTCCATAATTTGTGGAGAGCGGCTGCTGTCATAAGGGAGGCCTATCGTCTCCAGTCAAGCTCATACTGTCTACTGCATATCGAGGTTAGCATCTTGCTGTCATCGGGGTGATGTCACCATGTGAGGGCACATGCCAGGCCTCCACCGTCTTTTCTGCTTCCAACGAAACTCTACACTGTCTCTGGCAGCATGCAGGCGTGCAGAGAATACGCCATAATGTAAGACATGCCTCAAGCGTCGAGGGGCAGCGATGGGAATACAGGGACTGCTACCATTGCTGAAGAGCATCACCACCCCCGATGTGCATGTCAAAAAGTGCGCTACCTGCTATTGCCTGTACTTTTCTACGTATTTCAACGTGTTTCTAAGACCTTGACTGTTGCTTGAGTCAGCCAGCATGGCGTGGCTCTTGTTGCATGTATGAAACAAGATGGCTGAGCCCACAGCAGTCCTCACCTAGACGTTCACAGGGTATATCATATCTCCTTGCTAAGTAGCAACGGCGCACGCAGATACGAGGGGCAGAAGGTTGCCGTGGATGCGTACGGATGGCTACACAAAGCAGCCTACTCCTGCAGCTATGAGCTGTGTGAAGGCATACATACAGACAGGTCTGTGATCGTGCTTTGCCTCGAAAGCCTCTTCTGCATGCCAAACAGTCTGCCTTCAGATGATCGTCTGGTGCCATGCAGGTTTGTGAGCTACTGCATGGGCAGAGTAGAGGTCATGAGAGCTGCTGGAGTGACTCCTGTCATCGTCTTTGATGGTGGCAGGCTTCCAATGAAGGCTGGCGAAGAGGAGAGTCGAGGCAGGTCAGTATAGCAGATGGCTTTTCTCCACAGCTCTGCAATGAACTTGAGCCAGACCTCTGCACTGTGCTGCACACTGCATTGCGTGATTGAAGAGTTTGACGCAGCTGTCGAAGTGCATCTCTGAATTTAATTGTGTCTCCTGCCACTTGTCAACCTTCGCAATGCTGCTGAGAGATTGTCATGATCTGACGGGATCACATGCTGCTCTGTGTTGCAGAGGGAGGAAAGACAATCTGGAGAAGGCACGTGCCCTGTGGAACTCTGGCAACACAGGGGCTGCATACGAGTGCTATCAGAAGGCTGTGGACATCAGCCCAACAACAGCCAAGCGCTTCATTGAGGTATCAGCCCTGACATACTTGTTGTGCTCAGGCCACGCATGTGTCCGCTGGGCAGATCTGCATGCATGCATGCATACTTGCGCATGCACAACCAACGTTTGATGCAAGCAAATGTGACAGAGTGTGAAGGATGATGCTGCAAGGTGAAAGGCTTTCGTGGTGCCCTGCAGGCACTGAAGGCAGAGGATGTGGAATATATTGTGGCGCCTTACGAGGCAGATGCCCAGATGGCTTACCTTGCTCTGAACGGCATGGTGCATGCGGTAAGCTTCACTTGAGCCATCCGAACAGTTGTTCCAGATCCCGTTGTTGTCAGATGCGAGGCGCTATTCTAGAGGCGCTGTGAATCTCGCATTTGCTGTCAGACCAGAGCTGCATACCTCTTTTCCTGGTAATGCATAGGTGACTGAGCATGTTTAGCTCATCACAGAGTGGGTTGTGCCACCAGGCACGCTGGCAGCAGACAGAGCTCGCTGCATGCTATGTCAAGTGTACACCCAGCATCTGAGCTTGGTTGAACCTGTACACAGGTGATCACTGAGGACTCGGATCTGCTGGCGTATGGGTGCCCGCACGTCCTGTTCAAGATGGACAAGACGGGCGTGGGCCAGGAGATCTGCATGGCGCGCCTGCCAGAGGCCAGGAACCCGAGCTTTGTGGGCTTCTCGCAGGACATGTTCCTGGAGGTACGCCCACAGCTATCAACGCCCCCAGCATTTCCTCACCCCGGCACAGAAGTTCTCCGAGCAACCTCAGATGCTTTCAGCTGTTTGTCATCTGCTTCTTAAAACTTTCTGGTAGCGGAGTGCCTGAAATCAAGCGAGACTCCGCTTGTAGCAGTGAGCAAAAGCATACCAGGCCCGCGCCATTTTGCACATAGTATCATCACACATACTCTTGTCAACCCTTCAGGAAGTCATTGGTGCACTCCAGCCTTCTACTTGTCATTATTAGAGGCTGCCTGAGCTGCAATTTGTCAGATCAGCACTGCTGAGACGTGCTGTGCTGCTTGCAGATGTGCATCTTGGCAGGATGTGACTTCCTAAAGGCGCTCAGCAAGATTGGCATCAAGAAGGCGCATGCGCACATCCGCAAATTCAAGACATTTGTGCGGGTATGCGGCTCTCCCTCCTGCACTATCCCTCACCCCTGCACCGCTTACACATCTACAATCTGAGATGTTGTATCAGCTGGACCCTTGACTTGACATGGCCCAAGCCTGCGCTGCTAACATATCTACAAACTGATATGTTACAGCAGCTGGACCCTTGCCATGACTCGATGCAGAGCGAGTGTGTTCTTGAGAGTCCAAGCGTGTCAAGCTGTGGCTGCAGGTCTGCAAGTACCTGCGCTTTTCTGGCGTGGCAGTGCCACAGGAGTACGAAGTGGGCTTCCAGAGAGCTCTCTGGACGTTCAGGTAAATCCTCCTGCTACGCACACCTGGCGCCCCTGTCACCGGATGCTTCAGAATCAGAGTTTAGTGGCAATGAGTGCTGGAGCACAAGGCTGATGGATGATCTAGTATAGCGTGCCATCTGGCCTGCTGACTGGAAATGTGCTCCTGATGGCTGCAGGCATCAGAGGGTGTGGTGCCCTGTGAAGCAGACGATGGTGCACCTGAGGGAGATCCCACCCTCCGGCCTGGCAGATGGGGTGCTGGTCATTGCAGCGCTGCCCTCCAAGGCAGAGGCCGAGCTGTCGTTTCTGGGCCCCACGCTGCCGGATGACGTGGCCAAGTCCATTGCTGAGGGTGACCCTTCAACACTGTTTCTTCAGTGCACAAACCTGAAGGACCTATGAAGCCCAGTGCTCCTGATCATTTGGCACCTGCTTGGTGCAGTGATTGTAAGTAATATCAAGGCTGCAGGATGGATTCCAGATGAGCACAAACTGTCAGACCTATCTGAGGACTGTCATGAGGCACCCACCAGCAGGAGCATGGCAATAGCTTGGCATGCAAAGTCTCAGCTCCCAAGCCTGACAGGCTGGGGGCTTAACAGCCAGGTATTGCCTTGCAGGAGACCTGGATCCCATCAGCAAGGCGCCATTCCCTGAGCTTCCCCCTGCAGGCGGCCTTGCAACAGACAGCTGCGCCTACCCGCTCCGAGGGGATGCGCTGTTCAATGCAGGACGAGCGAACAAGCAGAAGCCCGCAGGTGTGGGCTTGTAATCCTCTCTTCTGCGTGCAACAGCAGCCCGGCACCAGCACTCTAAGGGATGTACACCTGAAGGGCTAGAAAGGCATAGCCTGTGCTTGAAGAGTGCCTAGGCTTCAGACATAACCCTGTGCAACAGGTTCTGCATGTCAGAGCCTCAGCCGTATCAGTGAGATCTTGAATCACATGCAGGCCTCAAGAAGGACATCCCCATGCAGTCGAATGGCATAGCGCAGTACTTCAAGCGCTTCCCGAGCTGCGAGGCCGCCAAGAGAGGCTTTGCTGCGCCGCGGATGAGCGCCAAGAGCGCAGCTGATCTGGACAGCCCGCGCAGCGGCTCTGACGCTGAGAGCGAGCCTGCAGGGACACCCCGCGCCACATCCCCTGATGAGGTAGGGTTGTACATTGGCTCTCCTCCCGATCAAGCCCTAGGATTGCAGTATCTGTGCTGTCTGATATCCCTGACTGTCATGATCGCTGGACAGTGCGCCTGGACAACCACCAGATGGCTGCCACCGCATCTCTCAGGTGCAGTGGCCCACAATGCTGGAAATTGCTGCCAACAGATCGGAGCGCGCTTATGCATCGGCAGGGGACACCCTCAGCTACTGCTGGCTCCTGAGGCACATGTGCTTACTTGGATGCCGATCTTTGCAGAACGAGGAGGTGCACGAGACGCCCGCGCAGAGAGCAGCGCTTCACGGCATGAGCTGCAGCTCGCAGCCGGAAGGCCGAGGCACTGACCATGAGCCCTTCAGCCTGAGCCGATTTGCATGCGGTGCCCACCCAGGTATCTACCCCACCCTTCACCCTGCATGACGGCCATACAACGCACGCGGACCCTGCAGACAGCTCATCTAGCATGCCATGCAACAATCCTCAAGCAGCTTGGTATGCTGCATGTGGGCCTCAAGATCGCTACATGCCATGCAGGTGGCTACATCAGCGTGCCTGCCAAGATAGGAAAGGCGGCGCCAAGCACGCCAGCGTTTCTGGCAGCCGCCTCTGCGACGCCAGAAGCGCATCAGCCAGATCAGCAGGATGTTCACCTTCAGGCAGAGGAGCAGCCGTCCATGCAGCCGGAGGCCTCTTCAGGCACGCTGGACTTCACAGCCCCGGTGCAGGGGAGGGAGCAGAGTAGTGCAGTTGAGGGCAGGCCTTGGGCGCAAGCCTTCCTTGTAGAGGAGAGGCATGTCATCACAGAGCCCCTGCATCCAGGCAGCTGTGAGAAGGCTTTGCATGCCAGCTCAGAAGCCTCGCTGTACAGGCATCGCCTGCTGGATGAGCGACTCAACAGCAACAGCCTGTCAGGCATTGCAGAGCAGCAGAGGCTTCCGCCAGGCGGGAGTGTGCTAGCGCAGCTGCAGCAGGATTCTCAGGGAGATCTGGCAGCTGCACTGAGAGCAACCGCTGCCTGCACGCCTCTGCCCTCATGGCCGGGAGATGGCAGGCTGCACTCCCTGCGTCTGGATCCAGCAGGCGAGGTGGCTGCTGCTTCAGACTCAGCCGGTATTGACATGATCCCAGACACAGTCCAGAAACAGGACGCAGCCTTCCCTGACAGGGCAGAAGGAGCTCATGAGCTTTATAGCAGCAGCAAGAAGCAGACTCCTGCACTCAGGCGCAGCTTCATTCCTGACAGCTTGGACGACAATGAATACCACCTGCAGCCCCCATCAGCCCTGAAAGGCTTGCGAGATATGAGGTAAGCATGGCACCATACTGCTTGAGGTGCTCACGCAGTGCTGAAGTTGCAGAGCTTGTGCAGAATTATACAAACAAGCAGCACTACATGCCATCAAAATGAACATCTTTGAACAGGGTGTAGTGATACGTGTGTCTTCAAGGACCATAGTTCTTGCACATTGCATCAATATCTAACTCATCTCGGAGGCGCCTTACTGCAGCTAGGTACCAGTACAGGCTCTTGATAGAGCCACACCATGTGCAGGTCAGAGGAAGGCATGCCTGCCATGCTGGAGGGCAGTCCAGAGGCACCTGCATGGCTCAGGCCGGAGCCTGTGTCCGGGGAGCAGACCAGCCTGCCAGACCACTTCTTTGAGGGGCACGACATCTTGGCAGATCAGGACACACGGGAGACCGAGGCAGGGAGCTTCAGCGCAGCAGATCTGATGTGCAGCCCCTCTCGGGACAGAGCTGATTTCAGCATGCCCCTCAGCCCAGCATTGGAGAACGTCCAGTCTTCAGTGCCAGCCATGAGCACCCCCAGGGGCCGCACAAGGGGGGGACACATGCTGAGGTCAGCCTCAAAGCGCAGGCGCTCTGCTGCGCAGTCTGCATGCCGCCTGGACGAGGCTGACCTTCTTGCAGACATGGATGTGCAGAATGCAGCAGATGCGTCATGTGTCCTTGGCTTGACAGCGTCTCCGAAGGTAGACAGCATCATCAGTCCTCCCCGCAGATCACCCAGACTACATGCCTCAAGTTTTGCAGCATCCTCCCCTGTCAGAGACGGGAGAGCTAGTACAGGACTTGTAAGCCCCAGCAGGGTGCGAAGCATGACAGCTCAGCATCAGCCTAGCCCAGGGCCGGGCATTCTTGGGCAGCTGGCAGAGGAGCAGCTTGAGGAGGAACAGGCCTTGCAGAGGCTTGTGACACCCAGGAAGCACAGCAGTGAGCTGCCTGCCGCGCTCGGCAGCGGCAGAAAGGTGATGCAGGCGCTGCTGAGCGAGGAAGCTGAGCAGGCAGTTGCACTAGACCAGCTTCTGTCGCCAAGGAGGCGGCGTGCTGCAGCTACAACGGTTCTATGCAGCACGAGCAGAGCATCCTGTGGCCTGGGAAATGAGGCAGCCGATGACCCAATACCTTTGCGGCAGGACTCTCTTGCAGACCGGCATAACGACGACCCCTTCGCTGGTATGCGCCCCTTCCATCCCTACATCTCGGCCAGTCCTGTCGGGGCAAGTTGCCGATGGCAGCAGACATAGACGTCCATCTTCCTCATTCCATTCCTGAAGGCGTGTGAAGCTTGTGTGCCTATTCTCTGCAGGTGCCAGGCCTGGTAGTGCAGGGCAGCTGAGGAGCGCTGCCTCGCTGCTGCACACAGCAGGCTCAGGGCTGCTTGCAGCGGGCTGCAGGGAGGAGCATGGGCAGGCTGCGATCCCGCCTTCAGGGGTACCTGTTGAGCAGGACGGGTATGCCTCCTCGGCATCCTTACCTCTGATGCCTGTGACTGTCCTGGTCACTGAGCAATGACGACCAGAAATGCGCACGTTCTGGTCAGCATGTCAGCAATGCCCCTGACTCTGCTGATCCAGCTGCAGTGGTTGCTCATGCAAAGGGGCTTTCCGAGACGGCTCTGTCCATACGAGGAACTCCTGACCCAGCAACGAAGAGGACAGGCAAGCAGGGGCTGCTCAGACACGAGATTTGGGCACCTTGCAGGATGGCCCGAGGCGAGAGAAGTGCTCAGGAGACCTGCCCTGAAGAGAACTCAGAAAGCGATGGGGTAGGAGAGGGGGATTCCCAGGAAGGGGAGGACCAGGAGGGGACCTTTCACAGCCTGCGCCATGTGAAGCGCTATGCCAAGGAGGCATGCAGGGCCCTCGATGCTGCAGAGGCAGCTGTTGATGGGGCGCAGGCCCGCCCCAGGATGACTGCAGCCCTCCGCAGGTGGGGCCTCACATGATGCTCATGCAGTATATGTACTCATGATACAGCATACACTCCCGTGTTCTTGGGTTAGCGCTCTGCAGGCTTCACCATGGAAAAGGGCATGCATCAGATCACTGCGCGCCCTGCACTGGCGGCCCAACGAGCTAACATTCCTGCCCATGCCATGCTTACATCTCTTTTTTGTCTGGGCTGACCTCTGATAGGCGCCTGAGGCCGTTGCAGCACAGTGGAAACTGCAGCCTACTGAAAAGCACTCCTGCATGCCTTGCAGCTCAAAGGAGCTCCAGAAACCCTTTGCGCCGCCTCGAGCACGCGACCAGGCTGCTTCAAGGAAGCGCGGACTGCCAGCCCAGTCCAAGCTAGGAGCCACTGCCAAAGCTGGAGCAGCAGTCGCGCCCTTTGAGAAGTTTAGATGCAAGACCTAGCTGCCCTGGTGCTGAGAACCACCCAGTGGTACAACTGCGACCTGGCGATCAGCACAACCATACATAACATGTGACCACAGCAGAGCCCCTGCGGCGTGTATGCTGACTGATGTGATACAGCATGACCGTGCATGCCTATGATGATTTCTAGGGGCAAATGTTGGTGGTGCAACTCTGAACAGCTATCACTGCTCATCGTCCTCGTCATCATCATACATTGCCTCTTTCTTCTTGTCCACCACAGCAAAGATGTGCTTCTTCTCTATACCCTTGTCCTTGTACGTCTTCACTATGAGGTCTGCTGCTTTCTCCACAAAGTCTCCTTGTACCTGCGGGCAGCACTCAAGCTCACAGTGTTGCCAACACCTGGCAGCATGCCTATAGAAGACCGCCTGGAAACATGTGAAATGCCTTGATGCAGTGCATGCTGTCCCCAACACCATGCGTTTGGGCTGCAGACCGCATAGGTTGCATGGTGGCTGTGCGTGCCACTGTGATTGAGGCTGCTAGACTCTCACATGTATGCCCCAGGCTGCAGGTTGCCATCCTTGCAAGATACAGCAGGCCTCTCACATTGGCCTGGAGGCAAGGCTTGCGGAGCCCTCTGACAGATGAGGCATCTCTGGCGCTTAGTTGGCTTACCTCTACTTGGTCCTTCTCCATGGGGTTCTTTGTGATGCTTGCTCCGCTGGCAAACTTCTTGCCAAAGAGCTTTGCAGCTTCCGGTAGCTTCACGCCAAAGGTTTCCAGCCCTGCAGGACAGCCCATGCGATGAGCAGCATGTCGAAGCTTCACGGCCTCAGGACATCTGAGTTGCTGATGGGAAGCAAGAGGATGTGCAGTGCAAAGCTGTGAGCTGTTGAGATTGCACCTAGGATGGTTGTGACGCATTTCTTCCTGCTGCGTGTATTCGTCTCCAGGATGATTTCGTTCTTGGCTTTCTTCTTGACCTTGCCGCCAGGCAGCTGCTTCTCAATAACCTCTCCATGCTTGTCTTTCAAGGTAAGGTCCGAGAGAGCTCCTTCTGCCCCTGCTTGCTGTGATGCTTTCCACCTGTGCCAGGAAGCTTGATGAGGGCCAGCAGCATGGACTGAGATGTCCCAGTCAATACAAGACCCAGTGACTATAATGACTTCAAAAGCCTCACTTCTCAAAACACAACACATGCAGGGCGCACAACGATCTGCTGCACCCATCTACATATGAGCTTGCTGCTGACAGAAGCATGAACTTACTTCTTGTACTCCTCACTGTCTTTTGGCAGGTACTGATTGAACTCTGACGGGACCCCAGTGATGGGATCGTACTCAACTTTCACGGGCTGTAGGCTGGGTGCAGCAGAATCGGCCATCTAGGCGGCCTGCATTCACGGATCAGCCTGGGACCTGCACGGTGCTGCGAGCTGCAATAGGAAGGCTTGATGCCTATCAGCTGAGAATGTTTGTAAATGAAGCCATAGACTGTCAGAATGGAAATGTTTCCGCACTATATGCAACTTTGGTGGTGCATCGGTCAGGAACGCCACCTTTCGGAGAAGCCCATGCTGATCACATGACATTTTCGGAACAGCACGGTGCTCCTCACGCATTTCCGTCATTCTTCTTTTGCCTGCTGCTGCATCTCATATCGGGAGGTCAAGCAGGAGGCAGCATGACGTCCGCCTTGTCCGCGGCGCTGAAGAAGCCTGCGCTAGATCAGGGCGCCTCAAGTGCTCTTGCAGACAGCCTCAAGGCGCCGCAGAAGGCTGCGACATCCGGGGGATTCGACCTTTCGACAATTCCGCTTCCCCCTGCAGCTTTCCCGGGCCTCTACCATGATTCCAGCACTGGAGAGGACTATGTGGCTGACCTTGACAACTTGGCACTGAGCACAAGCATCGGGACGCAGTTCTCGGGGTCGTACAAGTCTCGCGTTGGGACGCCTGTGGTGAGTAACTTCCTCCTTAGATATCACAGCTTTGCCTAGTCCTCATACTGAGCGACAAGCATAGTCATGTGCGGTGCGTCTAGGGTTGCTGCATAGCAGTTTCCCAGACGCCTTGTGCTTCATCGGTGGAGCCATCACCGTCCACATCGATGTGTGGGATCAGAAAGGAATCCTCATTTTGCTTACAATCATGTAGTCAGGCATCTTCCGAATTGATAATGTTGCAGCAGTGTTCTTTGGGGCATGCTGAAGGCTTCAGAGCATAAGACAGCACTTGCAAAACCCCCTGCCTTGAGAGCTGGTTGGAAAGAGGCAAAGAATTGCTTCGTCCTGCAGGCTGATTTTGAACCCAACAGCAGGAAGTTGAGAGGCCATGAGCGGATTCCCGCCATCTACGAGTCTGAGGTATGCTCTTCTGCCCACACCTGATGTATATCACACACACATCTACTAAATCGTCTGCAGCACATGCACACTTTGTGCATCGCTCCATGCTGGCACTGAGGGACTGCATCTTCAATGCTTAGCAATTGCCGTGGCCATGGCCATACCCCTGAAGTTCTTAGGCAGAGGTTGGCTTCTGGGTACTGTGCGCAAGGACACATCTGACAGGCAAAGTGAGACAGGCTTGCAAAAGCCTTCTGACATCCCCTCGGAGCGGGTAGGCGCAGCTGTCTGTTGCAAGGCCGCCTGCAGGAGGGAGCTCAGGGAAGGGCGCCTTGCTGTTCCCTGGATGACCTTGGGACTGGGAACTCGGGCATCGTAGGAGGACTGGAGGCAATTGGACGGCATGGCAGCATGCGTGGGAGACTATCTGACTGGGAAGGCTTTGTAACATGTCCGTAACTGGGAATTTGGGTGTTGCAGGAGGACCGCAGGCGATGGGAGGACATGGCAGCATGCGTGGGAGACTACCTGACTGGGAAGGCTTTGTAGCACGTCCGTAACTGGGAATCTGGGACTTGCAGGAGGACCGCAGGCGATGGGAGGGCATGGGGCGGCCCAGCATCTCGGCCAACTTCTTCTCGCCCTCCATGTACGGCTCCCTGCCCAAGGCGCTGAGCCACGAGGAGCGCCTGTCCATCTCGCGCAACACCCCCGTCTCCGCCTCCCTGCGCGAAGTCCACGCCCGCACCCCCGTGAGCCTCCCTGCAGACTCATGCACATACTGAAGTATTGCCTGAGGAGCTTGAGTCAGCAGCTCGTATGTAGCACATGAGCTGGACCACCATTGCCTACCTTCAAACCCCTGCAGGGTTCTCTACACCTGCACAGCACTGACCCTGTGCACAAGCTCACGCATGGCTTGCTGTAACCCTGCAGCTCCCACTGCAGTTGTGAAGGCAGACATGCCTGTACGACCCGGGCGCATGGACGGTCTTCCCTGAGTGTGTGGGGTACACATTGGGGTGTATGTGATGGGCGGACTGGGCTGGTGCAGGCCAACGTGTCTGCGCCCACCAGGGCTGGCAGGGCGCTGAGGCGGTCGCTGCTGAAGGGCTGCGTGGTGGTCATCGTGGTGGCCGGCTACTCCGGGAAGCGCTTTGTGTACGAGCGGGCGCATGAGCTTGGCATCAGGTGCAGACCGCCCCTATCATATCCTGCACATCTGCCTGTTACCATGTTTATGTTGGCATTTTCCATCGCATTGACCCTTCTGTGCCTATTGAATAAGACTCAGGGTGGACTGCTGTCTGTGCGAACAGCAATTGTAATTGTTACTTGTCTGTAGATGGGATCAAGAAAGGGCCCCATGACTGGACACCACACCAAAGCAGGCAAGGACGTGCGCTGACGGGGACCCTTGTGCAGGCTGGTCATCATTGATGGGCCAGACAGCTGGGCAAAGGAGCTGGTGGATGAGAAGATCGTGGAGAAGTTCTACGGCATCGACTTCACGGACGAGAGCACCATCTTTGACAGATGCCTGGCCAAGATCAAAGAGGCCGAGTCAGTAAGCCCCGTCATCCAGACACTGAACACCCCAGCAACCTCTTCATCTGTATGATGTAGGAAAAGGCTGCAGTCATTTCGATAGCCGCCTTAGCGCCGGTTGTGCCTGCTCGGCGGATTCTGGAGAGTAACCTGCAAGCTTTTGCAGCGTTCACTATCCTACTGTGTTGGCCTTGGACATTTCCCTGACTGTTGGCAGAAATCATCTTGGGCTCTGGCCGAGCCATATTGGGACCTACAAGCTGACACTTGACGGGAAATACCAAGATCGCTGTTGTGATCGCAGGCCTTGGGGCAGTTGGATGGCGTGTGCAGTTTCTGGGAAGCTGCGCAGTCCCTGGTCGCCAGCCTGGCAGAGCGCCTGGGGCTGCACTCGCACACCCCTGAAGCCGTGGAGGCAGCCCGGGAAAAGCAGGCATGTCATAGTGCAACCTTGACTCTTTATATATAGGCTGGCCCCATGCTGCCTGCACCACATGCCTCATCTCCTTGGTCTGAGCCTGCAACCGCTCCAATCCCTATCTACCTCGAGGCGTTTCATGAGAATGCTGTGCACAGCCCTTAGATGTCAGAGAAGCAGCTGCGCAGGCAGCTGTCGTTGTTGCTGCTGCGCAGCTCGTGCTAGTCCTGGGATAAGCGGCAGCACTGCTACCGTTACTGCCATCCTGGGCACTGAGTCTTCAGCATGAGCATGTGTGCTGCGCTCCCTGCAGAACACGCGGTCGTGCATGAAGCGGGCCGGGCTGCCCACGCCTGCGAACCACCTGATCAGGTCGACGGCCGACGTCTCCAAAGCAGCAGAGGTGGTGGGCTTCCCGGCGGTCATCAAGCCCATCTCGGGCGCGGCCTCCGAGGGCGTTGTGCGCGTGGACTCCCTAGAGCAGCTGGAGAGGTATGTTCTCTCCCGTCACCAGCTCTGGCACAGCCTCTGGGCAGTTTGCCAGTGGCGCGAGCCTGAGCAGGCTCTGTGAGTGCTTTGTGCCTTCTGCTTCTAGTCAATCCAGCTGAACCTATGTTTTCTTAGGGATGCTGAGTGTGAGGTGGCTTGAAAAAAGCTTGTGGCCTGTAAATCATGTGTGAGATGTTGCAGACTTGGATCTGCAAAGTTAGTAGCGCAGGGGACTCGAATATCAAGCTGAAGGCAGCCCTTGTGCAGGGTATATGAGCGGGAGCGCAAGAAGATCAAAGCAAAGGCCATCGACTCAAACACCACAGCGCTGGATGAGGGCAAAGCAGAGGAAGAGGTAACCATCCTTTTCATGGCGTTCGCACCCCAGTACTGGGTTTATGTCACTTGCAGCTGTTATGGCATTTGTACCCCGCAGTGTGTGCATGTCACCAGCACCTGAGATAGGAGCGATCTCTGCACTCTTCCTCAGGCTTGAGATGCAGAGCAAGCATAGGTGCACATGTCAGGACTCATGGATAGGACTGACAGGAACCTTGGAGGATGAGGATCCGCAGTCAGTGCCTGACGCAAGGGAGAGGGTTGGGCCTGCATGAAGAGCTGGATCAGACAGTACACCAGCACCCAAGCAGAGGGAGCAAGCTCTGACAGCAGCACATGTCTTGACCTCTGCTAAGGGGTTTGCCTGACGGGTGAATAGCTAAACAGATGTTGAGGGTGTACCCAACGGGTGGGTGGCTGCATGCAGAGGCACAAAGGGCGAGCAGAGCTGACCTTCATGATGGAGCAGTACCTGGATGGCCCTGAGGTTGATGTGGACGTGGTGCTGAACTCGGAAGGGGACGTCGCGTATGGCAATGTCACAGACAACTGGCCCACCATCGAGCCCTACTTCAATGAGACAGGTACACCACATGCAGTGAATCTGCTTACCCTTTTAGGGGGTCACGTATGCAAGATGCTTGTCCCAGATGGCAGCAGGACATGTTCAGGGTAGAAATTCAGACCCTTATCATGTGGCTGGGTAGTGCTGATGCGCATATGAACTCTGCTTGGCATCCAGAGATGCCGTAACCTCTGTTACCTTCTCAGAGCAATTGTGAGACCTTGAGTGGCAGTGCCCTGCTCCATGCTAAGCTGTATCTTCATGACCGTCAGGCTGATAGACAGACTAACTGCAGTTTTTGGCATCTCTGACTGTGATAACATTGACAAGAATCCCCATAGGTGCCATTCCTTACATTGAGATTCCTGTTTGCAGGATCAAATTGCCCCAGCATCCTGCCCATGCATCAGCAACGGGAGCTCTGCCAGCTCAGTGTGGCAGCCGTCAAGTGCATGGGTTTCACTGTGGGGGTCTTCCATGTGGAGTGCAAGTACACCTCCAAGAATGGCCCTCAGCTCATTGAGGTAAGCTCCTTTAGTGGCGACGTTACCTTAACAGGCACCTGTGCTCACAGGTATATGGTGAGTTGATCGGACGCATTTGGTTAATGTCACGGTTGCTGCCCTCCCTACTTGTGAAGCAGGCTGCCGTATAACTTTGATGCTCCCTCTGTAAGAGGGTTGAACTAGCCAATGTCTGAAGCAGCGTGGCCATTGCAATGCGTGATTCTTTGTGCTGCGTGCCCAGTTTCCTCTGAGCAAGCCGCAATGTGGCTTGCATGGCAGGGAAAGACCCAACATGCGTTGGTGTAGAGGCATGAAGCAGCCTCAAACCAGGGATGTCGCATGCAGGTGAATGCACGCATGGGAGGCGGCCCTGTGTACGCCATGAACAACTTTGTGTGGGGCATCGATCTGGTGGAGGAGCAGTTCCTGGGCTCCTGCGGCATTCCCTCCCGCCCCTACATGGCCAAGAAGCCCGTCAAGTGCATAGCAGAGTTCTCCGTCAACGCGCAGAAGACCGGCACGCTGAAGAACGTCGACTGGGTGGATGTGAGCCCCCTCCCTGCAATCCCTCCTCAGCCACTGACCCCTTCTCAGGGTCTGCTTTGCCGGGCCTTGCTGCCAATCTTGTGCGCATCCTGCAACTAGGCATGGTGCTCTTTAAGGTTGACCAGCCTTGCTGATTGGGATGCTGTGCGCTGTGTTTTCTAGGACCCTGTGTGTTCTCGCTGAGGAGTGGGGCTGTTCCACCATGATGAGTGTGTACCAGCAGATCCTTGCAACATTGTTACCCCTTGCCATGAGCTGAGGGCTTTGCCTGCCCGGTGCAGAAGTTCCAGGGGGACCCGAAGATTGTGTACTGCCGAGCGCTCCAGGAGAAGGGAGCGCATGTGACATCTGTGGAGGATGGCCTGCCCACATGGGTCGCTGAGGTAACACCCTCATCAACTGATTGCCTTCCTGCAGCATGCGCTGTAGAAGCTGGTTTGTGTTATGCCCAAGAAAGGCCTGCCTGGGAGCTCAACAATCTACACAACTGTCACCCAAGGCGTTTGTCATAGGGACTCACTCACTGTCCTGTCTCTCTAGCACTACCTGCTGTGACTCTGCACAGAAGGGCTATCCTCAAAAGCATTCAAGGTGACTGTCAGGGGTTCCTCTCACGCATGGCTCCTGCCCTCTGCAGGTGATGGTGTGGGATGCCAATGTCAACAAAGCCATCTCACACGTTCTCGAGATCGAAAAGGACCTTCAGGCCAATATGAAGATTGAATAAGCTTAAGCTTGGAACTAGTGTGTAGCCAAACACTCACTGGGTGGTATTCAATCGGGGCATTGATCGCGGTGTTTATGTGGGTGAGATGAGAGGGGGAGCTTTGCAAAATTAGGCAGGGTTGGGTGGTTCCTCTCTGGCTGTGGCACCTTTGACAGGCAACAAGCCAATGGGATCTACACATGACAAGAATGGTAGAAAGACATACTTCAGCTTTCAGTGCTAGTAAGAGGTGAAGGACTTGGAGGGCTTGAGGCTGTTGTGCATACCCTTCTGCACTTGGTAAGCTGTGGGTATGCTTCTTTGATCAGACAGTCCACAACATCGATGTTATCCCAGCTTTACAGTGCCACTGTGACAGAGATGCATATAGATTGACTTGCACTTGACTAATGACATCTCCCAACGCGAATTGTGCTGACGCTTCTACCTGACAAAATCCTCCTCAATCTCGCATCCGCCCAAAAATCAACAGACAAGGCACATTCCAAAAATGCTGGATACACAAAATCCTGCCTCCATGGGTCCATCCTTTAAGCTACTGTCAATACCTTTGGCCAGGCATAACTGGAGCAGCATGATGCCCTGTGACACAACAGCAGCACCTGACCTTCATACTTTCCAGAAAAGCCCTGCACCTACACTGTTCCCCAAGGAATCCTTCATGGACCAGACTGCTGCACATTCCCGATTGACCAGGTGACAATCCTCAGCTGGCTGCAAGCTGACAGGGCAGATACTGTTCGCGCAAATCTGTACTCTATCAAGCTCACTGGGGAGACAGAGCAAAAGGCAGTTTAGCTGTGTAAAGCTGGCGTGAGATCAGTGCTCCAGGCAATGTCTCAGCCAAAGACAATGAACGGCATGCTGACTCGAGCCTGCTGCAGAGACTAGGCTGCCTTCCTCATCAGACTGGCTACTTCAGGCACTTCATGAAGTGATCTATATACTCAGTATGCTCTCAGAAGACAGTAGATGGCGTTTGACCTGTTGTCCATAGTGTCAAGCATTGTGCACGATTGGGAAACTGCCCCCGTGCAACACACTCGAATGGCTGTTGGACGGCCCTCATGACAAAGTGCGCAACATGCACTGTGCCCATCATGTGCTGTTGGCAGTCGTCTGGCAGGCTTCTGGAAACCCCCAACAGCTACAGCAGGCTGCGCTTCTGCCATTTGTTGCCTGCTGTTCACGCTGATCATGCTGCCTGTGCCTCAGTCACTCTTTGCCTGCTGCTCACACTGACCATTTTGCCTGTCACTCCTGTGAGCTCTAGGTGATCGCTCAAAATGCCTCTCGTGGCAGTATGCAGCAGGCGCCATCAAAGCAGGATATCCAGTGCGCCCAATACCTGACCCGCACTAGCTGACGCATGCTCGAGCACGTGCATATGTCAGCTTGTACGGGAGAGGCGCGCCCAAAATCGGAACACTCAGAAGTACACGCGTGCAACTCAGATCAGACAGCCTTGTCTGCAGCCGCCCTGTTTGTTGCAATGCCGTTTGGGTGCGTTGGAGTAGGTGTAGCGCTGGTTGCGGGGTCCCGGGAGTCTTTGTTGGCGCCATTTGCAGCACTCACGTGCGCAATCTCTTGGTGGATGCTCTTCTCGTTCTCCTGTTCGATGTTGCGCGGGCGGTACACTGCAACACCACATGTCACACGTGAGGTACAGCCCCCGTAACATTAGTTTGGAACCTATTTTGGCACGCTGCTCAGGGCAATATCATGAGTAGGCACTGCAAACACTGCAGGCCAGCATCGATTGAGAAAGGCTCTCTTAGATATCAGTGGCAGTAGCATGCAATTACACAGCTTATGCAAGCACACAGCTACGAGACCAACAGCATGGGGTGCATATGAGCTCTGGTGTACACAAAGGGTGTGCGGGAGGCTCACCAAACATCATGGCAGCTTCGACCAGGAACAGGCCCCCAAGCACTTGCATGCACGTCACGTAGCCGCCCCTGTTCACAAGCGCTCCCACAACATATGGACCGCAGAACCCACCAATGGCTCCTGCACACAAAGGGCAGCCTGTGGTGCCCCTCCTAAATGGTCCATGTACTGCCGCCCAGTAACGCGCTCCCAGAACGTGGCGCCAAACAATGGCAGGCAGGCATGGGCTGCCACTCGTGACGCCATGGCACTCAGTTTGCAGGCATCAGGTAGCTGCATAGGCAGGGAACCCACAGATGGCTACCAGAAATACGATCCCAAGCAACAGGGACTTTATGTGGCGGCCAGGTGAAGGCTGATGCTCATGACCTCTGTGACACTGGGACTGCAGGCGCTGAGGTAGATAGAAGGTAGAGGACTTACCAACACCATTGAAGATGGCCACACCCACAGCAGCTGCCTGCCCGTGCAGGAAGGTCTTGGGCCTGCACCGAGACCCCAGTCACCGTCAGCAAATGCCACACACACTGCTCGCATGATAGCCACCACGTGAAGGCAAGCTCAGAGCAATAGGAGGTGAACACCATGCGGTGCACGCTTCGAAGACACCAGTGGGTACAGTCAGTCGATGCACTGCAGCCCCCACGCGCAAGATTGTGCATGCAGACACATCGTGGGACTGGCGCACAGAGGCTCAGTGCAGAGGAGGGTCCCCTACCAACTCCACATAGGGCCGTGGGGCGCCCACACCCCAGTGGCAGCCACAATCAGGATGACATATCCGCCGATGGGGCTGCGCGCTATCGCTGACGGCACACACCTGCAGGCAGGAACATACTGAAATCTTGAGGCTCAGACTTTGTATGCCATGCAGATGACACACCACACCATCTGCAGAGCTGCCTGACCAGGAGCAGTGGATGTGTGCGTCTGACGCGCTATACCAGAGGATTGAATCTAGGCATCCAGCAAGGATCTCGGGATCTTCGGGCCAACACATGTCATCAAGCCCAAGGTGAGGCACCAGGACAGGAAGCTGGGTAAAAACTCACAGGAAGCAGATGCCGGCCACAAGCCCGGGAATGCCCGCGTGCAGGTTGCGCTCATTGTGGACCTTGGTCGAGTACGAGATCTGCGTCGGCAGAGCAAGCATGATGCTGGCAACTCTCTTCAAATGGGCCCCATTGAAGTACCAAGCATGCCTCCGCAGCTGCCCTTATTGCAGTGCAGGCACATCTGCTGGAGTGTGACAGAAAAGTCGCCCTTGCCACAACATACTGCGCAAGGCCATCTCTTGCCAATAAAAACCCCCCTACTGCTCCCACTTATGTCTTCCCATGTCAGGAGAGTGTGGCAGTAAGGGCGCTATGCTTATTGGCATGGCCACAGCGAGGCAACACAGTGTCCCAGAAAGAATGGCTGATACAGGTAGATGTCAGCAAACGACAGGGACTTCAACAGTGGCAACAGGCTCACCAGAATCATGCCGATGCCAACAGGCACCCACAGGACGGTGGAGATGAGGGCAATCTTGGCCGTCTGCCAGGCCTGGTCGTGCTGGGACAGGTGCGACTTGGGAGCCTTGCTGGCAAAGCTGTTGCCAAAAAAGACCGCCTCTGCACTGACAGCACATGCTGAGCTGCTGCAGGGGTGGCATTACATGTGAGAAGGATATCTCAGTACGCAACCATGTCACTGCGCTCATCACAGTGCCTGCCTCAATGGGCGAAAGGAAGAGGTGCCATGTGAAGAGGCGCAATCACATCATTTGGTTGGGAGACGTTGATACAGACAGAGGGTGCAGCTCACCAACAATCAGAGGGTTGAAGTAGACAATAGCTGTGATGCCGAACTGCATGATGGCGTACGCTACGGACACCCACATGAGCCTCAGGAAGTTCATCCCCCAGAATGGCGCTGCAGCAGCACAGACGCCCTTCAAACCCATTCCATCTCATGGGTTTCTCACGGGCAAAAGGCATGGATCCGCCTCGCACGGTGGAGCTTTACCTAACACCTTCCACAATCTCAGATCCTGTCCCCCGTAGCAACACAGGCCTGTGCTCGAGGTATCACATTGCAAAGTGTTGCACTTGATCAGGCTGTGACACACCACTGGCCCTAGAGCGACAGACTGGTGCCTTTTGAGTATGAATTTGATAGCTTGAGAGATAACTCAGAGATGGCATGACAAAGCAAGAAGAGCCCATCACCAGCTGCAGCCATCAGGCGAAGCACAACAGGATGCTATGTCACTTGCAGCCAGACTGACGTAACATGTATTTGTGGGAGAGACTCACCCCACCAGGCGCCTTGGTGCGGGTTGCGCTCCGAGGACAGCTTGTGCTGCGTGTCCTGGCGGTTCTGCAGCCACGTCCTCTCCTCCGGGGTCAGAAAGTGGGACTTTGCTGGAGACGGCGTCAGCAGAAACTGCAGCAAGGACGAGAACGTGTGGGCAAGCATCCCCAAGGTTGGTACTCACCGCTTCACAGCTTACATATGTCATCTGAAGTGGGATCACTCAGCAGAATTTGTCTTTGCAGGAATCATACCAAAGACCAAGTCCACATGACAGTGGGGATGCCCATACGAAAGCAGTCCGTGCCTGGATGCAAGTGTGAAAGTGCAGGAGAATTCTGGTGATCTGAGAACGAGGTGCGGTGCATGCTCACACATGATCCCTTGCGACCAGGCTGCCTCAGTTAGAATCTGGTGCTTGGTGCCACAGGGCAAAGACCAGCTAATAGCTGCTTGGAAAGGACCATGCCAGCAAAGGGCACCCTCTGCTGCGGGGAAGCCAGGGAGAGGTCTCACCTTGAGGAGGATACCATAGATGGAAGTGACAAGGCCCTCGATGATGAACAGCCACTGCCAGCCGCGCAGACCCCCCAGTCCGTCCATGTAGAGAAGCCCAGCAGCAAGAGGCGCCCCTATGACCTGTGCCACACCAGTCGGTTCATCAGACACACTACCTGCATCCTCTGACTGGATTGACAGGCTAGCCTTTAGTCACACTCAATAGACTTCCACCCCGAAGGCCAGCTCCAAGACTTACACCTTCAATCACATGCCAGCCCTCAGAATTTCTGACGGGGTTGGCAGTGTCTGGGACAGCTATCAGCGATTTCTTTGGGTGTCAGGATGGCTAGACATGGGCATGTGAAGGAAGTCAAAGGGGCAAGGCTGTCTACATCCTGGAGAACTCACGTTGCTGAGGGCGGTGGAGGATGCCACAGAGGCATAGCCAAAGGCGATCTCTGCACTGTTGAAGAACTGCGTGTGGCACCACGCAAGGCTCAGCTCAAGCATGCTGGTGCAGCAGTGAGCATGCTACCACATTCCAGACCCCAAGCATGGACAATGGCTGCGTCATGTGCAGGCAGACGTCTGTGCAAGCTCAAGGCCGGTGCGGTCTTATACATGCTCACCTGTGCGAGGTGGTACCAGCTTCCTGGGAAGCAGCCAGCTTCAAAGGCTCCCAGCAAAAAGCGCACTGCACCACGCACAGTCCTCAGTCTCATTGCTTCGGGCCTGACATGGTCCGGGACCTAGCAATGCTGACTTCAAGGCATGATACGCCGCCATGCTCCTGCAGTGAAGCCTCAAGGCGCAGGCACTCAAGGGGCAGGGGAGGATGTACGTGGCAGGCTACTCACTGACATAGAAGGTGGCCTTGGTCTTCATGGCGGCGGTGGATGCAGCTACAATGCCCCAGCAGAAGATGAGGAGGCCCAGCCATGTGGGCGCTCCCACCTTTGTGATGACAAGGTTACTAGGCACCTGGAATATCAGGTACCCCAGAGAGAAGATGCCTGCAACAGCAGTCTTCATGACTCTGCATGCCAGTCCCCCAATAGCCCACCCAAGCATGACAATTCTCAAGGCCCGGCGCTCATGCATGCGCCAGAGTGTGTAGCTGCTGAAGAGTTTGGGCATTGAATGCACTGCCAACACAGTAAGAGGGCGTGTGTTGTTCACTTGCCTGCACCGAGTCCATACTCTTCATCATTCAGGTGCAGGTCTCCTCTGAATTGCAGGGCCCCATAGGAGACGTTGGACCTGTCAATGTACGTCAAGCATGTCTGCGCGGCAGATATCTGTCACTTCCCATTGGCCATCCATGTGCTCAGCTTCTGAGAAAGCAGTTGCATAGCACTGCTGCTATATCATGAAATACACGTGCTGAAGCCCTACCGTGATGAACAGAAACGGAATGATCCATCTGAATGACTTGTTGATTGCCCTAGTCGTATCGACGCCCTGCAACACAGGCTGAACAGGTTAGCCCTTCCCGCTGAGCAGGAACAATGGAGACTCCAGCAGCACACCAACGGCTGCACAGGAATGTTTAGACTGCTGAATGCTGACGTCCTCGGTCTTAGCACCAAAACATGCCACTGTAATATAGAAATGCATGTATCGCGTCAGAGAGTCTGCTGATGGTGGGCCTGACGTGATGTAGATGGACGCGCTCGGGGCACACAGCGCAGCGCAGAGCAAGAACTCGATATCTGAATCCTCATCCCGGACGAGATAAAGTAATACAATAGCAGATTGCCACTATGTTCTGGTCAAAGTAAAGGTAGCCCTATAAGATGCAATCCCCGGTACTGCTTACGCAGCATCCCGTAAAAGAGCTTGCCCAAAGCGGCTGTGTTTGCCAGAACTGCGTTTCCGAACTTACCTCGGGTGGTACGGAGATGGAGACGTCTCCATCAGCTTTCCCCATTGCGCGGCGCCAGGGGCTCTTTGCTATGCCTGCGCTCTTGTACTCCCAAAGGGTGCAGCCTTCCAAAGGTTGACCCCCTGCTGTAAATGCTTGCTTAGAAGTATTGGGGCACCTCTTTCAATTGCGTTCCCAAGAAAGACGGCTGATGGGCGATCGATTGTGTGCGATCTCCATTTATGTCATCCAGGTCAGCATCCCCGTGACTCAGGCTGCGCGTAGAATTGCAAGAGAGGCAGATGTCAGCAATTGCAAGCGATCGTATGCTTGAGATACGAGCTTAGCTTGCCTGCAATGCAGTCAATGCCCGAGCAGGTCTGCGCAGCTGTCTTGGGAAAGTGTCGTGTACATATACTGGGGAGTCACCACAATGGTGTTCGGCAAGACAACACCAAGCAGCCGTCACCAAGTGCCATATAATATGTGTAGTACCTGCTCAGGTGTCAGCGGGTAGACGCGCTGTGGCAGGACAGGTCACCCCGCTGTATCTGCAAGCATGCCCAACAAGCAAGACGAGCATATGCAGATGTCGGCGCTGCAGCGTTGCAGGACACTTGGAATATATCCGCTGAGTAGCAAGGCCTTAGCTGCAGTTATGAAGGACACCGAAGGTCTGCTACGCCATGCTTCATGGCACGGCAGCTCACCGCATGACACGCTAGAAAAGCCCGTTTACTATCTGTCGTTTGGGCATTGGCATCGATGGTCCTGGTTTTACATGCCATCAATGTCGTGCGGCCTCTTTCCGTAAACCTGAAAGCATCACCTCTTGCTACAAGGCACTGAACATGCTGTGGGCTGGCCATGGCATAAAAGGACCCTGCTAACAAGGACAAAGCTCAGCAGGCTGCTATGAGTGCTGCTCCTACGGCAGAAGCAGCATGGCATAGCACCATCAGATATCCATCTCCAGCTTATCCCCTGATCAAGAGGTAGCAGATGCACAAATTCAGCTCTGAGTGAGATTATCTCCACATGGGTACCCACCACAGAGGTGCCAGGCACGGGTGCCGCAAACAATACCGGCCCATGCCTAGCAGCTGAGAATACAGACCCATCATACTGCAAGAGCCCGGAAAATTGTGCCGCTGTCACAGTGTCTTGCGATGATGGGCCCTTGTGTGAATGCAAAAGCTGTGCAAACTATGATGCAGATTAGCGGCAGCCTCGGTCAGCTTCAGGACATCATGCACATGGCCTTGCAGCCAGGCGCATGCAGATCTCTATTGACACAGCCCACTAGAGAGAATATCACAGCGATAGCAGCTTTCCAGCGCTTGGATTCATCATCATTCAGCTAGATGGATGCTGGATCTAGCTTTATGCATAGCACTCATAAATCCCAAAAGAGTGGCAGGGAGTTATAGGCATGATAGCTACATCGTGTTGCATGCCAATATCGCAGCGAGCTGATGGCTTGCACTAATGCGTGTGCTGTGGCAAGCACATGGCCCTTGTTAAGCAGCGAGCCTCCTCTGAAATTCCCTGCTCCTCCATCATGGGGGAGTGATTACCACAAGGATGCACCCCCTAGTTGCTCCACCTATTATAAGGTTGCACATTGGTAGGCGTCATGTCATGTCGCAAGGGTTAGTTGAAGGGCATGTGCGTTGGCCTTTCAAGCCTGACAAATGTGCCAGCGGTTTGCTTCCTGACATCGACACGCAGACCACTAGCAAGGGCGCGAGCGACCTTCCTTTCACATTCACTAAGCATATGCGCGGACTTGCTGTAATCATCTCAGAGGCTCTTGCTGCTGTCGAGAAGAAGAGATTGCATTGCGCCATTGTTGCACTGAATACTTGCTTGTCAAGCGCCAGGCGTTCAATACGTTTGCACCCTGGCAACCGATTCCTCATTTCCCACCATCATGGAATGCATATTGTGCTTCTCATTTAGCTGCTGATGTAACACACTTTGTGTTGCATCGGCATGGTTGGGAAGACTCCTATATGCATGTGTGATTGGCATAGCGTGCACCATCCCATCATACAGCCAGGGTTGTAGCTATAGCCTACTACATGCAACGTCGGCATCTTGTTGGAGGCTAGTGTGCAATACATGAGCATCTTCTGCGTTGGGCCAGCGCAAGATGCTATGTGCTGTCTGTCAATAATACGTCAGCCGGCTTTGAAGTAAGGAGAGCATCACTCAGCTGCTCGTCTAGCATTCCCTGTTCTCATACTATAAGTTCCCCTACCAGTGATTGGCAGCAATGCCTGCACACCTTACTTGGCTTGCAGACACACTGTCTTGGCAAGGCTGAGAACACCCCGGAGTCATGCGCATTATCAAGCATGAAAGCATGCGTAGCTACCGATAGGACTCACCATGTTCTTTGAGCATCTCCAAATCAGTGAAGTGCGACATGACTGGTTCATTATCAAAATTGCATCCTATGTGCCTCAACTTGGATCAAGCCTTGAAGACAAGGCGTGCTAATGAGATGTATACCTTCATGGCTGCTACAAGGTCTATGATTTGCCACTGCGAGCCTTGCACATTTTGTGAGAGAGAGCTTCCTTCTTCATCAAGGTGACGATGTCAAAGCACTTGCCACTGTAGCAGAGCAAGCCAGCAGTGTGTCGAGTCCGAGTATGCAAGCTAGAGCATCCACGGCCGCAGTATTCCCTTTCAGGACCAGAGTATCTACAAAGCAGTCGTCGAGCGTAACGGTTGTGCCTGCATCACCCGCCGGCAAAAAGGTGCCACTGCATCCAGGAACGGGTACCCCACCAAGAGTGCCTGAGATGGTGATGCTCTGGCCGGTGGTGTCTGGCTGGCTCACATAGAGGGAGATGACCTTGATGGCCCCATTGTTGTTGGTGAAAATTGCGAAGGTATTAGTTGCCAGGGCATCGGCCGTATAAGCCAGGTAGTTGGAGCTGGAGGAGGCGTATCCTGTGGATGCCCCATTGATATACGTGAATTGTTCATCAACAAGAAAAAACCCGTCACCTCCTAGGGTACTACCAGGGGTGAAGAGCAGTCCGTGGTATGTGAACGAATTCCCATTGGGGAAAGCGGTGAAGTCGCCGGGTCCTGGTGAGGGATACCCGCCCACGGTGGACTCATCAAAGTACAGCATCACAGGTGCCTGGAAGCAGCCGAACAGCGGGTCTGTGGTAGCCCCCGTGGCGCCCGTACCTCCGGTGAGGCCTGCACGGTTCAGCAAGGTTTCAAGGTACCTTTGCGTTACGGCTGGCGTTCTAATCTGAGCTGCTCTGGTCACATCCTCGGGCGATCCACCAAGCATGTGCACAACATGCTGCGTACTACCACGCCTGCTTCCATGCACGGTCTGGCCCCTGTCCAGCTTTGCATCAGCTGGGTGTTGGTTCACACGGTTTATCACAAGCGTGGAGCCCAAGCCTTGCTCTACAAAGTACTTCTTGTCTTTGCTCTGAGGCTTGTTTACTAAACTGGTAGGCGTTTGGTGACAGGCATGCCTGCAGCGTCACATAGGGCCAATTTCTTGGCAAACCATGAAACTTGCTTAGCAGGTCCTTTGTGATCACCACAGACACATGCCCATCCTTGCCTCCAAGTTTGGTGTGTGCAGTGCACTGGCGGCAGAATTCTGATGACATTGCAACGCACATCCCAGGACGGGGTCTGTGTTGGGACTGGGGTGTAGGCAGGCGCAATGTCTATTGGACGGACCTGTGAAGCCTGTGGCTCCTGTGGATCCTGTGAGGCTCGTGGCTCCCGTCTGGCCCGTGGCTCCTGTCACGCCGGTGGCTCCTATGAAGCCTGCATGTGCGCGATACTTGGTGCATCCTCAACTCTGGCACTCCCGGCTCAGCTGAAGTCATCAATAATGCCAATGATAAGCAACCTGAAGTGCAGAGGGAGACTAGTGTGCAGACATGCAACGGACCTGTGAAGCCAGTGGCTCCCGTGATGCCAGTGATTCCCGTCAAACCTGCACAGAGAGAGTACCTTACGCACACCACCCTGACTACAACACCCACAAACCCAGAGCACATGGCACTTACAAGGCCTTTGAAGCAGAATTGGAGGGTTTGCAAGTGCAAGGATATTAGGCAGGCGCAAAGAGAGAGCCACATGTGAAGCCACGAGATGCACCTGTCAGGCCAGTGGCTCCTTTGAAGCCGGTGGTTCCTGTCAGCCCTGAAGACAGAGCACCACGGTGAGGGCAATCTTTCCGCGCATATGGCAATAGCATCCATGCTGATCTCAATAGGAGGGTTTGCAGGGGCAGAGAGGCATGGCATGTTCAGATTGGACAACTGAGGTGAAGGGGCACACCTGTGAGGCCAGTATCTCCTGTGATGCCTGTGATACCCCTCAGACCTGCAGGGACCATAAGTGGTCACTTTTGCTATCACGGCGACCAACTGGCCTTGACATTGAAATGCCCCCTATGTAACTTACATTGAAGGCAAGACAAGCAGTAGTGTGGTTGTCGCAATAGCAAGTGCATGTTTTCAGCTGGCTTAAGTGATATGCCTTGTGAGAGCGAGGAATTCCACCTGTGAAGCCGGTGAACCCAGTAAGGCCTTGGACCCCTGTGAGGCCTGTGGCGCCTGTGTTGCCTAGGAGGCACAAAAGGCTGTCAGGGCTGTGATAGCACCTATACCGGATGTGGGCACCTCTCACAACCAATGCGGCTGCTGTGGAGGTTGACCAGTTGCATGAGCGAGATGTGGGTAAGAGAAGTCAGACGCACCTGTGGCGCCCATTGTTCCGTTGAGGCCTGCAGATCCTATATTGCCTGTGGCCCCAATGACACCTGCAGCGACATCAACTTGCTCCTCTCGTTCCATGGCCAGCAGGCACACACATATGCAACGACATTCCAGTCATTGCTTAATGCTAGGCAAGCCATGGCATGGCCCACATTCCATGTATATATGTGCTTGGCTTCCGTCGGATCAATCGTCATCTATGTAGAATGACACACACCCATTGTCCCATTGATGCCATTCAGCCCGTTGGTGCCATTATATCCCTGCACAAGATGGGAAGATATGACCACGCCAACATCCTTTGAAGAGTAGAGCCCTATGTACAAACACCATGCTACCGTCACCGAAGACATGCTAGACAGGGTAGATTGCCTACCGGCGTCAGCGAGTTGACCTTGCCAAAGAGAGTGTTGATCAGTGCTGTAGTCTCAGCCTTGTACTCTGCAATCTCAGCCTTGACATTCTGTACCTCCCCATGGTTAGCTGGCAGGGCTCTGCCTATCTTAATTGCCGCGGCCCCTGTGACATTGTCATAGAGGTTCTCGGGACCTCTCAGTGTTCCTGCAGCATGCTCGACCTCAGTGATCTTTCTGGACAGCTGTCAAGGCAGGAAACGTGGCACGCTTGGGTGTCTCTACTTCACACCTTGGAATTCAGCCTGCCCGGTCAAGAGAGGCGCCAGTGTAACGAGGAGACGCAGGTGTCGAGCAAGCGCCTTCATATTGCAGTAGTTCAGCGGCCTGGGCACATAAAGTAGGCATCACGCCACAACAGGATGTGATATCTGAGGCACTGCAAATTTTCACAATCAACCGGTGCCTTGTCACTGACATGTAGTCCTTACAAGCTGAGTACTGATTGGCAACACCAATCGTATAATCTCAACTATAGAGACTCTCATATTCGCGCTGTTGCAGTGCTCTGGCGACCTTCTGCTCCAGCGT
Organism: Coccomyxa sp. LA000219; assembly: GCA_000812005.1. NCBI lineage: Eukaryota > Viridiplantae > Chlorophyta > Trebouxiophyceae > Coccomyxaceae > Coccomyxa > Coccomyxa sp. LA000219. The sequence continues at coordinate 1,436,499 of KN714656.1, forward strand.
TCATGGAGGCTGTTCAAAGGTATATCTTTGCTTTGCAACCACCCGACATGCTAGGCAGCGAAGCACATGTGGATGTCCGAGCCACGAGTCCCTTGAAAGCGTCAGTGTGGAGCTCCCACCCACCGATGTTGGTTCAGCACGACCGCCAAGCAGCGCCCTTTCAGGTGGACCTTTCGCACAAACGCAGCAAGCGGTCAACACGGACGCCGCAGGCCTGCGTATCCCGCAAATCATATTCAATAGATTGCAATGAGTACGGCGCAATGTTGCGTGTCCATACCGGATGTACACACAAGCAAATTTCCTTCCAAAGGTCCTAACATTATGGGATTGTCTCTTCTGGTAGAATGGGTCCTGACGACCAGAGACAGCCCACCTTTACATTCCACATGCAAGGTGTATGGGTGTGCCTGCAGGTGTGGTGTGAGCTGCTCAGTAAAATCATGTCTTCCTCATATTTGGGCGGGCTCAGGGTGTCACCACTATGACCCTGTAGGGTTAGGTGTGAGGTGTCCTATCTTTGTTGCAGTACACATGAAAGGCTGATACAGGGTGCAATTCTGCTGGTCATGGGCCGCGACCGCAAAAGATGCACTCTGATAACACGATGCGATACATGTAGTCATACGGTGTTCAGTGGGAGGCACGGGCGCTTGGTCCCTGATGGGGCAAGCACAGATGATCATACTGGTTCATTCGCCTTATGTTTCACAAGTGGCAGGCGCAATTGGACTAGCCATGCGGCTGAAGCCGATTTGCAACCTGCTCACTGCGTAGGCAGACCTCAGAAATAGATCAGTGTTCTTTGCTTTCACAGGCATCTCACCTTTTGGCCCTCAGCTTCACTTGCCAGTCACCTCTACCATCTTTGTCCTCGGGACCAAAAGTAGGCAGCTCCCTGTTTTGATGAGCCGTTTTTTGAGCATACAGCATGAGCTTCTGCGGACACTATTCTTTGGCAAGGAGGTTGCCACAGCCGGGCTCTGCAATAAGAACAGTCAACATGCTCTCGGCAGCCAATCATGTGCAAAGGACTTCCATCATCATGATGAGACGGCCAGGTGCATGCAGACATTTAAGAGAGCGTAAGATGGGAGATCACAGCAGCATCAGCCTCCCAGGATTGGATCTACTATACTATAGTAGCGCAGATGCTTCTCACGACAAGTGGCATGAATCAAGCAGGCATGCCATGAGTGCGAGCAACCCTACTCTTGCATGGCAGCGTTGCAATAAGCAGGCTCCCATTGGTGCACTGGCAGAGATGCTGGGCCAGATTTTGGTCCCGTTGACGGAGTCAGTTGAAACGGTCTCATGCACCAAGCATGCAAAGTCAGACACACAACAAGCTGAGACTTACAAGTATGCACGTTCAGGTGCACTTTGGCTGCATAGTGATAGTACTTTGCTTGTTAGGGAGCCTGGAAAGCATAGCAGCATTTGCTCAGTCAGCGCTTGGGGCCTCACAGGCAGTCAAAGGGACCTCCTTGCCGGCTGCTCCTTGGCGGATGGAAAGAGACCTAGCAACAAGAGGCGCACGAAATACACTGCCGTAGTCCTTGGCGTATTCCCTGACAGCTGCCGGGAGCATGCCAAGATGTACTTTAGCAACCGGCTCGGCTACTTAGCCAGTGCATATGATGTGATTGTATTGCAGGTCGGGAGCTATATCTAAGGTACGCCTCTATTGGTGGCAAGGGTGAGGCACTTCTGCATGGCCATTCATTTGCTCATATGTAAATCATACTTATTTGCTCCGCCGGCACCGCTATATACTCAACTTAAGCAAGCTAGAAGGGTGCCGGCCAAATTGCGCCCTACCTTGGCAGCGCGTCCTCAATGGCTCGAGCTGGGCAATCAAAAGCCGTCACAGACGGTCCCTGCCGTGCAAAGATCTGCCCAATATAGTTTACAAGGACACATTGTCAGTATCACCTATGGAAGGACGGATCTCTGTGCGTTCTCTAAGGTAATGCTGTAAGTGCATTAATCGTTGTAGCAGCGCATGCCACCAGTGTGTCAATTCCTACCGTGTGGCTTGCAGATGATGGACCAGCTGTGTTTCCCGCCAGAACAAAAGTGTCTGCAATACAATTGCTGAGGTTGACGGCTATGCCTACATGATCTGCTGGGGTGAAGGTGCCACCGCACCCGGGTACATCTGCTCCGGCAAGGGTGCCTGAAGTGGTGATGCTTTGGCCAGCTGCACCTGGCTGACTGACAAACAAAGAGATGACCATGATAGCCCCCGTGCTGCCCGTGGATATTGTGATGATATCCTCTTGCGCTGAGAACGAGATGAGTTGAGCATCGAGATTATTGGGGGATGACGAGACGGATCCTGCGTCTGGGTAACCGGAGGCCAAGATACGGTCCTGATTGACCAAGTAAATGTTCCCCAAGGGTGGGGTGCTGAAGGTAAGCCCATGATATGTGAAGGGATTATCCAAGGTGCTGATGCCACCACTGGCCGGTGAGGCTGCCCCGCCCACACTGCTCTCATCAAAGTTTAGCGTCACAGGTGCCTGGAGGCAGCCAGACGCCAAGCCCGTGGCTCCCGTGGGACCTAAGACTCCCGTGAGGCCTGCATAGTCACGGCAGATTCCTCTCTTCCGCACTCTGATATTATGTGCGTCTCTTTAGCAATGCACCCGGCAGCACGGAGATGGTGGCAGGGGTGGGCACGTGCAGTTTGAAGGTGCTAGAGATACCCGTCAAGCCGGCAGAGCCGGTATAGCCAGTGAATCCTGTGAAGCCGGTGGCTCCCGTGAGACCAGTCGCTCCTGTGGAGCCTGCGCATAGTAGTGGCTTTCATTTTGCTGCAAAAGGCTGTTGCACATTAGAGACTGCATGCTCTGGTTGCTGCCGCAGCAGATTCACATACTTGCAGGTGCAAACAGAGACAAGTACGCCAGGAAGCGCAACAAACCTGTGAACCCAGAGTCTCCTGTGAGGCCGGTGTACCCTCTCAATCCTGTGAACACAGCATGTAGAGCCGTCATGGCCAGCCCTTTACACGTAGGGCAAATCGCAGACCGACCATCTAAAGTGCAAAGTCTTGCGGTAAGGACAATCGAGGCAGCAAGCAAGTAACAAAAAGGCACACCAGTAAGGCCGGTTCCTCCAGTGACGCCTGTGTATCCTGTTGCCCCTATAGATACAACATGCTGTTAGCAATACCGTGATGGCAACCAGGCCACCTGAAGTTGCTGCACTTATCCACTTCCTAGAGCAAAGGCAAGTGCTTGCAAATGCGGAGCGGGTGGTGTCTGCGGAGCGGACACGATGTGAAGGTGAGAGACACACCTGGGAGGCCTTCAATTCCTGTGATGCCAGTGATTCCCGTGAACCCTGCAAGGCCCGGATGCTCTGAGGTGCGTCATGATGGCGATCATCACCATGGGACTCAAAAGCTATCTGAACAGTGGTGGAGCTACAGCAGCAATGCAGGGGCTTCTGGCTGGCGGTAGATAAGACGACACATGAGATCACGAGGAAACACCTGTCAGGCCTATAAAACCAGTAAGGCCGGTAAATCCTGTGACGCCTGTAGCTCCCGTGATGCCTGGGAGCAGGCAAGGCTGTGAGCTCCGGTATTTGAGCAACGTGCAACACAGGCTGTACCTCGCATCTGAAGATGGGCTCTCAGCTTGACACGTGCAGGTTCATGCAACATTTCTGAGCAAGAGCACGCACCTGTGAGGCCCATGGATCCAGTAAGGCCTGCTGAACCTGTGGCGCCTTCAGCTCCAGTGACGCCTACAGTCACATGCCGTTCTTGGCTGCATCGCATGTAAGGAGACAGAGTAAGAAGGCTGTGTTGTGTGCGACTTGTGGCCTGGACCATCTGTATGGCTGCACCGACATCACTCTAGTCTGAGCGTCAGTGAATCCCATGGAAGCGCACCCATTGTCCCATTGATGCCATTCAGGCCATTGGTGCCATTGTATCCCTGCATAGAACATACAGAATTGCATTCTCTCAATGATTTGGTTGCATGCGCGTCTTCTGCTGATGTCAAATGGAATCAAACCAAGGCCTGCCAGAGAGAAAAACCTACCGGGGTCAGTGAGTTGACCTCGCCCACAAGACTATTGATCAAGATGGTTGTCTCGGTCTTGTAATCTGCAAGCTCGGCCTCAAGATCATGCACCTCGCCTTTACTAGCAGGGAGGATTCTTCCAGCAGTGCTCACTACGCCCGTGGTAAGGTTACTGTAGAGATCCTCTGCTCGGTGTCAGTGGTATTCGCGTGGATCGCGGCAATGTATCTTAGCAGAGCAAGAATGTGGGGCCTGCTTCAGGCTATCACTGATAGGCTGGCGGCTCCGCACCTTGAGCTTGCGCTCCTCCGGCTCAGAGAAGCAACACTGTAAGGGTGAGCCGGAAAATCGGAGCGAACAGCTTCATACTGCGATACAGCGGCGGCCTGGGCAGTGAATTTACCATCAAATCATAACATGAAGGAGGGGTGACTCACTCCAGGAGGTCAAGAGATTGCCTCGTCAGCGAGCAACACGGCAGACGTATGTATCGATTGAAGAATGACGAGCACATAATTCATTAACATCCACAACAAAGGCTCCTTCACTCCGGCCGGGTGCAGAAAGATGCTCTGTGGACCTTCTGGGCCAGCCTACGTAAGTGGGTGCTTCACTATGCAGCCGTGACACGCACGGTGAGACAAGGCTCATGTATACCTCAGCCACGCGTCTGTTGATACGTATCTCGCAGTTGCAATCAGCCCTGTTCAGCACGACCACCAGGTAGCGCCCTTTCAGGAGATGCTTCTGCAGAAACGGGTCGAGCTGCCAGCACAGACTCCTCTCACCTACCTACTCCACAAAACCTCGATCAGCACTGCGCAGAGACGCTTGCCGTGTGTAGGATGCGTGCAAGCACTGCTTGTGGCATATGCTTACATAATGATCCAGGGATGGCTGTCTTCATTTGTATGCAGAATCATGAGCAGGCCAAGGCAAGGTTTTATGGGCTATACCTTCACAGTATGCATCCGTCCGCCGGTAATGGTGTGAGCTGCTCTGTCTGATCATGCACACTTCATAAGTGGGCGGGCTTAGGAACTTCACGACCCTATAGGGTTCAGGTGTGCGGCGTTCCTGTCTCTGTCACGCTTCATCATCGGCTATCGTCGTCGATCTAGACTCAGACGACAACAAGATGAGCTCATAGACATACCGTGAAGCAAAACGTGATTGTTGCCGGGAGCACACGGGAACTGAAATCTTCCCTGAAATACCGCCATCCACTCAATTCAGGCACATCTTTACACCATGCAGCCAAATTGACTTCTGTCTGTTACCCATCCTCATTGTCATTGCATAGAAAGACCATACGTACGACAGGATATCACAGGAGGTCTCACGGGCAATCTGCCTGCAACTTGCTTGCCTCACTGAGGGAGGTTAACCACTCAATCATACACCCAAGGATCTTCAGCTTCGCAGGCAGCTCAGTTCGAGTTGAGCCTTGAGAGGCCTGGCTCTTTACATCTCCATGATGGCAGGGCTTTCTTGGGGTTCCTCAGGGTGCAGCTCCCTTTTTTCTTGTGCCACCTAGGCAGCAGTGCTCTATGCGTGGGATTGATGTTCACTCTCATTAATGATAATTATTGAACTTATCAGCTTTAGCGTACAACATCTCAGGCTCCACCTTGACACAGACCATATCCTATACCCCTACAAGCTCATATTGCCACGAGAGCCGTGACTGCCCTACACAATAGAACCCGCAATCTGCGCCCGCGCCAAATTCCTCGCCAATGCAAGCTGTACCGCTGAGACCTCCTGACGCCCGCATGCCTTGTCTTGCGCAGCAACGGCAACCTGCAAGCATTATGACATAGCTTAGGCGTGAATCTGTGCTGGCTAGACCATGCCTATCTGCCAGCTGCTGTTGCTGTGGTGTATTGCAGAGACCTCGGGCCCCTTAGTAAGTCCAACATGAGGCGGTCACACTATGCTTGCACTGCTGCGAGCAAGATCAGGTGCATGAGGAAGGACACCTGGAGATGGGCAAGCAGCTTGGATGTGTCCTTGGCGCTGAATAGCGGGGGCAGCTCCTGGCGCTCCATTAGCGGGATAGCCTGGTACAGAATGGGAACTTTGCTGCTCTCTGGTAGCATGCTGTTGGACAGGAGGCGCAGCACTGACTTAGCAGCGCTGTCATGCTCCACCGACGCCTGCAAGCCATGCTCAAATGTGTTGCTGGGAGCCCCTGCATGCAAGCTCTGGGAGTAATATTGCAACAACAGTGAGTACCACCAGGAAAGCCTGACCACGCAAGATGGGACTTGTTTGGCAGACCGCCTGCTAAAAAGGCCGTCTACGGTGGGCGCTAGCATTGAAAGGAAAAATCCTGACTAGAAGATGGTGCTCATGTGTACCTGCTGCTCTGCCTTCAGCAGGCAAAGGTAGCTCCTGATGAGAGCCAGCACGCCATTTTGCTGCTCCGCGTCAGCCTCACCAGCTGCCGCCAGGAACTGCAGGTCCTTAAGCGTGGCTTCTAGCTCATCTGCATGACTTGAGACTATAAAGGGGCACTCAATGGCATACGCCATATTAGCAAATGCTTGTCAGGCATGGATCCCGTCACTTACAGGTGGCAGAAGTCATCAATGCCGAGATGGTGCACAACCACCAGTCACTTACCCTGCTCAGAGGTCATGTGCAGAGCCTGTACAATACACAAAGGCTAGCAGGCAGCACGCACTGATCCCAACAGGTCTTAAAAGTTGCCAGCTGGTGAGTGTGCTAGACAGCACGTGACAGCATGCAAGCTCCTCCCATACCACTCACATGTACAGTGAGAGATTACCTGGCCAAGCAGCAGTAGAAGGCTGAGATGCATGTTCTGCTATCCTGACTGCAAGCTGCTGCCCCAGGGGCGCCAGCGCCTGCTCGCTGGCGCAGCTGCCCAGCCAGCGCAGCGCGCATGCCAAGTGCCCCTGCTGCAGGCGCGCCATGCCAATGCGCTGGCAGATGCTTTCCTTCACCTCTGGCAGAGAGAAGCGCTCACATACCTGTGCCATGACCAGGTACTTGCCTTCAGCAAGATGTGTCGTAGGAAAGGTGTGAAGCGCTTGCACAGCTATACAACAAGCAAGGTGGTCCAATTCAGCGATATGTGTCAGTGGTGACTGCATCTTGTACAGCCAGTAAGGCGCCTCATTACTGGCACGCTGTCAGCAATTTTTGAAATCCAATGAGGTCAGGAGTCTCACACCCTCTCTGTCAGGGCTACGAGCATAGTGAAGGTATAGTTGCAGGATATACATGGGTGGCTTGCCTGCAAGGCTTTCATGGCCATCCTCTCTGAGCTGCTGGCCAGGGGCAGCCCTTCAAGGAGCCTGATGAGGCTGCTCCTGCCATGCACAGGGCACCAGGCCAGGTACTCTGCAGCGAGAGGCCAGGTCTGCTGGGAGGCCCCTACCGACTCTGCATACTCCAGTGTGTAGAACTCCAACTGCACGTATGCACATGTTCAGTCAGGCCCGGAGCCGTTGTCAACATTATCTGTCCGGGCACATGTTTCGTAAATAGCGCCTGCACAGCCTCTGCACAGAGTAACGATGATAAACATGCCAGAAGCGGGTGGCCAAGGTGCTTGGCGCAGCTTTTGGAGCAGTGCAGACAATGCAGGTGCTGGGATGTTGTCACAGCGGCTCGGGTAGCCAGCCTGGTCATGGCCATTGCATTCAGGAGGCCTGGCAAGGACTACAGCGGCAGGGCGCCACGCTCTAGGAATTCTTGTCAAGGGGAGGAAGTTGTATATTGTAGCAGTTCCTGAAGCCTATCGGCTTCCGGGGCCCTCGCTTTTCAGGGTGCATCTGTAGTACTTCACCGTACTCTCCGCAAGGGCTGATCGCCCTTTGGCAACGACAAGGGATGAAATCTCTTCAAAGCATCCCTTGGATCCCTCTAGAGCAGTCTACCAGACCTGAAGATGAGGTGTGAGAGGAACAGGGGAGTTGACCTGGTCAGAGCCAAAGTGCTCCAGGGGCCTGGCCAGCACTGCAGCGGAAGAATGGCGCGACACGAGAAGGGATGAGATCTCTTCAAAGCATCCCTTGGATCCCTCTAGAGCAGTCTACCAGACCTGGAGATGAGGTGTGAGAGGGGCAAGGGCGCTGACCTGGTCAGAGCCGAAGTGGTCCAGGGGCCTGGCCAGCACTGCAGCGCCAGGATGGCGCGCCAGGAGCGGGGGCAGGTGCGCCATGAACCAGCGGCTGAAGGAGGCGCTGCAGGTCTGCAGCAGGCCCTGCAGATTCTGCTGCCCCACTGCCTGCACAGTGCACCGCCATGTTGCGCAACCTCTGCTCTTCACATGCACTGATACCACCCAGGGAACTACCCATGGCACTACAACTTGCCCCTATGTTAGCCACAACGATGATGGCAACAACAGTATGAATGCCAGACACGAGCATTCAGAGCTCTGCCTGCAGATGGTGTCATCAGCTCCTGAATCAGCTCTTCCTGGCATGATGTACAGCATGCAATACATATGCACAGAGTTCAGGTGCGGCATTGTACCTGCAAGATACCGTCCAGGACAAGCAGCAGCTCCACAGATCCATTGTCCTTCTCCTTCATGCTCCGGGCCATGAGGGTTGCCAGGTCGGCCTCTGACTGCAATCCTGCACATGCACTTGCGTCATGTGAGAAGACACTCACCCAATCAACCCCTCGGGGCCTAACATTCCCACTCCTGCTCTAGGGACTCCCTCATCCTGAGGCTGATTCTGTTGCTTCTGCTGAGAATGTGGACACGTCCTTGTGCAGTCCAAGGCCACCGATACGAGCAGTCAGCCAGATGTCTCCAGGACTATTGCAAGCACAGGAGTATAAATATAGCGAAAGGCATGAGGGTCAGGTGGCAGACCTGGGAACTTGTGCAGAGCCTGCGCTGCCATGAGCTCCAGCCAGGTGCGCGCTGCAGCTTTGTGGCTGGCCTCGGAGCCCTCCAGGATGCTCAGCAGCGTGTGCACGCCCTCCGCAGTGGACCTGTTGGCTGCAGCAGCGCCTGCCCACAGCTGCTGGTCCAGCAGCAGCTCCCTCACCTGCCCTTGCCACGCTCGCCTGAACACAGCTCAGCTTTCAAACACATTGCAAGTGTGAGCCGCTGACTGCGTCCAAGCTCTGCTTACTCACATGACAGCCAGCAGTACGGCAAACAGGCCACGTCCTCCAGGTACACAACGAAACTGGAGATGTGAGCTACTGACAGCTGTCAAGCTTTGCCTACTCGAACGCCAGGCCAGTCTGGCATACCATGTTCTTTAGCAGGTCCTAGGGTCGCTTCAACAGTTTCAGGTGGAAAGGATAAGGGCCGTGATAGCCAGAGACAAGATTTTCAGGCCCCTCAGCCCTGGGACCTCACCTGTGGTCCATGAAGACTTGCAGATCATCAAAGGTCTGTAGGGAAGGATCTCCATCCTGAGGCGGCTTGTAATGCGGCATTCGCCTAAGTAGGAGAACTGCTGCTTCCAGGATGGACACCTGCATCAGAAGACGTATCGTTTGCATCCGATGCACTTCAATGTAGAGTCACTCTGCCTTGCAATACCACATCCTTTGTGACGTGGTGTAGGCTGCACATCTTTGAATGGGGAGCCTGCTGGACCACCTTCAGAGATCTGCGGAACAGCAGGTCCAGAGTGCCAGCAACATGATGTGCAATTCAAGTCTACTTGGGAAGCATTGACGGCGCATACCAGGGACTGCATCTTCTCGTCGCGGTCCACAGCATGCGCATGCCACCACACAGGCTGCAGGCCCAGGAGACCCACAGCATCTTCCAGCCAACCCAAAGCCACTAGCCTGTGCACCACCTGGACACGGCAGTTCAGCTAACCCACAGGATATGAGCCTCTGCAGCGCAATGCCTTTGATCCAGGGAGTCCTGTCAAAGCCAAGAGGTGCCACCAGACTGTGCGCCACCCAGCTTGGAACCACAGACAACTTTCGATGTGCATCACATATATTCTGAAGTGTTCAATGCCTGGTCTTTTCAACCTTCCAAGATAGACAGGGCATGAACGGGAAAGCTGCCGCCTTGATTGTGCGACATGAGACTGCTTGCTGCGGATAACGAGCTCATGCACCATTCTCTGGCTCAATGAGGTATGAACAGAGACAGCGCACCGGCCAGTATTGTGCTTCAGAGGCTGCTGACTCAGCGTTGTGCAGCTCCTCCACCTGTTCGGGCAGGGAGGGCCCAGCCACCTGGCCCTCTGACGTGGACGGCGTAGTCAGCACCCGCGCATGCTTCTGCATCCACTGCACCAACGCCTGCGTGTGAAGAGTTCTCAGTCCCAGACCACCCCAGCAATTGACAGCTGCTGGCTAAATCCTCGCCAGGGCCAGGAGGGGAGGTTTTGACCCGCTCAGGGCTCATGTCAAGGGCTAGGTATCTCAAGTCACACCTCATCCGGCAGAAAAAGTTTTGAGTGCAGGAGCAATGTCAGCATCGGGGACATGAGAGGTCTACCTCCGCAATGGATGTCTGAGAGGTCTGTTGTTGCACATACATCAGGCTGAGGAAGTCCCATGTGGCTGCTTCCTGCGGCTGGCCATACTCCTCTGCCTGAGCTAGCCTGCGGAGAAGCAGCATCCATCGTAAATAAGATTGCAAGGAGGAAATGTACCAGGGTTCAGAGGTTGACAGCTGTGACTCTGCTGCAAAGGACATCAGTGTTGCATGCTGGGCAGTGGTGGCCTTACCCTTGTGACGCTATGACAGCGCTGATGCTATCTGCGTATTCCTGTATCTGCTGCATTGTCGCAGCCTGACCACCTGTGCATGCATAACTGAACCGTACAGTCACAGGTGGCGAGATTGTGACGATGCACAGCTGCGCAACCTCAGATAGCTGGTGCTGTTTAAGAAGCCAGTGTGTATGCAGAGCCAGACTGTACAGTCACACTGAGGTCATGACCAGCACTAGCTATGAGAGGCTGCACAGGAGTGCGGAGCAGAACAGCTTTGCATCTGAGGCAGCAACTAAAAGGCGCACCTTGCTGCTGCCTGCTTGTCTGCAGCGCCTTGTATGCCGGCAAAGAGTCATAGGCTACTCTCCTGGATGATGCAGGCAAAGACCCCCTGCATCATGCAGCATGAGAGATCACTGTCTGGCAATCACCATGCACCTGATGAGTATGAGCTTGAAGTAAAACATAAGTCTGTGGAAGACGCACCATCTGATGCTGGAGACGGTCTGAAAGCCGGCCGAAGGCTCCGCAGTCCCCTGAGAAGCATTTATTTCCACGGGGCATGCAAGCAGGCTGTTGCCTGGGCCCCATGACAGGTGCAGACGTGATGTCGTTGAGCACGGGATAGGCACGGTTGAAGTCTCTTCTTCTGACATTGTCACAATCTGTATGGAGCTCTAGTGTGCATGCGTGCCAAAGCTGCCCGATGATGGCGCAGAGCTAGGGGTATGCATTGGCTGCCGATGACCACCATCAGCTCAGGACATGACGAGAGCTGGTATAATTAATCTCAAAAGCTATCAAGGCTCCACTGATACTCTCATTTGCTGTCCACAAGGGCAGCAAGGTGCAGCTTCAAGCATTAGCTTCCCCCTCAAAGGCAGCTTCCCTCTGCTTGCAGGCAGCTGCTAGATCCGCAACCCCATCAAGACAACAGCATACCTTAATCCTACTGCATACAAGACGTTAGAATAGTGGAAGATGTCAGGATTGTGAATCTTTGCAGGAGCACATCAACATTTCCGAACCTCTGTCATCTTGTCGTGTGCCAAGTGAATGTGGGGAGGGAAGCCTGAGGCAGCAGGCGTATCTGGTCGCATAGGGACACGTAAAGACAGAAGTGCATGTGGAAATGACGGCGCCTATTAAGCTTTGCAGAAGACACTTCCTCTGAGGAGACCTCTCATGCTTATAAGCTCGAGATGAAGCGGGAAGGATGCGAAGCCTTGTTGCTGTTCTGCACGTTTGCCAGACTAGCAGCAGGCTTCTGGAAGGAAGATGGAGGTATGATGCCTGCGCTAGGCTGCAACTTGTTGCACAATTTAAGCAGCAGAGAACAGATGAGATGCTAAGGCGTCATGCTCGAGCTTGCAGGTTTGCCAAGCGAGATGGTCTGCTTGGGTGCCCTCACCGTGCTCTGTCTTGTCCAAGAGCTCAGCACCATCAGAAATAGGCAAAGTAAGTCAGCTGGCTGAGTTGCCCATATTCTACTGGGATGTCTCACAGTCATCCCCTCTCCTGGCCTGATGCTTGTCAGGCCTTCCAACACTCCCGCTCTATGTCTGAGCGTGGCATGCTTCTTCAGGGTATGGGTACATCACAAGGAGGGCCGACTCTGAGGGAGTAGCTTTGGGCGCCCTGTCCCTTCCCTGGGCATGTGCAGGCTTGATTCTGATGGGATGGCGCTATGCTGTGGACACAGGTCAGTAGACCCACGCTCGCCTTAGACACCCATGCTCCTCCCCAGATCTATGGACATAGGTCAATTGTCCTGGAAGAATTTTTCAGCTGAGCACGAGCAGAGATCAGGAACATGATAGGGTGCTGTGCACGTGCAGGGTATGCAGAATTCGCGCTGCAGGCCAGCATAGCAGGATCCCTGACAATGGTGGCAGCCTTGGCAGGGCGTGTAGCCGGCTTGGAGAAGCAGCATGACGGGCAGCCCGCTGTGGGCAAATATGCGCTTGTGGGCCCAGCTCAGACCACAATTATCAACAGTGAGCTGGCAGGGCGGCAAACTCTGCGGCACAGAGGCAATGCCGGAAAGAAGTTCAGGTGACGCAAGCACAGCTTTCCTCATGCAATGTGCATGTTCAATGCCCAGTGCACCGCCTCAAATGTCAGGCAGTCATGTGCAGCTGAACCTGCTACCTTCATGTCCTCACACCACTTTGCCAGAGTTCAGACTGTGTCAAGTTGTCACAAGGGGCCAGGCGCATTTGTGCCATGCAGTGGACTCATGGATGCAGGACATCGATCTCTGAGGCCACATGATGCCGTGCAGGGAGGGTAATGGTGTGATGATAGACGCTGTAGCTGGGACTGATGAGAGGCCCAGGGCAGCCAAGGCTGGCAGCAGCACAGATGCATTGGCAATGTCAAACACCCTCATCTGTGGCCTGTCAGCTGCTGCCTGCTTGGCTGTTCTCGCTGCTGGTCTCTGTACTGGTAAGAGATTGACACTCTTACCTGTTATAGTCACTATCCTCTTAATTCCTCTGAAGCGGCACATTCACAGTGAATAAGTCTCGAGGTCTAGCCCTATGGATTTTGGCAGTCATATTTGTGCAGCATTGGCTGCGCCTGTTGGCTGCATAGCCATAATACTTCCAGCCGTTTTAACCCGTGCATCTTGCAAATGCAGGGAGCCTTGACGGGGCAGAGCAAGGCGCTGGGCTGGTGCTGTCAGCAGGCGCCAGTGCATACATCCTGCACGCGCTGCTGTCTTACTTGCCGCTGTGCTTCACAATAGGTGCGCGTGCTTTCTCCCATGCAGAACGCTCACTGCTGCTTGAGGCCTGCTTGTGCTTGATCAACCTGTGAGGATGCCTTGTAAGACCCAGTGAGATACACAGTTGCTGACATTGCACTACTCAACAGCATGGCGCCTTGGCTTCAGACAGCTGGAGAAAGTCTCTGCTTGGTACACAGCTGATATCCCGTGTTTATACATGCAGGTGAAGCTATGGTGGTGGCTCAGGCAACTGCGCTACTGCTGTGGGATGTGTGCCTGTTGGGCATGTCATTCCTGGCGTCCTATATAGGTCCAGCGCACGGCCTTGCAAGCATTGTAAGACTGCGATCAGGTCCGGGGCTCTTTGTGGAGCTGCTGGTGTTTGGGGCCATCGCGACAGCTGTGCCCTGTGTCGTGCTGCTGCGCACGCTGTGCCCGCATGGCGCTGCCGGCAAGAGCATAGTGTCGAGGACGCAGGCAAGCCCTCAGCCTTCAAAGTGATCAATCCTGATGAGCCAGTGAGGTCCAGTCTTGTTCCTTTCAGCCTATTTCCTGCTGTGAAAGGCCCTGTGTGACACCTGCTTTGGGAGATTGCTGCAAACCAATTCAGTATTGCGGCGCTCTTGCAGGCTGGCGCAGTGCAGTTTTCCAAGAGGAGAAAAGTGTTAGCTGCTCTGGGCCTGGCAGCGGTGCTGATGGCTGCTGCGGCAGCAGCCATCCAGCCTGCGTTGTGGGCGCTCGGTTTTGCGTTCGCGCGCTGGCGGCGCGTTGCACTCCTGGCGTACTGGGTGGGCCTGCTGGTGGCCGCCCTGCCGCTCATGGACTGGGTCTCGCGGCGCAGGAAGGTCCCCACCATCATTGTCAGAAAGGTGAGGAGCACTATTCCAGCCATGCCTGTGCTTCCTCTGACCTGCCAAACCAGTCTGAGCTCTTCAAGATCCCTCTTGATCTGCAACAGAAAAAGACGCAATCTCAAGTCACGTCAGAATAGAGATTACTCAGATAGCGTTCAGAGCCACTGGCATTCCAAGCCATCTCCCTTTTGGCTGCAGATCCTGAGCATCTTGTCGGACGACTTCAAGGGGCTGCAGAGCCTGCCATTGCCTTTGAGCCATCTGTGTTGGGTCAAAGCTTAGCCAGGTGGATGCGAGAAATGTCTGTAGCTGCATCAGTCAGGTGACCGAGCCCTGAGGATGCCATCTTGCTTGGCTGCAGGGGTACCATATCTTGGCGCTGGCGCTCTTCACGCCAGCGCTGCTGGTGGATCCGCAGCTGCTGGCCATGTCCATGGCCATTGCAGCTGCTCTGCTGGTGCTGGTGGAGGTGGTCAGAATGGGCAATGTGCCCTACGCTGGGCCCAGGATACACGAGTTCATGACCTCCTTCATAGACAGCCGGGACGCGGGCGCCCTGCTCGTCTCCCACTTCTCGCTCTTGGCAGGTGAACAGGGCTCTGTATAGTTAATCTTGCAATATGATCCAAAGAGCATGCTCCTGGCTGGTACAAGAACTTCTGATTAGGCTGCTAGAGTTCGGTACTTGGGAGACCAGAATTTGAGTCCGTGTAAACATTTTTTCCAGTGTTGCAAGCCTGCATCCTGTGCAGGGCGCTTTCAAGATGAGCAGGAACAGCATTTGAGTGGAGCAGGGTCATAGTTGCAAAGTAGAGATGATCTGGATGTGCAGGGATGGCGATGCCTGTGTGGCTGTCAGCGGTGTCGAGCACACCCGTGGGGGCATGTGTGCCCGCGCTGTCCACGACCTTTTCAGGCATCATGGTGCTGGGCATCGCTGACTCAGCGGCCAGCGCCATCGGCCGCAGATATGGGCGGCACCGCATCCTGGGGACGCGCAAAACCCTGGAGGGGACCCTGGGCGCAGTGCTGTGCACTGTTGTGGGCTGGCTGGTCCTGTGGCCGATGTGCCGCTGCAGGGGTCATGAGAACCTGGACAGGTGAGCAGTGCTTGCCAGTGGCCCGCCTCTGTACAGACTGTTGCAGAGTGCAACGCCTGATGCATCACTTGCAGGGGCTACGCACATTTGAGCTACGTCTGATGCGGACTTAGGCCATGTGCTCAATGTAGTGTGATGACGGCATCACAGGAAATGAGTTTCAGGAGACACTGACATGCCTCCTCTATCACAGAGAGGGTGTGCTTGAGACGGTGTTCCTCCTTCGGTACATGTGATCAATGCAGGAGCATGCTCTGGTGTTGCAGGTTGTCGAGGGCGCTGGGAGCTGTGGAGAGGCTAGGGCATGGAAGAATACCCTCACAAGAGGGCGTGAAGGCGGCAATCATAGAGAGGTCAGGCGGAGTGGCGTTTTGGAGTATGTTAGCGGCAGCTGTGGCTTCCTGCATGCTGGAAGCCACAACCACCCAGCTGGACAACATTTTTCTGCCCCTGCACCACTATGCCATGCTGCTGGCGTGAGGCGTCATTATAGAAGTTCGGGACTGTCGCAGGGATACTCTGCCTTCGACAGAAATTCATTTTCCTGCTAGCTCCCATGACTGGTGTCTGCGTTGCTAAGTGGCTGTATCAGCTCCAGCTGGACAGAGAACGTCTATTTACAAGTGTGGCTGAGTAGCCAAGGCCTTGGCCAGTAGGATGTGAAGACACCCACACATCGAGCTTGGCTATGAATCCAAAATCTGCCTTGCACGTGATACACAAGGCAGCAGTATCATCACAATATGCCATTTTTTGTCCCAATGACCCACCAGCGTCTCACTCCAGTAACTCTCAGCTGCAACGGTATGCTTGCAGCGCATACACCTGGGCCTACAACCAATCTGCCCGCTCTTTTGCCCACTCCCACTGACATTGAGGATGCTGCAGCTGTGTAGTCACTGCATCTCTGTGCACTCCTATGTCTAAATTCAAGAAGCTGCACAGATCGAAGGACTGCTGGGAAGAGTTGCTGGTCCTATTTGGCCAGAAGGCCATGCAAGTACCATTGCAGCACCGCTATTTCACGTCACCCTTACTGGTCTGCATGTCCAGCAATGCGTCCTGTACCAGCTTGGCGCCTGTCACCATGAATAAAGTTTGCCAGATGCCCAGGAGAACTCTCGGGAACAAGCCTTTGAAAAGGCCTTTGGGACCCTGCACATACAGAGAAGCACATCAAGGCAATGTGACAGCTGCTGCGGCTTTGGTGAGAGCACAACCTTGCTAGCCACGACGAGAGACTTCATCGATGCAGGTATTAGAATGCAGGTGACCTGGGTTCAAACGCCAGGTCAGCATGAGCAGGCTGGGTGTCCAGGCTGGGCTCAAATGTTATGCAGTGCGCATTTGCAGATGTGGGCATTGCATAGAAGCACTGTAGATGAGTCACCTGCTCCTTGACAATCATACGGAAGATCTGGACCATGTTGAGGTCCTTCTGGTTTTGGTCGCCTCTGGCCTGTGCCTCTATGCGAGCAACCTCAAAGGGGTGGTTCCAGCACGCCAACATCCCTGCACATAAATGCACTGTCACAATGGCCCAGGGAACTTCCTGTCTGCCCTGCACATCCACCTGTTATGTTATCCAGGCCAGTCCATACAGCCAGCACACTCAGCAGATAGGACACTGCTCTGCCAAAACCTGTCCGCAAAGTGAGGTCTGTGACAATCCTCCCCCCCTCTTAGCGCAAGCGCAACTAGGCTCACATTACCAAGCTAACTTTCTGCAGCAGCCACATCCTAGGAACCACATCACACTGATATGCTGAGGTACACACTCCCAGTTCTGTCCGTGCGGGCATTGTACATTGGAGGGCAAGGCAAGGCGCACCTCCTAGAATGCCAGAGCCGACCTCCTCAGTCTTGGTCAGCTTGGCAGTCTTGCTGCCATGCAGCCGGAGCTTAAACTGGTCCCGCACTGCCTCTGTGAAGCCCTGCCTGGACGCCCAGTTGGTCATCTGGCGGAAGGCTATTGCAGTGCCACCCGGATAGAACCCCTGCAACACACACAGAGAGTGTGGTCACACAGACCCTTGGTCTGTGCTGAGGAAAATTTAAGCCCAGGATCAGGGATGTTGGCATGTTGCAGGTGGCAGGAGGTGCGCAGATGCACAGCAGAACGGGGGCAGCGCGGTGGATGTGCTCACCTTAATGCCCTTGACTGCATACGTCCTGCGGATCCTGTGCACTGTAGACTCATTTTTGTCCCCAGTCACAGCCCCTGCAAAGCCCCGCACAGCAGCTCATCACATTGTGTGTTGTCATGTATAGCTGCTCAAGCGCCCGCCGCTCTTATCCGTGAAGGAAGCCTGTTGTGTGAGGTGATAGGGGTGCAGAATAGCAATTGGGGACTACTGAGACAAGTACCTGTGACAAGATAGGTCATGGGCCCCATGATGGACACCTGGCACAGGCCACCTCCTGCACCAGCAGCAGCTCCCGCCAGGCCTGCATGACAGCTGCAGTCGATTGCATGTTCCATTTTGCTGAGCTGATGCTATGTTTCAGCACTGGCAGTAGTTCTGGCAGCAGCAAGGTCTCAACAGGCTGATGAGGGCTGTGGGAAGGAGGTACCTGGGCTGACATCAGACTTGTTGAGGACCTTTAGGATGGCCTCTTTAGCATACATGAGGATCATGCCTTTTGAAGCACTCTCCACCATCTGCACATGCAGCACAATCTCTGTAAAAACCCATGGCCTCACGCCCTGCACCCTGCCTGGTGATGATCAGCCAGATGCTGGCAGATATTAAACCCCCTGTCATGCAGGTGTACACTGACACAGCGTGTCAGATCTTTCATTTAGCATCAGATCTCTGTGGCGCTTCTGCATGAGCGTTCGATAGGTGCCTACATGCATGGTGTGGCATGCGCAGGCGCATGGACTCTGAAAGTTTGTGGAGCAGCTGCAGGAAGTCACACCTTTGGTCCAGTGCCTGCCCAGAAGGCAGCGACTCCTGGGAATCCACCGCCTCCTTGCTGGTAGATTGATCTGATAGCGCCCAGTGTGGTGGCGTCTCTGTTCCTGCCCATGTATGTCTTCCAGACTTCAAGCGGCATGCCCAGGGTAGCAGCTTCCATGCACTGCAGGACTGGGCCAATGACTGCGTTCTGCCAGCCCCCTCCTTTCATCTCCATTGCAGCGGGTATGAAGGGCATGCTGGTTTGATAGGCTGCTGCTGATGGCTGTGCTGCCTGCTGCTGTGTCACAGCAGTCCCGTAGTGGGAGCTGGATACACCGTAGCACGCTGACGGCGGTGTCAGAACAGATGACACGAACATGGTGCAGTCCCGTTGCTCTGTACCTCTTCAGGCCAGGCAAGGGCACACTGTCAAGAATGCACTCTCTGGCTGCCTATCCACGAGGGAATGTCCTAAGAGTATGTGACTTTACAATGAAAGCACTTGGGCCGCTTGACGACAAAGCTGCTGCAGAAGCCGTCGGTTTTGCCAAACCTATGGAGGCTTTCACAGAGCTAACAGAGCTACAGTGATGCTGATACTGAGTCACGTGGCAGGACTGCTTCTGGTATGACTCGTTGTCAAAGGCGAAGACGTGTATAATGTGATATATAGGCCTGGGCAAGTTCTGAACTGTACATATGAAATCAACCCTAACTCTGAGCAACGGATAGACTTCTGACAGCGGGGACCCTCAAACGATCGGACGCAATATCACAACAGTGTACTTACATGACACAAGGAAGCACTGCCTCCGAGCAGGGACTTCACATTGGGCGCGCGTTCATATTGCAGAACATCCAGTTGCCAAAATGGGCTCCAACCCAGGTCTCACGAAGTTTGTCTTCGGCTTCTCTTCAGTATGCCGTACAAAGCTCAGATACGCCAGACGCATCACATCAGACTTGTTGTAGTCGTCCAAGGCTCGTCCCACCCAGCACCGTATCATCTGACCCCAATGAGCAGCACAAAGGTCCAGCATCAGTCAGCTGAGGTCACCCTCCATACGTGCTGCTGCTGCCGCTGCGACTGCTGTCGGTGCTGTTGTTGTGAGTGTTGCTGAGCAGCTAGCAGAACCAAGTACGCAGCAGACAAGTAGCACGTGGAAGCAATCTTAGGCACGCGCAGGCTTGCGCTGTCCTCCACACGCGCTCCCCGAGGGAACCACTATCATGGCGCTCGCCGAGCACAGCGTCGAAGTCCACAATGCTGTGCAGTCTTTGAGGTGAGGCTACCTCGAGAGGGCTGTCGGCGGTCACACTTTACGACCCCACCTTGAACTCAGCGTGCTGGCAGCACGTGGCCAGGAACGCTTGCTGCCTGCGGCCTTGCAAGCGTTGCCTGGAGCGCTGCATTCCTATCTTCCACCATTGAAGATCACCCTGAACGGATGCTGATGCATATCCTGGATGCTGGCTCTCAGTGGGCACAAAAAGATAGGGCATGTGCTTGGCCTGGGCCTACCAACTGCAGACTGCATACCCTAGGAGGCGCTGAGGGCGTCAAATAGGTCAGCATCAAGTATACATGTGCTAGCCGGACTTGCAGGTAAGTCCATTTCAGCTGCACCTGGCATGCAGGGAATTGGAGGCGCTCGCTGGCAGCAAGCAACACTGCAACACGCCCGTCGGCCAGAATGACCTGGCGCCTCCCCCAAGCAAAAGGGCTAGGACCATGGGAAAGGAGCCCCATCCTGCAGGCCTGCGCCACATCGAAACTGAACAGCGCCGCCGTGACCGCATCAATGAAGGGTGCGCCAGCCACTTGTAACTCATGTATGGCTATGTTGTGGACATGCTTCCACTTCTTGGCCGGCCTGGACATAAGCCCCAGCATACACTGAATGCTGCAGACAAAGGATGATAGGCTCCATGGTCTCTCCTTTGAAGCATGAGAGGTGAGGTGCCGACTGGGATGTGACCACATCTGAAGGCACTGATATGTGCTTCGTCCTTGCAGGTTTGCAGCCCTCCGCGAGGTGTTGCCAAGGTCTGAGAAGTGTGACAAGGCTGCCTTCCTCATGAGTGCCGTACAATACATCAAGGAGCTGCAGGTGATCTCCCAATATACCACCCAGACTGAGCTTGAGCAGGCCTATGCTAATTTGTGTATCGATGCGAGCAAGTGTGCTGCATCGCATCAGCAAGCTTGACACCATCTGGAATGGGTCTCGTCCAAGCCTGGTCTGGTGAGTGGCAGAAATCCTGATCAATTTGTTTGTGTGCACATAGGAACTGCTTCGGAAGGTCATTGAGAGTGGCGCGCTGAGTCACCTCGACTCTGATCAGCAGTGGAGCCTCCGCATGCTGCTTCCCCGCCAGGAGAAAGTCACATTCAAGCCCGCGCTGCCCAGCCCTGCATACGCACTGATGCAGGGCCAGACTGGCGCAGCGCTCCCACCGCCAACGCAGCTGCCTTCCAGCAATGACCAAATGACAATGCTGCTGGCTGCCCTTCTCACACCCCAAGCACCTCCACCCCAGGTGAATCCTCTGCTTGCTCTGGCTGGATGTCAGGCTCAGCTGAGAGAGCTGATGGATGTCCTGCTTGCGCTGTCACCTGCACCTCACACCTGCCACATGACGGACCTTTTTGGCATTGCACTAGTTGAGCATTCCCTGCCTGTACCCTCCTGGCAAGCATATGCACACCACAATCGCCGGCATATCACAGAGCAAGCTCGCCTTGAATACACGCAATTGTCTGTCAGGAAATTGTGCAGAAGAGGCCAAGGACAACATGCACATGTCATTCTTCAAAAGGTCTGCAAACTGTTGCAGGTGACGGATGCAAACCTGCAGCTGGCACAGCTGCTGCTTGCTGCGCAGCTGCAGGCACCAGCGATGCAGAGCCCACTCACAGTGCTCCCCCAAGCCCACACTGCTGGTGAGTACCCTGCTAACTATGTACTGCCTGTATTCCCATATATCCCCAGCCGCCTGCAAGGGTGCTGATCGAACGGTGTTCTTGACCTGTCAATGCTGCCATTCCACTGCAGAGGGCTGTCCTCATAGCAGGCCGCATGTATGCTGTGAGGGCCTGGGGATGCAGAGCATACTGTGTACAGGCATGAGCTGTCATCTTGGCATGCAGGTCTGTCTGCTGGGATGCTGACAATGCCAGCTGGGCTGCCAGACCCTGGCGCCACTCCGCAGCAGGACATGGCAGTGCCCCCTGTGAATGACCTGCCTCTAGGCCTCCAGGCACCGGCCCAGGCTGCTATTGGATGCAGCGGCGCCCCTAAGTATCAGGCACGCCTCTCTGACATCATGGAGCAGGCTTACTGCCTAGCATTCATAGTCGTCCTGGCCCTTCATGCACAGCTGCACAGGAGTGCATGTCTCTGTATCATCGTGTGGCTTCATCTACCTGGCACACCGCTGCGGTAGCCTGTTGTGTGGACATCCTGAGCAGCTTGATGCAGGCCGCAGGAAGTTAGCTGGTGGGAGGCCAGGGTGATTGATCAACTGTATGCGCCATGCAGGTGATGCCCGTGCCCAAGGCGCGCAAGGTGGAGAGAGTACGCCGCCACACAAGCGCCTCCAGGATCGAGAAGCCGGCGCTGCCTCATCAGGCACCCATTGTGGATGCAGGGCGCCCGGCCCAGATGGAGCTCGCCACTTGACCTCTTTTTTTTGGCAGACGTACATGCTGCGTGCATGTGTCTGTAAATTCTGCTCGAGTATTGCAGAGTGGGCCTCACAGCAAGCGGGGCAACCCGCGGGTCATGGCGTGAATGCATCAATGACTTTGTAGCCGGTCTTCATCACATGACTGGAGGTGTCCTTCCCAAACAGAGCACTGCTCAGATGTGCTCTCCTAAATGCTTACTATGAGGATTGGGAATTGCTGTGATGAAGACATGCCTGGCTAGTATGGGTTATGCGGGGAAGGCGCTCTATATTGGCAAGTTTGCTTCATTCTCTCTCATCTGACAAGTGCCGACAGACGTCTGAACCTGCGCTTCCACCATCCAATGCAATCACCAGTGCTCAGGAGGCAGCTAGTGTGAGAGGACTGCATGTGTAGCATACCGGGCAAAACACAAACCTCTGGAAAAGGTTGTGACATTATGTACTGAGGAGGGAGCTCTGTTCTCAGCGGATGCCACATGAGGTCATGATCACGTGTCATCCAAGGTTCTCTGAGCATGTACTGCGGCTCCAAGGATCTCAGTCCAAGTCTATCCAGAAGTTATCACATCAGTTGTGGGAGGAAACGCACGGTGTGTCAAGAGATCAAGGCCGCAACACCCACAACGCAGTATTGTAGGTTGGCATCATTGGTCGGTCTCTGCTAAGATTTGTCTGACAGCAAGCATACACGACCGCGTTCGTTGCTGTCTTGTCGATTGAGGCTGTGCTGAGCCCTTTCGTGAGCTGTGAGGTCTCAGGCTTATCAGGGATACACGGAAGAAGCCGTCAGCCAGGCCAAGAAAACAGCTACAGCTTGCAGGATTTTGCTTGGAGATTGCCTGCTGATTGCTGCACGCCTACGAGAGCGCCTCTCTGACCTTTGACATTCAGGTGATGGGATGCAGGAGCCTTTAGGAAGCGTTCTTTATTGCGCCTTACGATGGCCATACACTGCGCAGATGCTAGATACAATGTCGTCACCTGGTGATGGCGCAGCAATCACTCAAGGATGCTCAATTCCGTGTCCTATGCAATGCAGGCTCCTGCACAGCACACAAGTGACAAGCCCAGAGCAGGAAGACTGCTAACAGCCACAATGGGTGGTGGCTGAAATGGTGCATGTTGACCTTGCACCTGCATGGCGCCAGACAGCTGCAAGGCGCTTGCCTCTCTTCCTCAGCCTGCTCGCAGTGGTGTCCTCGGATGGCAGCTACTGCCCAATCACAGTGTCCTACGAGGTCAGCCTGGGGCAGGCGCCTCTTGCCACGCCCACAGCAGGAGCCATAGACGACTTCTCAGAGATTCCCATCTTCTTTGGGAAGATTGGCATTTTCTCCAACAATGTGAGCTGCCTAACTGGTCGTGTATCATACATGCTGTCAATGATCGATGCCCTCAACACTATTGGCTGATGCGTGTGTGGTCACATCAAGTGCTTCAACTCCCATGTTGGATGTTGATTCAAGATTGCTGAGAGGAAGAGAGATGCGCTGAAGGCAGTCAACAAGAAGCTTGCAAAGAGGGTGACTGTCTCGCAATGCAGACATCCTAATCTCAAAACAAGTGATGTCTGCTGTGCAGGCGACAATCAATAGCTGGCGTTTGGGTTGGAACTTCACAGCAAAGGAGGCGATACAGAGTGCATCCAATGTGTACACCCCAGGAGTGCAGACCATTGCCCTGGACCCTCCCAACGTGCAGCTGGAAGGCTCTGGCGTCAATGACACTGTCAAGCCCTTCAGCTGGACAGAGATCGCCTTCCTGGGGACAAAGTCCACCATAACTGTCCCAGATGCACAGTACAAGGCAAGTCCCCTAAATCCTACACCTAAGGCCTTGCCGTATAGCATGCCCGTTAAGGGTTCAGAGCTTGCGATCATGAATGCTCATCAGTGCATGCTGCACAGCTGCCTGGGCCCCTTGTCTTCCACTCACTGGTTGCATGCCTGTTAAGGTGCATACTCATTCAATGATGCCACTGCATAGCTGCCTGAGCCCCAGAAGCTTTCATTGCAGGTTGCCCCAGTTGACGATGTGGTCTTCAACAACCTTGTCTGCGCCAGGCTACCCCTGCAGGGACCTTCTCAGGCGCCAGCGCCTGCACCGTCCTCTTCCCAGCAGTACATTGCAGCGCCCATGATGGCAAACGCCTCAATCCCCTCGCCCATATACATCGAGTATGCCCCAGTGGTCTACCTGCACAACCAGCCGAGCAGCGGCTCAGACGAGTGGCAGAGTGACCTCAACAGCCTCATCACCTTCCTTGTCAGGTGCGGTGACGTTTCGACCCCTTGCATGTACTTCCCTAAATTTGCTGCCTTCCATCACACTGCCTCTGTTCAGACCCTGAATGTGCCAGGCTGCATCCATCAGCTGCTGAAATGCAACGTGGTCTGCCAAAGAAGGCGCACGGCTCCTTGTTGTCAACAAGCATTGCAATGCATGAGGCACTGCATGTGCTGTCTATGTAGAGGCAAACAGTTGAGGCTGGGTGCAGGGTGGCAAATGTGGGGTCCAGTGCCAGCATCTACTCAGAGGATGTGGCCTTCCAGTACTGGTTCAACGGCCCCATGGATCTCCCGGATGCTGCAGACCCCCTTTCTCAGCTCACCATGGACTGTCTGGATGCTACCACAGGTACCCCCTGACCCCTGCAATCCTGCATCTGCCAGATCTTGCCCTACCGTGAGCATCTACTGGCATCTATGTAGTATGGATGTTAGCGGGTGACACCTTCCTTGTGTAGTCGTATGCTGGCCCCATATGGCATGACTTTGTCAGCGCCCTTACAGAGGCCATTGACTCTGTCTTCAGGCTGATGTTGACAGCCTTATGACATGGCTAGATACCGGTGCAGGCTGCGATGATCTGACCTACAACATCACGACTGGGCTGCCCAATGTGGCGGGTGCCAAGTATGTCCTGAATGTGGGCTTCCAGCCAGGCGCCTTTGTCTTCCTCAACCAGACTGAGGGCAACATGTAGGCCATCCTGGCTCCCAGCAAGCATGCCTTCTCACTGCATGACACTTTTCTTGGATGCAGCATGTTTCAGACGCCTGCATGGAGTGTGCCATAGGGATGCACTGAGGTACATGATATTGTTTGCGGGGGTGAGGCTTACCTCGTACGCAACTAGCTGTCAAGCTGGAAAGCGTGTAACTCATACATTCATTCATACTGTTTGCAGGTCAACATTCCTGAACAATGTGAGCGTGAGTCCTCCAGTGATCAGTGTCTACGAGGCGCTGTTGCGCATTGAGAGCAGGCAGTTCTTGAGAGAGATGAACGCGACTCTGGACTACTCGTACCTGGACACTCCCAGATCTGGCGCGCCAATCAGGTAGCCGTCTTACCGTGCTTTGCTGTTTCCATGCGCCTCTGCTGGTCTCAGGCCGATGCTGGTACCTCATGAGCGATCAAATGATGAAATGCGGCAGTCTTGAGTATACGGTGTGCTGAGTGGGGCTGTGCTATGCAGCAATACCACCAACATTGTGCCCCGGCTGGCAGAAGCCAATGACCGCATCCCTGCCTATGTCAACAACCAGCCTGCTTGGGGGAGCAAGCCTATTGCTGTAAGCAGCCAACCCCTGACATGCTCCCTGCAACCAATGACCCTCTAACATGCGCATCTGTGATGTGCCTTCCAGGGCTTCTGGCTGAAGGCAGCACTTGAACGGCAGATATCCAGATGGTGGGATGCTATGCAGATTCTTGCGGATACAATGGCCTCTCCACCCTCACCTGCAAGCACTGCGTTGTCGGGAGTGACCTGCGTTGGAGGGTTGAGATTTCAGGCCTGCACATACCTGTCATCGTCTCTGTCAACATTCTCGAATCATTCTTCTTACACGCATGCCCCCGCCTTTGCTGCATGATATGTAGAGCACGCTTGCTGCAGGCTCAGAGCAACACCTCCAGTGGAGGCTCCTCCGCAAATGGCGCCCTTGGCCAGGTAGGCATCACTGATGTACCAAGCACCTTATGCTATCACCCCTGCAATCTTGAGCCATTCTCCAGGCTGCGTCCTCACTCCTGGACCTGACACACAACTCCATCTTGTAGAGGCTCTCAGCATGCAAGATGCTCAGTGCTTCTTTGTGCATTCAGCTGTCAAGCTTTCAAGGCTAGCAGGGCAATGGCTGCTGCACGCACATGTGCAGGTGTGCGGCCTCTCTGCAATCTACTGCTGCTACACTGTCAGCAACGAGCCTGTGAGCACTGAGATCCCGAGCCAGTGGCCGCCCAACGCTGCGCCCATTCCTGCGGGCCTCGAGAACGCCAGCCTGGACTGCGCTTCGGGGAACTGCACTGAGAACGCCCCAGCGCCTGCTGCTGTACCACCAGCGCAACCAGCAGGTAATGTCTTTGTTGCTCGAGATGCTGAACCAAGTGTCAAGTCTCTTAGGAAGGTTGAGAAGG
The DNA here is from genome assembly GCA_000812005.1 of Coccomyxa sp. LA000219. Lineage (NCBI taxonomy): Eukaryota > Viridiplantae > Chlorophyta > Trebouxiophyceae > Coccomyxaceae > Coccomyxa > Coccomyxa sp. LA000219. The sequence continues at coordinate 1,462,940 of KN714656.1, forward strand.
TTACAAACACCTACATATCAAATCCTCCACGTGGCACAAGGGATCTTGTATTGGCAGTATCCCTGGTCAAGCCTATGCTGAGATTAGAACAAGTGACCAGGGCATGCAGAGGCAGGGTATGCTGGCTGCTGGCGATAAATAGCTGCATGGCACTGCATGTGCAGGCATGCTGCAGCCAGGGAGCCCCTTGCAGACTCAGGCGCCCCCGTTTGCGCCTGGCAGCGCAGAGGCGCCCGCGCCAGGCCCTGCTGCGCTGAGCCTGTACAGCCAGCAGCATGTGGAAGCATCGAGCTCCGGCCTCAGTCATGGCGCTGCTGCGGGAGTTGCAGGCAAGCCGTTACCGCCAGTGGGCTCACAGCTCTGGAAGATGTGCTGAACTGGTTGCAGTAACAGCAGCATGGGAAAGAGCTGGAGCAGGGAAACTGAGATGTGCTGCACATCGCGTGCAGCTGACCCTTGGTTTCATCATCTTTTGTGCCCATCAAGGTGATCTTTGACATTGTCGCAATGTCAATGTCAGGACTTCCTGGTCACCAGCTGAGACGTTGCTGGCATGCAGCAGTTGCAGGTGTCATAGTGGCAGCGCTCGCTGGACTCGTCGCCTTCGTGGCCTGCAAGCGGCGCAGATCCGCAGCAGGGTGCCTTCCAGGGAGGCCTCAGGCCAAGCCAGACCTCTCTGGCCTGCCCACCACCCTGCGCCCATCCGTCTACAAGCAGGTGACATCATTTTGTATGCACTGGCATCTTTTGCCAAACTGTCCACCTGCCTAAACGCCCAAGCTGGCCTAGATTTGCATTGCTTCAGCGTCACCACTCATTGTGTCCCTCTCTGAGCTTGGAGAGGACCTTTATGGGCCACCATAAGGCATGCCCTGAGGCTTCTTGGGGTGTACTCATATTCGACATGCAAATCGTGACCAGGATGCAGTTGAGACATCATCTGATCTGACATACACGCTTTGGCCGCCTGAGATGGCAAGTGAAGTTGACACTGACACAATTTGTCACACATGTAGGGGTCCACGGACTCTGAGATGCCCTTTTTGGGCCAGAGACTGTTTGCAGCCTCCTGGATGGCCAATTGTCTCCCTTGGCTGCACAAGCAGCCGGCCACAGACGATGCTGAGGTAAGGCCATTCTTTCCTTGCCCACTGAGCTCTACAATGCATGAGCACAAATGCCCTTGAAATGCCACAGTGTTGCATCAAGTAGAGCGTTGGTGTCATTGGTCAATACGCCAGAAATTTTCACCTGCTGGCTCCTTCGCAGATTTGATAGCGCATGCGTCATGTGTAGGCAAGCCCGCCCGCCAGCGATGCAGCCTTCAATGCTGAAGAGACCGATCAGGTGGCGCTTGCTACACCTGGCCGGACGCGCCAACAGAGGCCTTCCACTGCTCCCGCAAGACACTCCTCTGATGGTAAATCCCTGCCAAGGCACTCATCCTGTCTACATCAAAGGGACAGTCATTGACGGTCTTTGCATACCAGCTCTCAGTGACATGCACATGGCACTGACGTTGCTGCGTTACCACGGGGTCCTTACAGCTCTTCACAGGCTTGGACCTGCACCAGTGTTGCTAGGTGGAGATAAGGGACTCCTCAACGTGCCATCTTGCAGCTCATGGCGGCACGTGTGAAATGGTTCGGGTACCAATATGCTCAGTTTCTGTGCAGATGGTCCACAAGGCATGGAGCTCATGCCTCAGGATCTGAGGGGCTCCAGGCGGAAGCATGTGCAGTTGGGCAGGCTGGCTGCCCACCTGCCCGGGGCAGCCCAGCTGCAGGCAGCCGGGCAGCTGCCCCAGCGCCTGATTATTCCCCATGAGGATGACAGAGCCCTTGTCGCGGGCGCTGGGGCCATGCAAGGCGCCATGCCGCTGTGGCAGCTGGAGGCCGCACGCCGCCGGAGACAAGCCCAAGGAGGTGGAAACCCTTCGCCTGGAACACTTCCCCTTCCCAACATGAATGTCAAGCAGGCACAGCGTAGCACACTGACCTTCAAAGTCCCTTCATGTCTCTGTGACCTCTCTTTAATACGCTTATCCCATGTCATGCAATTGAGCACGAGGCATATTGAAGATGATCTCTAGGCAGGTCAGTTGTAGCACAAGTGACCGTAGGGGGCATGGGTGCAGGAGGTATGGAGGCAGGCCCAAGACTGAACCTGCCGCATGGGTACATAGCTCAGTCGGCCTCGGACCTCATGCTGTTTACCAACCCTCTGGTGCAAGATACTCTGCCGCCAGACTGGGAGAACAGGTGAATGCCCATACTACATGATAGCCCTGTATCTGTACGGGCATGACATCCTCAATGGCATCTGCAGAAGTGCCTGGCAATTTCAGAGCTCTGAAGACCTCCAAACAAGGCAGATCCAGGCTGCTGTAAGCATGATACCCAAAGTTCTTTCCAGTATGGAGACTGCACTCCAGCTGGAAGGCAGGCAAGCAAGCAAGGGGTATGTGTGCAGAGTGCGAGACGCCATGGCGTTGCAGCTTGAAGGCGGAGGCAGCAGTTCGGCGCCTGCGCAGACGCCTAATCTGGTGGGCGAGGTTCTGGGCAGGGCCCGTACACCCCGCTGGCTGGGGGACCCCTATGGGGTGGACGAGCAGGGGCCCCAGGCGATGGGGCCTGACAGAGTCAGCCTTCCCAACATAGCAGCCAGGAGCAGGTCCGGCCCTCCACTCAGTGTCTGCTGAAACAGCTTTAAGGATGTCCAAATCTGCATCATGTGCGGCAGCATCCGTAAAGCCGAAGGCGAGACGCAGGTCATGGCAGCATGAAATGATGTATGGGACTCATCCTAGTGGCATGACGTCTCAGGCTGATGTGTCTTCTGGGCATCTATGGACGTACAGTGTGGCGGCAGTGAGACTTGCTGCCTGACATGGATGGATGGGATGCAGGCATGGAGCGGCGAATGGCACATTGCCAGGCGCAAGGAGGCTGGCGCAGACAGTGCCTCACCTGTCCAGCAGTGACAGCTCCCTGGTCTCCCTGGACTGGGCTGCCGAGGAGGGCGCAGAACAGGTAACATGACGCTACCCCGCGTGCAGCTTCTCATGCTTGTCTATGTGCTCGCACAAGCATGAGGTGGAGCAACAGATCAGCGTAACACTTCTGGCGCAGCTTTCGCTGTACCTACAATTCCTTATGCTGTCCTTCGATAGACGCGACCGCTCCCATTCATCTGCCTCATGACAACATGTCTGATACCAAACTCATGTCAGCCTTCAGTGTCCCTCTTGCAGTGCGTGTGGCAAGATACCTGTGCAACACGCGGCCATGCATCAGGGGTTGCTCACTGCATGAAGCTCCTGTGAAGCCTTGAGAGCCAGATAACCTATCTCTGAACCCCACATGTGTGCACGACTAAGAAGGAGATACATTGTCCACAGGCAAAGCCAGGGCTGAGGAGGGTGCAGTCCTGGGCGGGAGAGATGCGCGCAGAGGACGCCAGGCTCGATCCGCTGCCGCTGCAGAGGCGGCACCTGCACCGGCTGTCCGCCTCCTCCGCCAACCTGCCCCCGCTGGCAGTGCTGCCTCCCCCGATCTCCATGGGAGTGCCGCCCCCGGCCAATATAGACATGGACGTGGACTTTGATGCTGAGATCAAGCCACACCTGTGCACCTGCCTGGTGCGTTCACGCATTTCACCCTCAATGGCCTCTCTGGACACACCTTTGCTGGCTTCACAAATTTTCACAAGGCTTGGCTTCCAGCCTCCAGAGAAGATGTAGGGCAGTCTGCGAAGGGCTACAAGAATGTAGCCCGCAGAAGCAGAGCTCGTGGTCCTTGGTGCTGAGGAATACCTGCAATGGTTCAGAGCTGCGTGCAGGGACAGGGCGGCTTTGGGAGTGTGTTTGAGGCGCAGTGGCGGGGGAAGCCGGTTGCTGTCAAGGTGACGCTCCCTGTGTGCCTCCTTATGTGATGACCGCTTATCATAGACATGAAGTGCCTGTTCAAGCCAGCAATGTCAGCAACAGGCCATGTATCATCTCATACAGATACAGTAGTCTGTATGCCAGGTGTGCGTATGACTGGATACAGAGTACACAGTATCGCCTACTCTGTCAATAGGAGCTCTTGCACACAGGTGCTGCTGAGCCCCGAGATGGGAAGCCGCACAGTGCACTTTGATGCATTGAGAAGAGAGGTCCAGCTGGCGGCGCGCTTCAATTCGGAGCGCCTAGTACAGGTAGTCTTTCATTGCCTCCCCTGCCCCATGAGATGCTTGGTGCAGTACTCTCCTTGGCATGGCCCGCAACAGGGGTGTTCGCCTAAGGCAGCCCTCTACACGATTTCAGAAATAAAGCATTGGCAGTGCTGGTAAAGCGTACTGCACTAGCCACAGAGGATAGTCCGGCAAGGCTGCTGGGCTGATGGGTTGTGGCTATGCAGGTGTATGGCGCCAGCCTGAAAGATCCTGCCCATGCATGCCTTGTCATGGAGCTTGTCAAGGGCGGGAACCTGCACCAGCGCATCTACGACTGCAGCGCCCCCAGACTGACCCACCTGGAGATCCTTCAGGCAAGCTACTACTCCATCCTGAATCAGATAAACTCTGCATCCCTCTGCTGTCCTCTGGGTATCCTGTCTCTCAAGCTTGAAGTAGAGTCAAATCAGACTCTACTTCATACTGGAGGCAAGGTACCAAGAGGGCAGTCACAGCACAGGCAGTACATGTTTGAAGACCTTTGCTGCCGTGCATGAGCAGAAACCACTGAGAGGTTAACTGGCGTGACATGCAGACATGCGCTGCAGAGCATGTGCAGAGAACACTGAGAGGTCATGTGGTGTGACGTGCAGATCGCGCATGACATGGCAGAAGGGCTGGCCTACCTGCATCCCAGCGTGGTGCACAGGGATCTGAAGCCGCAGAACATCCTGCTCGATGTCAGTGGCCGCGCCAAGATTGCTGACTTTGGCATCAGCAGAGTCAAGGTACCCGCCTTCCTTAGCCTCCTCACATTTCTGGTGACAGCAGTGCATCTCCCTCTGTCTGCAGCCCTAGGGACTCCTCTGATACCCAAACGTGCGGCTCTCATGCATGGCAGAAAGTCACCAGATAGCGCTTCATGAAGAGAGCCTACCGTGAGAGTTGCAGAGTCAGCAGGTCCAGGCTGTCATCCCCACAGCAGCTCTCAAGCATGGCAGAGTCATCACACAGATGCCCGTAGTGAGGAATGCAGTGCAGCAGCTTGAGGCCAGACGTCCCCACAGCCAGAGTACAGGTGCTCCTCGAACGGTAATGGCAGGGCTTTTGCTGCGCAGGACCCTGCCAAGACCTTCCTGTCGACCACGAACGTGCACGGCACGCCTCAGTACATGGCGCCGGAGCAGTTTGCGGGGGCGCACTGCGACGAGAAGGTGGACGTCTTCGCCCTGGCCACCATCCTTAACGAGTGCGCGACGCGCCGCCCTCCCTGGCGAGACTTTGGGAACGCCTTCCAGGTGTGTATCTCTAAGAACTTTCAGGCACGGGTGTTGAAACAAGATATAGATGCCCTGTCAAGGTCTGGGGCGTGATTTCGGAATGCATCATCCTAAAGTACTTGGCCTAGGCATGGGTGTTCCTGCTCTGCCCTGCTGCCAGCTGATAGGAGACCAGATGCCCTGTCATGATAGCAGTGGGTTTGCTGTACCCATGAGCAGCACCATGTATGCAAAAGAAGCACCAGTTACAAGCACCCAGCACTGACGCGTGATGAGTACAGTCGTGTTGAGCACAAGTGGTTGTGAGCTGTTCAGGCCCCATCTGTGGGCTGCACGTGTGCTTGCAGAGAGCTGGCCCGCGGTGTTGCACAGTCATGAGTTTCAGGAGGTATTACACTGCAATGTGCCTGCTGCAGATCATCGTGCAAGTGGCCATCAAGGCGGCCAGGCCCACAATGGACGCCTCAACGCCAGAGCCTCTCAAGCGCCTCATCGCCAAGTGCTGGGCTCAGGTACCTGAACTCCTCTCCAAATGCTCTCCATTATTATTACAAGGAGGCAACCCATAGCCTAGGGCCATAGGGCATACACGTGGGAGTCTGGCAGCCTCCTCCATGTACTGAGAAAGCTCTCCGGTGAGAGCTGCTGCTCTTGTGGGGTCTCAGGAGGTCCACCCTGCCTCTTTGATCCATAGTCAATGCTGAGGAGTGGGCCAAGCAGCATTCTGTATGTGAGCATCTGCAAGCAGCCTCCCATTACATGCAACTGCATAGACATTATGGCTTCAGCCATATATCTACACCCGCTATCCAGTGATTGGCAATCCCTTGCATCAGTCTGTTCCGCCACACTGGCTGCGGGATCCTTGTCTGTACACAATGAGCAGACAGGCTACAGCTACGCTGAGAGGCACTGCTGTCTTGCAGGATCCTCGGGTACGTCCCAGCTGCTATGAGATCATGCGGCTGACAGAGATTCTCCTTGCGCAAGCAAAGCGCCGCAGTGAGGCTGGCTCAGGGTCCACAGTAGTGGCAGCTGAGCAGTAGCCTAGGACCCCCCCTCAAGAGCCTTTGACATCATGCCGCAGTCCCAGTTGTGAGCAATCCTGGGTTTGGTGTTGGTTCAGCGTCGGAAAGAGTCCAACTTGAGCAGCTGATGTGATGTGCTTGTGGCAATGTGCCATTGACTCATACTTCCTTCAGGCAGCACTCGCGCCTACAAGGTGCTTTTGCCCTCATGAAGCTTCTCATCAGTGCTGCTCAGTCTAGTGCTGTCCTTGCGACTCAGCTGCTGTCGCATCATACTGCTCTTAGCCAGGATTGGGAATGTCCTGGACTTAGCTACGATGGTTGCTTGGCCTTTTGCTGCTCCGGGGTCCAGCACTGCCGTATGCTCAGCGCATGTATGCTCTTCATTTCCTCCTCCAGGGCACTGTTGATCTGCATGTGTCCATAAAATATGAGATGAGCCAGGCACACAACTCTATGCAGTGCAAGCATGGCTTGCAATCTACCGGTTTGCTCACACACATGATGAGGGGAACTACATCTGAATGAAGCGTACCATGCGATGCCTGTCCAGCAGTCTTTTCCCCTCAAACTGATCTGATACCACAGCCACATCAAAGCTTGCTCCACACCTGCACACACCCAGGTCAGGGAAAGTGGGATGTCTAATGACAAGTGATACCTCTCCAGCTTTGCTCTCAGTAGACGTATCAGCTATGATATAACATGAAGATAGAAGGAAGACGTACCCCCCAGATGTGTCTATCACTGTCTGCAGGGAGCAGCACATGATTTGTTAGGTTGATCGATTGGGAAGCAAGCTTCAGCGGTCAAGCAAGATAGATTTAGGGAGATCACATACCACATCAGCAGCTTTGAGCTTATCTCTGAGCTTCTTTTCAACATCTGCCGCTGATGTCATGGCACGAACGAATAGGTTGTGGCAGGGTGTCTGTGCGCCCACTGTGCGATGCAAGTGTCCCGCAAGTCTGTACAATGACATCAGATTGCTTCAGATGGCCTTCAGCTTTGTCGTACACCTGTATCTGTCTCTGTGAGCTGCCTCAAGCCTGCGAGGTGAGGCAGACATCCGCTACCATACTTGTGGAAGCTGCCTCTCAAGAGGCAGCTACCTTTTGAGGTCATGGACTGCTCGATAATTTACATCATGTAATGGACACACGTTATTCATGTCTTCCCCCTAAGGCGCTCCTTCTTTCAGTGTTCACAGCAGACTTATCTTCTGGCACACTGTCCTGTTCAGAGAATTTCAGATCCTGTGCACATTCTCATACTTAGTGGCTTCCAAAGTATCTGCAGCTACAGATCTGCTGTTCCTGATAGACTCCCCCAGATTCTGATCTGCCCTGTCCTTGTTCATAGCTATAAGCTGTGAAAGGTCTTGAGGCAGCTGCAGGCCTTGCACAATGTCATAAACATGCACCATGCATGAACAAACCCCACCACAGACCAGCATATTGCAAGAATCTTGCACAGCCTACAGGGAGCTGTATTACCTGCTCTGACTGCAGCAGCATCTGTTCAAAAGTGCCACCGCCATTGTTCTGACTGCTCATAGCAGCACACAATGTACAACCTACCGCCCTGGGAGGCAGCAGAAAACAACAGGGGCTTTTCCAGCTCCCGAACCCTCCTGAATGCATTGCAAAGGGAAGTCGAGGCTTGTGGCGCGCATCAATGTGGCATGCCCGCTACAAAGGGGTTGGTGCACATTGAGGCGAGGCGTGCCTTGGCATGTACAAAAACTCCACCAGAATATGCAGAGCGCTCCTGTAGCCGTCATGCAAGCGCCCACTGTCTTGCACTGTATGGCAAAATGGCCAGATGCTCTGACTGATGCCAAAAGGGGATAGCATCCCTTCTCAGCTGTAAGGCAGCGTCCAAGGAGAACCACTGCCTTTCTCTCCAGCAGTGCTGAGAATTGACAAATGAAGCATAGTCCCAATAGGAACTTTGCTGTATGTTAGGGCACTCAGGAGCCATGCACTCTCCATAGGAGGTAGGCCAAAATCAGGAGTGGTCCTCAGGAGCGGTCCTCATGTGTGAAGAGTCCTAATGCAAACTCCGACCAAGGAGTTTCACTCCTCAGTAACCACTGTGGTGGACATCGGTTTGGCTTGGATCTTGGCTGACTGAGCGGTATTGTCAGTGCCCTGGCGGAGCACTGGCGGATTGATGGGCGCATCAGAGGCTACCCGCATGGCCATGTCCTGCGCCTGTTGAGGCGCCTTCCCGGCATCCAGGGCCTTAGTCACCTGGTCCAGCGCAACCGCCACCTGTCCAAAGCTCAGGGGATGCGAGCCGGACCTGCCGTCCATCTGCGAGTTGCATGGTGAAAATTAGGGCAAGCTCAAATATACTCTGACATCGTTCCGGAGGCAGAGAACAAGTCTACAGTGGAGCTTGCGGCTGCCTTGTGATCTGTACTGCCTCTGCGGCCTTCCTTATGGCCTGCCGCAAGTACGAATTCAGCAGTCTCATCATGATGTGAAGCACTTCCGAAGACAGTGCACTGCAAATGCAAGGTCGGCTGTGGAATCTAGACACATATCTGCAGACCACAAGTTTAGCAGTCTGGCAATACTAGGGTAGGTGCAGGGCGAAGCGCACCCGCAGAAGGGCTTGGAGGGCATCTGCAACGCCATGCTGCTGCGCGATGGCCTCCAGGCGCAGCCACACCTGCGCCATGGCCCTCTCGTAGACTGTGATGATGCCGTCACCTGCGCAGCCGCCCCTTCACCTCACTCCAGCTCCAACTTTATGATGCCACATGCCGTCTCTTAAGTCTGTGATGCTAGCAGGTGGCCTCAATCTTGGCAAGGACTATAGCACAGGGTACGTCTCTCATCACACCAGAAGGGAGCAACAAGAGCTGATGCCTGCACGGAGAAGATGCTGCCATACCGCTGGAGAGAGACATTTGACACAAGAGGCACCGCGGCACACCTAGCATTACACATTGAAGCGGGAGCTCTGATAGCGGGGCGTTCAGGATTCACAAGCATGTCGGCAGGATACGAAGGGCTTTAATAATAGGTTGAGGCAGGCAGAGTGCTGACTGACCGCCGAGGGGGGCGTCGGACATGGAGGCGCTGCGGCGCGGGGGGGACTTGGCCATGGCGTAGGCGCTCTGGCGGGGGGCGCTCATCTGGCTCCAGCGCGCCATCTGGTTCCACACCTTGTGGCTGTTGCCCAGGCAACGCTTCACCAGCGCCTCCGCCTTCACATACGCGCTGCGCACCAGCTCCTCCCTCTCCTGCACATGACAATCAAATAACATCATCATGTGCTGAGGCTACGCCTGCCTCTGTTGATTGTTGCTTAAGGGCCTTAGTTTGGCCTCATCATGCCAGACACGCCAGCGCCTTCCCCGTCACATATGTGTTGCACAGCGACTCCTCTTCCTGCTGCTCACAAAGCTCTCAGACTGAGTTTCCTACATCTCAACCCAGATGCACATAGGATGGCAGTCCTGTCAATTTTGCAGTATGCTAGAGAGCCGATCCCTAGGAGGTTGATGAGGCGGCCCAGTGGCTATCATAGCAATGCTCGCCGCCAGTCTACCTACTGTGTTTTGCTGATACTGTGAAGGCCTGCTCTAAGGATTTGACACAACTGCATACCTGGCGGGTGGATGCAAGGCCTGTGCTGCGCTTGAGATTCTGGCGCCAGACCATCGGACCAAAGTCCAGGTCTGCCAGGCGCTCATAGTCATCCACTGTGCAGTTCTCAGGCTCCTGCACATCGGCCTCCGGTCAAGTCCTGGTTTCATCCAAGTTTGCTGGTGCTTGCAGGAGCAGGTAGACATGGGAGCTCAGCTGGCAGGGAGGTTGCATGTGAGTGCTTCAGCAATGCCCAAAGCCCTTGCCAGCACCCAGGGCATTTCCAGTGTTGGTCCAGTGTTGGTCTGGTGAACAGGCCTGGTGAATGTTCTGGATACGGCATCGACAGTGTGCTGCTGTGTGTGAGGACACACCTTGAGGGCAGCGCAGAACTCTTTGGAGATGCCATGCTCCCTCGCCAGTGCAGGCAGGTACTCCTTCTTCAAAATTTCAAGGCGCTCCTCACATGCTGCACATGCATAAGACCGTGTATTGGGTTCTGAGGCCAATGCCGAGCCAGAAAGCGAGCCATTATCAGGCGAGTAGTGATTGTGCTCACCTGCAAGGAGACGCCTTCGCTTGCTCTCCACATCCTGCACGCCATGCGACAGGACATCGCCTCTAATTCTGTGAAGTGATTGAAGGACAGTAATGGACACTTGCATGCGGCATCGCAAAGTAAGATCTAGACATCACAGTGGGCTGTCTCTCACCTCCTTACTGGCATACTGCCACGAGAGGGCTTCGTACAAGTCCAGCATGTGGCCCTTCAGAAGCCCCATTAATACGACCTCTGCATCTTTGTCCGCTTGGACGAGCTCTGACACCTTATCATCAGGGCTGAGACGCATTATATTCCTCGCTGTCTGCTCTTTGAAGATCTCGAGGTCATGGAACGGCTGTTCCATTTTTGTGGGCGCGGCCTAAAAGACCGCACGAATTCAGACACAAAAAGCTGTACCGCCTTGGATCCCCTGTCCAGTATCTTCCTGTCTGCGGTAGTGTACACACTTCTCGGCTGGCAGACAAACCGAATGTGGGGCGCCCTTTCTACGACACAGAGTGTGATTCGGCAGAGATCAGGAGAGCTGTGCAGAAGCTGCCAAAGCAGTGGAAGCTGGTCTCGGTTTTTAGGCGCCCAACCCCCAAAAAGAGTGTCATATGGTCCCGTTAGCTCGTCTGTGTGACCAGAAGGGAGTTTGACTGGTGTTCTATAAAGATGCTTCCCCTGAGCGCGTCTCCTGTGCCCTGTACTAGGCCTGTATTGACCCCATCGCATCACCAATGCAGCGGTCTTACGGTGGCTAGTCGCTGCATCAGCACTGCCCTTCGTTGTTCTTCAGCATCCCAAGTACACATCTACCACTCTTATTATCATTGTATAGTATGCCCTCAGTACTACAAAGGTTCCCTTTGCCATGACGTGATGCATTCACCATCATGCCCTCGAGGACAACTTTGCACCCGGCCGAAAAGCAATTGGCGCAACATGCCTGCAGACACCAGTGGCCACTGCTGAGGAAGATGGATACAGAGTGGAGGAAGCCGAAACCTACTTGGGGGAGAAATTCTGGAAGGCTGTACCCCCTCAAAATGGCAGCAGTGCGCCCTGGGATGAAAAGGCAGCAGCCAGCTCAGCTGATGCCCCGCTCAAGCTGCTATCCCTGAACCATGCAGCTCTGGGAGTGGATGATGTGGAAACTATGACAAAGTGAGCACCATAGCTCGCTCTCCCTACTCTGCACACTACCATCTCTCGCGCTCCTTTAAGCTGATTAAAAGCCTCGCAGGCTAGCCAGCTTTGCGAGTTTATGCATGTGAGATGCAAGATGCCCCTATGACAAAGGGCGTGTTAGTGCAGCTTCTACACCCAGGTGCTGGGCATGGAGAAGCTGCCTCGGCCCCCTTTTCCCTTTGATGGTGCATGGCTGCAAGCAGGCGGCCTGACGCTACATCTGATTGAAGATGACCCGACCATTCCAAGGAAGGGGGACTGGAAACACTGGAAGGTGTCGCCTCTGCCCAGCCTGCGTGGACCACTTTTGACATGACCCTAAATGTATAGGAGCATTTAAGCATTGACGCAGGCACACTCTCTGGCCATACCCTCTGCAGTGTCGGACATGGGTCCTCAGCTCTCTTTGTGGGCATTCATCTCATTGTATTTCAGCATTTCCGTGTGATACATGCAGGACCAATACAGCATAGACCATCCGGAACCATGGTACATCAGGAGAGGGGCTCACAAAGGTACAGAGCTGCCTCTAATGTACCCTGTCGTGCTTGTTCTTCAGCGTTTCCCAGGAAGGCTGTGGGAATAATCAGCAATCTTTGGCACTGCAGCTGACCTCAGGGGCTTGCACAGCTCTTGAATGCTCCTGGCTTTGCAGCTTTTGCGGTGGCGAGTCTGGCAGATGCGGAGAGGCGCCTCAAGCAGTTTGGCATTGAGTATCACAAGTTTCTGGTGCCCGGGACAAATGCTTCTCAGATCTTCCTGTATGACCCTGAAGGTGGGACGCCCTTCACCAGCTCCACAGATGTGGCTGCACGCCCATGCATATGATGCCCTCTTTCCTTTCTGGCTGGCACAAGGGCAAAATTGCAGACCAGCAGTGAAGCATGTCATTGCATGGCTAGGTGGAGCTCTAAGGTTATTCTTACGTGCCAATGCGTGCGATGTAGGCAATGGTGTGGAGCTTGGCGAGCACTATGATGAGATTGCCAGATCCCTATTGGGCAAGTAGTTGCTCGTGTGTTGACAAGGCCATGCGAGCGCATTTGCCTGCTGTTTGCTTCCAAGATTGACAAGTAGCGGTCAGGCATGACTAGTGTAAAGTCATGAGTGTAGGCCTTGTGGGAAAGTTGTCTGGGCAAGGAGCCATTGCTCTGAGGTCCCACTCTTACTCTCAAGTCGGGAGTGTAGATCAAAGCAGCCCCAAGACATCATTCCACTATCAGTCTGGTGATTTCAAATACGGCACATCCACACAGTGACCCTGAAGATCCAAGCCATGCATGCCACGTCACTCCGTCATGATGAAGCCGTCCAGCGCATCGCTGAGCTGAGACCTTTGTTTGCCGCTGTCAGCTCCATCGTCACTGGTCGACCAAGAAGTCGCGCCGCTACCCATGCTCATGTCTCCTTCTGCATGGTAAGCGAAGCATGTCAGTTGCTAGTGACAGCAGGTCCACAACCTTTCAAGCCGGTCACACTTTGCTCAACTGGATACCCACAAACTCCACGGCTCGCGCGCTTGCCTCAGTCACAGCTGACCACATCCCTTGCCCAATCATTGCAACTTCAGCAGAAGGGCCAGTTTGAGATGCAAGTGATGTCTGAACGGTCCAGTCTGTAAGCTGACTGCGGGCAGTCTGTTGCTTGGGAAGGTGGGTAAGTCCTGCACACCTGGATCGAGCTCCTCGAAGGGTCTCAGATCACTGACGTCGAGCTCGCTGACAAGGTTGTCATCCGGGCTCTCCCAGGGGCACAGCGGGAGGGCGTTGGCTGTCAGGAAGGCGCCGTGGTCCCGCACCCAGCGGATCCATGAGCGCCAGACGCCATCTGAGGACAAGGTCTTGGGGGAGCCCACTACCACCAGGCCCCTGCATCCAGCTTTTGGAGTGTTACTCACGGCTTCACATCATGGTATTGCCGAGTACACTTGTGGATTTGGCTCGTATGAAGGGTGAGCCCAAGTATTGCTGCCTATAACAGAGGCCACTCGTGTCCTAATTGTAGCATCATGAGCTCCTTTGGGACCTCTTTGTAAGGCTAGGGCAAGAGGTAGATGCTGCCAACTCGAAGACTAAACCTGAGAGAATGCTGCAAGAGGAGGTGAGTGAAGGCTGACCTGCGAGGGCGGGTGATGGCCACGTTGACGCGCCTGGGGTCTGCAACAAAGCCCAGGCTGCCCATCTCGTTGCAGCGCACAGCAGAGAACACGATGACATCCGCCTCGCGCCCCTGGTAGCCGTCCACAGACGATACAACTACCTGCGCGCACAACATTTGCGGCTCATTGCCTAGCGGGGAGGAGCTCTTGATGCATTCTGCAGCGAACAGGCTCATGATAGGACCGGGGCTAGTAGGGCTTCAGAATGCATTCTAATGTCAAAATGTCTGACTTTTGGGCATGTGATGCACCCAAGCCAAGAAATGCGTGTGGCAGGTGCACTGCACCTTGGAGTAGAGCTCTCCGGTGTGCTCCTTGAGGATCCTGCGGATGAGCCGCACTTGGCCATTGTAGGGCGTCAGAATGGCCGCGCTCTCTGCATCTTCAGCGCCCATCAGCGCCACCATTGCCCTGCATAGTAAAGCAATTGCTGGGGACTTCACACCAGGCAAACGCTCCTCTTCAATGGGCATGTGCTGGACACAGAGGCATACATGTGGTCTCCATCACCTGCCGACATGGCATCTCTGCACGCCGCTCACAGGCCCCACACAAGTTCATGCACATCCTGAATGCATGCCAAACGTAACGTGCCCAATCATTCAGGCTTCCAATATCTTTCAGTGGCTGTAAGCTCCAAAGAGAGGCATGCCTGATGGCCAAAATAGCTTCCTCGCGGTTGAAGTAGGAGGATCCCTGGGCAGCGCCCGGGGTCTGGGCAGGGCTGCGGGCCAGGTTGACCTGCCCACCCAGGCTGCGCTCCTCCATGCCATGTTCGCACTCAACCATCATCACAGGGCAGCCCGGATTGGGCCACGCCACTCCTGCATGAACACTCCCTCCTCAGTATCATTGTTTGCAGTCCATACATGCAGCATGAGGTCACAAGCCTCACACTGGTGATCAAGAGCGCTCTCCCCCACTCTCAAAATGACAGTGCAGCTGACGATATTTGAGGAGCTGCTGTAAAAGTTGCCAGGTTTCTCTGCATAGATTTTGGTCAATGCAAGCTATGCGGGCGTTGCAATGTGTCAGGAGCGTGAGGATGTTTAAGGGCTTACCTTTGGCCAGGGGCCTGTCCTGGGCACTGATGCCGGAGCGCAGCAGGCCGCTGTAGAAGCGTGATGAGGGGAACTCGGCGATGAGCGGGTGCATGCGGTATTGTGTATCGAGCAGCATAGGACCCATGCCTGCATAGAATGTCACCTGCTCATGAGGGCTCGTCTAGCCAGTGAAGTATCTTACCATTTCCTCACAATAGTTGCCTTCTCCCCGCAGTTGTGGAGGTCGGTTTTCTCTCCCTTGGGGTGTCTCCATGAGGCTCCGCAATATTCACAAGTATCAGTACGTTCAGCAGCGCCAAGGAGCAACGACGAAAGCCTGCTATGCCTGTGAGGCTAGCATGCTTGTGTCAGGGCTCCTTAGCGCTGCAGTTCCAACAGATGCTCTGACCTCTTGGTTACAATCGCAAGGCATTACCAGCGCTGTGACAACACTGCCTAGACCATGTGTTACTTGGACTAAGGGTCTGGCAGGGCGCACCAGAGTCTTGCAGCCTGTCAAAGAGGGTACGGTCCAGCTGAGCATCCAGAGCGCCATCGCTGACGAGCGTGGGAGGCAGCTGCTTTGGGTCTCCCGCCATGACCACACACTCTGCTCCCCTCACCTGAGCACACAAGCTTGCTATCAAAAAATTGCAGTCCTGCACGGCTCATGCCAGGGATTTGCCGCATGCAACCCATGTCTCAAGCGTGGCATGTCCATATTTCTGAGCTATGCTTCACAGCCCATGCCTGGCCTGGTCACGCCAGGGATGCCACTCCTGCGTCAGGATTGCTTCCAATCCCTAGTTACAATGCCCCAAAGAGGATGTCAGGGGCGCAACCCTGATGTGAAGGAAAGGTGTGCAGGGCGCACCAGAGGAATGAGATTGGAGGGCTCGGTAGCCTGGGTGGCCTCATCGATGATGACCATCTTGTATCTGTACGTCTGCAGCCGCTCATCGTCGCCCGCTCCAGCGCACGTCGCGCAGACCACCTGCGCAAACGATCTTACAGTCATGCCATGCCCTCACATGTGCCGCTCTAGCGGATGTAGGGTTGCACCCTAGCCGGACACCACTCCAAAAGGATGCTGGAGCTGCAGCTGGATGTTGGTGTTCTCAGAAGAGCACCCGGCCAGCCGCAGCACACAGCAGATTCTGGAGTGGTGTCCGGCCAGGGCATCATATGCAGGATGACCATGGAAGCTAAGCTCCCTGTCCTGTGGGAAATTGAGACATGCACCACTTTCTTGCCACTCTAGCGAGAGAGCACAGGCTCATACAATGCAGCAATGAGGCCATAGTTTTCTGTTCACCTGGCTGCGAAGCAGCACTTGCTCACTGGCAACCTTGACCGGGTCGCCAGCTGTATTGCCAAAGTGTTAGCACAAGCATAGGCAAGAGCCGCAACAACTCTTACCTGGCTCTGCAGGAGCACTTGCTCACTGGCAAGCTTGACGAGGTCGTTGGCGGTGTCCCACAGGCGGCTGCCCTCCTTCTTGAGCTCGAACAGCGCGTCGCGCTCCTCCCGGGGCAGGCGCTGGTCGCGCTGCGCTGCGTGGCCGCCGCGCTCGCGGTGCTTCTGGAACAGCGCCTCCGCCTGCTCCCGCAGCCTCTGAGCCTGCGCAGTGCAACGAGAACGACATAAGCACACGCTCATAAAGTGCTTGTACTTCAACTTGTGTTGCTTTAGAATCACTTTTTATGAGCCTGCTCCCTCTACCTCTGCCTTTGAGCCATGAAGAGGCCACATGCCTTGCTGGGGAATTGCAGGCCACCGTTGCGATGCATTCTTATGAATAGGACTGCAGTTCTGTAGTCTGATCACAGGGTATTGCATTGGCTGCACAATCTACTGGGGACTCAGTACTGGGGGGACTCAGTACCGTGCTACATGCCATCACGTGAGATGTCTCACCTCCTGGCCTTGTACAGTCTTCAGGGCCTTGCCCTCCAGGGAAGCATGCCTCACGCTCTCCCTCACCTGCGCCAGTCATACACCCTGGACCATGTCTGGTAGGCGTTGTCACTCCTTACAATCCCAGCTCTTCAGCAGGTCCAGCTTGCTTCCGCTCACTGCCAGCCAAGACAACCCACCATGGAGGTTCAGACCAGGGTACCTGAGGTGTCAGGTTACATGCACTATCATGCCTGAAAAGTTGGATCCTCCTGCAACTCTGACACCACACCTGGAAGCTCACGCCTCAGCCGGTAGCAGAGATGCGGTGTCAGACCTCGAAGAAATGACCAACTTCATAGGCATGGTACAGCGCATGGCTTTCCCTGCTGTTGAAGTTTTATGACAAGGATGACATGCAGGCTTAGGGCACATCTGCCTGGCACTCTGCACACCCCTGGCACAAGACATGTATGTGCTTGCAGGGTTGAAAGTCTTGAGTACACGAGACAAAGAGTCACCTTTGCAGGCTGGCCCAGGCGCGTGACGTTGATGCCGCGCTCCACAAGGCCCTCCACAAGGTTGTCTGTGGCGGCGTTGGTGTCCGCGCACGCCAAAATGGGCCCCATGGCATTGGCTCGCCCAGGCTCCCCGGATATCCGGGACAGCACCTCAAGTAGTGCCAGCAGCGTCCTCGTCTTCCCTGTGCCAGGTGGGCCCTGCGCAGCAACGTAGCACCTGTCTCCCACTGCCGAAGTAGCCCCCATGCATACAGCCCAGAGCTCGTTTGTGCTGCTACGAAGGCATCTATCTCGAGCTCACTGAAGCATTCTGTGGGCATCACGTGCTAGATACGACCAAGATGAGGCTTATGGCATCATGCTGGTGCACTTGACTTCCCTCGCAGCGCAACAGAGGTACACAAAGGGCACCCAAGGAGAACACATATATGAGCACGTACCTGCCACAGGGTGAATGTGGATGACATGGCAGTTGCAATTGCTCTCTGCTGACTCCTGTTCAGGCCCTCCAGGCTTCCCAGCACGGTCCTCGCAGCCTTGCGCCACCGCTCGTCACTGCACAGTCCTTTCATTCAAAGGGTTGCCAGCCCCAAATTCCCAAGCACAGCATGACCTGAATAGTCAATCTTAGCCATTCTCTGGCTCCTGCCAGAGGTAGACTTTGCGCATTGTCACCACAAGCTCTCTCTGGACGCAGAAGTCTGAACTTTAAAGTCCTCAGGAAGGAAAAGCAAGCAGCAAGCATGCCTGCCAAAAGGTAGCAGAGTGCACTACAGGCAAGGAATGCCACTGACCTTGCCCAGGCGGGCGGAGTGGTGGCCAGCTTGGGCGCGAGTGGGCTGCCCAGCACGATGTGGCGCACGCGCTCCTCGCCCATGCGGAACTCGCGCAGCAGCCGCTCCGGCCGCCGCAGCATCTCCTCGGCTGCGCCCCGACCAAGCACCTGTTTCAACCCCTGCGCCTTCTCCACGGCGGCCCAGGGATTGGCCAGATTGAAGATTGCCTGCGCCACAAGCCAGAATAAGCTGCACAGCCCCGTTTTGATGCACACTAAATTCCTGGGGATCCTTTGCAATGTGTGCCCCGGCATATCAGCCCTGTGGCTCTGATGCTCATTGAGGCTTGGCCAGGCTGTAATGATCATGCACAGTGCAGTCCTTGCTGACACATGTACTCAACGAGCAAGCGAGCAGACTGGGTACATTAGCCAGATAGACAGGGGGACCAGGAAGTCCACCTTGAGTTGGCGCTGGTAGGTCGTCTCGGGGGAGTAGCGGTCAAAGCGCCAGGTACCCTGCGCCCCGCGCTCCTCCATCTTGTCAGAGTTGGAACGGTTGAACACCGCCCGGACATATCCTCGCCTGACCTCCAGAATGGTCCCCTCAAAGGATGCGTAGCTGTCCATGCCCTGCATGGAACAGCAAATCACGTATTTATTACACAGGTCACTGGGTGATTTCTGACGTGTTGAGCGCCTACAACCTTGCGAAAGGCTGTGATTTTATGATCCTGTCCCCCGAATGATCTCCACTTCGTGACGAGGAGGAAAAACACTTACAGCAGATGAGAGATCTGGATGGGTAATAGGAAGCTATGTAGCGCTGTGAATGAAGCGAGGCTGGCCAGAGCTGCTTACTTGTGATGGGTCAGCCTTGGGGAGCTCTCCATTGGGGAGTGTGCTGACCACCAGGATACCATCCCCATTGGAAAATCTATGATACGGCAGCTCTGGGAAAGCCTGTCGCTGCTCCCCACCTTCTGATGCCTCACCCTCAGGTATGTCCTCCTTCACCGCCCCTGCATCAACAATTGAAGTTTAGCTCTGGACATGTGGCTGCAGTCTTCCACAGGCTACCTTTCGTGCGTGCGTGGTATGGCAGCTCACAAAGCGTACAATACATGGTTTTCCTGCTCCCATCCATGCCTTATCAACACGCTCTGTCTCCGTACCTAGCATGGGATATATGGCACCTGCAGCCCTACTGCTGAGGGTTACAGTTCCAACCTCCATTGCCAGGTAAGGAGACAGCTCTGGAGATAGCTATAAGACACGCCCAGGGCATTCAATACGCTCTCTATCATGCCAGACAAGATTGGTTATGAGGGCATTTTCCTGTGATCTCCCTTTGTCATGGACATCATTCGACAACAGGGATGCTTGCCTGGTGACAGAGGATCCAGGGAGAAGCGCCAGATGATGTTGCTGAAGAGGCGGCCATCTAAGCTGCCGACCAGGTTTGTTAGCACATTCCCAGACGCCTTCAGCTTCCGTGTGTTCTCCCTGCAAGGCAGCATACATGTGAAGGCTCTGACCGCTGCTGTACAGAGAAAGATACTACTCTGGCAAATAGTCATCTGCAGGGTCTAGGGAAGAATGATATACATGCCAGGTCATGCAAAGCGGCCAGGAACAGGGCGCACCTCTTGTATAGCCTCATCAAGGCGTCTTTGCAGGCGTCCTGCTCAGCGCGCACACCCAGGACCAGTCTTGCCTGCACAGCACAATCCGTCATTCTTGCAAGGTATGCAACACACAGCTGGGCTCTGTGAGATGGTGTGCAAGGGCAGCAGCCACCAGAATGTCCACAAATCTTGCACAGGGTGGCAGTCGAGTCTCTGATGCCAACACAGTATAGATGCATTCATGTGGCACAAGTCAGAGCACAATAGTGTGTTTTAGCAGAGCAGAGGGGTGCTCCGCAGACCTGCAGCTTCTCTGCTGCCTTCAGGAAGTCATCAGCTGGCGTTGCATCCTCTGAGGCGGATGTGCTAACTCCACTGGATCTAATGGCGTTCCACTCGTTTGCAACCTCTGTCTGCACGCAGTAGCACACACAAAGGGTCACAAGCTGCTTTGGCTGATTGTGCAAGTGTCTTCTAGGAAGGATTGCAGATGCCAGCGCAGATTACTCCACGCAGGGTGGGCAGACGACAGGGCATGTATGGGCTGCGCTTAGGACGTGGTACTGGTGGTGATTCACCTGAGCTGCAGAGTAGCGTTCGCCGGTGATGATGTCGATATCTGTACCCAGCAGAGCTTCTTGCGAGGCGGGAGCTGCAGCGGCCGGTGTCTGGGTTGACTGCATGCTGCCGCTGCTGTCAACAGCGGTGTGAGAAGAGTTGCCATCGACAATTGCGCCATCGGGTGTCGACCCTCCTATGGATGACCACTCATCCCAGCCATCGTTGAGCTCTCCTGTAGGCTGGCCCAGGGTCTGAGCTGTCTCAAAGGCTTTTTGCACCCACGCTGTTGTCCTGGGCCCCTCTGGGCGGCTCCGTTCCTGCCCGCTGCCCTGCCCGTTGCCCTGCCCAGCAGAGTCCCTCTCGCCCCAGGGTGCCTGCCCTCTGCTGGACTCACGCATGGCGTTCCCTCTGGCTGCTCCCCTTGAGGCAGGCGTGCCTGCACCGCCATGTACATCAAGGCTGTCTTCCGCAGGGAGGTCACTCCCGCAAGGTAGGAGAGCTCCAGTGAGAGCTTTCCTTTCTCCTACCCTTGTGCCTGTCTATGCATGGAGCCATCTTTCCTATCAGGCGTATCGCATGCACAACCAAACAATCCATACATGTGGCTAAGAGCATGCACAGAGGCACACACAGTAACTTGGAGCGAACGGACGTGACGTCTCACTGCTACTGAACCAGTCACAGTAGCGCTCTCTCTTGAAAGGATGGTCACCTGCATGGGAGGCATCGCGCCCGCTTGAGCTGGCGCTATGTCCGCTCTGCGCGCGCCTGACATCCTGGACTTGTTGCTGATTGACCTCTTGTTCATCCTACAGGTGGAATATCCCATGAAAAGCTGGCAGCACGCTTGGGGTGCATGAGAGCCGCCTCTTGTGCACTGCTGACTCCTAAGTAAGGCGCATGATGTGAATGTTGCTGCTTCACGTTAAGAGTTATGTGAGGACAGGGTATGCTCCACGCAAGCACATAGCTGAACACCACAGAAGGTAGAAGCAGGCTGGTGATGCACATGCAACAGGGCTGGGACGCACTGCGAACCAATCCAGGTCGTTTGCCCCATCATTGGTCGTCCAGGAGCCATCCTTGACGGATTGGTTCTGTTCAGCTCTAATCCTGCTGGCAGTCCTGCTTTGACATCTCGAGCCCTTTCGTGGGTGCTGTGCAGGTCTGACGCCGGTACCCTTTCCTCGAGCTTTCGGTGTCTGTCCCTTTAAGTTGGGCTGCGAAAGTAATTTAATTGCTCAAGGGACATCCACCTACTGTTTCAGGACAGATAAGGAAGCAGAGAGCCTCATACTATATCAGTCACTCACCTGGCACAAGTCTGTCGCTTGACGGAGAGGGGCTGCATTAATCGGCATAGTTGTCTGTTACAATCTACTGACTCTGACTACACAATAGCTGGTATGCTAGACTGATGCCTTTGATCAAGACTAGCAGCTACAAAAGGGGGCGTGCTTTAGGAGGCTCATGATTGCATTGAAAGCCTTGAGAATAACAGCTATGTTTAGTTGTGCTGTCTTCACTCGAACCATTAGAACGCTCGTGAGCATGGGCTTTCCCACTTTTGCAAAGGCCTCCCCAGCAGTTCCGGAACGAAGTGGATGCTGTAGATGACGTGATCTCGGAGGATGTTCGAAACGCGAGGACAGCGACATCAGAGGATGAGAGCATGTGTGCAGAGAGGTGACTGTGTATAGAGGACATTCAATGAATCTGCCATAGGGGCTTGAACCAAATATGTATTACGACCTGAGCTTCAATGCTGATGATCTGGAGCCATTTGCGGCTCGTGAAAGATCAGCTGCTGCAACGACTCTGGGCTACAGTGTCGTGGCTACAAATACCACATCATTGGACCGCCTTACTGCAAAGGACAGGTATTTCGGATTTCACAGACGTGGCCCTTCAGGTGCTGGACTTTCCTTTCTGATGGGCCAACTGCTGCCTAAAGGGCATGACACGAATGAAGCATACACACGTTGAAGGGGCTTGCTTGTGCTGGCAGATGCTCGTCAGCATCAGGGAAGGAGGCTGCAGCATCAGCAGCAGGAGCAGCAGGGAGCTCAGCACCAAAGCAGGGGCTTCTGAAGCGCTCACAGGAGCTCACACAGTTGAGCAGACTGACCATTGCTCTGGAAGAGCCAGCTGCAGCTGCTCAGCTGCTCAGCGCGCCGGCAAATGCCATCGCCGCATCCCATGACATCCTGGCTGTGCAGCCTCTGTCTGAAAGGGTGCTGCAGCAGGTGCTGCTCATCTCCTTCCCATTATCTGTGCATATTGTGAAGGATGAGGACCTGCGCTCAAAAGGCTCTGGTACATCTGCCTGTAAAGTGTCAGCGTGACTTCAGTTAAGGGTGGACTAAGCAGCTCAGCCCCTTTACTATGCACCTTCATAACCTCTCCTGGTCATGATCCGTGTATGCTGTGAAGGCTGAGGAATAACCTGTGCTCAGAAGGCTCTGCTGCATCTGCTGTAAAGGCTCAGCACAACGGCTCAGCGTGATGTCAGTTAAGGGTGGACTAAGCAGTTCAGCGCCTTTACTATCCTCCTTCACGATCTGCCTTCACCATGCATACCCTTACATGCGCTGATTGGAATGCGGGCATTTGCAGGCATGCACATCAATGGACGTTGACATCATAGCCTTCGACCTCAGCAAGCGGCTGCCCTTCCGTCTGAAGCCGGCCCTTCTGCAGGCCGCTGTCAAGCGCGGCCTGCATCTGGAGATCTGCTATGCCGCCGCGCTCCGGGAGGAGGGCGCTCGCAGAAGCTGCTTCGCCAATGCCCTTGGTAAGAAAGGCCTGAAAATTAGGCTATCAAGCCCATTCAGGAAGAGCATCATATGCAGGGCATCTGGGCTGTGTGAGGCCCATGCCGGCTGCCTCTTCAGCATATCAGTATGAGCTTCCGATGCCCTGTATCAAGCATATCTGTCCCGTCAGCAGTTTCCAATGACATGTTATCATGTCTGTATGACGGTTGATCTTATCATGCTGCTGAGAGGTCTCCAGCCCCAGCTTCGCTCATGATGCTGCATCATGCGCACAAGCAGAAGCTGTACCTGCTTCAGCGCCAACATGAGGCTTCGGGGCAGAGACTGATCCGCTCACATGGAACTGAGCTAGGGTATAAGTGTCCGCATTGCATGTGCAGCGCTGTGTCGGGCAGTGGGCGGCAAAGGGATCATCATTTCCAGTGGAGCTCGCTCGGTGTGGGAGATGCGAGCCCCCCATGATATCATGAACCTCTCTACACTCTTTGGGCTGAAGCAACAGCAAGCAAAGGTGTGGGGTCCGCCGCCTTATACATGCACCCCTTGACAGAGATGGAAGGAAGACGCCCTTTGCAGGTGCCTTCCAAGCAGAAGGGACTCTTGTGCTGAGTTGAGCAACCTCAACACTTACATTCCAGAGTTTGCGCATCTTCGAGGGTGTAGGTACTCCTGTAGCGAGCCACATCATTATTCCACGAACAGAGTGCATGGCTATCCACAGCTGAGTGGATGTGCAGGATGCACTTTCGGATCGCTGTGCCGCAGTTATCAGACATGCCGAGAGCCGGAAGGCATACAGGGGCGCCGTCAGACTCAATAAGCAGCCAGCGTCTCCCGAAGAGGCCTGGCAGGATCAGCGCGAGAAGCATGTACAAGGTCAACCAGCACCTAGGCACCAGATCGGTGTCGGAGCGAGCCGAACTGTTACTGGAAAAAGGCGGAGGCAGTGATCGATGCCCTTAGTGCAGCGGTATCCATTTTAAGGATATAACAGCGGCCATTCGAGGCTCATCGGGAGAGATAAAGAGCTTGCATGACAGTCCAAGGTGAGGAAGGGTTTCACCCTCGACCTACGAGAGCGCATTCGCAGCAGGCACAGGCTCGCTCAGAGCAGAAAGCCCTGGAGGACACCAAGGATTCTGTCAGTATCCGTCTGTGTGTGTCGCAGCGTTGTCGGAATTGTTGCCAGGCTTGAGGCCTGTATACACCAGCTGCCGGGATCTTGTGATGCAGAGAAGACGGGTCAAGCTGCTGTACCCTCGACTACATGTGACGCTTGCAGGTATGTCTGTCCTCTGACATTGTCTCTACAACGCTGGACAGTGCTATCCCTGCCCCTGCAAAATCCCATATTACCACTTTTTACAGCACAGCGCATTCCTTGCATTCAGTAGCTGAGGGCAGGGCATAGCAAGCGGCACTATAAAAAGGGTCTTGCGTGGATCAAGTGCACTGCTTGGGGCTACTGCTGGTGAAAGGCATACCAGTATTGACTACTGACGCAGTGTGCAGCTGCCTGCAGGTGCAGTGATCAGCCGAGTGGTCTGCGCGCTTGCAGACAGCCCTCCCATGATGGCGACGTTTTTAATGCCTCCTATAGCCCCTTTGTCACCTCCTCCGCCCCCGCCGCCCATGCACAATGGCCTCACGAGCCAGGCAAGACACTCAAACCCTCTTCATGCACCGAGCAGCTTGCAATGATATCCAGGCTTGCCTGTAGATGTCTGGCCGCATGTTACCTGGAAGAGGGAGACAGAGCAAAGACTGTGCATTCAGGATTCATGCTGTCTCTGCTGTGACTAACCTCTGCTTCTGGGTTGCATTCTGAAAGCCCGCTCATAGAGAGTGTGATGGTCTAGCAGTGTCAGCTAGCTATTGGAAGCCTGAACATACAGCCCTCCTGCTGTAGCTGAGGAAGGCTTCCTTGCCTGACTCGTGATCAGCCACAGTCATTTCAGGCTGTTGTGCAGGAGCAAGCAGCAATCCTGGAGGCGCATAACCTTGAGCGCACGAAGCACGGAGCAGCATCTCTGTACTGGAACTACTCAGCGTCGGATGCCGCACAGAGCCATCTCTCGAGTTGCCCTGGTAGGAGCTGCCGCACATGCGCAGCACTGACACTGTACAGCACTTGACCCCCATATGGGCATCTCCGTCACTGCCACCTGCACTTCTCCTGAGTGCTGAAGCCGGCGTTGGGACAACAGATCACTCTGCGAGGGATGGAACAACATATGCTCGTTACGCGGCATTGCATCTTCCTCGTGCAGCTGCCTCACTTGCCATGACAACACCATCGGTGCCAGAAAGCTATTTGTAGACAGCCTTCCAGCTTTGAGATCCAGGGTGCACCTTGCAGGCATGGTGGAAACTAGCAATACAGGAGATGGCGAGAACCTGTTTGGAATCTGCTGCTTGGGGTACTTCAATGTGAGCTACGCTGTCTCCTCCTGGTACAGCGAGGTGTCCGACTACAACTTCACCTACCCGGGCTATTCGCTGACCACTGGTCACTTTACTCAGGTAGGCAACCTCTCGACTACCAAGAGTACAGATGTGTAGCTCTCCATGCTGTGCTTTGATTGGGTGGCGTCAGCAAAGTAGGACATTTGAGCCAAGGATACAGAGCTGTGTGACAGTGATGCCTACTTGCAATATGAGGGTCAGCCCGGATTTGAGTAGATGGCTTTTATATGGATTGCTAGGTACATCTGCTGGGTGACCTGCTAGCTGGTATACACATATGGTATCTTGAGGTTGTTAGCTCATTGCGTGCAGATAGTGTGGAAGGGCACGAAGACGTTGGGCTGCGCAAAGAAGTTCTGTCCTGACGCATGGGGCTACCTCGAGTGCGACTACTATCCGCCCGGGAATGTCTTGGGTGCCTTTGCGCAGAATGTGCAGTCCTCAACAACATAACAACTCAAGTCAAGACATTGTGTTTGCATCGAGCTGCCCACAGCCAATGAAGTCAGTAAGGAGTGACCTGGTTCATTGCTTATCATCCACTGAACACAGTGTGTGTGTGGGTCCTCAGGAGGCTTCTGAGCGCAATGTTGACACTTCACAGATGTGCACCTTTACTTGTCAAACTTCAGACGTAGACTTGGATACATTAAATTATGTGAAGTCAGCCTCATCATGGTGACACAATGTTGAGTCACTTCAGCTGTTCCGTCTGCATGTCAAGTTGCGGTTCCAAATGGGACATCTGTTGCGTCAGCTTTCTTCTCGAGACAGGCCCTTGAAGTGCTGCTTTCATCTGTTCCTCAGTTCTGTGCTGTTGCCAATGAAGCTCCATGGAATCATACTTTGGAGCATGCTGACAAAAACGGAAGGCAGTGTTTGCTAAGCACCTGAAATCCTTGCACAAATCAGCTTTGCCCACTAAGCCCTGCTACTTCTTGACAATGAGCTGCTGATGGCATTGCTGCAGCTATAGAGGTGCTGCTCCACCGAAAATAACAAATTCAATGTGCCAACCTGAAGAGTTGGTGCTGCGCTATTCGGCCCTGGCGCCTTTTGTCTCAGCCTCCCTTGCAATATCATGGGGAGCTTTACTGCTGCCGCGCCTCAGACCTGTTCAGCTGTGCTACTCATGTACATGCCTGCTGCGTGGCTGCCTGGGATCATGATGCCTCATAACCTCAAACACCATCCTCACTGCATGCACCGCCCCGTGCTCAAGCATGCGGTGCTTGAGACGTTGAAGGTGCCCTGCCCTGCCTAGCTGCTGCACAGGAAAAAGTCGCACATAGCAGGCACAACACAGCGCGCTAGCATGCACTGCTCTCTGTGGACACTGTTCTCTGCATATCCTATAGCTGCTACTGCCCCTTCATATCATTGTATGCTTGCTTAGATGAACCCGTCAAGAAAGAGTCAAACGTCTGGTCAGCCTGGTGTGGCTAGAAGAGACGTCATGTGGTCTGAGCCCCAGTCAATTGCAACGGGCAACCTAATGACCAGATATGTTGCTCAGAGTAAGGAAAGCTCAGTAGAGCATATTCATACCATTTGGTGACAGTTGGGGATGCCACCAAATGGGCGCGCAGCCACCATGTGCTTTTGGCTGAGCTGCCTCAAGGACATAAAACACCAGCAATCATGCTGATCATGACGTCATTGACAGATTCATGCGGGTGCAAACCATCGCTCTCGTGGTACTCCTCGGCAGTCATTGAAACATGGTGCCCAGGTAGAATATGAAAGCCCTGCTGCCTAAATCTTGCCTGAATGACCGGTCTCAGCTTGCTGTTGATCTCTTCAAGCTCAGCGTCCTTTCCATTGTAGAAGGCATCCCTCCAAAACAGTGCAGCATTGGGAAAGTGTTCTCTAAGAGTCTCAGCCAAGATTTCTGCCCGTGCGCGCATCTCCAGCTCAAAGTCATGGTAAGTGTAGTTGTTAGCTTTGTGCTGCTGCTGCCAGTCCACGGCTTCATGGATGCCCTTGTGAACAATGACGGCGTCGGCCATGTTGTTGCCAGACCCAGTGAATCTCTTCAGAAAGATGATGTCATCTGTGGTCAGCATCTCTGGCTTCCAGGAGAACGTCACTTGCGTGCCTGAAGCTGTTCTGGCATAGGCGTCTTGCCAGTTTGGATTTGGCGGGAACCGGCAGCCACGGTTGCAGTCATGGCAGCCCCACCCCATGTACATGTTGCAGGGATGGTGCTGCACTTCCACCTTCAGACGGGCACATAGGGTGTAGAATATGTTCCGCGTGGTAGAGCCGCCCATAAATAGCAGATTCTTGGCAACCAAGCACTGACCTGCTGCTCTTTCAGGTTCAGGGATGCGGCAGCCCGCTGAAATCCACGTGTCATTGACGAAGGAGCCTTCAAAGCATGCTGCTTGGACGTAGGTATGTCGCGCTAACAGCGAGAGCAGGAGAAGTCCAACCACCTGCGACCAGGATGGGAAGTGTGACTCAAGCCGGAACTCCCTAGCAAGCACCAGCTTTGCAAGGATAATTATCTGTATGTTGAGGGCTATTGTTTGAGGGCTCTTAAGTACGCAATTATTGAATGGAAGTAGGTGTTGTGTGTACATACCTTGGGCACCAGGGTGCTGCGGCCATGCCCCATTGAGCTCCAAGCCGCGTTGGAGACTTCGCTGATATCATTATCACAGATAGACATGGCTATGCTATCTACTAAGTATGATCGCGAGGCCAAAAAGGCGAAGTGACAAAAGTCCCATTCCGGGGTAAATAAGTTTGACAGATAATTGACATGAACTGCCTTTGGCTTGTCTGCCTAGCGTGCGCAGGCGCAGCGTCTCGGCGCTGGCTGGAAAGTTTGCAAATTGTGTATCATTGTGCTTTCCTGGTAGAGCTGCTCGGCTCGGCTATTTCTGGGGTGCTTGTGACTTTGTCTCAACAGCATCATGCTAAATAAAGCAGCAGACCGTGTGCCTCGGTCCATAGCGCGTCTGTTTAGAGGACAACGCAGAGAGGTCAACCTAAGTGCGTCACAGAAGCTGGCCTTGTATATGGATCACAGCTGCTACAATTCCATTCAATGAGTACCTGGGAATGTTTTGGGTACTTTGCGCAATGTGCACTCGTCCACGACGTAGCCTTGGCATATACATGGTTGCCTCAAGCTGCCCACAGCAATCACAGTGTTGGCCAGCAGGGAGGGACCTGCTTGAACCTCTCACTACATGATACATAGCGTTTCGTGGTCGTGCGTGGTGGGTACTTGAGCCCTCTCAGCGCTCTGATGATGTCTTTACAGAGGACCATGACACAATGACATACTTGTTGGGCCTGTGAGACATCAGCCCTATGACACAAACAGCGTTACAGGTCTTCTTTGCTGCATGGACACGCTGGGGTTGCAATGGGACATCTACGGTGTCACCTTAATACTTCAGACAGGCTCTATAAGTGCTACTTTCATCTCTTGACCTCAGTCTTCTGTGCTGCTGAAGCTATATGGGATCGTACTTTGGAGCAGCCCGACAACTTGAAAAGGAAAGTAACTAGCTGCAAGGACCGTAAGACTTCACTAAGATCAGCTCTGCCGGTCTGGATGTCCGTTTGCCCATAGCACCTGGCACACTGATGATCAGACTGATAGGGGGGGTAATGTGCGCAAGGACAATGCTGCAGCTGGTGGGATGCTAGTCTACTCAAAATTGCGCACATGCCAGCACGTCAGATTGGTCCTGCAAGCTACAGTGCTAGCTAGAGCTGGCGCTCTATTCCCAGCTTTCCGTGGCAGCTCCGGGGGCACTGCGCAGCCCCTCTGCCTGAGATGCGCCATTCCTGCAGATGACTGCTGCAAGGCTCCCGCTGACGTGTATGCTTCACCCCCTTAGAACACCTTATCTCACGCTCGGATCTCCACGACCACACCGACCTCTGCCTGAGCTGTGCCATCAGCCAATCACTGCTGCAAGGCCCCTCTGATGAGTATGCATCGTTCCCCCAGAAAACTTACCTCACGCTCGGATCTCAGCGACCACCCGGACATCTGCCTGAGCTTTGCCAATCCTGCAGATGACTGCTGCAGGGCTCCTCTGATGAGTACGCTTCGCTCCCTCAGAACGCTCCAACCCGTGCTCGAGTCTCCACGACAACCCCGAGCTCTGCCTGAGCTGTGCTGGTCCTGCAGATGACTGCTGCAGGGCTCCTCTGATGGGTATGCTTCCCTCCCTCAGAGCGCCTCATCTCACGCTCAGATCTCCACAACCACCCTGACCTCTGCCTAAGCTCTGCCAATCCTTCCTGCAGATGACTGCTGCAAGGCTCCTCTGATGAGTGTGCTTCGCTCCCTCAGAGCGCCTCATTCCACGCTCAGATCTCCACGACCACCCCCACTTCGAGCAGGCGGTGCTTGGGGACGTTGAAGGTGCCCGCCACGGTGCGGCTGTTGCGCCGGAGGAAGTTGTACATGTGCTCCAGCAGCAGCTGCACCAGGAGGTTCAGCCCAGGCTTGGGCACCGTGGTCGTCCGCCCCAGCACATACACCAGCTTCAGGTCCGGGTCAATCGCCTGCATAGACATTAAGCACTGATAAGGCATTGCGCAGCTTTCTGGAAAGGCATGCGCTGTGGGAGATGACTTGAGATTCGGCCAGCTCCAGACATTGCTGGAGATATGTGATTCAAATCTCAGATGAATTGCCAGTTCTGAAGCGTAGATGGGCGTCCGGTCAATGTCTGCAAGAGTAGCCGGGGTGCAGACGCATGCAGGTGAATGATGAGGCAACCCATAGCCCCACCCTCAGGCTCCATTCTGTTGTGCAAACACCCATATGTACTGACCCCGACTCAGTCTGGCCACACAGCAAAAAGGACGCGAGACCATATAGCGCAGCTTCAATCCCTCATGCCGCCAGCCTCATTTGCTTCAAGATGTAAGGCCTACCTGCCCCGGGCTGTGCGCCAAGCGAGAAGCCATCTCTGGCTTGGAGTACTTGGCTACCATTGTAAGCACGCCCTTCGTGAACTCACCCTCCACATCCACCTGGTCAGTGTACCTGCAGGCCACCACATCATCACTCAGAAACCTGCTCACTGCTGCTGCAAAATTGCTCAAAGGGACAAAGCCTTCTGCAAGCACCTCCAAGTGTGTCCCCTTGAAGGCCCCACCCCCTCGACGCCATACAGGCGCTTGGGAAGGCAGGTGATCTGATACATCTTGAGATTGCTCGCCTTGGATATGTCCTTGCATGCTGAGCAGTGTTGCTCGCTCTACTGCAGCTCTGATCCTAGATCCCGGGGGCTCCTTACAGGCATCACTGCGGTGTCCTTGATCATAGTAACAGGGCTTTCCCTATCCAGTAGCCTTGTGGTGAGCGTATTGAAGCTCTGCGGTACAGCCAGGGTTGATGAAAATGCCTCACCCATATCTCGCAACGCATCTGTACAGGCCCGGGATGGGGAGCGGTGTAAATAGCAGGCGGTCCTCCTTAGCAACCTTGGGCACTGGCACATACCTGCAGCAATCACCCAGGTGTTGCAAAGGCATGAATCCCTCCTACCTCTGCTTTCCCTGGCGCGGTGCCCTCTAAAGCCTTAGGATGGTTGATGAGAAGCAAATGCAACGTTATATAGATCTGGGGCATTTTGCAGCTTGCTCTGAGGCGTCTTTGGTGCATGCAGAGCATGATGTATACTACTGCACTCTGTCTGAGAGCCTTAGATGCCTATAGTAAGTATAGGACTGGCTTCATCATGGTGCTGTCGTACTGGCCTATGACTGTAGGAGCATGGGTGACAAAGCCTTTGTCGCTCAGCTCTGGCACTCAATGATGGTGATAAATGCCTTCTTCTCATGCAGACCATTTCTGAAAGGACTGCTCTCCTTACCTAATGGTGATGAAGATGACGTTCTCGTGCAGGCCAGGGTAGTTCTTGAGCAGGTTGGTGAAGGCTGCCGGGATGCCGGTGTAGGTGTTGGTGTAGACGATGGCCGTGCCCGGCACGCGCGACAGCCTCTCTCCATTCTTCAGCAGC
Organism: Coccomyxa sp. LA000219; assembly: GCA_000812005.1. Taxonomy (NCBI): domain Eukaryota; kingdom Viridiplantae; phylum Chlorophyta; class Trebouxiophyceae; family Coccomyxaceae; genus Coccomyxa; species Coccomyxa sp. LA000219. The sequence continues at coordinate 1,494,570 of KN714656.1, forward strand.
ACTGGCGGCGCAGCCCCGTTTAAAGGCTCCTTCTCCTCACTGCATGGGAGAGAGCTGTAAGGGTTCATGCTCTATCACACTTCAGCGCCTGCGCCGTCACCGGATGCAGGAGTGGCCTCTCATGCTGATACTTCCAGGCAGGAGGGCGCCTCCAAATCCTGATCAGTCCAAAGCCCAAGCTGCAGATGACTTCAGTAGACAGTAGACTGACCACTGTTGCGTCAGTGTTTCCTGAGATGCTTTCATTCCATTCATCTACCAAGGTCAGACCCTCAGCGCATGCATGGACAACCACATAGCCTGTGCAGGATGCTGATGCTGTCCATCTGCCCGAGGGGGGTACTGGCAAAGTCTCTGGCCAGGCAAAGCCTCGTGTCAGGCCCTTGGCAGCTATGACCTTTCAGAGGCCTTCCAGGGCAAGACACTGGCGCAGGGAGTGCTGCAGCATACCTGTCGTCCTCGTCAGCCGGGTGCTTCACCCTGAACAGGTCTGCCAGCAGCACCTTCTGGCTGTCCAGTGCCATCACCTTGCGCTTGGATCCCCAGTACCACAGCACACTGATCGTAAACAGTATCGCTGCACCCACACCACAGCACTCAGAGGACCACCTCACAACACAAGCCACTTAGATCCGCAGTGCAACAGTTCGCTGATGGTAAAGGGATAGCTGCACCCACAAAACTGCTCCCAGAAACATTGTCTCAGTGCTGGGTAGCCCACACTACACAAGAAGGTGTGAAGGTTGATTATCACCCAGGAGGAGTCTCAGCATCCCTTGCGGATCTACAGGTGACTGTGTCCAGCCAGCAGGGGCTGCGATGTCTTTATGCATGCAGACAGTATCCCTAGTGTAGCATGCAGGATGTTCTCACCTGAGAGGGCGATGGGGAACCAGCCGCCATGGGTGAACTTGCTGAGGGCAGCCGTCAGGAAGGAGGCGTCTATGAGCCCGAAGATGAGGAAGAACGCCACCGCCAGAAGCACATTGTGGCCCCAGACCACCAGGATGGCCAGGGTCATGATCATGGTGGTCATGAACATGACAAAGGTCACGGCGACACCTGCGTGCACAGAGAAGCCGGGCTTTAAGCATGTGCAGATTGGCCAATGGGCAGCTGCATGGCAAAATTGTCAGTGTACATACAGCTTGCCGTGTTGCAGTGCTAGGATCCTCGAGCTGACACTGAGAGGTGTGACATCTCGTCTGCATATATGCTCCTGCTCACAGGTTTGGTGCTTGGCCTGGAACGATCAGGCCGGGCAAATGTCCAGCGGAACATGACAAATGGGAGCATGAGAGCACGGAGATTTGAGTCCAAGTCTCGACCCAGAAACTACTCCCTCCAGATCACAAATATACTACATGGCCCGGTGACACACAGCACCCAGCCCCAGGCTTGCAGCATGACATGATACGATGTAAGGCGAGCGCACCATATGCATTTGAGATCGCGTCCTGATCCCGGAAGCCGGCCACAACAATGATGGTGAGCACCATCATGATCCAGTTGGCCTCGGGAATGTAGATCTGGCCCTCCACCAGGCCCGAAGTGTGCACAATCTTCACCCGCGGGAAGCACCCCAGCATCAGCGACTGCCGGATGATCGAGAAGGTCCCCGAGATGATTGCCTGCAAGGTGAGCCCCGACATGTCATCTCTGGACACGGCAATGCTGACTGCAATCAAGGTCCAGGAGATGGCTGCCTGCAGGATATGTGTTGGGGATGATCAGGCGCTTCAGCTCTGGAATCAATGTTGCACATATGCCCACAGAAGTGCCTTTTGCGCACTCAGAGTAGTGCCAAAGGGCGTCTGGAACTTGCTGTCAGCCAGGTAAAGCATAGAGTAAGCCTGGAGAAATGTACCTGACTGGCGACGATGGCTGCCAGGGTGGCGATGACAAACATGGGCCAATACACGGGGCTGGGGATGGATGCGTAGAAGGTGTTGTTGACCTCGTCCGCGTGATCCCAAAGGTAGGCTGCCTGGCCCAGGTACGTGATCACCACCGATGGGTACACGATGCAGCAGAAGCTCAGCTGCACATCCACAACAGCAATTTAGCAACTCCTCCTTTGATGGCATGAGCAGCCATGAAGCTGTTGTGCAATCCGTCTAGACTGGTCCATGCACATACTCCAGCTGACACATCAGCGTGGAGAAAGAGGTACGCCAGATCTGGCCCAGCCTCGAAGAGTGGGACATCTTCAATCTGCCGTCAATTATCAGAGCAGTCAACAGAAGTAGCCCCAATCAAGAGCAGACAGACCTGCACAGCCCTCCGTGAGAAGTGGCCCAAGTCAGCGTACATGGCCTCGACTCCGGTGATGCAGAGGAGCACGCCGCTCATGAGCTCCCAGCCGTGGCGGTGCGTGTCCCGCCAGTACACGAACATGTAGTGCGGCGACAGCGCTGCAAAGATGCCTGCAGGACAGCACTTCTGGGTACTATGCAATCTGAACGCAGAACTTCAAAGGCATACACACACTTGGAGCCTTCCTGTAGACCAAGGAGTACCACAGAGTGAACTCCTGTGAAGCCTACATTGTCCAAGATGTCATGTGCCAACTTGCTCATTGATTCAGCCACAATACTGAACACATCTCAGCATCCACATGACCTTGCAAGCAGCATCCTTTGCAGACAGCAGTGTTTAGCTCTGTGGCTGCTCTGAGTACCAGATATAAGCAGCCGTAGGGGGAAACGGCAAGGACTCAAGACATGGAGGGTGGGCTGTAGGCCTGGAGAAACTGAGAACAGCTCACCGGGATGCCACTTGACGATGTTGTAGATGCCTATGCAAAAGTTGGCGAGAAACCAGAGGATGATAACTGGCGCGAAGCAGTGCCCGAGCTTGCTGGTACCTAGGCGCTGGAAGATGAACAGGAGCACCAGGATGGCGCAGGAGATCCCAATGACGCCAGCTGCAAAACAAAAACCCCATTCAAACCCTGCCCTAGTGACGCCCCCCAGTACAGAGTCTTGGTTCCCAGGCGCTGGGAGATGAACAAGAGCCCTCAAATGATGCAGGAGATCTCTGTGACTCCAATTGCAGTGGCAGCAACATTTTCTGACCCTGCCCTGGTGATACCCTTCAGTAACACAGAGTCATGGGGGACCAGCATGAGACTATCAAGTGGTAGTGCAATGGTGGCCAAAGGCAGCGCTCCGAGGTTCATGGTCCTTGCATCACGCTACCCAAACATTGTGTCAATGCGCTGTGCTCTGCCTCGAGTTGCATGCAGGAGGGCTATGAGGTGGTGCTTACGCTGGCCGATGTTGGTGTTCTGCTGGAGGCCAGTGATGGAGGACACGACCGAGATGGCAGGCGTGAGCGTCCCATCCCCGATCAGCATGCACGTCGCTCCCAGCACCAGAATCAGCAGCAGCCTCTGCAGCGCCAGGCTGCGCTGCATGGCGCGGCTCACCTGCACAGTGACAGCCTGTGCTGAGCACACCCAAATTCATGGTATAGGGGTCAGTGACCCAAGGTGGAGACTGGAAATGCTGCCCCAGGCGCGCTGAGGCGTGAAGGTCAACCATAGATTCCCGCAATGCACCTGAGAAGGGATCCTACTCTGATAGGTCTGACTCATCGAGCATTCACTGGCCCTCGGCGAGTGAAGCTGAAAGTTTTATTGCCAATTGCCATCAACACCCACAACAGGACACTGCACAGCTTGGGAAAGCACAAGAAGGAACTGTGCAGACCTGTCATGACCAGACAGCAAACTGGTCATTTTCGGATTGCACAATTCCAGACAGTGCTTTTCCAAGCTGACAACTGGAGCACGTCTCTGAGATCAGTACAAGCTCGGGCAGTGGTGCTTACAAAGGTTCCAATTGATGGCCTGGCTCCCTTCTCGAGCTTGGTGCCATATCGCGTGAGGTTGGTGTCAAATTCCTGCTCGGTGGCGGTGGGAGTCGGCAGCTTGCAGCAGCGTGCCAGCCTGGCGTACAGTGCAAAGGTCCCACCTGCACATCAGCATGAGAATTTCTTTCACTTTCTCATGCAGCTTGGCATGCACTTAGGCCAGACATTGCAGGTGCAAACGTACCACCTACACATCAGCATGCATTTATCTGTTGTACTCCTTCGCAGCCCGGCATGCATTTAGGCCGGGACGTTGCCTGAACCCATCCCTCAACGGAAGCTTGATGAAGTTGAGAGATGCTGAAGTGAGTTCAAGCTTACCTTCCCCATGGTCATCTGCTCGCAGCACGATGAACACATACCTGCAGAGGCACACCTTGCAGTTCTCACCGCAGTCCCATGGGTCAGCCAGAAAATTCTCAAGGTCAGCATGCAGGCTACCCATAGAAAGTTCCACTTGCTGGCAGCCTACACAGCCTCGACATGCCAGGGGCATGTGCGGAGGTCTTCCTACAAAAACATTAGGCAGGCAGGCACAGGTATTCCCTTGCCAGGACTTGCGCCAGATGGCAATGCAGTGACACGAGAGGGAGGCGTGTGGGCTCACTTGATGAGCGCTACTAGTGTGAGAGTCCAGAAGATCATGCTGGTTGTCCCCAGGACATCCATGTGGGTGGGAGGGTCATTGAAGATGCTGGCAAACACATACAGCGGCGAGGTCCCAACATCCCCAAAGATGATGCCTATGGCCCTGCACAGCACCATATGACCTGTCAATACACAGGATCGCAATGGTATGTGCTATCTCAACAAGTATAACTCTTGATGGGATATCTGGTGTTGCACTGGGCTGTTGAGAGTCTCAAGAGAGTACAGCCATCATCACTCATCAGAGCGATGTCACTCCAGATGTCCCATCAACACTCTCTCTTAAGGCGAGAGACAAACACCAAGTGCAAGCTCTTTGCCAATCAGTGATGAGCGAGGAGCACTCACTTGTATGATAGCCCAATTGTTGCCATCCAGCCTGCTTTCTGCAATCACCAGAAACAATCGATGAATCAAGGGGTGCCAAAGGTGCAGCGTATATAGCCATATGTACAGGCGTGCCACTGAAAAGGACATGAAAACACATGGGGGATCGGCACAGGCTGAAGGAGGCATGCAAGAACTGCTCACTGCTTTGAGGTCATGCAACCGCCTTCCCTCCTCTAAGTCCTCATCTCTAGCCCAGGCAGATGGCCTGCAGAGCAGCAGTCTGTCATCAAGCAGCCTCCTGTGCACGAAGGTACACCACACTCTTGCGCACTATAGACTGGCCTCTGACAAAGCTCACAGGTGAGAGGGCATGGACATCAGGATGCAGGACAATGCTTGTACTCTCATGGAACTGAGGATGGTATGACATCAGTGGGTGCAGGTGCATCAGGGCGCGATATGGTAGATATCCTCTTTGGGGTGCCAAATCTGTGGTCACCTCTCCATGGCTTCTTTGACCTGTACTGTGGGTGAGATCATCCCATCTATCCTGCCAGGGCCAAAGGCGCTGCCAATGGCCCCCCTTTGAGACACATTCTTCATGCTAGGTGCCACAGCCCCTCTGTGGGGTGCCCTCCTGGAAACTGCCTGCAGCTGCTATTTCTGAGCCGAAGGCGAGGAGAAAAGCTCGGTCTTGAGCCGATCAAGATGCCTGCATGGGCAGAGAATCTGTCTGGCACCAATGCCCGGGTCGGTAGATGATCATGTACCTTCTCAAGACTCATATAACCATACAGTCATAGATAGGGCTTCCCACCCCAATAGACAACCATCATACAGGCCCGCACAGTGTCAAAATGATTTGCATTGGACCATTCGATCATGCGCCTCGGTGTATTGGGACGTTGCTCATGAACGCACCACGAGGGTGCATAGTCTGAGGACTTACTTCATGACATGGCTCCACAGAGCGGCCTTGGCGGTCATGCACTCCCCCATATCCTCATTCTAAGGAAGACTATCGCCACTTCAAGGTGCTCTAAGTTGACACCAGGGCATCTTTGAGGGGTTTGCCGAGCCAATGCTAAACTCGCAAGGCAGCTTGCCGGGTGCTCGAGGCGTGTCCTGAGGAAGTACAGTATCGTGGATGGGTGCTGGAAACAGTGAACTGTATTGCGCTGATCCTCCAGCTCCATCGGTGGGCGCAGGCTTCGGGTATCTGCTTCGTCAGATTTCCTGCACGTGCTCGCATGCCCCTTTGTTGTGCTTCCTGGTACGAAGTGCTGAGGCCCTGAGCGGCCTTTGGCAACTAGTATCAACTGCCTGAACTGTTGACTAGATGGAACTCAGCAGTACGAGATAGCGTAAGTGGCTGATATTGGCCAGGAAGGCCTCAAATGAACAACGTGAGTAAGTCTGGCCAGGGGCGTCAGATCGAGAGTGTCGAGAGACGCCTATCACTGCTTTACAGACGTCTTCCAGAGACCAAGACAGTACAACTTCGGACAGCATCGTAGGAGAAGGTCCAGGCTTACCTCTACAACCTAATTGAGCCAGCACATAGGGAACAGACAACATCACAGAAGTGTTTCCTCATCCAGACAACAATCACCAAAAGCCTCCACAGCTGCAGAACCATGCCTAATACACTCCTCTTTCAGTGGCACAGGGATGGCTTGTGCATGCCAAAGTACGCCCTACAAGATCATGTCCAGACTGCTTCCCACACGCCCTACAGAGGTACCGGAGCTGACAACTGCTGCAATGAATGCCAGCAATGAACATGTCATCATTCTCAGCTCCAAGAACCCTTCCTCAGCCATTAGCTGAGTCTGCAATGGGTGAACATCTGAGAGGTGTCATCAAATGACTGGCTGCTCCCATGCCCATTGAAAGGGCAAAGATGACATCACATCACATCTGTTGCGCTGCGCTGTTGAGATGGTCGCACGAAGTGGACCATGTCTTTCCCAATCAAATGACTACGAAGCGTGTCAGATTGCAACATTTTCATCTGGTATATCCAAGTGCTGTATATTGTGGCAGACCAGTGGGCAGCCCTCAGCGTCCTTAGGGACTGGGGCAGGAAGAAATTGGTGATGCATTGAAGTCTTCGCCTCTGGTCATAGCAGAATTTCAGTCCTAAAGTGGGACGCTTGCAGCCGCAATGGCAGCTACACAGTAGCTAGACACATTGTGGAGGGGTCAGGCTGCTCCTGTAAAGGAGCACGACTCTCCTCAGCTGTATGCAGGCCTCAGCAGCCTATTTCTGAACGCTCATCAGCTTGCACAGATTCGTTTGCGCTTGCTGAACCTTTGCTTTCAGCTGCAGCGCTGCAGCAGGAACTCAGGAGGGTGGCCTTGGTCTGGCTTGTCACGCTTCCATCTGCTGTCGAGGATGCTAACCTTGCTGGGACAGCTTCCCAGGCCCTTTGAACGTGGGACTGGCAGGTTCTCTGCATCTCTTCACACATCATGGAGCAGCCTTGTTGTTGGCCCAATTCCCTGGATTTATGATGTTCATCGTCGCGCTTCCACTTGTTACCGAGCAGCGCTACGCCCTGCTGGGCAAGCTTCCTGGGCCCTTTGGATGTGGGGCCTTTGAAGGCGGCTCTCACCAGCCCATGGAGCAGCCTTGCCCAATGGCCCAGTTTATCTGGATCATGTAGGACCTCCCGTTGAGCTTCATGTTTGCCATGGCGCCGTTCTCAGCCTGCCATGTCTCCCCGTATTTCCACGAGCACCTGTCTGCTCCTTCCTCTCCCCTAGAGTCATACCTGCACATGCCATATGCTTGTTGCAAGGCGGACACACTATGGCACATTCATGATGCTCCCGGGTACATGCAAATAAGTGTGCCCCTTGCAGCAGCATGCCGGCTGCCTTGTCTTTCGGCGCAGGCCCCATGCAATTTTGTGCAAGGAAGGCCCCCACATTGCATGCAGCTTCGAAGCAGCCTTCACAGGCGCAAGATGTTTTGCAGACACGCCACAGCAGCTGGCTTCGGCTGCTGTGCTCACGCAATCTCCAATTGTCCCATCCTCAGGGTGTGCAACAACCCTGTGAGGCATGAGGTGGCTCGGGACACAGAGGCAGAAGCTGCAGGGAAGGCGGGCTCACCATGCAGTGGCGTCCGGGTCTGAGATGATCTCGGAGATCTCATGGGCGAAGATGGAGGCAACGCCGTCTGCCGCAGACCCCCCATTGGGCCCAACTGGCTGGTACTCGCAGAAGCCTGGGCACCGCTTCACGCTCCCCACGAAGCCAAAGCTGCACCACATAGCGCTTGTCAGACGCAGGGGCAGTGCCTCCATATCAACGCTGCGCTCTTCGATATGCTGCCTACGGACTGTATCAGTCGCTTGCAGAGACCCAGGACAGGGTGGTTCCCATTGTCTGTAGCGTGGGCCGGGAGTACTCGCATTACGGAACTGCACAATCTCACATTCTGTGCACCGCACATTCAGGTGACAGAGACTCACTACAGGCCGTCACGGTCATCATGCCATCCGCAGTAGCTGGTGCAGAAACCGCCCTGAGCCACATCAGCGCTGCTGATGACGAAGTAGGCTCCACTTGGGTCTCTTGGCAGGCCACTGGCGAGGCATGTCTTCACTACTGCCTGCAAGCAGCCCCGCATGTTGCAAGCTTCGCTCATTAGCATGTGCAAGCCCTGTCTGTACTTTTCATGAGTAGTATCTGGCATGTGGGGTTTTGCTCATAGGCAGTATTGCCTCCGGGTGCCTTGGTCAGGTTTACGGAGCAGGGTGGGTCACTGCTCACCAACACATCGTCATCCGTCAGCTTCTTGCCATGCGAGTATGGGTCGAAGCATGTGCCGCCATGCGACACCGCCGAGGTGCCCGCATTGCCGCTCCTGTCATAGTAGCCGTTGTTGATGTTCATCCAACTTGTCCCGCCCAGGTTGTTCAAGAACTCAGCCAGTATTGGCGCCACCTCTGGCTGCGCAGACCAGTCCCCATACCTGTGCACAGAACAGGATTTGGCAAGGCAATATACGCACTGCCAGCCGCCACTCTTGAAGGAGTCATCCACACAAACTTGTTCAGACATCTGACCTGCCCATGTGCAGCTGCAGCAGGCTCTGTAGGCTGCTGTAGCAAGTGATGACGGTACCTCTGTCATACTACAGCGCCATGAAAGTGAAGTTAGACTCACATGATCAGGTAGACTGATAGCGGATGCGAGACAATTTTGCCGCCATGGTAGGACATGAACCCGCCGCCCATGCTACTGCCCATGCCATTAGGTATGATGGCCTTGTTCGAGACATTCTTAGAGCCCTTGTCATCTCCCCCATGCAGGTCATCTATGAAATCGCTAGCGCCAGCAAACTGCGCCTGCCGCTGATGCTCCCGCTGAACGGGTGTGATTGGCACAAACTGGGTCGACTGGTTCTGCACCCAGCACAGCAAGTTTCAGATGGTATACAGATGTATCTAGAAGCGGCCTCAAGGCATTGTTGCAGGAAGCACACGCTACATATCGATCCTAGCGTGCGGGTTTTGTCTCCAAATGCCAGGCATGTGGAAGCATGCGCCAACGTGTCGTCTCATGTTGTCTGCGGCTGGCCCTCTTGCCATCTGATGTCATGTGAGAGCTCTCACCTGGCCGAGTAGGCCGTTGATGAGGGCCTGCACGGCGCTTCTGGGCTGCTCGGTGGCTGGCATGTCATCCTCATCAGCGTCCACCTCCTCACCCTCTTCGTCCATGCCAAGCATGGGCATGGTCCTCTTCACTGCAGCGGCCTGCTGCAGGCACTGGCTGGCTGCCATGACAACGAGCAGGAGCCGTTGAAGGTTTGGCATCCTCGGCCCCTGTGCTCGTCAGGGACCTGCCCAAGATGCTGCAACGCTGCGAGAGATCTCTCAGCAGGGGAGGTTGCCTTTGGCTGTGGCCAGTCTACAGGCACTCCAATGCATTAGGTCCCTCCTGCAATAGCAGAGGATACTCTTGTGGATATCAGATTGCGTATTTGCGAGGATGCTGCGTTTTAGCTAGATAGGGTCATGGACATGTCTCTCGTCCTGCAGCGCATGGCGTTCGTCTTCTGGCCTCCGACCGCATCTCCATGGGAAAGCCTTAATATCTTGTGCTCATGTCGAGGCAAAGGTGTCGCATGCAAGGCTCTCCCACCTAATGGGCCCGCTGGGCTCGCAAGGCATGTGACCGGCTGGTATTGCCCTGAAGGCAGCGTTCGGCTATGACGTCGCCAATCCAGGTGCTAATTCCATCCCATCATGTGTTACGCATGAATTCATTGGCCAAGGTATAGCCGGGGTGCTCACTGGTAGCTAAGCAGGCCGTTGGCAGGCGCCCAGCTCGCACTCGCTCGTTGTATCGAAATGCTGAAGTATATGGAACGATGAACCCGGAAGTCTGGATCAGAAGCCCTGAATCGGTGGCAGCAACGCTGTAACGTGGTGTTGGCCACGGAACACTTTACTCCGTACTCGGAGCTTAGCCGGTCGGTAGAGCACAGCGTTGATCAGGCTTCTTCCGGGCCAGAGCGAGGCTATCAAGGGCCAGCATACCAGTATTTCGTAAAGTGCCAGGATCTGTTGAAGGTGGTAGGCCACATCAACGCAGATGATCAATGTCCAGTGTTCCCTGATGACCACGTGCCGTGATGACCAAGCACAGCATAACGCATCTCAACTTCCACAACTTCCACATCGAGTGATCAATGCATTCCAAGGGCTACCTCGATATACCGCGCGATCATATTCGCTGAAACACCTCCAGAAATGAAGGATCTAGTCTCGAGGTCGAAGACACCAGCACTTTCGTCGTCTCAGCGGGTGTCACAACCACGTGCGAGAACGGCGAGCAGCGTCGCAATGTGCAGTGCAAGCTCGTTAGCAGATGTCTTGGCATCCTGAAATTGTGTAGGAGAAGCGGTCAGACACGCTATTGTCTGTCTGCTGATGGACTCGGAGTGCAGTGACACTTATCACCCTACATGTCTCGACCCTCTCTGCCTTCGCATCAGGCGCCTGGCCGGCCAGAGAGTTGCCTCCCCTGCTCACAAGTGTGGATATGATCAAGCAAAACTTAGGGGAGTTGAGCCACAATGCATTTCATTGAGTCCAGATCAATCCATATAGCTTACACAAATGCCTGGCAAACCTCGACTACATGTACATGTCGATGGCCGAAGCCTGATGCTGCTTGGTCCCGTAAGCTCTGTGCCTACCCCATTCATTGTAAGTGCTAAGGCCACCTCAAGAAGTGCATCGCTCCACTTCATGCGCATCATTAGCGCCAGCCGCTGCTTGTCAAGTTTCTCAGGCCTCAAAATTCTCTGTGTCCGTTGTTCAGCATGCCACACTTGCCTCATGCTTCACATGCACTGTACCACTCTCATTTTGTACGCCGCTCCATGAGCGATTTCAAGAAAGCCCCACCCAGCGCTTGGTAAGTCTGTGCTGTGGCCGACTCTTAGTGCTGCATGTATGTAGTCCCGCGCTGGGGTAAAGCTGGCGTCCGCCAAAGCAGATAAAAGGTTGCTCTCAGACTGCTCAGCCAAACATATGCCCCTGAGTGGGCATCAGTGAGCGCAATGATGCGGACTCTCATCCGATGGACTGCCTCATCACTACAATCGTCAAGGGAATCAGCGATGGAAGGCCTCATCGAATCAGAGTCCTCATCATCGTGCTCACTGAGGAGTCGCTCGCGCTGTTTTGGCACTTGGGGCCAGGCAGCACATTCCAGAAGCGCAGCGTCTCGTCACCTGCATCAGCATCGAGTCCCCTCACTCTGCCTTCACGTCTGGCCCTGAGCCACTCCTAGCACATCTCAGTGACCCACGCCAGAGCAATATGGCCATACACAACACTAGCTCCGCCCCCCTCTCTCAGCACCAGCTCTCATGTCACTGGCAGGATGCAAGGCCCCAGATGTGTCCAATGAGAAGTGAGGGTCCAGATGAGGGAGATGCGCATCACTGTGCAGCTTTGCAGGTCCACTGAGAGTGACTTGAGTAAAGTAGCAGAAGACTTACCGGCCCCTGTGACGATGGTCTGCCCGTCTGGGGAGCAGGCGAGGTAGAGCACGCGCATGGTGTGCCCGGTCAGCGTGGCCAGCTTGGTCATGGTGGGGTACTTCCAGGCGATGATCTGGTTCTGGCTGTAGCCGTGCGTGCTCACAATCTCGTTGGCGTTCTTGCTCCACAGCAGGTTGCAAACCTGGCTACCTGCACACGTCACCCACCCGACAATCAATAGCAGCATTAGCGCCCATCTGCTGTGACCTGCTGCTTTCTGTTGAATGGTTTGTAAGTCATCATCTGGAAGGACAGAAACCTGCCGTTCTGCAGCTGCATTTCCAGGCAGCAGGCAGGTCTACCACAGTTCTCAGGCATGACTGCCAAATCATACATGGACTCAGCATGTGGGCTCCTGTTCATGTGACATGAGAGCAGAGTGGCTGGGGAGAGTGTGTGCGGGTATCTTTGTAGGGTGACGGGATTGATGCTGCATGGTGGGAGGAGTGGCACCTGTGTCGAGGTGATTGAGCGCGGTGGACGTCGTGGTGTTCCAGAAGCGTATGCACCGGTCCGCTGTGCCTCCCCCGGAAGCCAGCAGGCCATGCTGGTGGGGGGACCAGGCGATGGCCTTCACCGCGGCTGTGTGGTCCGAGAACTTCAGCACCGGGGCGCTGGACTGCTGGTTCCAGATGTACAGCTGGTTGTCGTTGCCGCCCGACGCTATCTGCCTGTCGTCCGGCGACCATTTCAGCCCGCACACCTGCACATAGGCAAAATCAGTAAGGCCAAGGGCAAAGCCAAACTTGGACTCTGATGGGGGCCTGCACATGTGCTGGATCAAGACAACCACAGCGCAGGTGTCAAGCTTAAGGGTCATTGCATATAAAGGATCAAGGCGACCACAGCGCAGGTGTCACGCTCATGAGTCATTGCATGTGAAGGATGAAGACGCCCGCAGCACAGGTGTCAAGCTTATGTATTACTGAGGGCCATAGCTATGGTGCAGAAGTGAGTAGCATGCACTCAAAGAGCGTCACCTCGGATCGGTGGCCCTTCAGGCTGGTCTGGAACTCCTCAGGGGCGCGGATGTCCCGCTGCAGGATGCTGCGATCCCGCGAGCCGGTGCTCAGCACGTGGCTGCTCCACGCCATGGTGCCCACACGCCCCTTGTGCCCTCCCAGAACGCGCACTCTGCAGTAACGCCAGTTGTAAGCGGCAGTACTCCTCCTCATCTGTTTCATTGCTTGTGACTGGGGAGAGGCAGAACAGATGCAGGGCAGAGTGATAGCTGAGGTGCTGCTCCATTGCGCTCTTAAACCGCATCCTGCCCTGTGACGGGTGTTGGAGCCTGTCGGATGCAGGATCTGAGGTTTGTCCCGTAACAGATGTTGGAGCAATATGGATGCGGCATTTGAGTTCAGGGGGCTTGCAGAAGCATTGGATAGGGGGAGGGGGAGGGACGCACAGCTTGCTTTTGATGGCGTCCCAGATCTGCACCTCGCCGCTGTTGGTGCCCACGGAGAGGTAGGTGCCGCGCTGGCTCCACGAGACGCTGCAGACGGTGTTCTGGGGCTCCCCGCTGAACTCGCACAGCTTGGTGACCTTGGAGTTGCAGGCCGACCAGAGGTACACGCACGCGCCCAGCCCCACAGCCAGCGTGTTCTGGCTGGACCAATCCACCAGGTTGAGGTAGAAGTCGTCCGTCAGCTGCGGCGCGTCCAGCACCTGCGCCATCACACATTGCTCAGCCACTGAGCCAGATCCGGGGAATGAGCTTGCCAGCTCGGCGCTGTGTCAGCGAGGTCTGCTTGTCTGTACTATGCAAGAGTTTGGCTGTCTTTGTGGACAGCTTTGTCACAGTGTCATGAGGCCGTTGTTGCAGCCTTAATGCACCTCAACCAGCCGTACTGCCCCTGATGCTCATATTTGACTCCTGTCTGGCAAAGGGAACCAACAGGCTCCCTGTCTTGCAGAGATGGATACTAGATCGGCAGTCACACGTTCAGGCAACTGCGGCTAATAGTGCCAGCGGGAGGGAGCTTTGCTGAGAGAAGCTTCACCTTGAAGGGGGAGCGAGCGATCTTGCGCTGCGCGCGCTTGGGGCTGGCCAGGGAGGATCCGAGGGCATCGCCCCCTCTCCTGCCCAGGGTGTAGGGCGAGTCCAGGGGCGCCCCGGCAATGGGGCTGGCTGCGTCTCCGCACTGGAAGCGGAACATCTTCTTCACAGGGCTGCACAATGGCATACAACAGTCAGAAGCAACTCATGGCGCCCGAATAATCCTTTTGCTGTTTAATGCGTGACAGCTCCCTGTGAGCAAAGCAGGCAACCTGCCAAAGGGCTGCACCAGGATATGCAGAAGGTGAAGCGCAAATTACAGTGCTGTAGAATGGTTCCGCTAAAGTAGGGCCTGCTGGTGAATTACTCACACAGAAACAACGGCATGCATATGCGAGCTTGCCAGACAGTGCAAGCCGACGCAAGAAGCTGGATTAGCTGCAGACCTCACTCCCCAGTTTGCAGCTTCTTGCATGGAGTAGCTGCAGACTCTGGAAAGAAGCCTCAGCGCCTTCCAGCTTTTTGCATAGCCCTATAGCACAGGTTTCTAGCACAGACTCACCTGTTCATTGGGCTTCTGCAGCCGTTCTGCGTCGGAGTCTCTAGGCCGCTGGGGATGCCCAGCAGCTCGGCTCGCAGCATCTGATTGTAGGCGCTGCTGCCCTCTTCCCTGGTCTGGGGATTTCTGTAGGGCTCATCTGCTGCTCGGGCTCTGTCCAACAGGGAGTACCCCTGCAGCCGCGACGAGTCCGCCCTGCTGGGTATGAACCTGTCGCTGTACACTGGTGTCCTGGCTGCCCTGCAAGGACATCAAAATATGTGTTACATGGCCCATATTGAACGGCCTGGCAAAAGTGCAACCGGTGTCACCTGCAGCATGTGTCAAATGAGGTGTGCATGATAAGGCAGGCACAGGGTGCTGAGTGATGTGTAGAAGGGAGCTCACTTGTGTTGTGGTGCTCCGGAGGCTTGCGCGGAGTCTGACTTGTTGTCTCCAGCTGCAGAGCTGTTATGGACGGGCTGTGCTATTGTGCTGGCTGATCGTATGCTCCGGGGAGGTGTGACTGGCTCCTGCTGCATCCTGCCTTATTCAGTAGTGCAGCCCTGAGCTCCCTCACTGGCAGGGGCACTGCCTGTCCAGTGGAGGCAAGCCCTGACCAGCCATTATGCCGCTGCAGCTATGCCCTTGGCCTCTTGTGCCTCCCAGGAGTTCTCTTCTCCTGGAGGTTATTATGGCCCTGCTCTACTGCCTGCGCAGGAAGGAAAGACTCAGTACAGGATGCACTGTTCTCTCGAGGTGTCGCAGCAGAGTCAGATCCCATGTCTGAAGGTACAGCTCTCGAATGATCCCATTCTCCACTCAGGCGGTGCACGTGGGCAGCGAGCAAGGCACCGACTCTAGCAGCACGCCAAGAACCTGCTAATGTGTTCCCTGTGGACGCTAGAGACACTACCCTGAGTGCACGCAGGCAGCCCAGAAACACAACGTTTACAGGGTGAACTCCAATAGGCTAGTACGGAGCGGTGCTCTGAGCAGCAAGGAGCTCGCACTGCTACAGGACCATCTCTCTTGAGCCGTGAGTTCGCACCAGTACTTGTCTTGCGCAGACTGGTGTTCTCACCTGGTCACTGGTATTGCAGGCAACGCCCCTAGTACAAGCGCACCCTCGGACCTCCGGCACTTATTGCCGAACAAAGTATTTGTCCACAGCAGCCTGCTGTCACTGCAGGCCTGTATTAGCGAAGATTATAGGGTGCTTTGCAAGCTGTAAAGGAAGGCAGGTCTCAGGGTGGAAAGCACGGGCCTCGTCAGGGCTGCCAAGTTTGGCTCGATCTCCATGCATGCGCACGCGCCAACATGTGTCGCTCATGAAGGCAAGACAGGTCTTGCTGCCCACCAGAAGGGCCATGTTGTGACTTTTTAGGCCGTTTCGTGGAGTCCCATTAAGATTGCCGGTCAGTTTCGAGCAGGAGAAGTGATTGACAAGCATGGCAGAGCAGCCAAATTAGGCGTATGGTGGAAGCGATATGCAGGATGCAGGGCACTTCTCGGCAGAGCCTGCAGGACATGCCAGCACAGTGCACCTTCCAGAAGGATAAATCGTGTTCTGACTTGCAAAGGTGGGCTGCGATAGGCAGCCACCTTGTTCGCACCTCTTGTATATTCTTGACCCTGCATGTTAAGTAGGCCTCACAATGTTACAGAAAACAGCTTAAGGAAAAGCAGTGCAGCTACATCACTCGTACCTAAACAATATGATATCCGCAAACACGACAGTCCTGGGTTGGCAGAGCTCAATCCAAGGGCTCCGAACTTTGTGCCAGGCATGCCCGGTAATATACAAGCCAATTGCCCGTCTTGGATACTTCTGGGATGCCAGTCGTCCCTGCAAGATGCTGTCCTTTTTACTTCCACGGTGCAAGCAGGGAATAAACATAGGAACCCCCTGACTTGCCAACCGTTGAATACATCAGGTGTTACCGGGCGTGAAACGAGTCCTGAGAATGGGCATCACAATGCGGTAGCACAACAGCACTCGGGAGCGGCACTAAAGGGCAAGGTGATTGACCAAGCACTAGTACTTACAAGCACATGGGCTCCCAGTCAGCACAGGACAACTTGTAGCATCTCTGACACACCTCTATGTGATGAACAGGGCTCACACCAAAGTCCAGGGGCGAATGAGGGTGCACATGGGGCAGTAGCTCACTCTCGAGAGAGTGACTTGAGCAAAGCACTCAGAAGCACCCAGAATGGCCATGCCGCTCAGCAACCGAGGTGAATAGCCTTCTTGTCCTACTGCAGCTCGGCTGTACTCATACAATCTTGAATGCAGTGACACGGAGTGGGCCAGAACGCAGCAGACAAGCCAGGCATGTGTGCAATGCGCAGGAGTCAGCAGACCACAGCGTACACTGACCGCACTCCAGATGCAGCCATCCTTGGAAGAAGTCCTTCGTCCAGGATGGGATACACCAGTGCCAATCATCTCCTCAACTTCCAGTACCAGTCTCATCAGGTCTGGCCCTTACCCACCCATGCACTCTGTGCTAAGCCTGCATTTCCCTTGAAATTGTCCTTTCACCTGATGTGTTGACGTACTCATGTGTGACCCAGACATGCACAATGAGCAAGGTGCTGCAGATGCGTTGAACAGCGGGCATGGGTTGCGCAGCAGAGGGGGCGTGGCGGGGGTGGACCGCTAGGCGCAAGGGGGCGCTCGGGCAGCGGGCGCCGGGCAGGGCCGCGCCCGCAGCCCTACAACCGCAACAAGTTCCTGCAGGCCAACTTCCGCTTCCTGGTCTCTGATGCGGCCGACCTGCGGCGGCATGAGGCTGATGCAGACCTCATGCTGGACTGGGATGATGTTGTCCAGGCATGTCTCTCATTGTCATCCCCAGAGTCATGATCTCTCAGGTATCTCAACCTAGTGCTGGGATGCAGCCATCTATAACAAGCGGCAGTGCCATGATTTTCAGTCCAGAGGAGTAGTACAACATGAGGGCTGAACAGAGAGCTGTGGTCAGCCTGAGCTGGCATGACTTTGCATGTGTCATGTGTGCAGCCCCTGAGGGCTAGGCGCAGCACTTGCTGCCAAGTGCGGCACCACGCATGACAGTGTGCGCATGTGCCAAGTCTAAGGAAGCACCTTGTCCTGTTCTTGGCGCTCCTAACCCTGCTGCCTGGAGTGCAGGTTGAGATGTTGACAGCGCAGGAGATCCAATGCCCCATCTCCCTGGAAGCCCCAGTCTGCCCGCAGATCACACCCTGCGGGCATGTTTTCGCATTCCCGTCCATCCTGGCGCACCTCATGAATCATGGAGGGGAGAACCTGCGCAAAGCCTCCCCGTGCCCGCTCTGCTTCCAGCCCATTGTGGCGCGCGAGCTCCGCCTGGTGCAGATCAAGATTGTCACGCCTCCCAAGGTGCTGCCCGATTGAACTTCCTGGGCTTCGAGCACAGCTTTGCTGCAGCAAGGGGTAGTGTGACCGACCTGCTGGTGGTTCAAACCCAGATTGCAGTAGTATCCAGCCCTGGCAATGTGTTCTAAGCAGGTCACATGATGCTTACTGCCGCACAGGACCCTTTGTGCTGTTCTCAAATCCTTAGTACAGTGATGATGCACGCCAGCACTGGCTGGGGAAGTTATGCAGCACCCTGCATACCCTTCTAACGGCTTAAGCATGCAATGAGCAACCACTTGGGCCTTGCAGATTGGCGACACAGTGACCTTCAGTCTGCTGAAGCGTCCCAGGCGCGGGATCATCCCTCAGGAGGTTGCTGGGGGAACGCCCGAGGACTCGGAGCCAACACCAGCTCAGGAGAAGGTGAGCTTGCAGGGATCTATCTGACAGAAGTGACGTAAGGGGAGTATCTGGGCTGAGCGAGATGCCCATAGTCTGCCAATCTGCTGCACGCCTTGAGAGATCAATGAGAGCATTTCTCAAGCTTCTCAGCATCAGAGGTATTCAGCACTTAAAGGATGTACCTTGCTTGGGTCGCATGTCACGTCCAGCCAGCAAGGTTTCACATTGCACCAGCCAGTGCGGGTAGTTTGGGCTGATCACTGAGCAGTGAGCACGGAACATCAAACCATTAGAGTGGCCAAATGGCAACTGCATGGCAGGGTCGCTCCTGGCCAGTCAGTCATCAATCGGCTTGGCCACAACACTCGTCATGTTGCAGCCGGGCTGACTGGTGTTAGCGCTCGACCGCGGAACCATGCCTGCAGATGACTCTTGGCCACTTCAATGATTGAGTATGTTGTCATGGATCATGCGTCACCTTAGCGTCTCTCGTTCTGAAAGGCAAAGCGACTCACACATTATACGCAATGTGAGACCAGGCCTGATTGAGATCTTGGCCGTATTAACACAGGGGGATCAGCAGAGCCCATCAATTCCAACGGCGGTGTGGGCAGGCAAGTCACCTCCCGCACCAGATGCGACAGCCGCAGCGCCTTCTGCAGTCCAGGACAGCGCAGACATGATCAGGGTCAATCCCTTCGCCAAGTTTGGAGCCATCAGCGACGCCACGCCATTGTGGCGCAGCGCAGCAGAGCAGCTCTCGACATACGCGGCCGAGGTAGAACTCACTCTGGGCATGCCCTGATGGCAAGATAGCATGCTGTGCTTGTCTGTCAACCACTTCATCTCCCCAGGCTTATGACACGTCCTCATAAAAGCCTTATTTCAGAAGCCCAGTCATAGCCACCCAGTCAGAAGGCAACCAGCACACGTCAGTGCTGAAGGTGTGCAAGTCCAGCGGGAAGATCCATGGTGGCTTTTAGGAAGAGAGAGACTGTGCAGAGCTCCTGGATTATCAGACAGCCTATGGCAAAGAGGCGTCGCAGCACCTCAGGGCATCCATGTCTGCAGCTGAATAGTTGGCACAATGCTGCAGGTCACTACAGAGGGAGGGTATGATGCTGCCATGGAGGCACCCTACATCTACACAGCAGTTGATGCGCTGGCGGTGCGAGCAGGCAAGTGGGCTGAGCGGAGGCAGCGCCTGCTCATGGAGGCGTCCCCAGATGACCTGGCAGCGCCAACCCCTGAGGCTGCTGCTGCAGCAGCTATTGCTGCTGTGAAGGAGGTACGCCTCCATGTCCCTCAACTGCCTTGACAATACCTGTCATCCTTTTGCAGAATCTCCCAGCTTTGTCCTCATAACAGCTGCTACAGTATACAATGCCTTACCCATCAGATGTCCTTTTCCACAATGATGCAATGTAACTACTGCTGGTCTCCAATCTTGCTGATCGAGTATTGACAATACACTGTTGTCGCATTGCCATTCATGAGGGTTACCAGACACTGCACAACAGTGTTTCGGCTTCCTTGCAGATGACAAATGCCGCCTCTGAGTCGGCAAAGAGCGAGATTGCCAGGAAGGCTGCTGATGAGGCGAGAGCTGCAGAGGATGCTGCTGCCAAGGCAGCCCTGGTCAGGGACTTCCCCAGTCTGCAGCCCAGCACACCCTCGCCAGCAGTCCCACAGCGTGAGCTTCTGTGGTGCTATCTATCAGCGTCTGCGCTCGCCCATGCAAAGAGCGTTGCCACATGCTGCATGCCAGAAGCTGGGCGCTGCATGCAAGCCTGAAATGAGGGACAGCAGATGATCGATCTGAACGACACAAATTCCCAGGCCCACCTAAGAGGCCCATTGATGCTGCGCTGGAAAAGGGCAGCCACTGAAAGAGGGAACATGAGTGCAGGTGGGTGGGAGAATGCTCATGCTGCAGCAGCAAGGACGCAGGGCGTGGAGGCTGCATTCTCTGACGATGAGTTCGAGCCCCTCACGCTGCAGTTCGGCAATGCTGAGGCGGCGACGCCGTCCCGGACAGCTGCCTCCAGCCCCTCTGGACCAAAGGTGCTGCCCCTTGTAGCATCTTGCTGTGGCTCCGTGCGTTCCTGTTGCAAGGCCTCAGCCACAGCCTAGTGAGCAGCAGGCTAATCATAGCACTTCCTCAGCGCAGCAGCCGCAAGATAGGTGCTAGCAGCATATTGAGTCATGTGCGCTGGTCCAGAGCGCCATGTGTGTCTGCCGAGAGCCATTTGGTCTCTGTGGCCTGAGTGGTGTTGTGTTATCGACAGGATGCTGCTGCCAGTGAGCAGCCTGAGGAGCAGGGGATACCCATCAAAGCGCCTGATGCCCCCAAAGCACCAGACGCGGCTGGCTCAGCGCCCTCAGCTCTGCTAGGTGCGAGCGCCACCTTGTCTCCCCCAATCTCCCGGATCTTACCCCTTATGCACCCTTAGCCCGCCAGATGTTCTGTAGTTGGAGCTGAGCATGGTCCGTACATTTTTATATCGTCTGCATACCATGCCCAGCTTCATCAGGAGGAGCATCTGCCTGTCTCAGGGGCGCATGATGTGATTGGGTTCTTTTCTTTTGATTCTGGAGGCCTTATCATGAAGTTGCTGGTAACTGTAGTGGGGTCTGGCTGTGTGCAGGATCGAGCCCTCAGGATCAGGCGACCTTCCTGAAGTCCAACGAGTACTACTTCTACCAGGCGTCCGACGGCCAGTGGCTGTTCCTCACCGCGCTGGACATGCGCATCCTGCTGGCGCACTATGGGGCTTACGGGGCGCTGCCGGGCAGGCTGGCTGCCCAGGTGGTCAACATCGACAACATCACCCAGACGGAGGTCATGCGCAAGAAGATCAAGTTCCTGGGCCACCTCCCCCTCACAGGTGCCTGCTGGCCGCTGCCTGCTGCCTGCCTATAGTATGCATATGACTGGTAGTCAGGATAAGACCTGGTGCCTGTTAACAATGACGTGATGTATGGCATTATCCCTGAGAACATGATGATGCTCCAGCGTAACCCAAGCCTAAAACTCCCACAGCATATAAGGAACAGAAGCAATAGGAGGTACTGTCTTGACCTGAGCTGAAGGACATTGCCGGTGATCACACCCTCAATCTGCTGTCATGGCAGCTGCTGCCAGGCTAATGAGATTGCATGCTGAATATCAAATATGCTGCATGCAGGTGCTTTCCAGCTGGCAGAGGTAGATCTGGCTGCGCTGCTGCCAGAAGAGGCGCTGGCGCCCTTTGCTGAGGAGCTGCAGGGCAGGGGCAGACGCCGTGAGCGCCGCATGCAGGTGTGCGCTTGTGCTACATCATCACAGCCCACACATCGACTGCAACATTCTATGCTTGGATGCTCAAGAGGGCCCTACATCCATGACTCCACAGACATCAGCTGGGTAGAGACATTGCTGGATGCACTGCACCGTATATAGTGATTGTGTAGGTCCTTGCCGTTTTATAACAGCTTGTAGTGATTTGCTGGGACATTTGCTTCAGTGGAGGTTTATTGATTTACAGGAGGAGGCGCATCAGGCGGCGAGGGATGCAAAGCAAGCTGCAGCTAGGGCTGCTGCATTGGCAGCCAGCTCTGCCGGGCCAACCGCAGCCGAGCTCAAGGTGGCGCTCCTGCCTGCTTGTCTATGAGATGCTTGCGCCTCATTTTTGACGTGGACCATGTTTGATTTTGGCCTGCGTTTGTCCAGCAACAGTAGCTGCAAGCAGCTGCACTTGATAATCACAGAGGAATTTGCATACTCTTTGGCAATGAGATCTGCAAGCGACCATAGATGGACTGCCATGTTTGTCGCAATCAGAAGGTTCTTGACATGTCCATCTCTGGTCGCTGTATGCCGTCATTGGCAAAGAGTGTGCGTCATTGAAGGGGCCTGTGCACTCCAGTGTGCAGGCGGCGCCCTTTCTGCCTGCATTGCTGCGCCACTGTCCTGGCGGTCTCAATGAATTTGATGGGTTGGACTGCAGGCAATGCCCCTGCCGTCAGCATCGCTGCGCCACTTCCTGGGCGGCCTCAGTGAGGAGGAGGCGCTGACTAATGCGCTGACCGCATCGCTGGCGGAGGACTCCTCCGGGGAGGAGGAGGCTGCAGCCGCCGAGGACGAGGCAGCCATGCCCCAGACTGGCATCTCCTTTGCCAAGATGACTGCCATGGGCTTCGCAGCCACAGGCGAGCATCATCTGCCTGATTGAGGATTCAATGAGCCAGCCATATCTGTGCTCACAGAGAGAATCTGACGTCCACTTGTTTGGATGATCCCACAGCTCACCTGACATGCCGCCGTAGGTATGAAGTTCGTCAGCACCTTGACCCAATTGCTCCTTTAATCCTGGACTCTTACAGCACGATGGATGTTGCCCTGTGCATGAGGATTGACAAGCTTGGTTGCATACAGGGCCAAGCCTGCCTGCCTCATCACCGGGAGGCATGTCCGGCACCAGCCCGGGAGCCCTGCAGAGACCTGCCTGGGGCAAGCTGCCAGCCCAGCCCGCAGCGCAGCGCGCCTCGACGCCTGGCGCGAAGCCTCAGGCCTGGGGCGTCTCCACCCCGAGGCAGCAGGGCCCGGGGCTTGCCCCTCCTGCCCAGCCCGCGCCCATCAGCTGGCTGGAGCCTGCTGCTCTCTCCTCCCACAGCCAGGTGGATGTCATGCTCACTGCCTGGCAATGAAGTTGTAAGCTATGCTTCTTTTTTAATGTTCTCAGGGTCTCAGCGGGTGTTTGTATGCACGGAGCCTGCCATGTGCATGCAAGCACGTGCAAACGCCCCAGGTACATTTGAAAAGTATGCACGCAGAAAAGCATGTTTTCATGCGCTGTCATGGCCCTTCATTCAACAGCGTCAGCCAAAAGGCAGAGGCGGCTTTTCTGAGCTAAGCAGTGTGCATGCAGGACAGCAAGGGAGAGGGCGTAGCAGGCGGAGATCATCACAGCAGCCCAGCGCCCAAAGAGGAGGCAAAGGAGAGCCTAGGCAAGAAGAAGAAGGGCCAGAAGCAGCAGACTCTGCTGTTCACCACCACGCAGCGCCGGTACTGAACAGCATATCCACTTAGCCCGCGTTCCAGTCCTCGAGAGGCGTCTAGGAGTAAAGAGATTTCCTCTGACCAGGACTACAGGTGGATCATAGATATCACGCAGTGTCATGATTAAGTGCCTGGGTGGACAATTGGCTAGGAAAGAGTGAAATGGGATAGAAGCATTGGTTGTGAAGCTTCACTCATGCAGAGGCAGCTTGCAGTGCTTTGCTGTCCTGTTTTCTGAGCAAGAACAAACAGCCAACGAATGTGTGAACTTTTAGCATGAGCTTGGGGAGCCTGCAGCTTCAAGATGGATCATATGTAAAGTGTGTGGAAGGGATTGTGCAATTTCCCTTTCAGTGACCAGTTGTTACCAGTGGCGTGGGTATTGTGGCACCTGCGCCATACGGTTATAACTACTAATCCATCGACTTTCACCTGATATCTTACAACTGTACTGTCTTGCATCAGGGAAGCAGGCCAGTCAACAAGCTTAAGCTTCGCCACCAGTGATTCCGCAGCTGTGCACATTTCACTTGAGTGCACTGCTGCGCAATATTCAACCTCATCAGACATACCTCACAGGAAGGTTAACCTCACAAAATCCTGGATATTCAAACGGGTTTCAATGTGTCTTGCAAGACAATTGTCTGAGCTGTGCACATGCACAGACATGCTTAGTCAGGAATGCTTTCTTGTAAAACATGGGCTCTGTCAATGAAATGCACGATGGATAGCCTCATGTAAAATTCTGTAGAAGGCAAGGCAGCAACACACTTCATTCCTTACGCAGACGTAAGCGCATCAACAGTACTCTGCTGCTTTGGGTGTACTGGGCCAGCTTTTCCCCTTCTGTTGTTGAAGGGCAGCCTTGGCATGATACTCAGCTTCATTGGCTGCATGTCCTGTTGAAGCCAGAGTGGGCTCAGAAGGGCTGTTGCCTCTGGCGCCCACTCACTCACCCTCCACATCTTGACCCCACCCCAGCAAGATACGGCATAGTGACTGAGCCCCCTACACGTTGCTGAGCTTCCTGGGCTGCATCTCTTGCTCAGCACCCGCATAGCTGCTTGGGGCCTGCTTCCCTCCTGGTGCCGCCCCTGCACCCCATCATTATGTCAGATTTGATGTGTCTGCTGAAAGCAGAAAGTGGGAGAATGGCCCTCCTACTTCTTAAGGCCGGCCGAACTCACAAGAGATTCAAAACCAGCAGTGCGCTGGCATTGATGCTTACACAGAGTTCAGGGTCATCTTGCGAGCAGCGCGTGAATCATGTCCTGGTAGCAAGGCGCTCACCTCCATTCATGTCGACAGCTGCCGGCTGCACAAAGTGTTTCCAGAGCCAGTGCTTGCGCCAGACAACCACGATCTCCTCAATGGGCACGCCCTTGGTCTCGGGCAGGCACAGGATGATGTACAGTGTCATGATCAGACACCAAGCCGCAAAGAACAGCATGATCCCATACTGCGCAGACAGCCAGCATCAGCACCCACTCTCATTATCAGACAGGTGTCCGCGCTGGCACAAAGTTACTCGCACAATATCTCAGAACTTCAAGAAGTAGCAAGGGAGGCATTACAGAGGGGCTAAGGTAGAATGCAGCGAGGAGCACAGGACAGAGATAGAGGGATGAAGGTGGGGGACACCTGCATGGTGCAGAGCATGGACAGGAAGCTCTGCCCGATCACAAAGGTCAGCAGCATGTTGGCGCTCGTCGCCAAGCTCTGCAACAGCCACAAACTGTCACATTACCGCCTTGAGGTACCTGTGCATCCACATGGATTACCACTGCACTTGATATCTACATGTCAACAATGTGATTCACGTAAGGCCCCTGCAGGATATGGGAGGATAGAGGATAGGGAGCCTTCCACCTTTTGCTACACTGAAATGTACAACAGTAAGTACAGCACTCACTGCATGCAAGGTGAGAGATCTACCTGGCCAGCCGAGCGGGTCTCCAGGGGCTGGATCTCATTGGGCACCAGCCAGCCAAGGGGTCCCCAGGACCAGCCGAACCCAGCCACAAAGAGGCAAATGAAGACAATGACTGCCACGCCAATAGGTGGTGAGATGCCCTCTCCGCTGTGTGCATTGAACTGCACCGCCAGCAGAATCGCAACCACAATCTCTGACACAATCATCTGAATGCCTCCCTGAATGAACAGCGCCTGCAAGGAGCACACCAGCGTTAGTGTTGAGGGCTTTCAACAGAGTTCATAGAGCCAGGTCGAATGCCTGAGCCATAGTAAGCTCTTCTTATGTGATTCTCCTGCCGTGGACGTAATCAGCCCTACACATAGACGCGACATGGCTGCAGGGGCCATAACCCCATCACAGCACATGTCTGCACAGCTCTGCCAGAGGTGCTTGCAGGTGATGGGCTCTTGACTTTTGGGCCCCTATCAAATGGCTGCATGCGGAAATGATTTATGTAAAGAGAACGCATGCGAGTGCCACACTGTGACAAAGTGGTGCGCTTTAGGCGCGCAAAGGTGTTTGCATGAGGACCAAAACGGCTGTCGCGGCTTCAGGCAGAGGCAAAGGACCGCCTTCAGAGGCGTATGTAGGCAATGAGAGTGCTTGCAAACGCTAAGGTGTGAGGAAGCGAGATGCACCCGGCGGCCAAAGGTGTCCACTGTGAGGATAGAGATTATGGTTGCTGCCACAAACACAGCGCCCGTGATGACTGATGACAGCAGGGCGGCGTCCTGGCCCATGCCCAGGCTGCTGAACAGCACTGGAGCGTAGAACACCACCGCATTGATCCCTACGCACCAGGGAGGATTAGCAATGCTAGGCAGCTGTCCCCTGGCAATGCTTGCCGGCAAACATCGGCACACATATCATTGCAACCTATTTTCCATGCAGAGGCAGAAGCATCTGCGTAGGCCGCTCCAGTACACATAGGAAGAACCAGTCATGTGTAGATCTACCAATTAGATCCACATGTACGACACCTTGCGCACACCCGGATAGTGCTGCATGAGGTGAGCGGGGGTGTGACTGGTATGGAAGGGAACAAGGCAATCACCTGTGAGCTGCTGGAAGATAGGAATCCAGAGCGCAGTCATCAGCTCAGGCACATATCTCCGAGAGAAGATTGTCCTCCAAGGATTCTTCACCTGCAGCCAGATGCACTATAACCATCAATCTCCTGCCTGTAAGGAGTCTGCCAGAGTGCAAGAGAGCTCTGAAAGGGTACCCTGCAGCAAAAGGCAGTGAATTTTCCACGGATGCAAGGGTGAGGCGTGCAGAACAATCACCTGTGCAGCCACCTTGCTGGCTGCCATGATGTCATCATACTCTAGCTGCACATTCTGTGTCCCTCGTACGCTCCTCAAGACTTGCAGCGCCTGCAAATGCAAGGCCTTCATCAGACAGAGTCATCATACCCTTTGGATAAAGCTTTCTCACACCAATCAATATTGCAGCCGTATGACTGACCATGACATTTATATCCTGGCGGCAAGAGCATGCTCTCAGAGAGTGTGTGCAGCCTTATCAATGATCAATGTGTCAGTGTACCTTCTCATTGTGCCCACGCTCTATGAGGCTGTTAGGCGTCTCAGGAAGGCACAGGCTTCCAATCAGGAGCACAATGGCCGGCACAGCTGCCAAGCCCACAGACAGGCGCCAGCCCCACTCGTGTATTCTGGATGTACCTGCACTTATGAAACAACAGGCTTCAGGTGAAGCCCGAGACGTGCTTGCACAGGCCGTCATCATGCATGGCATGCGTCTGAGGCAGTGCTGCTGTCTTCCACTGCAAGCATGCATGCAGCTGTCACACGTCATTGTGAAGGTGCTGGACACAGGGCTTCAAAAGCTGTCTAGGAGGGACCGTGTCAGCTATGATCAAAAGCAATAGCAGCTTGATCAAGGCAGCTAGCGCACCATAGTTGACCAGCTGTGCGATGAGGATGCCTGAGGTGGTCGCGAGCTGGAACATGAAGTTGAGCGCCCCGCGCAGCTTCGGAGGCGCGATCTCAGAGAGGTACATGGGGACCGACTGCATGGAGGTTCCCGAGTCATGTCCCAGTTCATTTGCAGCTCAACTCGCACACTTATTTGTGGCATGACCCTGTCAAGCTAGAACGTGCTGACACTGCCCGGCTGCCAATGTCATCAAGTTCTAGCATGGCTAGGTCATTCACTAAAGAGCTTGTGGTACGGGCGTTTGGCATGCTACAAAATGAAAGACTCTCTGCTCATACTGATGCCTCCTTCATATGGCAGCAGACACAAGCCTGCTTGGATCACCAGCGGAATGAGGAGATGTGTTGCTGGAGGTGTACCCACCTGATTGGCCAGGCCCACCCCGAAGCCCAGCATCACTCTGCCCACAATCAGCATGGCCAGGTGAACTGCGCCCGCCTGCAGCGCTGCGCCAATGATGAACAGCAGCCCCCCAATCGTCATCGTCCTTCGCCGTCCCAATGCCCTGGAAGCAAGAGAGTGAGCTTGCTTCTACACACTCCTCTAGGAGAGAAGCTTAGGCTCTCAGAGCGCATGCAGTGCACGCAGGCCATGAGCCCAGGCAGTCTGCTCATGGCTCACTCATTAACCCCTCAATGGTTCAGTGGTTCCGGCAACACTATGCCTCAGAGTCGACGCTGCTTCATCAGCCCTATGAGGGCACATAAAGAGCTCTGAGCACAGGGGAAGTGGAGGCTGGGCCTCTCAACCCAGCGCAGGTCATTGCAGCCAGTTTTCAAAACCCTGGTGGTACGCATTCACTGGTGCTCCAGGGGTTGCTCGAAAGTGCATCAGGCTTCAAGCGCAGAGGCCCTGCCTGCATGCCTTTTCAGCTCTAGCAAAATGTGCGTTGCAAAGTCATTGGCCACCCACCTGGTGGTGTACCCTCCGACAAGGCTGCTGAAGGCTGCAGCGATGAACAGGCAGGAGGTGAAGAGCTGCAGCCCCTGGTTGTTGTACTTGCAGTAGGCCGAGTCCCCGTGGCCGGGGTTCTGCGTGTGGTGGTACACATCCGGGAAGAATTTGGCCAGAAAGGCCGGCATGCTGGTGACCCCTCCCGTGATGCCATTGTCAAACTGCAAATGAACGTTAGATCCTCCTCAGAGAGCGCTCCCAAGTCTGCTGGACACTATGGCAATGTTGCAGATGTACCGTGATGCCATTGTCAAATTGCACGGGAATGACGTCGTCATAATTCGTACGAATGACGGAGCCTCCTTAAGGAGGGTTCTCATCCCGCTGGACACTGTAGCAGAGTTGCAGGAGTACCTAAGCCTTCACACTGCTGATTAAATGCTGTGCGCATTACCCTTCACAGCAAGCACACAAGTTGGAGTGGGTCGGCTGTGCATGCTATGTGCGCAACTGCTGAATGTTCTGTCAAGCACGATAGGTGCGCGTGGCTTACCCCGAACAGCATACCGCCCTGGCATGCGAATAGACACACGATAAACACCCGCCTGCACACAAAGGTAAGGGCTTGAAGCTGTGGGGTGAGCATCAGCAAGAGCAGCATGGCAGAACTATTAAGTGCATGCAGCTTACTCACACAGAGCACAGTGCAGGATGATTACCATGTCAGCCGGCCAGGGTAGTCTTTGATCTTGTTGTCTGCTACAACATATGCTCCCCTAGCCATCGTGCAGTTCTGCTGCGGACCTGGCACCTAGGTCTTTATCGGTCAGCTATATCACTAACGTTCACTGCGAGGGTAAAATTGACCAACTTCAGCGGAGACAGGGGGATTACTGAATGCTACAGTACCCATCATAGAATATGTGCACGCAAGAAGATCCCAGCAAATTTAGCCCACCAGATCAAGTAATATTAGCAAGCTTGTGAGTGTAGACGCTTGCGTCTCTCACATCTCACGATAAGCCTTTTGAAGTACGATAAAGCTTGTTCTTATATAGAGGAAGGCAAAGGCGCAAGGTCTACTAACCTCCGATTGCCAGCGTCAAGCATCTCAGATCACACCCAAGCCAAGGGCTGTCACATCCGTCCGCACGGCATACCGGCCACTATCTAACCGCGAAAGATACTATTCTGATTGCAATATCCCTTGAACTTGTGAGAAGAGTGGCAGATGCAAAATTGTACAATCCAGCTGTCGCCGAACCAAATCTTGCCCGTCCAAGTCAGCACCGTGATGCCATTTATATGAGGTCGCAACTGGAGCTCTCATTGCCTTACGCGACACAGTTAACGGTACTTTTGAATGCTTGGAAGTGGTTTGGGAAAGGCGCGCTGCTCTCCGAGATACTGTGGCTCGCACAAGGCGTCCTGTCGACGCCTGCAGTGCGGACTAAAAGCCTGCCTCAAAGGTGCGATTCGACATTGTTGACTGCGTGCATTGTCACAACGCTGGCTCTTCAGCTGCTTATGTGCGTCAGACACACCAGTAACCTCAATTTTATCCACGCAGCTACCAGCACAAGCTGAGAAAGCCATCATGGTCGATGCGCCAGAGGCATGGGAATACCCCAAACCTGGCACGGAGGACGAGATAGCCGCGGCAAGGGCCGCACGGTCCGAGGACGCACCACGAGCTTCCACAGATCCCGGCACGGCCTCAGCACCCGGTGACAAAGCAGCCCCATGCCCCATAGTACAGCACTCCATGCCCCTTCAACGTGCAACAAGCTGCCTGAACACAGGAAGACGACACAATGACCTGCGCTCTATACGTGTGCAGGGGGCCGGAGTATCCCTGCTCCTCAGGACCAGCACCTGGGAACCTACCAGCACTACCACCACATTGGAATCCAGCTTCCCTTTGCCACAGCCGCAGCACAGGGGATCACTGACCCTCTGCGCCAGGGCCCGCTGCCCTGGGTAAAAGCTGCTGCTCTTGACCTCTTTCACACGCCTTTGAGTTCTCACAGATGCTGAGTGCTTTGCCCAGTGCACTACAGACCTCCTTGACCTCCTGCATGCCAGCTGCATGCTACAGGGGCAATGGGTGATGAGGAACATGCCATCTGTGAGTGCCCACAATTAGCGTGCTCCAAGGGCCCACTTGAACTCGGACTTGATAAGCGTGTCCTCATCGCTCAACATTCCGTTTGTGTTTTCGTGCCCGGAGAGAGTCGTCTCCTTTATTTCAAGGAGTACAGACAATGCAAGCTTTCATGTGGCAAGACAACCTGATTGGCAGTGCACAATTTGTCAATGCCCGTCTCAACAGAGAGAGCCCCCGCTCTTTCAGGGGTGGTCGGCATCTGATCAGCCTGGTGTGGCTGGAAGAAGTATATCTAATCTGATTTGATCTGATCTGCATCATTGCCGAATGTGCACCCAGTTACTGTTGCACAGCCCACGCACAGCCCATGGGCAGCCCACGAATGCAAAGCAACACAGATTTTGATCATATGCAGGGGTACCCATGGCCAGGACCCTATCCCGGCGGCAAAACCGGCTATGGACCACCGCCGCATGGCACTTCCGGTGGGCCCTTCTGCAGCATGTCTTTCTTGAAATTACACGATTGCAAGGCCGGTTGCTGTGAGCCACTACCATGCCTCTTTGACGCTACGACCTCCCACCTATTCCTGTCCTGTGCACAGGAGAAGACACCAGGGATAGCCCTCAAGCAGTACTCGCTGCAGTATCATGGTGCCTGCAGCTGGGTTTGAGGATATATGTTGAGCATGAGTTGAGAAGCTCGGAGCTTTGCAGGTTTTGATGAGGAGGCTGCAGCAGCTGCCGCGCAGCTGTTCGCCCAGGGGCCGCACCGCAAGGCGTTCGTGCAGAAGGTGCTGGGACTTGTCTGCCTGCAGCTGCTCGTCACAGCCCTGGTCGCCGCCCTCTTCTACCTCTATGAGCCTGTGAAGGTCGGGACCCTCCCACTGGTGCCGCACATGCATGCAGCAGGATCAGACTCACCCATGAAGGGCATCTCGCCTCGAGTCCTGCTTCTATCACATACTTGCCTAGTGTCTCTGAAATGTGTCGGACGTCCCCGGGATGTCTGTGGGACTGGGACGGCTCGTGGGATGTTTAAGTCTAAGGATGCCCCAGGGACGTCAGCCACGTGTAGAGACGTAGGCACCATGGCTGCTCATGACGCATGCCCCGCACGTAGATCATACAGTGAGACTACCTCTGCGGCATGTTTGATACAACACATGAGTGCAGTGCGCTCTGATGCAGTGGTAACAGATGCTGATGGCATGCAGCTGGCTGTGCACCACCACCCTTGGGTGTGGTTTCTGGCCTGGGCAGTGACCTTCGTGTGCGTGGTGACGCTGGCCTATAATGAGAGGGCTCGGCGCTCCTACCCCACCAACTGGATCACCCTGGTCATCTTCACGGTAGGCGCCTCAAGCCGTCAAGTGTGCTGATACATGCGCATGCGTCTTGGCACAGCCTGACACATTGTTACGGCGTGCTGCGTTCCCCATGTAGAGAGGTGACAGCTGATGCATCAATTGCTGTGCTCAGAAAGCCATACGTCAGTCCTCACAGTCTACAGATGAGCATGACAGATGTGTGGCACCTTTATGTGCAGCAATTGACACACCAGAAAGTTGCCTGTTTGGCCATCGCATGTACCTTTCACAAACGGCACTCTGAAGCGCATCACACTGCTGTCTTTTAGCGCGTACCTCTCCTGACATACATTGTGGCCATTACTGACAGCCTTGAACTAAGCAGCTGACATGAGCTGCGTCTGGATGGCTCTGCTGAAGAGCTTCCTTCGTGCCTGCAGCTGTCATTCGCGGTGCTGGTGGGCATTGGGACGTCCTACTTTGACACCCGGCTGCTGGTGGAGGCGCTGGCCATGACGTGCATCACCTGCGCCGCCATCTTTGTCATTGTCTCATCCACCTCTGTGGACTTCACCCATGCAGGTATGGTACTGTAACCTCCACCCACATACATTGACGTATCAGCGCTCTTGAGTCTCAGCGGGTTAGACACCAAAAAGTACGCAACAGAGAAGCTGTGAATATGTGACAAGCTGCTGACTTGGCTCTCGCTGCCTTCAAGGCCCTGGCATCACCCGTCAGCTCTTATCAGCAACGATGGTATATCTGCCTGCTGCAGACCCCTGCTCGTGAGGCAACTGAATTGGCTCCCATGTGCCCGTCCATGCGCCACATGAGCAGGGGTCTGCAGAGTATTCTGCCTCTTGTCGAACATTGCACAGGGGAATTTGTTATTAAAGGGCCGTCAGCTTCACTTGGGCAATCTTGTCTGCCAGAAATCCTTGCATGATCCATGCTCTGTGTGGCGCAGGGGGCTTCCTGTGGACGTGTGGCTTTGTGCTGGTGCTGTGCATCCTGTTTGGGAGCTTCATCGAGGACAACGTCTTCTGGGTGGTCATCAGTGGCGCGGGGGCCCTCCTGTTCGCGGCGTACCTCCTGTTCGACCTGCAGAAGCTCATGGGCGGGCGCTACCTGGCGGTCCACCCGGATGACTACGTCTACGCAGCTGTACAGGCGCGTGCTTGCATGTAGTTCCCCTCTCATGTGAACAACGTCAGCAGCGCAGAGATGCAGTGGGTAGCTACCTACAGGCGTTTGTGATTGCACAAGATTAGCGCATGTCAGTCTGGGCTCCAGTGTGGGACAGAGGGAGATCAAAGCCCTTACACTGTGTGACTCCAGAAACATGAATTCGGGAGTTTTAAATTGACACACCGGTGCAGTGTGCACTAAGGACACTGCAATGTGGAGGATGGTGTTTGCAGTGCATGCAAACGGCTCAGCTGAGTACAGTGTGTGTGCAGCATCTACATCAGCCCAGGCAGGATGTTTCTGCAGGTCTATCTGGATGTCGTGACGCTGTTCCTGCTGCTCCTGGCCTTCTTAAGCCTGACAGAGGGGGCAGCAGCAGCTGCCGCAGCGCCTGTGCCTGAACCAGCAGTGTAGAGAGCAACAGCAGCAGTACATAGCATGATCACACCCAATGTCAGCAGCAGTGTGAGGGGCAGCCTCCCCCTTGGAAAAAAGGAGGGCATGTCTGGGCGGACTTGAACGTCATGATGGAAATGTCTGAAGCCATGCACTGCATTACCTACCTGGAGCAGAAGTGCTTGTTGTCTTATCAGGACAGATGCTAGGGCGGCAGATGGCAACACGAGGGGGAGTCTGGGCAGCTGATGCCGGTCAGCATCCTATCATGGTGTTGAGCGGATTGCTGCGCAAAGCATGGCGAGCTAGGTAGCGCAAGTACATATGTGAAACATGTGAGTACAAAGTGCTGGCAGCTTAGTGCTCTAGGAGCTGTGAAGGATCCAAAACTCTGAGCTGCCGAAGCCCTCCTCTTGGAGAAAGCCCCGTCATGGAAAGAGAGCATGTCTACCAGTACTCCAGAGGGCAATTGGCAACATATTGATCCCAGGCTGCCAGAGACTGTACTCCTTGGACTGCATTGTAGTATCAGGCCTGTTGTAGAGGGCAAGCAGGATGTAAGCCTCTTTGTGTGCTTCACCTCGGCCCGAGAAGGTGCACCCTTGAGGGCAACTTGCCACACTTGAGGCAGGCCAGGGCATGGGCGTCCACTGTCAACTGCTGCACTTGCACATGAAGCTTCTCGCCGTGTGGGATGCAGTCGGAGTTCAACGATATCGGTCACATTGCTCTGGCTTCTGCATCGAGATGCTCAGATGCCCATCTCCAAATTTGGCGCGCATGCTCCTAGAATGTCTCGCGCGGGTTGTTGGGGTTGTTACCAGCTGCTGGGTCTCGTATCACGTGTAAGACGATTGTACTTAGGCTAGACGGAGCAAAGCAGGGCATGCTGCAGCGTGAAGGACAGGATTTCACAAAGTTCATGCTCCGGAATCTGTGAGTCATTCTGTGCGTAGGGCTGTGCTACTGCATTGGCAGGTCCTTGCAGCGTGAGTTCTTGTGAAGCTTCTTTGCAAGCTCCATCTCAGCCACAACAGTGCTTCAAGCTACGAAGCAGCTACTCAGCAAGGTAGTCGAGATGATCTCGTCAGCGTAGCCAAGACCCTCAGGCTGACAAGGAGCGAATAGAATGCTGAACCTATTGCTTGACATACACTACCTCATCCCACGCCTCATCATCTGGGCACTCCTCTTTGGACTGGCCCTGACAGATGCTGTAAGGCACAGACATGTCAAGAGGCGAGGACACCAGCTACAGAGGGGCGTGTTGCTCGTCATCGGAGCCTTTATTGTGCAAGATGTGCTGCTGCTGGCGTACTCGGCTCAGTCGAGCACCGACAGCACTCCAGCCAGGAACATCTATCTGGCTTACATCTTCTTCACAGATTTCGCAGACAGCTCCTTTCATGTAAGTCTACTTCTCAGGCCCTCTCCCTTTGTGCTTGCGTAGGTTGCCTTCTTGTCAATGCGTTCTAAGTCGTGCTGCACTGATCATGCCTGATCATGCCTGTACACATGCAGGCTCTGCTTCTTGTAATTGCAGCAGGCTACTGGTAAGCCTACTTTTTTTCCTGTGAGATGTGCATGATGTATAAACCACTGCTCTACCACCTGCATGAGCTGGCATGCCTGCTAGCCTCCATGTTGACTCCTGCATGAAGCTCATGGCGCTCACAGACATGGGTTTAGCCGTTGCCCGCACAACCTGAAAGCCTTTCGTCTGTCTGCAGCATAACAAGGACGGACCTGGGGCCCTACAGGCAGAAAGTCCTGTACATTCCTGCCGTCTACCTTGTGACAACTCTGGTACATTATTTTGCCCTCGACCCTATAAAGTTGCTCTGTCAATCTTAGCTGGTAGTGCAGCAGCCTGTTCATGCCTGGGCTGCATGATTTTAAATCATGACAGGAAAGGAGGCATCATCTTTACACTTATGTCTTGAGGTGCTTCTATCATGCAGGTGTTTGACTACATTGTCAATGCTGTCAAGAGGACGGGCCCCAGCATTGAGATAACAGACGACGATGACATGGCCACGAGGGAGGATTTCAGCAGCTGGGAGTGGCTGGTGCTGAACGTTTGCGAGGTACAAATTTTTCCTTTTCAGGGCCCTGCTGTGTTGTTGTATCAGTTCTGCTTTGACACAGATCCTCAGAGTGGAGGTATCGTCTGGACTGGCAGACAAAAACCCCTTCCTGAGGAATCTTGTCAATTCCCTTTGTGGTGGCAGTTCTGAAGACGCCTTGCATCGACGTCTTACAGAAGAGCCTGTCTCAGCTCTCATGCCATTGACCTTCCATGCCTGGCTGCGCGCTCCGCAAGCTGCATGTGCCCCCACAGCGCCAGCCCTAGCAAGCACATCCTTGACGCTTCCTCCTGGAAATTTGCATGAAGCCTGGTATCTATGCTGTGCAGATTGCAAGCCTGCTGGCGCTGATTCTGGCGTGGGTGTACATCTTCGACACAGTCATGAAGGAGCGCGAGGCGCTGGAGAACCCTCAGGAGGGCATCGTCGGCGCAATCCCCCGGGATGTGGAGAGCCAGGTCGCGCCTGCGCCCCAGCCCCAGCCCAACCAGAATGGCCGCTCAGGTGACAAATACTTCTGTATCTATAATGCATGTACTTCAGCGCACTACCAAGTGTTCTTGTGGTCAGGCATAGACATTGAAGCGGCAAGAACTGCAGGGGACGGGCAGGAAGGCACAGCAGGGGTGATTGCGCTGCAGGATAGGGTCGGACGGAGACACGATGACCTGCGTGAAGCTGAAGAGCGTGCTCATGATGGTGTGCATGCGTGCAGGCACGGGAGCAGGCGCATCCGCCAACAGCAATGGGCATGCGGAGGAGGTGGGCCACCAGGTGGATGTGCCGGCTGAGGTGCTCCTGGATGGGGAGCATGTCATGTCGGACCGCTATGCAGAGGTCACAGGTGTGTCCTCAGCTACATACTGACTGCCCTCCTGATACTGTCACTTGTGCTCCGCAGGCTGCATTCCGGCCACATTCAAGTCATGTTCTGGGTCATTTGCCCGCGTATGGCTCAATATGGCGCCTTCAGATGCGGAGCACATGCGACAGGTCTGATGATGAAGGTACAGGCTCCTGATGTTGCCGCCTCTGTATTCCGTTGCAGAAAGCTTGACGGGCAGTGATGCCATGTGCAGGCAATGACACGGATGAGGTGAAGACAGTGGAGGACAAGATGGACCACAGGAGCAAACGCCGCCTCATGAACCAGGTGCGCATCGCAGGGGCATCTCGTAGATGACAAGTCAGTGCTCCCTGACTATTGCACACTTGCAGATTCTTGTAACGCCATGGCATGGAGCCTGCGCAATATGCACCCTCACATGATTGTGAAAGGCGCTCCGCTCAGAACAGCCACCTCCATTGGTGGTCACGCCAAACAGTCAGCTTGGTGCCCAATGTGATGCTGTGAAAAGGCTACTCTGGCACACTGAAAGCGCTGCAGCAGGGGGCTTCCAACCGCAATGGGTGTTGGAAGCTGCATGCCCTGTCTTGACTGGCCAGTGCCTTTGGAGCCAGACCAGCAGCATCAGCTGAGCACGAGGGTGCCATGCAGTTCATGTTTGGCGTGGGCGGCTACATCATCGCCCGGGTGCTGGCCATCCTGCTGCCGCTGTTCTTCGTGAACCAGCCCGGGCAGGAGGATCTGGCCATCCGCATCGTCCTCATCCTGGAGAACATTGTGCTGTGGGGCTTCCTGGGCGCCCTCGCCTACATCTTCAGGTCTGCGCCCTTCTCTCTCACCAGCAGCCACTCAAGCCTCGGATCCTCGGGTTTGCTGCTTCAACATGCTAGACTCACAACTCTGTGCTCTGAGCACATGCAGCCAGAGGCTGTGACTCATTTGGGGCGGTGACTACTGTAAATCTTGGGGCTATCTGCTGTGCATGTTCAATGGCTGAGAGTGGTGTGATGGGTCTTGGGGGGGCACTGCGTTGAGTGTGTCTGCTGGCAAGTGCTGCAAGAGCAGGAGAGGGGGCTGTGATGAGACACAGCTAGATTGCGCATGGGCTCTGAGGGGAGCGCCTTGCGCTCCCTGTGACTGAGAAGCTAGCTACATGGCCTGAGCCTCCCTGCATCGATGCAATGCGCATGCGCAGCACGGTTAGACAACACCGCGCTGCACATCTACCGTCTTCCAGCCGGTCTTTGTCCACTGCCGCTGAAGCGGTGGCTGCTGCTTTGCTGGTGTCAGTGAGACAACTCTGTGCATGGTGCAGGCTGCGGCCGGACAACACGTACCTGCTGCTGGACGATTTTGGGGAGAATGGAGCAGAAGACACCGGCCTGACAACAGAGCTGGGCGTCATGAGCAATGAGGAGGAGGAGCACCGGGATCAGCAGGTGCGCTCATGTGCCCCTGCACACCTGCTGCAAAGGGTTGACCAGCCCGCTAGAGCATTCAACCTAGCAGCCCTGCTCCTCATGAAAGGATGCTTGCAACCCTCCCTGACAGTGGGATGTTTCAACTGACAGATGTGTCTTGCCCTTCCCGCACGCCTGCTCTTAATCTTGTTGTGATCTGCTTGAGCACAGAGCCTAGAAGTCATGCTTCCCTTGGGCTAAAGATGGTGAATATCCCTAACAGAAGTAGCTTGCAACCCAACGATGTGTCTAGCCCTTCCTGCATGCCTACTGCAGGGGCGAGTCTGATGTGCTTGAGCACTGACTCTTGCAGCAATGTTTACTACCTGGAACAGTGGGGAGTGGCAGGAAATAAAGGCAGTGGTACCTGACATGTGCTCTGCTTTTGGGCAGGGGAAGAGTGTGCCTCACTTTGGGAGGCAGGGCGGCGAGATCGACAGGAAGTTCTCACTGGGAGAGGAGGACGTGGAGAGCGCGCCTCCTGCCAGGGCGACTGGCGTCAGCCAGGCGCAGCCCCGCAGCCGGAACAACACATCCTGATATGGTCCTCGTCTCACAAGTAGCAGCACCCGACTGGCAGCATGACATTGCCAGCCCTACAGACGTGGCGGTGACATGATGTGCGCCTTTGCAGCTGGAACAACACATCCTGATGCGACGATCCCTGTCTCACATGCAGGATTGTCCGACTTGCAGCATCCTATGCATCGTCAAACCCTCAGTGCGAGGCACGGCAGTGATAGTATGAGAGGGTCCTCACGTGATGGGAATTTGCCAAAGCATGTTCCTGCGTGGTCTGTTTTGGCCAGACATGAACCCTGCAGTTGCAAGAGTGCAGCCAAAGCGCACCAAGTGTGATGGCTGGGTTATATTACGCATGCAATGAAGCTCGGATGATTTGGCAGCCTGCGGCTTGCCTCAGCCATGTGCATGCAGACAACTACCTGGTGAAATGCAGCTGATGCAGCGTAAGATGTGCAAGGCTAGTTCTTGTGCCATGGATGCTGGATAGTGTTGCATGCGCTGCCTTCAGACGCAGTGAAAGTGCTTGCAGCATGCAGCGTCGTGGTCTGATGAAAGGGCCGAGTGGCAGCAGGCATAGTGGTTGCAAGGTGTGCATGATAAAAAACGCAGCTGCTTGAATATGTGTGGAGCTTCCTTATTTCAGGTAGAAGGTTGGCGTCATGTCCTGATAATCTAGGCTTTTTTGTCAGTTCGAGACACACAGGACAACGTTTTTGTAACACATGAGCGTTTGTGCGGCAACATGAAGGGCTGTGACGACTCTTGCACCTCGGCACAGATCCTCGACTTGAGCATCCAATCGCCCATGGCTGATCTGCTATCTGCATCACGCCCGCAGATGCAGCACACGACCATTGCCCTTTCGTCTTGCGATGCGGCGCTCCATATATTGAGGCTTCCTACGTCCTGCCCCAAAGTGGATGGCACAGTAGAACCGCAGAAAGTGCAAGTGCCAGGTCAGCATACCCGCCCGATCTGATGGCCAGCCAGCCTGATCTGCACAAGCTGAAACTCTGCTCCATGGCGACAAATGCCCAGTGCAGAGACCCAGCATGAATGTCGTTGCTAGTACTGGCAGGGCGCGGCCGCTTTTCGTAGACAGGCCCACCCCTGCCACACGCCACAGACGAAGCCTGGTGCACACCAGGAGAAAGCATCTTATTTGCACGCAAACACCAGCGCAGAAGTCCAACGGGGTCGGTGAGGTATACTATAAGGTAATTTCTGGGCACAGAAAGTCCTCCCGGCGCCCTCCAAGGTGCCTGCACAAAGTTGGTTTCGAAGTATAGTAAATAGGGAGGCCATAGCCCGACGCATCTGTCCCCTTCTAAGAGAGATGATATAAGCAAGTGAACCGCTGTGTTACAATCTCTTATGCATACGCTGGCCCGTATGACCAGCTGAGTTGTACTTTCGACAAAGTATCTGCTTAGTACTGGGGAGGTTGCACAATAATCCTTTGCCTTGGCTCCGTCCAAGCAGTGCATTGAGAGGGGATTCTGGTTTGAAGTGTCCCTGCTGTGCCCTGTGCAGAGTGCAGCCAGCCAGAATGGATCCAGCGCAGCTCAGATAGATAACAATGGCAAGGCTTCGCACACAGCAGTGGTGCAAGCTGTCGTCTCAGAAAGCAATGGACGCAGAGTGCAGAGCAACGGCACAGGGCCACTGCAGAATGGAGCAGCAGCAGCCTATCATGATGGGAGCACTACAGTGGAAGAATTAAAGGGTGCTGCTACCATTGTGAGCGTGACTGAGAATGGAGCCATTGGAGCTGACTCAGAGCAGAATGGTGCTTGGGCTGATCCCTGTGAGGTTGGACACTTGGAAGCCTGTGCGGCTGACAGGTATAGCCTTACTGCAGCTAAAATGTCCGACTTTGGCAGCACCTTTGGGTGCTGAAGGTGCCTGCACATTGCAAGGATGCTGCAGCCTTGCTGCTGGACTAGACAGACACTGCATGCCATCATAGAGGCTTTTGTGTTCCCCCTTATGTCAGGGCTGCATGTCATTGGCAGGATCTCCAGAAGCCTGCTCGCTGCAATCTTGGGCGCGCCCTTTGAATGCCTTGTCCCGGTTATGCAGCCCACAACAGCACATGTCCTCCTTGCAGCGTGTACACAGATCCTCATCTCGCCTCGACATCACAGCTGCAAACGGTAAGACTGGCAACGTATGCAGCAGGCACATGGCGACCAGCGATTCTCAGCGCGCTGCCTGCAGGATTGCACAGCAGGAGCGGGATTTAGCGGAGCAGGACGCAGCGGCAGCTAGCGGCCGCATCAGCACAGAGGAGGACCTCAGGAAAGCAGCCGCCACGTCCACGCCCTACTCAGCGCCAGGCGGCCGCTGGAGCAGCTTCCGCAGCTACTCCGTCTGGCAGCGCTCCTTCATGATCTGGGGCTTCGCCTTCAGATTCTTCTTCAAGCTCTGGCTTAGCGGGAAGAAGTTCAGCTACGGGAAGAAGGTGAGCTTTCTGCAGTCCTCCTCTTAATAGAGCATTAAGAGGATCTGTCGAGGTTGCCACCAGACTCCCCAAGCCAAGCCTGCCTCAGCAGGAAGCGTCCACATGAGAGCTACAAGCTTTGCAGTGGGTCAAAGATCGTGTTGCTACCATGTGCTGACCCTTCTGATGGTTAGGCTCGGCTTGGTCACTGTTGCTTATCCAGGCATGCATGCAATGAGACTGAGCCACAAGCAGCGATCTAGCAGCGCTTGCGCATCGCAGGCGTATGGTAAGCAGTATGATTGCCTCACA
Source organism: Coccomyxa sp. LA000219 (assembly GCA_000812005.1). NCBI lineage: Eukaryota > Viridiplantae > Chlorophyta > Trebouxiophyceae > Coccomyxaceae > Coccomyxa > Coccomyxa sp. LA000219. Next base: position 1,535,345 of record KN714656.1, read on the forward strand.
GTGAAAGACACACTTCTTGCAGGGGATGACAGAGGAGAGGGTATCACAACGGAAGCAGAAGCTGGCAGCCTGGCTGCGGGAGGGCCTGATCAGGCTGGGGCCCACCTTCATCAAGATCGGGCAGCAGTTCAGCACGCGCGTGGACGTCCTGTCTCCGGAGTTCATCAAGGAGCTGGAGATGCTCCAGGACAACGTGCCCGCCTTCTCGTCCAAGGCAGCCGTGGCCACAGTCGAGCGCGCCTTCCAGCAGCCCATCACAGAGATCTACCAGGAGTGAGCTTCTGGCCTCATCCATTGCAAAGGCTCCGGAGATTCTTGCGCTTAATTGCGATATCTGTATAGACCTGCATTTGGGCGTCAGCTTCCTTCAGTCGCAAGCCTTGTTCAGGTCTCTCAGGGTGCAGTAAGACCCCCAGCTTGTCTTGAAGGGGGTTAGCTCATCCTGTTACCATGTGTGGTGGCAGGAGGTCTAAGCCTCCTCCAAGGACAAGCTTCTGGTCACCTCGAAAGAGGTCCTGCAGCAGACTTGTGACCCCATCTGCTCCAGTGCATCTCTTCTTGAGAGCATTGCAGCAGGCACCTTCAACGTCATACCCCTGTAGCACTCTGTTGTCTGCACGCCACAGCCATCCCAGCCTTCACAGGTGTTACAGCTTCTGCGCAGGTTCCAGATGGAGCCCATCGCAGCGGCCAGTTTGGGCCAGGTGCATCTGGCGCGCGTGAACGGGCGGCGAGTGGTGGTGAAGGTGCAGCGGCCCTTCCTGCGGGAGATCTTTGATGTGGACCTCAAGAACATCCGCGTGCTGGCGCAGATCTTCCAGGCGCTGGACCCTAAGTCTGATGGGGCGGCCCGCGACTGGGTGGCGATTTATGACGAGTGCTCCCGCATCCTGTACCAGGTGAGAAGGCTTGGTGATCAGGCGCTCATTGTGAGTACATGATCTCTGCTGCACTTTGCATCGCATGGAAAGACTCTGTATCCAAGTCTGACAGGGCAGTACGCAACTGGGTCGCAATTCAGGAGGTGTGTTCTTGCATCCTCTTGTGTGGCGTCCAATTGTGTTTTACCCTGTCTGAGCGGAGTGCTTCTGCATCATGTACTAAGTAACCAGAGACTGGTTTAGTGAAGGCTGAAAGGGCTGAGATGGGCTGTGAGTGCTCTCAATCACCTGCACCAGGCGTAGGGGGCTGTGCCTTGTGATCACGCACAAAACCTCGCTGACCCATGTTCAGGGTGTGGCAGGCATTATAGGGGCAGGCCATGGGAGTGAGGGCAATCTCAGGAGTGCGATGCTCATGTGTGCCTTTGCTGTGCAGGAAATTGACTACAAGCTGGAGGGCCAGAACGCAGACCGCTTCAGGAGAAATTTTGCGGACCAGCCATGGATCAAGGTGCTCATCTGCACCTTGTGCATCCCTCTTTGTGCATCCTTCTTTTCCAACCATGCCTCATGCTGCAAGGGCATTCACTCTTTGGTGATCTGTCTGATGCATCATGCCGTACTCCATGGCTCCGTCAAGCACCTTGCTGGGCTTCCAATCTCGTGGCCCCCAGTATTAGTAAGCGCATTTTGCTTTCAGGTGCCGGAGGTGCTGTGGGGATACACGTCACAGGATGTGCTGACGATGGAATACGCGCCCGGCACCAAGATCAACCGCGCAGCTGAGCTGGACCGCATGGGCGTCAACCGCAAGCTGCTCGCCAAGCGCGCTGTGGAGAGCTACCTGCAGCAGCTCCTCACCTACGGATTCTTCCATGCCGGTAGGGAGCATGTCAGCCACTCCGGCACCTGCAGGAGAGTTTGCCAAGCCTCTGCAAGACAGGCCAACCATGGGGGACGCTTTCTTCAATCGCATGGCAGCTATCTATGATGAAGCTGAGGCGGTGCATGTGTCTCTTGTGCTGGCTCTTCTGTGTATCACAGGGATTTAACCTTGACGTGAGCTTTTCACTGAGGCAGCCTCAGGGACTCTTCGATGGCATTCTTTTTTGTGCCGGATATGTATGTACTGAAGGATCTGGAGAGCCCTCTAGTGCAGCACATGTCTCGTGGCTGCTGACGCTGCGTGTGCTGTGCATGCAGACCCACACCCCGGCAACATTGCGGTGGATGCAGAGGGAGAGGGCCGCCTCATCTACTACGACTTCGGTATGATGGGCACCATTCCAGGGGACGTGCGCGAGGGCCTCCTGGAGCTCTTCTATGGCGTCTACCAGAAGGACCCAGACAGGTGCGGCCTTCTGTTGCGAGAGCATATGCTGTTGTGAGTATGTGGCGCTGCTGTGGGCTCTGGCTTGTATTCAAGACCTTGCAGCTTTTCCTGCAGTGCTCAAGCTGCAATGCAGCCCAAGCAACTCAGACAGAGTTGCTTGGGCTGACTTGACATTGCAAGCGTCAGATGGCATCTCCCTGATGAGCTGGTGTTGCTGACAGCGTCCAGCGATGCCTGATCTGGGCATGCGCCCAGTCCTTGCTGGACTTCCTGCAGTGCATGCGCCCATGCTTGATGTGCAGAGAACTCCAAAATGACAGAGTGTGTGACTGTACAGGTGTATTGATGCCCTGATTGCCATGGGTGTACTGGTGGATGGTGGTGACAGGGTGTCCATCCGCAGAACTGCTGTCTTCTTCTTGAACTCCTTCGAGGCAAGTCGCCTGTCCCCAGACAGCCACATGCTGAGGCCCTGTACCTCAATCGCAGCATTCTGATATCCCACCTTCCATCAGACTCACCCTGAGCCTGGTCTGGAGGGAGTGTCCACAAGCACATGATTTTGCGTGCTCATAAGTGCGCTGGCCTGAGGTGATGATTGACAAAGAGGTTGCCTGTACAGGAGCGCCTGAAGCAGCAGAAGGAAGAGGCCCAGTCGAATCCTGACTATGACAAGAGCTTCAAGGGGCAGCTCAGCAAGGAGGAGAAGAAGGCCAAGCGCAAGCAGATCCTGAGCAACATTGGTGCGCTGCCCTATGTCCACAATCTTGCTTCAGAGCCTGATCCTGGCCCCAGGGCAATTACAGTCTGACTTACTCTCAACGGAGTTCGGTGAGGCATGGTGGGGAGTCTGCTCCTAAAGCACCTGAGGCACATTGCTTGGAGCAGTGTGGGTTTGAGCAGAAACCACAGGCTGCATGGCACTGCCTACTTTCGGCGAGTGCTGACTTGGCATGCCCTGCCTGCAGGGGAGGACCTGCTGGTGGCTTCCGCTGACAAGCCCTTCAGGTTCCCGGCCACCTTCACGTTCGTGGTGCGCTCCTTCACGGTGCTTGACGGCATCGGAAAGAGCCTGGACCCGCGCTTCGACATCAGCGAAATTGCTGCGCCCTACGCGCGGGACCTCATTTTGGAGGCAAAGCCGCAGTTCGCCAAGCTGCAGCAGGAGTTCAACAAGCGCCTGGAGAAGCAGGTGGGGGCACAGCTCTGCATTACTCACCGTAGAGCATGATGACAAAGACATGTAAGGGGAGGAGATCTTTCCAGCACTCACTACAGGCTTGAGAAGCAGTAATGAGCATGCGCGCAGGTCATGACTTGTCAAAGTACACCTTGACCCTTTACATACCTAGCTCAGTATCCAAAAGTCTGGCGGGACAGCTATGTTGTGACCTTTATACATCGATGTGGCAAAAACAGCTTAGACAGGATGTGGCAAGAGATCAGACGTCTTGAGATGTTCCAGTGTGCTGAGGGTTTCAGGGGTGCGTGCGCAGAACCGGGCGGTGGTGAACCTGTTCAGAGGGCCGAACCTGATCGAGGACGTGGCGACGACCATGCGGCGGCTGGAGGAGGGCGACCTCAAGCTCAGAGTGCGCGCCCTGGACAGCGAGCGGGCCCTCACGCGCGTCCTGGTGAGATTCCTCGCATGCATCTACCGGGAGCACGCTCCTGAGCCGCAGTGATAGATCGTGCTGCAGGCGGTCATGAGCTGCATGGCATTCCCCTGAAAGACTCACAGGAGTGAAGCTGTAGTAGGTGCCAGGGATGTAGGGGGCCACGCAAGCTGCTTAGAAAGGTTGCGCATGCCAACAGAAAGTGGCATGCTGGGAGCACGGACTTGCATCAACAGCCCTCACAGCAACATGTTGTGTGCTGCGGGAACTCAGGCTGCAGTCTGGCCATGTCAGGGACATGCCAAGCTAGCAACGCAGCTGACTTGTTGTTTGTTGCGCTGCAGGCGAGCCAGAAGATGACCAATTCTTTGATGTTGGCCACATGCATGATGAACATCGGCACCCTGTTCTCGGTGTCGGCCATGGCCTCAGCTGCCACGGCCTCCTTCGTCGGCGCCTCCGCCTTCGGCCTGATCTCCCTCATCAACTTTGCCAAGGTGAAAAGCGCCCTCGTCCTTCATGCATAGCCTGAGTTTCATGCATGAGCCATGCAGACGCGCGTTTTATCCACAGAGTGGCCCCTAACACTGACGCTGTATGGCCTACCGTTAGTACTGACAGGTGTGGGAGCGCTATTAGTGCCCTCTGCTGTGATACTTACTTTGATGAGGGCTGCTTGTAAGCGGTCATGGTCATCTGTGCATATCAGACGCTGCCTGCGTCCTGAATGTGCAAGCATTGCTCGTGCAGGTGAAGAATCTGGAGAGGAGAGAAGCCCAGCTGATTGGCGCGTGATTATGGAGGGCGCCAGCTGGGCGCTTTGCGAGAACAGCAATGGCCGGCCCCAACAACCCATTACGGGAGAATTCCCTGATCAGTATCAGTTTGTCGCGGTGTCGGGCTGCAGTTTGACGCTCTCAGGCTGTCACAGAACTTTGGGCCCTTGCAGAGCAATTTTGGAGTTCCTTTTCTCACTCCCTTGGATCCCCTAGCCAGGGCTGAAAATCCGGACTTGGCAAGTGCTCTCTGTGTATCTGCAGCAGTGACCGTAACAGCTGGAACGTATCACTTGTGTTGTCTATGCCCCTTGATGTCGTTTGTGGTGCCAGCGTGATACATCTTCCCTTCTCGTGTCATTACATGTATCTTGTGGAATGGCTCTTTGGAGGCCTTCTGGAGGGTGCTCAGAAACATTTTGAGCTTTGTGGATGACATACTCGCAAGTGATGGACCTGTCGGTATAAATGAGATTGTTGCACTGGTGCATGGAAGGCCCTACTCCAACTGGCAGGGTCGCCTTGGCAAGCAGCTGCAGAGGAATTGGATGTGTACTTGCATGGCAGTCAGCCTGGCTTACGTCTCTGATCTGTCATGCGTACGCCAGCTGGGGCTGTGATGTCAGGCTGGCCATGGTAATTGACTCAGCTGGGCTGCAAGCTTGCAAGTTTGCCAATTTATGACGTTGCAGCCATGCATGGCATGAATGTTGCAGGATCTGTCCTGCCCATATGGGCGGGTACTGACTGTGTATGGACATTGTTGGTGTCTGCTGTATGGTTCCTCGCATAAACACCGTGCTCAGCCCAGTCCCTTGGGTCTTGTCTCTGCGAGCCCATTTGGCGTGACTAACCCTCAAATCCCAGCGTGCAGCCTCCCTTGACTAAAGTGCTGGGATGCTGTGATGTGAGAGGCTTCTGCGGACAATCTGTTCCCCGTGTGTCTTGCGATTAGGGCCAGACACCACTCGCGCAGGGAGCAGGCTGTTGCTCATGAGAACGTTGAAAAGCTATTTGGTCACAGCAAAACAAGAGCGTGGACCTGCCGCTTGTATCAAGCAAACAGTCATTGAAAAGCTGTGTAGAGTATTCAGAAGTTATTGAGCAACAATCAGGGCACCGAAATATGTCGGAAAGTCTGGCAATATAACAAGATGAGAGGGAAGCGTGTGAAGTTTGTTCTCTGGTGTCGAGAGCGGTAGCATGGGAATGCATCTCACCCTGAACATCTACTGCAGGCAAGCCTAGCAGTGTACGCTACATAAATGTTAGAGCTTCATGTGTACTCTGCAGCCCTGCAGCTTACTCCTCGCCATGTCATGCTGCAGGAACATGCAGAATGTTGCGTACCAGCTTAGACAGGCTACATCGGAATTTTGAGGAATTATCTGTGGACAATGGCTTCCCAACGGCGGCCCTACCGAGCGCCCAGGGGAGGTGCTGCATTCCGGGAGTGGCACGAGATCCTTGTGCTGGCTGCCATCCTCGGTGTGGCCGTCTTGCTGATGTCGACACTTGCTCTGTACAGCATCAGCGAACGCCGCATCACCGGTGAGCGCTCTTGCACGCAGTATTCTGCACTATCTGTACTGCCCTTTGCCTTCCCATGCAGCCCTGTGCAGAGGAGACATCGTATGCATACTTCATGCCATAGTATGACAGTATATCACATGTGATTTTGGCCAGAAATCTTCACAATATGCACTGAAGGCAGTGGCAATGCACACAGAAGCATGCGGGCAAGCCCATATCGTGTCATGTTAGGACCACCATCTTGAGGCAATCACAACGCCAAAGCACTTTACATCTATCCCCCTCAGCTCAACTCATTCTCACTCCCTCTGACAGGGCTGTCAGGAGTGTCAGGAGTGGCGGAAAGCTCACCCAGGACGACAGCAGCATCACACCATAGCGACGGGAGTCATGAGCTGCATCCCGGCGCATGTTTAGCTGGTCATTCGCTGCATGTGCAGATTCCTGAGAGAGCTGCAGGCATGGATGCGGCAGGAATCACATCAGCAGCATCCCGGCGCATGTTTAGCTGGTCATTTGCTGCATGTGCAGGTCTCTGAGAGAGATGCAGGCATGGATGCGGCAGGAATCACCTCAGAAGCATCCCGGCGCATGTTTAGCTGGTCATGTGCTGCATGTGCAGGTTTCTGAGAGAGCTGCAGGCATGGATGCGGCAGGAATCACATCAGCAGCATCCCGGCGCATGTTTAGCTGGTCATGTGCTGCGTGTGCAGGTTCCCTGAGAGCGCTGCGGCATGGACGCGACAGGAATCACCTCAGGAGCGTCACAGCCTTTAATTCAAGCTGGTCATGTGCTGCATGCGCAGGGTTCCTGAGAGGGCTGCAGGCATGGATGCGGCAGGAATCACATCAGCAGCATCCCGGCGCATGTTTAGCTGGTCATGTGCGTGCGTGTGCAGGTTCCCTGAGAGAGCTGCAGGCATGGACGCCATAGGAATCACCTCAGGAGCGTCACAGCGCTTATTTCAGCTGGTTGTGTGCTGCATGCGCAGGGTCCCTGAGAGGGCTGCAAGCGTGGACGCCACCTCAGCCAGGGTGGCATACAGGGCAGCACCTGTGGGCAGACAACACACGAGTGGTGGGCCAGGTCACGCCCAGAGCTGCCCAGGGGGTGATTGACACGCCAATTGAGAGCGGAGGACTGCAGGAGGCCATCCAGTACATGAAGCAGGAAGTGGACGACGCGCAGCGGATAGCTCAGATGATGGCGGTACGTTTGAAGTCTGCTTGCGCTCTCATTGCCAGAATACACGTCAGTCATCACTGACAACTTATCAGTGAGTGCGCCAGATCTGGCTGCTAAGCGCTCATGGCTTGCAAGTCATCTTAGGCGAGCACACCCATGTTAGCCGTGAATGGTCTTTCTATTGCCCAGAGCTTGCCCCTCCTGCCCAGACGGCTGGCCCTGCTCTAGAGCACTGATGCTTTCCACGAGAGCTAGGGAAGCACGTCCTCTCACCTTCAGGCAAGGTGTAGGCTGTTGGAGACAGAACATGCATGTGCTGTGCAGGCGTTGGCTGGAGAGACGCGGCAGGTGCTGAACACAGTGAAGCCAAAGATCACAAAGTTCTGCATGCTCTCAGAGCGCAACACCGGCAGCAACTGGGTGTCCTCACTGCTGAAGGTAGGGCTGTCCTGCAAATCCTGTGTCCATCCTGTGCAAACGCAGCCTTCCACCAGAGTACAGCCCAGTGTCCGCAATCTGAACCTGGCTGGCATCTGCGTGGATGTCGGCCATGTGATTGCAGTGCAAGACATTGTGTGATTGCGCAGGTGAACTTTGAACTGGAGTACACAACCTCAGAGTGCCCGCACAAGCATGACCTGGGGCTGAGCGTGCCCAATGAGTTTATGGTGCTGCCTCCAGACACCATGGTGGTGGCTGTCTTCAGGTAGGGCCTCAGCCATTGTCTTTTCATGCTGCAGTCCTACTCAGCCTTGCCAGGACACCCTGTTGGGGCATGTGGGATACGGTTGCGGCCTAGGCAGGCGCTCTCTCTGCGACTGACATGTTTAGACCTGCAGCTCAGCTGTTAAGCGTCACCCCATGACTGGGATACTGCTGTGTGCAGGAACGCATTTGACTGGACTGCGTCAATGTTCCGCCACCCATGGCATGCGACCAACCATTGCAACACCACTTTCCCTGAGTTCATGGAGAGGGAGTGGTCTCCAGGCAGGCTTGCAGGCACGCTGCTGCACACACTTGACATGTAGATATGGAGGCATGCTCTCCCGGCAGCCGCCTATCACCCAGGCCTCTGAGATGGCTTGTGGCATATCTGCAGTCCTGGCACAGCCGGCTGTCACAACCACAGTTTCAGCCTCTCACCAGACGGCATCGGAGTGAGAAGCGCGTCTGTGGGATGTTTTCTGAGCCATTGTGTGCGCAGGGAGGCCCAACTGGTTGCATGCGGCGCCCTGGTGCCCGAAGTATGACACCAAGAACAGCACACAGCCCACCATCTATGAAAGGCTGGGCGACGAGACCTATGCGCAGAATGTGCTGGAGCTGCGCCAGTGGAAGGCCCTGAGGGCCCTAGAAGTCTGCCAGGTGCGGCTCGTGTACACCAGACAGGTCTGCGTTTGTACTGCAGAAGGGCAGCAGAAACATGGGGCAAGTTCGGACTCTGCGGTCCAGTAGATGGGGCCGTCCCATGGCAAGCATGCCTGCATGAAGCTTGTCACGCCAGCAAAGGCTGCAAGCCTACCCTTTGCTCATGCCAGAGTCCATGTTGGCCTTCAATGTATTGTCAGCTTCGGCCATCAGAACGCTATCAGCAGGGTAAAGAGCCATGCTTGGGACGTTTGACAGCGCGGTGTACTTGTCACAGCAATGCTATACGCTTCTGCTCTGCCACTATCTGCTCTGCCAGCTCCGACATGTCAAGCTTAAGCACCTGACATGTTCAACGGACGCTGCATGCTTGCAGACGCGGCAGCAGAGCATCTGCGTGAGGCATGAGGACGTGGTGGACAACACCACCACCTGGCTTGTGGACTTCCAGGAGCAGTTTGGCCTGGCTACTAAGCCCGGCTTCCCTATAGAGGTCCTGCTCATCCCTACCCACGTGCTGCCTCCTAGCTTCCGGCAATGATGCATTGGCTGACCTTGCTCAGCCTTTGCCCACATCATGAGTGCTGGCACCACGCCCTGATATAGCTGCATGCCCTTGAGGCCTGGGGTTGAGGTATCAGGATCGGATCACTCTGTCCTGCAGAAAATAACTTCATCTCTCAGGTGCATGACTGCTACACTGACCTGGGTGGATTACATGGAATTTTGGGTGTACGCGCAGGTGGTGGACTACAAGGGTGTGCAGGGGATCAAGAAGTACATACCCTACAGCGAGTACAACACGATGCGCTTCGGGGACGGGAAGTCGATGTACTGGCACGAAGCCACCATGAAGCACCTGCGGCGCCACCTGGACATGCCCCTGGAGACCTCTTTAGGCTACTTCTACAACGATATCTTCAACAGGCATGCAGCTGGGCTTACCTGTAGGGCATGACTCTCATGCCTGGGCCAATGCAGTGGCTGTCGGGCATCTCTTGTCTTGGAGCATCTCATCTTGACACATGGCTGGAGCATGGGAGAAGGGGGCATACCAGTGACGTTCTCTACACTCTCTTGCACTGCGCTTGGTTTTTTATCATCTAGTCCAGGTCTCATGCATGGGGGCTGGCAGCTCTATCACTGCGTTTCCAGAAGTACCTCACAGCCTGAAGTGTTTTAACGAGGGCGAGCAACGGCGCTGATCTCACAGGCGTGAAGACGAGGGTGGATGCTGCAGGTGGCTGCTGAGCGAGGAGAAGGCCCGGGTTCTCAACATGCCCAACGCGATCCACTGGGGCTACGAGGACAAGAACCTGACGGGCACCGACCTCATCAAGCAGGACGACGGCACCAACGAGCTCATCGAGGGTGGCCCGGCGCTTCAGAAGGCCGGCGCGGGCTCGACGCAGGAGCTGTACCACGGTAGAGCCGTCGAGATCCTAGAAGCCTGAGCTTGCCAGAAGCGCCTCTCCGCTTCCAGCAGTCGGGCTCGGAGCCCACTGCAAGAGCTGTGCCATGGCAGGCTGGTGACGTCCCAGAGGCCTGAGCTTGTCAAAGGCACGCCTGCGCCAGTAAGCCGGCCAAGGTCCTTTGCAGGAGCTGCACAACGGCAGAGCAGTTGAGATCCTGCAGGCCTAAGCATATATAGGAAGCTTCTCGGTGGCAGATACTTGCTTAGCCATGCCGGCCAGTGCTTCCCATCAAGGTGCTATACCATCGAGATACCATGTAGCCAACGACATTCTAGGGCCATGAGCAAAAGCCGGCACCGACCGGCAGCAGACTTGCCCTCAGGCAGCCAGTCGGGGCTCATCGCTAGAGCTGTGCCATGGCAGAGCTATCAGATCCTGGAGGCATGAGCATATGCAGGAGCTTGCTTTGAGAAGACCTTCTCAACGGCAGTTCCGCTCTGGCGGTGAGGTAAGACATGGTCATGCCGCCAGGATCTCTAAAGGGTGAGCACTTACAGTAGCTTAGAGAGGCAGGCTTACTTGCAGCGCCCAATCCAACGGCTCATTGCAAGAGCTGTATCACAGCTGGGCTGCTTTGTCATGTGGTCCGTCATAGCCATAACCAATGCCAACTTGGCAAGATGCATGCCAGCGCCTCCCAAGCCACGCGGACGTCGCGTCACAATGTGACAAAACCCCTGACTGATTGCATGATGATATTGTCTGGTGTTCTATCTGGGGCTATGCGCCCAGATGTGTTCATTGAGTGTTGTTCAATTGCGAGAGCACATGAGCTGGTCCCCAAACCTGAGGTAGTTGGAGGGACACTTGTCAGCTTTGATGAAGTATGCCGACTTTCTTGTTTTACCCTCGGGCAGCTGCCCCTGACCTCTGATCAATAAGTGGCAATCAAATTTCACAACCAATGCAGCAGCAGATCTTCTGAAGTATGCAATGCATGACCAACTTGGAGTTGTGGAGGTGGACAGTTGAATGTACGTGCTTCATCTGAGGTACCCTAGCACGAGCAGAATGAGGAAGACATGTCACAGGCCATGTCACATCTACATCTACAGACCGCAAGTGTGTAAGTGTTGTGCATTCGACATGTGAAGCCTGCTACATGATGAGCGCATATCAGAACATGTGTGTATCCTTTATCGACCAGTGCCTGTAAGACCGACTTATATGGGTGTAATTACACCCTTTGAGGCCCTTATATGAAAGCTCTAAAGCTGCTCTGGTAGAGTGTCAAATTAGTTCCCTTAAGCAGCATATCACATCTTGTCATGCGGCAAACTCAAATAGTGGCATGCCAGACTGCTTTACTATGCTGCAAGCGCATGCAGCTGTCAGATCTGTAAATTAGGGTGTTGGCTGAAGTCTTCTGTCTCACACTAAACTTGGGAAGTCATACTGAGACAGTCTAGGCCCACGCGTCCATTCCATGACGTGTATACAGCGTACGCTATGTGCCTCAAGAGGTCAGTCAGCTCTGATCCGTCACTTGCTCAAGCCGCGCAACGCTGAGACACATCGAGAGCCGCGCAAGCCTCAGCACCATTGTGCCTGGGAAGGTGCCCCAACACAGGAGTCGAGTCATCTGCGCTTGGTGACGTTTGTGAGCGCGGCCGTCGCCAGCTTCCTCAGGGCTTCCAGCTGCACGGCGACTTCCTTCTGGTACCGGGCAGGCACACTGCCCAGGCCCGGCCCATTGGCCAGGTTCACAGTCACCACCTCGCCGTCGCTGCAGGTCACTACCATTGACTCCGGAGCTCCAGCACCTCGTCTCCCTCCTGCGCATGGCATGAAAAGAATCAATGCAAAGGACGCTGCAGTGCCATACACACACCAAGTACCTTGCCGACCCGACAGGGAAGACGTGCTGGGTATGAGTTCTTGAAAGGGCAATATGGATGGTGGAAAATCGCCCACTCTAACAATCGTACTGTGATTGCTTGGCATATTCCGCATAGTCCTGAGACAGGACGCATGCTGCTGTGAAGTGCCACAGCTGCCTTTTCAAGCTCACGTGGCTAGGTGGACAAGCACCACCTAGCTGTGCTGCTGTGGTGTAGAGGGAAGGATCAGCACCGCTACAAATCTAGATGCATAAGAGCCCAGCAAGTCAGATGGAACATTAACGCGCAAGCCAGATCACGCAGGTGCGCACAGTAGGTCACACTCAGCCGTCAAAGCAAAGTCTGCAGGCATGTGCGCGTCGGGTTGACTCTCGACTCCCTGGCCTGTCTGAGCATCCTTTATCTATAGGCGAATGCACTGTCAGGGGACAGGCGCTCACCAGCCTTCTTGCTGAGGACTGTCGCAATGGTGGTGGTGGTGGACGCGGCCGCGCCAGCCGCCGGCATGGGCGTTCTGAGGCTCCTGCCGCCCTTGGCAACTGTGTTGAGCACCGCCTGCTTTGTCTGGGGATCCTCCTCCACAACGCCCAGTGGCGATCCTGTATCAGCAGGCTCGTCAGTGCTGCAGCGGCTGGAGTTGATGCTCAGGCATCACAGCAGGCACAAGTGGCTATGCATGATTCGACTGGACAGGAAGAACTCCAGAGAAACAGTATGTGGCTTGTCGTCTGGCCCGTATATGGTGTTACTGGCAGCCTTTGCAGCACAAAGTTTGTCGTCACAAGAGGTCATGCCGGCTTTTTGCCAACAGACTGTTCCACAGAGCTCAGCTTATGCTGATATAAGCTTGCCACTGTGCATCTGGCCACCCGGGTGACGAGTACAGGAAATTTCCGGTGCAGATCGGCCACCATTGTACAGCTGACATCTGTTGCATAGCTGCACCTGTCTGCAATATGGGCTTCACAAACAGGGCACGTGCGGTGTTCAGGCACCTGTCTGCGAGTAGAACATCTCCCCGAGGCGCGGCGCGCGCATGACAGTGGCAGCTGCTGCGGGCGTGAAGGGCACCGCGCGGCTCTTGTCTCCGGGCATGGGAGTCGCCTCCACTGCATTCTCCTGCAGGCTCTCCAGGACCCCCCGCTTCCGCCTGCCCCCCTTGGCTGCCTGCACATGGCACTTTAGTCTGTCAGTCCGATAGGGATATGCATAGCTGAAGGCTCTTGTGTTCTAGCAGTGCCTGGGAAAGGCTACCCTGAGAGCTTGGGCAGGCATCACAGAATGCTCGGAGTTTTGCCTGCTGACCCTTGGCTGCTCGTGGATATTGCCAGCAAGATTCAGGGGCCGCATCTGCAAAGTCTTCCGTGCATAGCAAGATCTGCATGCTAGGGTACCAGACAGCAGAGCAGGAAGTGCCCTCAGTGTGCCACACGCTGCGTGCAGATAACAGCATCTGCAGTGAGGGAAAGCGCGCGCACCGTTGCTGCAGCATCTGAGGCGTCCTGCTCGCCCTCTGCTGCAACAGCGTTCCTGGTCTTGCGCGCAGTTCTTGCCGGCTGCGCTGTTCCTGGCTCAGCTCCCTGTGCAGCTGTGCTGGGAGCCTTCTGCATGCAGTCAGCTTGTCAGCACATCTCAGTAAGAGCAGCTTCCTGTAGGTCCTCAACGCGCTCAAAACTCAGTTTACATGTGTCACGTACAGTCAGTAAGCTCTGACTGCATTGCCTGTGCCAGGGCTTCACGATAGGGTGAGAGGAGGTGTTGATGAAGGCAAGCCACCTTTGCTGCTTGCAAGCGCTGGTTGATGTTGTCCATGAGCATGGCATTCACATCTCCACCATACTTGCTTGTGAACTCTCCCAGCGGCACTTCACGCACCTGTTCATCGCATGCCCTGTCAGGTGGCAGTCAAGCATGCACTGTATAGCTCTCATACTCAGAAGGGGGATAGCACACCAGGCATGGCAGCATGCTGGGCTTGGGCATACTGTAGGCAAGAGCAGCCCACCTGCTTGGGCAGCTTCATGAGCTGCACTGTGAAGTCGTGCAAGATAGATCTGCACTCCGCCTCCGCCATAGCTAGCAGCGCAGCAGCTCGTTCTTGCACTGCAGCAGTATTTACGATTTGAGGCATCTTGCTATATACAAAGTCATGTACGTCGTTGGCTGTCAACTGGCTGGCACGTCCTGTCTCACCTTCAGCCTCCAGCTGCTGGATGACCTTCAGTTTCTCTTCATCTATAGCTGGCGCAGTCTCCTCCTGCTCTTTGACATCGTCCAAAACTTCGTCTTCCTGGATTGCCTGCAGCTGCTTTTTTGGGCGACCTCTAGGCATCTGAAGCCTCGAGGTGCTGTACGGGACTGCAATGCACTACTAGGAGAGTGTTCTGCAAGGCTCCACTTCTTCAGGAGTACTTCTGCTTATGTGTCAGTAGTCCTCTGTCAGACTGCGTCTGGCGCAGCATTCACGTCAGGCTGCCAAGCTGATGCGACGATACTTTTGTGCTGCAATACTCGCACGTCCTCCAAGTAGCGAGATACTCCTTTATCGCAAGGCCTGCTTTGGTTTTGAGACGTGCCAGGTCACGGAGGTGACTCACCTCCCTTTCCTGTATGCCCAGCACTGTGGGCACAATGGGCAACTCGGACTCCGTAAGATCATTTGGCAGAGACCTGCAAAATCTCATCGTGTTGTACACATAGAGCTATCAACTTGTACACTGTGAGCACAACCTGTACCCCCATGGAATACGTCCCGGCGATGCCAAGCCTGACTTAGGGCGGTGACAGTAAGGGGTGCAAGGATAGGAGATGGCAGTGTGAAGAAGCCCTACACCCTCGGGCACAATACATTAGCACTTGATGCCACAGTCCCTATAACATCCAGCTGTGTAGGCAGCATAGCTTCGACGTACTCGGTCGCGCATTGAGGATGGTCATGGAGTCCCTCCAGGGGCTATCGGAACGCAAGGTGAACAAGATGGTCTGGAATATTCCTGTGTAGCGATTTGGCTTATACCGAGGGCCTGAGAAGTGACCTCTATTCTCGCTTTGCAGAAAAGGCTTCTACTGCATGAGGAGGCTGTGCGGACAAACGAGCGGGTATTTGAGCCGCTCCACTCTGATTAAATACTCCAGCACAGCCCTGAAGCATAGTATACTCATGTAGCACGATGATACGGTTGTGGCACCCTTGCCAACGACTGAAGAGTGTGCACCTTCTTGGTACTAGAAATTTGTTGTGCACCACGTCCCATGAGTTGGCTGATGCTTGGTGCAAAGGCTGTGAGCGTGCATGCGCAGCTGCTGGACGTGTTCAGATGCGTGGAGCGCCTGAGCGACACAGACCCCTCCTCCTTCCGGCGGCTGGTGCAGAGGGACAGCTTGATAGCAGCAGTGCCTCGCACCGATAGCCTGCCAGCCTTCAAGGTCGACACGCGGGAGCTGCTGCGGCGCCTGCCGCTGCACGTCATGGCCTGCGTGCTCGCGCAAGAACCCAGGGAGAATGGTAAGCACTCCCGAGACAGTGCCATTTGTTGCACCAGAGCTGGCCTTCTTTGGGCTGCATGTCATCGCCTGTTTGCTGGCTCAAGAGCCCAGAGCCAAATTTGGGCGCTTGATCATGAATCCAGGCCATGACATGCAGCGGCACTCAGGACCAGCTTGCAATGCGACAAAGCGCAGCTAGAGAAAAGAGGTAAATGGGAATGTGAAGACTGTCAGCTGGTCGCACTGGACTGGACCTACCTGCTGCCTTGTTAGACCAGGGTCAGCATGTTCGCAGCACACCCTTATCATCTGCTTCATCAGAGCAAATTGGGAATTTTATGGGAGACTAGATGGTCTGGTGCTACATGCGGCAGCATACTGCGATGTAACCTGTGGCATCATAAGGTGGACTCTTCTGCAGGGGATTGGGTAAAGAGCAAGCTAAGCAGCCAGGAGCTCACAACGGTGACCTGGCATGGACATGTGACCAAGGCGCTGCGCCTGCTGGGCATGCTGTGCGACATGGCGTCAACTTTGCCCACTCTCAACAATGCCGTTGCAGTGAGCCCCATTCTCTGGCCCCCCTGCCTCATTGCGCTGTCCTTTGAGCGCCGCTCACTTGACCGTTAACATTACTGGGCAATGTACACCAGCCTGCACATCGCTGAATGCAAGCTGCAAGGTGCATCGTGGCCTGCACTGTCCCCTGCCTGTGCATTCAGAGCCCGTTCCGGAGAGATGGCCTCTTTAAACCAGCTGTCCTCCTTACTTTGATGATACACTTGTCAAGCCAGCAAGATCTTGGATGGCTTTTTTGCAGGAGACAGAGTTCCAGCACAATGTCATAGATGCCGTCGTGCTGGTGCTACTCAGCATATCCGGCCCTGATCAGAAGAGCAACATCAAGGCTGCTGGTGGCGGCCTGCCTAACAATGTAAGAGTCTCCCATCATGAGAGTGCACAAGACGTGAAAAGTGTCTGCCTTAAAGTCTCTGTCGGCAGCCCTCTCAACGTTTGGCAGGCGCTCCAGCATCCTGTTCTGTACTGGAAGGCACTCAGCTGTTGCGCGGCTTGCATGTGACAGCACATGCATGCACGCACCATGCACAGAGGGCTTGCCTGCCGGGTGAGCCGGTCTCAGGTGGGTTGCCGGAGAGCGATTTGGGTGTGTACATGTGTAGTTGTGCTGTGACAGATATGCATGGTGCAGGAGGCAATAGGCAGAGTGCAGCTGCTGCCGGCGGCGCTTCGCGCACTGTCTGCTGCGCTGCAGGCGGACTGCAAGGGCCGCAAGCAGCAGCAGAGCGGCACGCACGCCCTCTGCCTGAAGCTCCTGGCGCACCCCCGCGCTGACGTGTTCCTGGACGTGGTCTTTGACGCCACCCGAACCCTCTATAGGATGGTGAGCGCCTGCTCCCGTGCGCAATCGCTGCTGTCTGCGAGAGCGCAAGTGGGCCCTATGTCATCTGATATGACACGGCAATGTATAGCCTGAGGGTGCAAACATTATGGTACCACTGTATCCGGACGTTTTGGACAACGAACTGAAGCTGGGAGAGTCGCTTTGTGCGCCTGCTCAGTGGTTTGAGAGCAGGGACTTGACATGTGATGGTCTACAGGTGAGGGTGGCCCTGGAGACTGAGACGAGTGATGGTCTGGACATTGCCACGCTGGCGTTTGAGACGGGGCTGTCTATGGAGTGGGTGACCGACCTTTGCAGCACACCCCTCTTCTACCACAGGTGAGGCGCATCTCTCCTGCTCATGCAAGGCAGAGCATTGGTCAGACCGCCATATATCAATCATCTTTACCATGGCGTTGAGTAATATGGCACTCAGAGCAGTCAGGGCCACCTTGGCTGGTCAGCATCATTGGTGAGATCATTCATGCAGCCAGCTGTGCCGGTAACAATCTGAGACTCAAGATAGTAGGGTGCGTGCAGCATGGTGCTGCACGATGCCAGCCTGGCAGCGCCCCTCAGGCTGATCTGGGCAGGCCTGGATCTGCACCGGCCCCCCTTTGCGCCACCACCCTACTCTGTAGAGAGCGCCGCCTCAGCGGCAGCGCCCCAGACTGCATGCTTCACCACATCCAAGGGCGATGGTGGGTTCCCCACAAGTACTCTAGGGCTGCGTTGCTGATGCGTACTCAGGTCCCGTATGACTTAGCAATACCTCCTTGCGCACCACAACCAGTTCCAGGGATATCCTATTGAACACAGTAGATGTGACAGCACAGGCTTTGCCTGTAGAGCTCAGCATCACTCCCCGTACGCACTGACCACCAGAATTTGCTTGAGATGCCTGAGAGCTGGCGCAAACTACCCTGTGCCTGCCAGCTGCTTGTCTGCGAGAAAAGCTGGCGTGGTACAGACATTGCAGGCCAAAGCTTGTAGACCCTTCGAGCGCATCCCAGCAAATTGACATTTCAGCATCATAGGACCTTCTGTATGGCTTGCGTCTTGCCTGGTTAACGCTGTCACAGAAAGTCCTTCTCATATTAAAATTGCCTGTAAGAGCCAGTGAGGGGGTGTACTGCTGCAGGGTCAATCGAGCTGTTGGCGGCCCGCTCGCTAGCACTGCTGCGCTCGCTCACAGAGTACGAGCAGAAGCCCTTCCTGGACCAGGCCTCCGAGTGCCCTGCCACCAAGGAGCTTGCCCGGCACACTGCCACGCGGGCCACCCACTTTGCAGGTGCCCATCTCTCTCTGTGTGTGTGTGTGTGTGTGTGTGTGTGTCCACTGCCCTCAGCTTGGCCATGGGTGTCAGTGAGAACCCATGTCATCCCCGATTTGATAAGGTTTGTATGAGATGTCCAGGGTCCGCCATGGATTCTAGAAGGCAAGGTGCATACCTTTGGCAGGCTACATCTCTGGACGAGCTAAGGTCTGAGAGCTGGGGCCTGAGTGAGCAGGATGTTATGTGCAGGTCTGGTGATGAGAAGGGCCTCCAGCGAGAAGTGCCCCGTGCAGTCTGCCGGTGAGGGCCAGATGGCCATCAATGCCCTCCAGGTGCCTTCTCTCCCCTTGCACTCAGGAGAAACACATCTAGGACAGACCACAAAGTCGGGACCGTCAGCACATCATCATGGGGCCAATACCACTTGTGTGCCGCTCACATCTACTGGGATCTGTTACTGGACAACGTGCACTCTTATGGGACCCAGGCTACTTCTGGCTACTTCTGATCTGCGTGGCCTAATTGGTACCAGCAGATAGAAATGACCTGAGCGCTCAGGACACCCCAACATCTCACCCCTTGCATCTGAATCGCAGGTACTGGAGGTGCTGGCCGACAATGACAACTTCCGCAGCATGGCCATGGAGCCGTTAGGCTTTCATGATTTCAGGTTCCAGCTCCGACTGTTATATGAATCTGCAGGGTCCTTCAGCATCTGGATCTGATTACTGCTCCTTTTCAGCCCATGAGGATGCAATGCAGGTGCTGGAGGTGCTGGCGGACAATGACAACTTCCGCAGCATGGCCACGGAGCCGTTAGGCTTTCATGATTTCAAGTTCCAGCTCCGACTGTTATATGAACCTGCAGGGTCCTTCAGCATCTGGATCTGATTTCTACTCCTTTTCAGTCTGTGAGGATGCAATGCAGGTGCTGGAGGTGCTGGCGGACGACAGCAACTTCCGCGGCATGGCCATGGAGCTGTCGGCCGCGCCCGCAGCCGCCATGCTGGCGCTGCCGCCCGAGGCCTTCGAGAGCGCCTGGTGCGCAGGTGACGCCCCAGGCTCTTGTGCACATCACTGTGCCGTCATGTGCAAGTCGGCGGTCCACGCTCACACTGCATGCGCCGCTCTGCATTTGCGGCGCTAGAATCATGGGCATGATAATGTGCCTGTGTGTGATAGATCCACCCTTGTATCACGTGCCTGTCGGCTTGCAATATTCCAGCATCTGAATTGCGTCGCTTCACCGGCATGGCAGATGACATGTCAGTGTGTGCCCTTGCTCCCAGTGGAATGCGCTCAATATCACACCCTTCTCATTGGCCACAGCTGCTGCAATGCTGCTCGGCGTGCAAATCAAGCGTGATGAATATTATCCTGTCAAATTCCAGTCAGGCGTGGTAGGCCTTTTGCAGGGAGGGAGGCGCACGAGCTGCTGAGCTGACCATGATGGCTGTGATTCCGTGAAATATGGCTCAGGCGTGGCAGGGGTGTTGCAGGGAAGGAGGCTCACGAGCTGCACAGCAGAGACTTTGCGCTGGGCGGCCTTCCCATCCTGGTGGGCGCCCAGTCAGCAGACGCCCTGAAGCGCCTCCGAGACCTGGAACGGCTGCAGCAGCCAGACGCGCCTGACGCAGATGCGCAGCGCTCAGCGCCTCCAAAGAAATTGAGCGTCTCTGCCGTGATGGTAGGGCCGGACACTTATCTAGTCAATGAGTGACTTTAGTGCTCCTGCATCAGCAGAACCTTGGCAATACTTGACCAGCCTTCTGCAGGGCATTGTCCAGTCACTGCAAGTGGCTGTAAAGTGCGGACTACATGGTCTCTGATGCTGATGACTCACAGGCTCAGATCTCATAGAACTTGTTGGCTGGTGAGTTGTGAGGCAGTGATGCACAGTTCACCTAATCCAGCAGTGTTTATGAGATCAGGACCAGGCTTCCTGACCCACAACTGCTTCCTAGCCTGCGTGGTTTTCCGTGATATTCAAGAAAGGCGAGTGACTGGTTCTTCTTGCAGGCTCAGCACACGGAGACAGAGGCTCTGCAGCGGTCGCTGACAGTCTTTGAGATTCTGGGGAACCTGCACTGTCACAGCGAGCATGTGGAGAATCCGCAGATGCAGGGCCACTTTGCCAGGCTGCTGCATGCTGAGATCATGAAGAAGGACAAAGCAGGTAACAGTCGCCATCTCGAAGGATCGGCATACAACACATTTACAGACAGTCCCATACCAAGTGGTATGTACATGACGCCGGGCACTAAGATGCTTGACAGAGCTTTGAAACAGTGTGGCATTGTGCTCCTGTGTTCCCATCTTGCAATCAGACTGAATGGATAGCAGGGACACCCAGACCTCAGCAGGTTTCTTGGGAGTTCCATCTGTGCCTCTTCAAGATATTGCAGGTTGTGGACATGACACGGAAGCTCACTTCTGAGAGCTCCAGAGGCGCACGGCTTGACGTTTTCACAATCATGCGCAGGAGTCCCGGCGAATGACGGGTATGAGGCTCTGAGAGTGGCCATGGTGAATCTCAGGCGCCTGGAAAGACATGTGCAGGGGCTGCAGACGCGAGCAGAAGCCATGGACATCTGTTTGGTCACAGCACAGGATCAATACTTGCTGTCAGAGCTCATACAAGTGATGGAAGGCTTCCAGAAGTCAAGCGGGGCGTGAGAGTGAGTTCTAGCTTAAAAGTCGTATGCTCGTTCCCAGCCTGAGGGTTTCTATAGTCAAACGATGTCCCTATGGCAGAGGCATGATTTTGTAGTGCTTGGAGAAAGTCTAGTACTCAGGGTAGCTAGTACGTAGGGAGCAGGCCATTTTGAGAGACAAGACTTGGCGGGTGAAGGCCGTGGGATGCGACTGCTGGAGTAATCTGTGACGACAGTTGGGGACGAAGATGCTTGTCTCTTGCACTTCGATAAAGAGTTTGGGCGAACGCCAAATACAGCTTCTGAAGGATGATGCTTGACAGGCTAGGTGGTCATCAACAGCAGCTAAAGTGGAGCCACTCCAACCGTGCACAAAGTTTCCTGAAGTATTCGATGCGGCCAGTGATGCCAGCCTATCGTCACTCAAGCAGGAAGCTCGTAGAAGAAGTTGTTATAGCACCAGCAGGGGATGTTTTTCTGTACTGAGAGCCACAACATCTGGTTTCCTGATCGGATCGACCATCTATAGCGCACCAAAGCTTCTTACACAACGTTTCTGGGGGCTATCAATCAGTAAAGGGATTCTGACGACCTCCATGGGAAAGTGACTACGCACATGTGCGCCTCTCCACATCAGCATCGCGTAAGTGCCTCGGCGTGCCTTCAAAAGCACCTTGCGACAGCTTGCCAGAACCCACAGCCGCTGATGCAGGCATAGTATGCAACCGGCCTGCTTATAGATTTCGCATTACAAGGGGTGGTTACAGGGTGTCGATATGGCCAGTTCTTGTCAGTGTGCACAAAAGCTCAGCCTTTGCCTGCATTCCATTCAGTGCGCGCTCTTATCAGATACGTGAGATAGAGAGGGGCTGTTTCGGACTATTAGAATCGGTGTGTGCTGCTCGCTAGTCCTTAGGGTAGTCAACGATACAGCATTGACACTACAGTTGAAGGCTCGGACCCTGGCGGCCCTGTGAACCAGATGTTGAGCGGTGTCAGGGCTTGAAATGTTGCTGCGGACATGCCCGCATGTCCAGAGAGCAAGTCGGGTCCAGGACACAGAATAAGGTAACTGCGGCCCATGCACGTGCCGTCCGTTGTCAGCACCCACAAGCAGCCTGAAAGGCTTGCCGACTGCTGCTTGGGTACCCACACAGCTGTGAGCCTGTGCTCGAGCTGACTGCAGCTGTCCCAAGACCTTCCTCTTGACAAAGTCCCATCACACCGTTCGGTGGCACGTGCACCGTATCTTTCGTTAGCAAGTGAGCCGTGTGAGCATGATGCAGAACATACGATACAACCATGCTGCATGGCGACAGCTGAAATATTGTTTGCGACGAGGCCGACCATTCAGACGCTCATGTCAAGTTAACTCCATGCAGGTCTAGGAGGGGTACAGGATGGCTAGCTGCAGCCTCCCTGAACAGGACTTTTCCAGGACAGCTCAAGGTCATATTGGTGGCAGTGCTCTTGCTTCACGGGACTGGCTCTGCAGGTAGGAATGCCTAGCCATGCATGCCTTGCCAGGTCGTGATGCATGCAAGCCTTGCCAGAGACATGTCACAATGATTAGCTGCAGCAGCCTATACAGGGCCCTCTGTATGAGCTGCAGGATGGCACTACTCTCATGCATTGCTATCTTCTTGGCCTGTGAAAACTGACCTTAGAGCTCTGGGCCTACTCTGAGGCAGCCCTCACACCAGCTGACACCATCCATCATCAGAAGCTGTGCAGAACTTTCCAATGGCAGACATGACCATGTGATGCGTAGGAGCCTCATCAAATGCCACGGCTGGATTTGGGGCTACCTCGCTGTTCCCTCA
This sequence comes from Coccomyxa sp. LA000219, assembly GCA_000812005.1. Lineage (NCBI taxonomy): Eukaryota > Viridiplantae > Chlorophyta > Trebouxiophyceae > Coccomyxaceae > Coccomyxa > Coccomyxa sp. LA000219. The sequence continues at coordinate 1,557,998 of KN714656.1, forward strand.
CGATGGAGGTGCGCTGTCTTGGACATGTTAGCGGTGGCTTGTGCTTGCTAGAAGGGACATGCCCGCATGATGCTGACTGCAGTCCTTGTAAGTGGAGCTGGTGATCTGGGGACCCTGTCTCTCAGCGTGCTGCTCATCATGCAGGGGGTGATGTGCCCAACGATGATGGTGACAGGGGTGAGACCCCTTCGCAACTACAATATATATGTTATTTGCACATGTGCATCGCGTGGCCTGTCATGGGCAGCTATGAAGAATTGTCCCTCACTATGTCCAACAGATGCAGCTACCATGGCGCTCAAGTGAGTGCGCCTGTGGGTTCACCCCTGGGTTGAAGCTCGGATGGCATGGGCATTCATGGAAGTTAGGACAGATGTGCGCTCGTGCCCATGCAGGCACACAGAGCCCATTGGGGGGCCTGTTTACACCCAGGTCAGCAAGCGGGCGCTTCGCTAATCCGGCCGCAAGCGCCATCAGCCTTGTCAACAACACTGCTGTGGACCTCTTCCACAACATTGCCGAGTTTGCCGGCAACGCTGCCGTGGCTGTGCACGACAGCTTTGGGTCCCCACACGCAGCGCCCCATGATGCTGCTAGCGGGACAGGCGGCAGCGCAGCGCAAAGCGCGCCCCAAGTCACCGCTGTAGATAGCGGCACAAAGAGTTTCGCCGCTGCAGCAAGCTCAGCAGGCAACAGCGCAGATCGCGCGGCTGGCAAGAAGGCGCAAGGCGCCCCTTCAGACACAACAGCAGTACCCAGCGCAGCAAGCGGCAGCGCGGGAAGCAAGTCCATGAACAGGCAAGCGCCCGCTGCAACAGGCGCGCACAAAGGTGTGGGCGCATTTGTCCCTGCTGCTGACTCCAGCGCTAGTCCAGTGGCTGGCAATGCCCATCCAGATGCTACTGCAGCACATGGTACCGCAGCCGGCAGCAAAGACGGCAAGGCCAACAATGGTGCAGCCGCCCCTGCTGCAGACCACAGTGCAAGCCGTGTGGCTGGCAAGAAGGCGCAGAGAGCGCCAAGAGATGTCACTGCAGCTCCTGCCGCAGCAGTCAGGGGCACAGGAAGCACAGCTGGCAACGAAAGGCCTCCAGCCGCAGCAGGCATGCAGAATGCTGTAGGCTTATCAGCCGCTCCCACAGGCCAGAGTGCAAGTCAGCCAGTCAGCAGTGTGATCCCTCAAGATGCCACTGCAGCACGCGCCAAAGCAGCCGGCAGCGCAGGCAGCATGGCCAGTAGCAATCAGGCACCTCTTACAGCAAGCACGCAGAACAGTGTGGGCCCAATAGCCCCCGCCTCAGGCCAGAGTCCAAACGGGGTGGCCAACAAGATAGTGCCAGGCGCCTATCAAGGCGGCAATGTAGCAAGGCCGGCCAACAATGTAGTGCAAGGCACCTATATAGGTGGCTCTGCGGCAGGAGCCAGCCCAGATGGCAGCGCAGGAGGCATGGCCTACAATGATCAAGAACCACCAGTCCGGCACAACGGTATAGGTGCAGTGGTCAAAGCCGCAGACCAGAGCGTCAAGAATCTCGCTCATGCTGCAGCAGCAAAGGCTCAGGGGCGTGTGGTGGCAGTTGAGCAGTTTGCCAACCACACAACCTCAACCATCAAGGGCATGTTGCCGGCCAGCAAGGCCGAGGTACAGGCCCAGCTGCAGCAGCAGGGTACCCAAGCCCAAGCAGGGGAGGATGATTTACAGAAGCAGCTGAAGCAGCAAGACGCTGCGCTCAAGAACCAGATAAAGGAGCAGGACGCCAAGCTTGAGCGCCAAGAACGTTGGACCAGGAAGCAGGCTGGCAAAATCTATCAGCAGAACGTCACCATCACCGATCTCATAACCCAGGTCAACATGAACACGACAACCTACAACGGCCCCCGCGTCATGAACGGCACTGGAGGCTCGACAGGTGCGACTGCTCTCGGGTCATCTAGCGGCATATTCCCCGACAACCTGGCCGCAAAGGCTTTGTATGCATGAACAATGCCAAGGTGTGCATTGCATGCCAGAGGAGGGGCTGGCAGTGTGCCTTGTGTAGCCTGAGTTGGACTGCGCACATGCCACAGTCGTATGTAGGGACCCTAAAATTGATGTGAGCATGGCTGTGCCTGTGATGAGGTCTCACGCCTTGTTGTCATCTTGTAGGCGCTGGTGGGCCGACAGGCTTCACAGGGGCTGATGGGAGGATGGGGATTACGGGCGAAACAGGCATCGCGGGCATGACGGGTGTCACAGGTGTGCTACAGACAGCTTGCATGATACCGCATTGGAGCGGGGAACTCATGTGATGACCTTGCTGATTGGTCTCTTGAGATCCAAGAGATGTCTCAGTCATGCTAAGGCTCTGGCTTAGCTTCTGGTCAGATGCTTCGATCCCCACAGAAACTAGCTCGCATGCCTCATGAGGTTCTCCATCTGGAGATGCACGAGTGTCTCAAGGACTCACATATCATGGCCTGCCTTGTAGGCAATACGGGGCCCACAGGCAGCAGTGGAGCCAGCGGCGCATCTGGCGCGATGGGTGCCACGGGAGAGACGGGCTTCAGCGGCGTCGCAGGATCTCCGGGTTTGTCGGGAGCCACAGGTACGCTGTGCTCAGTCCCGGCGTCGTCGAGTGATCCTGCGTCTGGGCCTCTGCTCGGCACCAGCAGACGCTTCTACCTCGCATGTTGACATGACATTCAGAGTCTCATCTCTTGCTGTGCAGCTTGGCAGGCACATCACAGACAGCTCATGCCTTACGCCTTGCCTTGCAGGCAACATGGGGCCAACAGGAGAGAGCGGGGCCACAGGCCAAGCCGGCCAAATGGGTCCCACAGGAGAGACTGGTTCTAGTGGCTTCACAGGATCCACCGGCTTGGTGGGTGCAGCAGGTATATCGTGCTTCATCCTCAACTGCTGTGCGGTGGTTCCATATAGAGGCATCTTCGAGAATGCTTCAGCCTTGCAAGAACTTTGAGGCCTTACTCTATGTGCAAGCGCACCACAGACAGAGCACACCGTCAGTCTTGGTTTGCATGCAAACACAGGGGAGACAGGCGAAACAGGCGCTACGGGAGAAATGGGGCAGATGGGTGCTACGGGAGAGACGGGTCAAAGTGGTCTGACAGGATCTGTTGGCTCGACGGGTGCCACAGGTACATTGTGCTTCAGTCATGGTCATCAGCATGTAGACACATCAGGAACAATGACCCAGATATTCAAGCCTTGCAAAAAGTCTCCTGCCATCTCATTGCAAGTGCCTCACACAATAGAGCTTCAGCTCTGGCTTGCATGCAATGCAGGGCTCATAGGCAAGAATCTGCGGAGTCACTGACATAATGAGGGCTGTCTTGCAGGCAACACAGGGGCATCGGGCAACAGTGGAGCCAGCGGCGTGACGGGAGCCCAGGGAGAGACTGGTCTCAGTGGCCTCACGGGATCCACGGGCTTGTCGGGCGCCACAGGTGTGCTTGACTCTCATGTGTCTATTGTGATGAGCCTCTGAATGATGTTTCCTGCAAGACCAGATGCCAGTGCAGCTGAGACACTGACATGATGAGGGCTGTCTTGCAGGCAACACAGGGGCATCGGGCAACAGTGGAGCCAGCGGCGTGACGGGAGCCCAGGGAGAGACTGGTCTCAGTGGCCTCACGGGATCCACGGGCTTGTCGGGCGCCACAGGTGTGCTTGACTCTCATGTGTCTATTGTGATGAGCCTCTGAATGATGTTTCCTGCAAGACCAGATGCCAGTGCAGCTGAGACACTGACATGATGAGGGCTGTCTTGCAGGCAACACAGGGGCATCGGGCAACAGTGGAGCCAGCGGCGTGACGGGAGCCCAGGGAGAGACTGGTCTCAGTGGCCTCACGGGATCCACGGGCTTGTCGGGCGCCACAGGTGTGCTTGACTCTCATGTGTCTATTGTGATGAGCCTCTGAATGATGTTTCCTGCAAGACCAGATGCCAGTGCAGCTGAGACACTGACATGATGAGGGCTGTCTTGCAGGCAACACAGGGGCATCGGGCAACAGTGGAGCCAGCGGCGTGACGGGAGCCCAGGGAGAGACTGGTCTCAGTGGCCTCACGGGATCCACGGGCTTGTCGGGCGCCACAGGTGTGCTTGACTCTCATGTGTCTATTGTGATGAGCCTCTGAATGATGTTTCCTGCAAGACCAGATGCCAGTGCAGCTGAGACACTGACATGATGAGGGCTGTCTTGCAGGCAACACAGGGGCATCGGGCAACAGTGGAGCCAGCGGCGTGACGGGAGCCCAGGGAGAGACTGGTCTCAGTGGCCTCACGGGATCCACGGGCTTGTCGGGCGCCACAGGTGTGCTTGACTCTCATGTGTCTATTGTGATGAGCCTCTGAATGATGTTCCCTGCAAGACCAGATGCCAGTGCAGCTGAGACACTGACATGATGAGGGCTGTCTTGCAGGCAACACAGGGGCATCGGGCAACAGTGGAGCCAGCGGCGTGACGGGAGCCCAGGGAGAGACTGGTCTCAGTGGCCTCACGGGATCCACGGGCTTGTCGGGCGCCACAGGTGTGCTTGACTCTCATGTGTCTATTGTGATGAGCCTCTGAATGATGTTCCCTGCAAGACCAGATGCCAGTGCAGCTGAGACACTGACATGATGAGGGCTGTCTTGCAGGCAACACAGGGGCATCGGGCAACAGTGGAGCCAGCGGCGTGACGGGAGCCCAGGGAGAGACTGGTCTCAGTGGCCTCACGGGATCCACGGGCTTGTCGGGCGCCACAGGTGTGCTTGACTCTCATGTGTGAGTTGTCATGAGCCTCTAAATGACATGTGCGTTCCCTGCAAGACCAGATGCCAGTGCAGCTGAGACACTGACATGATGAGGGCTGTCTTGCAGGCAACACAGGGGCATCGGGCAACAGTGGAGCCAGCGGCGTGACGGGAGCCCAGGGAGAGACTGGTCTCAGTGGCCTCACGGGATCCACGGGCTTGTCGGGCGCCACAGGTGTGCTTGACTCTCATGTGTCTGCTGTGATGAGCCTCTTAATGACATGTGCCTTCCCTGCAAGACCAGATGCCAGTGCAGCTGAGACACTGACATGATGAGGGCTGTCTTGCAGGCAACACAGGGGCATCGGGCAACAGTGGAGCCAGCGGCGTGACGGGAGCCCAGGGAGAGACTGGTCTCAGTGGCCTCACGGGATCCACGGGCTTGTCGGGCGCCACAGGTGTGCTTGACTCTCATGTGTCTGCTGTGATGAGCCTCTTAATGACATGTGCCTTCCCTGCAAGACCAGAAGCCAGTGCAGCTGAGACACTGACATGATGAGGGCTGTCTTGCAGGCAACACAGGGGCATCGGGCAACAGTGGAGCCAGCGGCGTGACGGGAGCCCAGGGAGAAACTGGTCTCAGTGGGCTCACGGGATCCACGGGCTTGTCGGGCGCCACAGGTGCCCTTTCTTACATTGCTGTCATGTTTGCAATCTTAGCTTTGGAGGCACTAAGGGTCGAGCATGACACCAGCCATGTTCATTCTCGCAGAGCTGATGCCATAGCCTGACATGCTCGCAGGCATCACCGGCACCACAGGCTTTAGCGGCACCACAGGCGCGTCTGGCAACAGTGGAGCCACGGGGGTGACAGGTGGCAGCGGCCAGACAGGCGCCACCGGCTCGACAGGCGCCATGGGTGAGTTCTGATGAATTGTTGCCAAGCATGAAGTCCCAGCTGTAGATGCAAGTTGTGCTTCATGTAAAGATCAAGTTAGCATATGCTTGTGCATAAGAGATGTATTGACATGATGCAACCTTGCTTGCAGGCAACACAGGCTTCAGCGGAAGCACAGGCGCGTCTGGCTTGACGGGCGCCACGGGAGTGACAGGTGGCAGCGGACAGACAGGCTCCACCGGCTTGGCGGGTGCGACAGGTGAGTTGTCATGCACCGCATCCATGCTTGGAACCCCAGCTCTGAGTACGGACTGCGCTTAGTGCTAAAATCAGGATCTTAGATGGTTGTACATCAAGGGATGCAATGATATTATGTTTCTCTGCTTGCAGGCAACACCGGCTTGACGGGTGCCACAGGAGTGACAGGTGGCAGTGGCCAGACAGGCTCCACCGGCTTGGCGGGTGCCATGGGTGAGTTGTCTTAGATTGCTTCTATGCACACAATCTCAGCTCTGGACGCACTGTAGGCTGAGTACGAGAACAGATACTTACAATCCCACAGAGCTTATGCCATACCCTGACACGCTTGCAGGCAACACCGGCTCCACAGGCTCAAGCGGAGGCACAGGCGCTACTGGCTTGTCTGGCGCCACAGGAGTGACAGGGGGCAGCGGCCGGACAGGCTCCACCGGCTTGGCAGGTGCCACAGGTGATTTCTTATGGGTTGCTTCCACACATACAATACTGGCTCTGGATGCAGGCTGAGATGTATAGCAAGATCGGGTCATCATCGAGCCAGATGCACGTACATCAGCAGATGCGACGACGGCCTGGTGTTATCTTGCTTGCAGGTAACACTGGCTCAACAGGCTCCAGCGGCGCCACTGGCGTGTCTGGCTTGACGGGCGCTACGGGAGTGACAGGCGGCAGCGGCCAGACAGGCTCCACCGGTGTGGCGGGTGCCACAGGTGTGCTCTCATCTGTTGCTTCCATGCATGCAATGTCAGCCTGGATGCAGCAGCTGATCACATATCTTTCTTTGGTCCTCGACGACGAAGGATGTGATCTTGCTTGCAGGCAGCACCGGATCAAGTGGCGCCACTGGAGTCACAGGCGCATCTGGCTTGACGGGCGCCATAGGAATGACAGGTGGTAGTGGCCAGACAGGCTCCACTGGCTTGGCGGGTGCCACAGGTGCAATCTCTGCGATTAGGCTGATGGATTGCTTCCATACCCACGGAACATCAGGCTGTGCCGCAGATAAGTAACAAGATATTGAAATGCTCAAACATTAAAGGCTGTAATGACACGATGTGATCTTGCCTGCAGGCAACACCGGCTCGACAGGGTCCAGCGGAAGCACGGGCGCTTCTGGCTTGTCTGGTTCCACGGGAGTGACAGGCGGCAGCGGCCAGACAGGCTTCACCGGCGTAGGGGGTGCCACAGGTACACTCTCATGGATTGCAAGCGATGCCAATTCTGGATAGTGAGATCAGACACTTGTGTATCCACACAAGTTTTGAAGGTGATCACTTCTGCCTACAGGCAACACTGGATCGACAGGCGCTACTGGAGCCACAGGCTCCACTGGCTTGTCTGGCGCCACAGGACTGACAGGTGGCAGCGGCCAGACAGGTTCCACCGGCTTGGCGGGTGCCACAGGTACGCTAATTCACATTGCTTTGTTGCACGAAATGCCTTCAACTTTGGATGCAGCCTTCCATGTCTGGATCTTGACATACCCCACATGTGCATCCACACACATGTTGAAGGCAATCATTCTTGCCCGCAGGCAATACCGGATCAACAGGTGCTTCTGGAGCCACCGGCTTGTCTGGCGCCACGGGAATGACAGGTGGCAGCGGCCAGACGGGCACCACAGGATTGGCGGGTGCCACAGGTGTGGCCGCATGAATTGCTTCCATGTTGCGTGTCAAAACTATGAGATGGGATGGTTGTAATCTGATCTGATCTGAGATTGTGGTCAAGAGATGTGATGACAAGATGTAATCTTGCTTGCAGGCACCACTGGCTTGACAGGCTACAGTGGAGCTACAGGAGCCTCTGGCTTGACGGGCGCCACAGGAGTGACAGGCGGCAGCGGCCAGACAGGCTCCACCGGCGTAGCGGGTGCCACAGGTGCACTCTCATAGATTCCTCCCATGCATGGAACTCCTTCTGGATGCGTAATGGGCAGAGCATGACACCAGGCATTTTCACATTCAGAGAGCTGATGCCATACGCTGACATGCTTGCAGGCAACACCGGCTTGACAGGCTCAAGCGGAACCACAGGCCCTTCTGGCTTGACGGGTTCCACGGGAGGAACAGGTGGCAGCGGCCAAACAGGCTCCACCGGCTTGGCGGGTGCCACAGGTATGTCATCTTGGATTACGTCGTGGCATGATAAATCTTAGCCCCGGACGCACCACTAAAGATGACATCAGATACACAAACACCCGCCAATATGTTGAAAGAAAGCATTTGTGCTTGCAGGCAACACCGGCTTGACAGGCTCCAATGGAGCCACCGGCGCTTCTGGCTTGTCGGGTGCCACAGGAGTGACAGGTGGCAGCGGCCAGACGGGCTCAACAGGTGTATCGGGTGCCACAGGTGTGCTCTCCAAAATCAAAGCACATGGATAGCATTCATGCCACGGGATGCCAGCTCTGAATAACACCTGCGCTGCAGGTTGAGATTGTGGTATCAGATGCACAAACATCAAGAGATGCAATGACATGACGTGAACTTGCTTGCAGGCATCACTGGCTCGACAGGCTCTAGCGGAAGCACAGGCGCTTCTGGCTTGTCTGGCGCCACAGGAGTGACAGGCGGCAGCGGCCAGACAGGCTCCACCGGCCTGGCGGGTGCCACGGGTAAGTTGCCTTGGATTGCTTCTATGAATAAATCTCAGCTCTGGATGCACTATGGGCCAAGCATTGAAGTATGCACGTTCATTTCCACAGAATTGAGCCATATCTTGACATGCTTGCAGGCAACACCGGCTCGACAGGCTACAGTGGAGCCACAGGAGCCTCTGGATTCACGGGCGCCACAGGGACGACAGGTGGCAGCGGGCAAACAGGCTCCACAGGCTTGGCGGGTGCCACAGGTGAGCTCTCATGTATTGCTTCTAGGCATGCAATCGTAGCTGTAGACAAAAGCTGTGCTGCCTACTAGGATCATGAGATTAGATGCTTGTACAACCATAGATGTGAGGAGATGATGTGATCTTGCTTGCAGGCAATACAGGCTCAACAGGCCCCAGCGGAGCCACTGGAGCCTCTGGCTTGACGGGCACCACAGGAGTGACGGGCGGCAGCGGTCAGACAGGCTCCACCGGCGTAGCGGGTGCCACAGGTGTGCTCTCATGAGTTGCTTCCTTGCAAGCGATACCTGCTGTGAATGCACTATGGGCCGAGCATGATACCAGACACTTTGACATTCATAGAACTGATGCCATTCCTTAACATGGTCGCAGGCAGCACCGGATCGACAGGCTCCACCGGAAGCACGGGGGCTTCTGGCTTGTCGGGCGCCACAGGATCGACAGGCAGCAGTGGCCAGACAGGCTCCACCGGCTTGGCAGGTGCCACGGGTGAGTTGTCATGGGCTCCCTTGCAAAGGAGAGACTTCCACATCTGCATGTTGCCTAGGCTACATGCGCTGATGTTTGATCCGGTGTGTCCCCGTTGCGATAGATGTGGCAAGTGAAAGCTTGTCACACCTGCCGTGCAGGTAACTCTGGGACCACAGGCTCTAGCGGAGTCACTGGCGCCTTTGGCTTGACTGGGGCCACAGGCGGCAGCGGCCAGACAGGCTCTACCGGCTTGGCTGGTGCCACAGGTATGTTGCTATTAATTACTTACATGCATGCATGGGGCGCAAGCCATCGATGCAACAATTGCTGCATCTTCCAGGCATAAACTGCTACAGTATTTGTAGAAGTTCTTGAGATGCTCCAAACTCTACTTGTAGGTAGCACTGGATCAACAGGCGCTAGCGGAACAACTGGCAATTCTGGCTTGACGGGTTCCACAGGCGTGACGGGTGGTAGTGGCCAGACAGGCTCTACTGGTTTGGCGGGTGCCACAGGTACAGACTTGGAAATGGCCCTATTTGAGCTTGGGCTAGTAAATTTTTGTGCAGCTCTTTGCTCTTGCAAAAGATATCTGGTATCCACCACACTAAGGTTTCAGACCGTTGCATCTCTATGGTGCCTATGCCACATGCGCAGAAATCGGCTCAATGTGACCTTGCTTTTCATGCAATTGACTGGGCGTGCACTATAAATTGTAGGTAGTACTGGGGCAACTGGCTCTAGTGGAAGCACCGGCGCTTCAGGTGTGACGGGCGGCAGTGGCCAGACAGGCTCTACCGGCTTGGCTGGTGCCACAGGTATGTTGCTGTGGATTACTTACATGCATGCATGGGGCGCAAGCCATTGATGCAACAATTGTTGCATCTTCCAGGCATCAACTGCTACAATATCTGTAGAAATCCTTGAGATGCTTCAAACTCTACTCGTAGGTAGCACTGGATCAAGTGGCTACAGCGGGGCCACTGGCGCTTCTGGCTTGACAGGGTTTACAGGGGTGACAGGTGGCAGTGGCCAAACGGGCTCCACCGGCTTGGCGGGTGCCACAGGTGAGTGCTCGTGAATTGCTTTCGTGCATGGGATCCCAGCTATGGTTACACTACGGGTAGAGCAAGACGCCCCACAATTCTATTCCCATAGGGCTGATGACATACCCTGACATGCTCGCAGGCAACACCGGCTCGACAGGCTCGAGCGGCACCACTGGCGCATCTGGCTTGACGGGCGCTAGTGGACTATCAGGTAGCAGCGGTCAGACAGGCTCTACAGGCTTGGCGGGTGCCACAGGTATGCTAGTATTGTATTGCTTCGTTGCATGAGATGCCTTCAGCTTTCAATGCAGCCTTCTATGCCTGGAGTCTCGACATCACTTACACGTGCATCCACACATGTGCTGAAGGTATTCACTTTTGCGCGCAGGCAACAGCGGATCAACAGGCGCTACTGGAGCAACCGGTGCCTCTGGCTTGACGGGCGCCACAGGAGTGACAGGCGGCAGCGGACAAACAGGCGCCACCGGCTTGGCAGGTGCCACAGGTAATTCGTCATGTGTTGCTTCCTTGCAAGCGACACCAGTCATATTGCAGCACGTCTTGCATGTTCTTGGCATCAGATGCACATACCTCGGGACAAGTGGTGTAATGTTCGGGTATATCTTGCAGGCACCACCGGCTCAACAGGCGCTACTGGAGGCACTGGTGTTTCTGGCTTGTCTGGCGCCACAGGAGCGACAGGTGGCAGCGGCCACACAGGCTCCACCGGCGTAGCGGGTGCCACAGGTGTGCTCTCGTGGATTGCTTCCAAGCCTGGTATCCAGGCTCTTGATGCACTATGGGCCGAGTATGATACCAGACTATTTCACTTTACCAGAACTGGTGTCATGCCCGGACATGCTCGCAGGCAACACTGGCTCGACGGGTTCTAGCGGAAGCACCGGCGCTTCTGGCTTGTCTGGCGCCACAGGAGTGACAGGTGGCAGCGGTCAGACGGGCTCCACCGGCTTGGCGGGTGCCACAGGTGTGCTCTCTGAGATTGAGGCTCATATTGCTTATATGGGAAGTTAGCTCTGGATGCAAGCCCTGCTTCATGTTGACATCAGGATGTCAGAGACTTGTCATCAAGACATGCAATGCCATGATGTGCAACTGCTTGCAGGCAACACCGGCTCAACAGGCTCTAGCGGGGGCACAGGCGCTTCAGGCTTTTCTGGCGCCACAGGCTTGACGGGTGCCACAGGTGTGATCTCATGCCATGCTTCTATGCATGCAATGCCAGCTCTGTACCTGCATGTTAAAGTCATCATATCATCACCGACAGATGTGATACAATGATATGGTCTTGTTTGTAGGCAGCACCGGCTCGACAGGCTCTAGCGGAGCCACAGGCGCTTCTGGCTTGACGGGCGCCACAGGAGTGACAGGTGGCAGCGGCCAGACGGGCTCCACCGGCTTACTTGGTTCCACGGGTACGCCACTTTGGCTTTTTATCGCATGGGGTGTTCAGCTTTGGAAGCAGCCTGTACTGCTTGACTAGGTCATAACGTTGCATACAAGCGCAACAATTGAGTCAGCATGAACATTCCTGCTCGCAGGCAACACCGGCTCGACGGGCTCTAGCGGAAGCACAGGCGCTTCCGGCTTGTCTGGCGCCACAGGAGTGACAGGTGGCAGCGGTCAGACCGGCTCCACAGGCTTGGCGGGTGCCACAGGTGTGCTCTCATGGATTGCTTTCAAGCATGCAATGTCAGTTTTAGACGCACGCTGTGCTGCATACTAAGATCATGAGATTGAATGCTTCACATCCAATAAAGTCATGAGATAATGTGATCTTGCTTGCAGGCAACACTGGCTCGACAGGCTCTAGCGGATCGACAGGCTCTAGCGGAGCCACAGGCGCTTCAGGCTTGACGGGCGCCACAGGATTGACAGGCGGCAGCGGCCAGACAGGCTCCACCGGCTTGGCGGGTGCAACAGGTGCAATCTCATGGAGATTGCTTCCACGCAAGTGATGCCTTCTTTGGATACAGCTGTGCTTGATCTGAAGATCATGAGATCGGATGCTTGTAAATCCATGGATGTGATGACATGACGAACCCTTGCTTGCTGGCAACACAGGCTCCAGCGGGACCACAGGCGCTTCTGGCCTGACAGGCGCCACGGGAGCGACGGGTGGCAGTGGCCAGACGGGGTCCACTGGCTTAGTAGGTGCCACAGGTATGCTAAGACAATATTGCACTGTTGCATGAGAAGCCTTCAGCTCTGGATGCAGCTTTCTATGCCTACATCTAGACATCAGTACGTGAAAATCCGCACATATATTGAAGGTATTCACTTCTGCCCACAGGCAACACCGGCTCAACAGGCACAACTGGAGGCACTGGTATTTCTGGCTTGTCCGGCGCCACAGGAGTGACAGGTGGCAGCGGCCAAACAGGCTCCACAGGCTTAGTGGGTGCCACAGGTGTGCTCTCATGGTCTGTTTCCAAGTACATTATCGAGGCTCCACATACACCATGGGCCGAGCATAATACCTGACAGTTTCGATTATACAGAGCTGATGCCATACCCTAAAATGCTCGCAGGCAACACCGGCTCGACGGGCTCTAGCGGAAGCACAGGCGCTTCTGGGTTGTCTGGCGCCACAGGAGTGACAGGTGGCAGCGGCCAGACAGGCTCCACCGGCTTGGCGGGTGCAACAGGTGCCATCTCATGGAGATTGCTTCCATGCCATGGCTTGTTAGCTCTAGATGCAAGCACTGTTTATGTGAAGACAAGAATATGCATGTCCATCCAGAGATGCGGTGGCATGACGTGATCATCCCTGCAGGCAACACCGGCTCAACAGGCTCTAGCGGAACCACCGGCACTTCTGGCTTCAATGGCGCCACAGGAGGCACAGGTGGCAGCGGCCAGACAGGCCGCACCGGCTTCACAGGTGCCACGGGCATGACGGGTGGCAGTGGCCAAACAGGCACCACCGGCTTTACAGGGGCCACAGGTGCACTGGCGGGGACTGCTCACTTGTGTACAGAGGATGTCATGGCTTAGGTCCTTGGCAAATATTCCATCAAGAACTCTTATCTTCTCACTGTTGCTTCACACTCACCTTTATATGTCCATGCAGGTAACAGCGGACAGACCGGCTACACCGGAGTCACAGGAGCTTCTGGGTTGTCCGGTGCCACGGGTGAAGATGGCCAAGATGGCTCCACCGGCCCAACAGGCGCTGCAGGTCTGCTCTTCTAGGACGTCTTTGGACATGCATATGCATGCTTGCACGGCAGGTGGCGCTCAGCGTGTAATATGCATGACACCAAATGCCAGCAAAACTATGGAGCGGGTATACCTATCCTACCTTCTCTTGCAGGTAGTACAGGGTTTACGGGCAAGACTGGAACCACCGGCTCTCCTGGCCTGGCCGGTGCTACGGGAGTCACGGGTGGCAGCGGCCAGACAGGCCGCACAGGCCCGACGGGAGCGTCGGGAGTGACAGGCGGCAGCGGCCAAACTGGTGCGCTGGCGGAAACTTTTCATGCGGTGTATCATGGCTTGATGGTTGTGGAACACTGCCCCGCTCCTTAGCATTGAGACTAATGATGCCATTGGTTTCAACTCTTTTGAAACGTGGCTCATTCCCTTCTGTTCATGCAGGTTATAGTGGACAAACTGGCAACACCGGATTCACAGGTGCTTCCGGTTCAGATGGTGCCACAGGTGAAGATGGCCAAGATGGCTCCACCGGCGCGACAGGTGCTGCAGGCGCGGCAGGTCCTGCTGGTACCGCAGGTATGCTATTGCGGGACGTCTTTGGCCATGCATGTGCTTGCTTGTAGGGCACAGAAACTTTTGTGTAATGCCTTGATTGCACGTCTCAGGCATGATACCACATGTTGGCATTACTACAAACTTGGCACACATCCTGAGTTGACTCCAAGGAGCCATCGTACAGGTAGGACAGGACCGACGGGCGCTTCTGGCCAGACAGGTCTTAAGGGTAAGCTGTGCATATCAATTGTACCATGCACTACCATGTATATGACATGTGCTACCAAACAGGCCTATGCAGCTGTTACTGTCATGAGGGTGTTTGTAATGGCTACCACTCAGGATAAAGTTCAAGTTGTCATCAGCTGAAGTTCCTGGTGTTGAGTGCAAGTCTATATGACGGTATTCACCAAAGAAGGCAAGCTCTATCATGATGACGTCGTATGGGCGTGAAGGGAATACATGATTGTGCTCACGCTCTCGGGCCTTTGCACAATGCAGGTTCAACGGGATCGAGTGGAGCTTCCGGTGCCTCAGGTGGCTCTCTTATCATAAAAATGCTGGGACTTAGTGGTATCATGCCATGATGGTGTTGCAGTTCATGCCTGCAAGCGGTAGCGGTAGCTTGGCATATAGAAGATCAATATCTTGATTCCCTTGATGCTGAGCATGAATACCTTTGCAGGAGCAACTGGGGCAAATACACCCAATCAGTGCACGGTCAATGGCAACACCTACACGTATAGCAGCACGAATGCGTGCTACAAATACACCACGCTATCCTTTGGGGCATATGCGACCACGGCTTCAGCGTCTGGCGCTGGATCCGCTTGCTGCGGATGCTCTGCGAACATCATAGGGTGTGGCGCGGGCTACCCCTATTGCGTCAAGACAAACACTGGCGACGGTGGGCTGTGCGCAGCCTCCTATGCTACGAACTCCTCGACGCTCATCGGCGTCTTCGCAGGCGGAACCAACACAGGGGCAGCTGGGGTATGTCCCACGGATCTTGGACCCCTCTACTTGTGCCCATCTGTTGATAAAAAACCCTCATCTAAAGTGATTGCTCGCAAACATCTCTCGTGAAGAATGTGATTTGCATTGGTCGTGACATTGGTATCTTAAGGTATGCAATCTCGTCACATAAGAAACGTGCAACTACTTGCAATGCCATGACATGCTTGCTTAACGCCTATGCACGGTACCGCACCAGCACATGCCACTAACAAGGGCTTTCTGATACTCCAGGCCACCACCACTTGCGGCTGCTTTGAGTGAGCACGGGCATCAGGCACGGCAGCACAGCGGCGCACACAGGCAGTCACACCCCAAACATGAAAGGAAATGCCTACAATATCATGCACACCATGCAATACAAATTTACGGAGCATTGTCATAGCCATGCTTCGGACCACGGTGCTCACAGTGTGACATGTGTTGCAACCGGCACGATTACACGCCGTTCAGCATATCAACTTGGCAGCAAGGTATGAGAATCATTGCTCTCCGTTCGGTTTTCCGTGAGCTTTGTCAGAGACTGGCAAACCATGTGGGTCGCCGAGGTATCCCTCTCTGGCTAGCTCAGGGGTGGGATTTTTACTCAAAGCACATCTTTCATATGGCCCAGGTGGGGTGCACAGCAAGTCATTGTCATGCGAGCCTCCTGGCTCTTGTGATCAGCGGAATGCCATTGCCGTCAGGCAAAAGGCTGTTCAGTCCAACTCAGCAAGATGACGGCGCCGCCCCCGCTTGTGCGACATGTGACATGGTGTGACAGATCAGCTCCCAAGGATTCAACTTGAATGTACGGTATATCCAGAAGCCACTGCCTGGTGCGAGCAAGGCATGACCTCAGGTTGTCATGCAGTACCAGGGTGTAGTGATCACATAAACTTTCAGCACAGTCGTGCAACCAGCTGGCCATGGCAGTTGCAGTCCATTAGTCAGCATAACCCCAAAGTATCGTCATGATGCTGGGAAGGAGAGAAGTCTGTAGTACCGCATGGTACACAGAGGGGTCGGCGGGCTGAATTCTTGTGGTGCTCAGCAATATACCACGGGGCAGATCATATTCAGCTGCAGCATTTGCACAGTCAGTGCAGATTTCCAACTGCGCTCAGGAGACCCCAAGTAGTCTTAGTGCGACATATCGTCATCAGCTGCAGCTTTTGCGTTGATGCTGCGGACTCACGCTGCGCTGAGGGTGTGAAATTGTCTGAGTGTTGTGCCAACCGTCAGCATAATCAATGCCACTGGTTATCAATTTGTGCGCGTGGAAGCTTCTAGCACACACAAGAGCCTAAGATCACCAAAAGATCTCGTGAAGATCCTTCAGAACCTTATTGGCACGGGTCTGGCAGCCAGACAATTCTTTCATTATGAGTCAAGGCAGCACTAGTCAGCTTCAAGACAGTCTGCCACTTGATCAGGAGCATTGGTGAGAGCGTGTCATGACTTGGGTCACCCGGTGGCTCTGCTGGCTCGAGTTCAGGACTACTGTCAGACTTCATACCCTTCTCAGGGTTCCCTTCTTCAGCTAGTGCTTTGGTGTCCCGCCTGAGAGGCGATGGAAGTCTGGCATGATAAGTATTTGATCCATTTGGGTGGTATGTCTTGAGCTTGAAGGTAGTATCATTACATAGGTCTCGTTCTGCCGCCTTGCACGTCGATGTATAGGCTTGCTTTTTACCGTTGACAATCTACGTCGCAGTGATGCTCTCTACTCTTGGACTCATATTTGGAATTCTTTTCAAAAGTGATAGGTAGAATTCGATGTAAATGAGACACCCTAGAAAAGGCACCTGATACTGCATGGTCGAACACAGCTGACATACTCAATATGCTATGTCTGCCAGCAGTGCTGACTCGAGAGGCCGTTGTAGGAGGCCAATGTATGGCCTTCTGTTGAAGCCCTCTTCAGCGGCTGTCACGATCACACGATACAGGCTGAAACCCTTGACCAACTTATGCAAACCCTACAATATTTCACGCGCGGCAACTCCTGTTCCGAAACACAATATAGTGACAATACTATGGATGCTATCGGTGCCTTTCTTGAAGCCCCTGCTTTTGCGGGTACCGCTTTCAGTGCACGATGTGCGTCATGTTTTCCGTGTTCTATAGTGCTGTATGCCCGCAACCTCATTGAGAGCACGTCGAGGATGCGAGTCTGCATACTATGCTCCCGAAAGGCAATTATCATCTGTGATAATTGCATTACGTTGATTATATTGTGCTGTGGAAAGATGGCATGCAGAGTCACACCTCCTCGACGTGCTGTCATTGAGGCCGCGGGCAATCAGCGCTGTCAAGATGCAGGGCATGATGCACATCGTGCAATGCGCCCTCGTCTTTTATCTTCTCAAAAGCGGTGCCTGCAAAAGCATGGACCTTAGGAAAAGCTCAGATAGCAGCGAGCTGATCAGATTGGTTGCTAGGAATGCCGAGATGGCCCACAGGAAGATTGTCGAACCCGTGGGAGTCAGAAGACAGGAGGAGATCAGGCTCGTTCACTGGCGAGACGACTTTAACTACATTCCCAGGCAAAACAGCATCCCAGCCAAGATATGGATGACGGTCCCGGACAAGGCAAATGTCAGCACTGAAGTGCAGGTAGACAAACATGCATCAGTTTCAGATCCAGCAGCTCATGTGGATCACATGCAGAGTGGCTGTCCCAGATGCTCAGACTGGGGCTGGTTAGGGTCAACGCCTGACGTCATCTGTCATGCAGGAGAAGATAGATATCGCCCGCTCTGTAAATCCTGGATACAAGCTTACAGTGCACGATGATAGGGACATCAGAGAGGATGTCAGGAACCTGGCTCCAAGTTTTCTGAAGCTTTTTGAGCACTTGAGGCCTGTAGAGAAGGCAGATTTTTGGCGGTACCTGATCGTCTATGCGCATGGAGGGTGGTAAGCCCAGATGACCTGCTGACGTTATGCATGCTGTGACACATGCTAGTAGAAGATGCAAAGATTACACATAATGAAATGTAGACGCCCTATTGAGGTCTGGGTGGGATGCATCATGCTAGACTTGGCCTTCCGCACAATGTATACCATAAGCAGTGGAAGGTGCACAGCAACTCTACATGGCAGTCACCCTTGTCAACATAGCTTGCACGCATTGAGCTAAAAGCCCTGTACCTTCAAGCTCTGATATTGCACTCACGATGGGCAGCCACTTGCATGCAAACATTGGTGTTGCAAGATATGATATATCCTGGCACATCACATGGTGTGCGGAGGGGATCCCCAACCTACAATCAACACGCTGTTCATGTTGAAATCATGTTCACACGCCAGGTCTTACCACTGAATTGCAGCATGCTGCATACCAGAAAGCCTTGACAACCTTGTGGTGAAACTTTGCAGGTACATTGACTCAGACATCACTGTTAGGAAGCCCTATCAGGAGTGGGTGTCTGCAGAGGATGGAGACATTGGCCTGGTGCTGGGTGTGGAGGCCTTGAGAGCCCCAGACATGTACCAGCCTCTCCAGATATGCCAGTGGGCGTTTGGTGGCAAAGCTGGAAACCCTTTGTTGGCTCGAATGCTGGACTTCATCTCGTACAGGCGAGCCTCTGCTCATTTACTGGTCCATCTGCAGCTGTGGTGCGCATTCCAAGGTCAGCCGCTCATGATACATGTCCGTGCTACCTCTGAGTGCCCCTGTCACACTGAAGCGAGTAAGCATGGTCAATCAGTAGGCTGGCAGTTGCATTTGTCTAAGACATTCCGTGTGTCCTTTGTAGCATGACCATGTGTTGCTAACGAGCAGGCTTACAATTGAAGTGCCTGGTGCATGTCGCCATTCCTGAATATCCGGTCATGCACAATCCATACTTGAGTGCTGCGTTGAACGCATGGCTAGGTGCCGGCAAGGCTGTTGACATCACTTTGAGGTCGTGATGCTACCGCCGCCTGAGTAAATGAAGCATGTCACTCACCTTTGCAGGTACCTTTCTGACATGCGCTGGGTGGATCCCAGCCACTTCCAGCCTTTCATCATGTACACAACTGGGCCCATCCTTGTGACGCGTGTGGTGGAGGAGTTTCTGTGGGACAGGCACATGGACTTGGAGGCGCTAGCAAATTACAGCACGCCCTATGTCAGCGGCGGCCTGAAGATTCTGAATTTTCCCCTCATTCGCAACGATGAGGAGGTGGGCGGGAAGATGTGGGAATCGTGGATTGTTCATCATTTCAAGAATAGCTGGCAGCGCTGATTCTGGGACTGGAGTGAAGCTTTCACAGCGCACATTGTCTCATCAAAAGCCGTGCCCTCATTACATCACGGTGTGTTGGTGGGTCTTGTGGCCCACCATCACATGAGCTACTCACAAGGGCGCCTACACTGCGGACAGAGATGCAGACGACAGTTTCAGATTGGCGGACATTCCGTGGCATTTAGGGAGAAGGTAGGCTTGCAGATTTCAGACAGGCAGGGCTGCATAGTGATTTTCCTATTCGTGATCAGATCTTCAGGAACAGGTAGTCATGCAGCAGGGCTGCATGATTATCTCCTGTATTTCTAGTCAGAGCTTCAGGAATGGGTAGCACTGCAGACTTTTGGCAGAGTCTGCAGGGCTCTATAAGGGTTTTTCATATTGTCTGATTCAGCTTCAGGAACGGGTAGTCTACAGACTCTGGCAGGGCTCAGTAAATTTTACTGGTCCTTTGATCGGCTCTCTAGGCATGGGTAAGGGACAACAATCCTGACATTGCTAGGATTGAGGGCCCCGTTGCAGGCTAAGCTTGGCCCTTGACAGGATCTACTTAGCTTGCTACCCTTCTGGTGTGGCTCCACGCCGCATTGGAAGGGTAGTCAGACAACTCTTGCCATCCGCCCCCAGGATATACCGGAGTGTCTCGAGTAATCATCGCTTGAGAGTGGGTTGTTTCTTTCATCATGTGTCAGACACGTCGTTACGTCCTTCTCGCCGTTTCATTTTACAGGTTGGTTCAACATTGCAATTGTCTCAACGATCATGTGAGCCATAGGAGACTGAGATGGCTTGGCCATTGGCCAAAATGCCTGATGAGAGGCTGCCAAGGAGTGTGCTATTCAAAACCCATGGATAGCTCTGGTGCGAGAGGCAATAGCCAGAAAGAAGGGGCGCAGTGTGTCAGGGTAGGTTTGCACCTTGCTTACTTACACACACATGGTGAACAAATCCCCGGAAAGGGTAGGTTGAAAGGATGCCACAGAATATCTGCTGCAACGCTACGGACTAGAAACCATATATTGAATGAGTGAATGAGGCAATGAATGACGTCAGGGTTGTCCTGGGCTACAGTGCTCTGTGGACGCACTAATGTGGTGTCTAGACAGTAGGAGGACGCAATTAGGATTGCAGATTCTGTCCAATGTCTCATGGCGTTGTGATAGCTCTTGGAATCTACTGAGGACGTCTGTGACATGCGATGGAGACACCCCGGGCCTGGGGGTGGCTATTGCTAGAGGAGCTTCCTTCTTGTAATTATGAATGCACCATCTGTACGTCATCCGTTGATTGTCTATCATGTGTGTGCTAGGTCAGGCCCGGATGATGAGTGGCATGGGCGCACATCAACTTGAAACTACCATGAAATCCCCTTGGAAACAGCAAGCGTCAGTTCCCGGGAGCAGCAGCCGTGTAGCAAGGGGGGGTCCTTTGTTGCTCTATGTCCTATTCTGTGCCATTTATCAAGTTGCTCTGCCAGTCAATGGAAATCAATTCTGTGGGGCAGAGGTGCAGGCCCTAGGGTTTAAATATATATGACAATTTCCAGCGTGGCGCCCAGCGTGCATACAATAATGATTTTGTTCCAGTGAATAAGACTTGCGGGCCATTGAACGCTTACGACGACGCCATAATATGGCGGCCATATGGGTCGTAGACCTAGACTAGAGCCTTTATAGTCGCAGACAAGGGTATGTGAGCGGAAGGACTCCGAGGAAGATGTGGCATGGACAGCTGATCTGGCGGCCATGCCTGTGCTTACTATTTCTTGCTCTTCTTGGCTCGGCACGTTGCACCGCTCCTCACAGCAGGCCGGAAAGTGTGCTGAGAATGCAACATCAGGAAGATCACCGTATCATTGTGAAGTACGACATAGATGGGAGCGCTGGTGGCCTGATCAACCAGCTGCTCTGCCATGTGGCGGCATTCATGCTTGCCGTGTCTCTCAAAAGTGAGATATTGCTGCCGCACGCGCTTAGCAGAAGCAGCTTTAATGTCACGTGGCCGGAGCAGAAATGGCAAAAGGAGCCATTGGACAGTCTGCTAAACATTGGCGGCATCGTGAGATATTGGCGGCACCGGGGCATAATCGTTCACAAGGTCAGCTGCCCTCCGGCGTGTTGGCTGCATCTTGAAGCGAGCTGACACTATCCTGTATAGAAAAGTTCTGCACGACAAATGCACTCAGAAGGCTTCTGCCATACCCAGTGCCCTCTGATTGCAGGATCTTGATACCGACGAGCTACCTTACACCCCAAGGTCCCAGCCATACTCTTTCAAAGGAGAGGTTGGTGCTTCCTTCCCAGTTCCTGTATACCTTTGCTTTTTTTTCTGCTCATAGGGTCAGCGAGGCTATGCCAGAACCTACTCACATATTGTCAGAGCCTTCATTTTGCCGACCTGCACATCCCTAGTGGCCCACCAGGCACTCACCCAATAGGGGTGCGATGCTGACTCCTCCACACATTTCAATCTGATCAGTGTCTTGTGCTGTGAGCAGAACAGGGACCTCGCGGCAGTCGTGGCAGAGGTACTTGAAGAACTGGCAAGCCAGCAGCACCTGAGGGAGGATGGCCAAAAGATCACCATCCTGGAGCTAGGCGTCATCAATTCTGAGCACTTCCCCTTCAACGTCTCCGCGTATGCACCTTCTACACCAATATCTCGAGCAACGTTTGAAAGAGGGCACCATGTCTAAGGGCAGATTTGCCCACGTCTGTTTTCAAGGCCCTGTGCAAACATGTTCCCTCGCATCCAAGCGTGCGCAGAAGCCCAATGCACGCTTCCTGATGTTGGGATCCTCGCAACAGCTCTGGCCGGTGGGCAAGATGTGCATGATAGTTCGCAGGCGGATGAGTGATGCAGGCAAGTGTGTCGCAGGTACCACCACATATTGAACGACATTGTCAGAAGCCTGGAGTTTGCGCCTGCTGTCAGCATGTTCTCGGACAAGATCATACACGAGATGTTTGTGAGGGGCCACTGGCCCTTCAATGGGGTGCACGTGCGGCTGGAGCGGGACGGCATCTCTGCCTGGGCGTCAGGCGCGGGCGAGCCAGAGGTACGCTTGCACCTCGACATCGCATGGGTTTCCAGCATAGGCTAGGCACGGGAACGCTCCTGACGCTTCACAAGATGCTTGGCATTAGGCGCAGGCCAGTCAGAGGTGTCCTCGCATGTTAGGATGCATGGGTTTCCAGCATTGGCTAGGTACAGGAGCGCTCCCAAAGCTTCACAAGATGCATGGGCGTCAGGCGAAGGTCAGTCAGGTGCGCTTGCTTGTCAGGGTGCATGGATATCCGGCATACGCTAGGCACAGGAACGCTGCTGACGCTTCACAAGATGCTTGGGCGAAGGCCATCGAATGAATGGTGATGAAGCTTTTGTTGCATGTAGGCACTGTGGGAGCTTTATCTAAGTGGAATGACGGAGGCAGGCTTTAGCAGAGATCGGGACGTCTACATAGCTGCTGGGATGGTGTATGGGTCGGAGGGTAAGCTGTCTCCTTGGGCTTGTCACATGTAATGGGGATGCAATTATGTATGCGTAAGGTGTTGAGGGGGACTTGTACTTGTCGGCTGAAGCAGAACGTACCCTCAAGAGAGGGTGTCTCAATCAAACGGCTTCACACATACCAAGAGCATCGGAAGCCTTGCCATTTCAACCTGCTCTCGCAGCGCTCACCTTAGCCTGTGTTGTTGAGGCACCACACAGCACCCGATGCTGGCTGCACAAGCATAATGTCATGGGCCAGTCTCAGAGTTTGGTGAACATGGTCCTAATCTTAAAGCAGTTGTGAGCGCCCAGGCTGACCTGTTTCCCACATTGCAGAACTTGAGAAGCTGAGCAGGAGTCTGAAGGAAAAGGGGCTTAGCAAGCGCACGCTGCACAAGGAGATGTACCTCTCAAGCAAGGCCCTGGCAGGTGATGAAGTTGCGCATGCACTCTGAAATCACTGCTTCACGGCACACACTTTTGCAGCAAGAGCTAAAGTGACAAGGCAGTTGGGCTGTATTTACCACTAATATGGGACTAATTGGGGAAGGCCCCTGGGAAGACACTTTGTACCGGCGCTGTGCCCATAGCTGAGATTTTGATCTCACCTTGCAGGTCTGCATTCAGAGCAGAGGGCGCTCATAGATCTTCTGGTCATGGTGGAAGCTGAGAGGTACGTAGGGTATCTGCGTTCGTCATTCAGCTGCTATGCTCGCGACCTGCGAACCCTGAAGCATAAGCCCAAGGATGCCTCGCTTCTCATCTGGTCCGGGCCATTCCCTGACTATGTGCTTCAGTTCCAGCAACTCACCAGCAACACCGAGAGTTGACAGTCTTGCAATTGCCCAATCGGCATTGAGGATGTCCATGTACCAGACATGGCGCCTGGTATGAATTTCAGCCTGTCCTAGGCAGGCTGCAGCAGACCTTTCACGCAAGGCTTGGCATGAGCCAGAACCACTCGGAACCTGTTTTGGCAGCGCAAAGGCGCCCAGGACACAAGCAGCCGCCAAAGCAGGATCTCGTAGCTCTCATTTCGGAGGTCTGTTTTTATTAGTCCGTTCAAGTCCGTTCAAGTTGCACTTCCAGAAGAAATTCTCTGACAGCAGGTCCAGGAACCTAGACGCAGGAGGAGGATATGTATGGTAATCACGGCAGGCAGCACTACTGGGATGCTGCGCAAGTGCTGATCCCTGCTCACTTCACTGCCTCTTGGCATGAGTGAGCGCGAAGCACCAAAGCAGCCTCTAGCCTCCCGCTGCAGGGATAATTCACGCCTTTAATCACCAGAGTGGCCACAGCACTGCTGCCACAGCTGGCAGCCGCAGCCTCAGGGATGTTGTCACAATACCAGCAGCTCGAGCCTACAGTCCCGTGCTGCTACAGCCTCCTGTAACAAGCACTGCTCCACATTCTGAGCTCCATGTACATGATACGTGGGGAGGGGTACCATCATGTGGAGGGGTAGGCAGAGGTGACATTACACCTCTGCAGAGTGACGGGACAAAATTCGTCTTCAGATGTCTCTGGTGCATTCTTTATTGCCTGCTGTGCGAGGCGCTGCTCCCACACAGGTGCCTTGCAGACCCTTAGGTCCACTTGCAAGGCCTTATATTGCATAATTCTTCTTTTCTCCAGGATTCTTGAGTTGCCTTTCTTCTGAATCAGGTCAGAATACTGCCCATGAGCAGGGACTGCAAGCACATTTATGGATTTTAGGGCCCCTAACAGCAAATAGCTTCAGAAGACACTCGGATGCACTGTTGCCGGTGCACAGCGCAGCCGTGTGCCTCCTGGCACATTGCCCAAGCAATTGAGTTGGCAGGGGAAAGGACCTTACGTTGTGCTGTGGCCATGCCGTGTATTTACATGAGTAGTAGGCTACATCTTGTGGCTTGGCCTCAACATGATCTCACTGAGCTGGGCTTTGCATGTGCTTGCTCATGCTTCAACTTGGCACCAATTGTGCAAAAGCAAGTCTTGTGAGAGGAAGGGAGACGGACACTGCGCTCAGGGAGGGTGGTGTCGTGGCCTCATACTTCATGGCCAAGGCCAAGCTTGCATACATGTGTCCCAGCCATGTATGCGCAGCAGAGTGTGCGGGCAATTGAAAAGTCGCCAGTCAAGTGAGCAAACTTATTGGGACTCATGATGAATGCGTGTGGTGTCCTCGTTGCATCAAATCTGTGTAATACAGCAATGCCATGCCGTGGCCACAGTCAATGACTGGTAGCAGAACTTGACACACTTGAGGTGGCAGTGGAGTCTAACCGGCACTCCACGCTTTTCACAAGGAGCCTGTGCAGGGAGCAGCCTCCTCCAAACACTCAGATGCAGTGACACGCTGTTTACAGGAGTAGATATATTATATATAGGGTATGTGTCACCCTACATATAGGGTTGGCAATATGTTCTTTGGTCATCATGAGCAAGCAGGCATGACACCCCGCTCAAAGGGAGATGTCTAACGCTATGAGGCGTACGCTATCACATCTCCTGGTGTAATGGGGGAGAATTTGGGGTTTGGAGGCTGCCATCGCACAGGTGCTACTACCTCCATGTGTTGGCTCATCAGGCGTCAGATCATCTGCAAAGGAGGTCAGCGCAATTTCAACAACATCAAGCTCTTCTAATGATGTCGCAGTGCGGTTCCGAGAACGCAGATCTGACTTCGTTTCTGCTCTCATCATGAGAGGCATTGCTCGGGGCACGCTGTGATATACGGTTGACCATGGCGATTGGGGCCTTGGTGAGAGTCTTGACTCTGCTGAAGATAGTGACGGACTCAGTGGTAGCCTTCAATGTGGAGTCCGAAGCTCTTGTGAGGCCAGGTGAAACGCTGACTGCTCACCTTGAGGTGGATCCTTTGGGGTACTTTCAGTCCTGGATGATGACAGCAACAAAAGTGCCAGCAATATGACAAAATACCGCCACACCAGACTCTAGGCCTTTCATCCAACACCAATATCATGTGCTATACAGCAACGTCCCATCATCCCACACCACTTCATCTTGTATGGCATTGACCACTAGCTGTGGGCAGGAATCCAGCATGCCTTGATGAAGCATCATCTGCCTTTGCGGCATTGGCCCTGCTGGGACCCCCTACACATAAGATGCTGCTCTTGAGCAACCTGAAACATGCAAGTTGCCAGGCAGATGCCTGAGCTCTTTTGAAGGCTTCTGGGTGCATTGCATTAAGCCCTGACATCAGCGCATTCAATGCTGCAGGACAGAGTCATGGCGCCGGACATGCCAGCCGTCCAGCTTGTCAGAGAGCTGTCCTCTCTGACCTGGACGATACCTTGCTGACGCCCAGATACTTCACCGTCCAGCAGGCGCCTGAGTACACGCCATACGCGTACGCCCTATCTGGCCTGCAGATATACTACAAGCCCGACGCAGACGATGTCAATTTTGCGGTATCAAAGGAGTGCCTGAGCGAGGTGCATTCACCAGCAGAGATTAGCTTCGACAGCTTTCAGCGGGTACCAATAGAAGTCAGACAGGAAAGGGAGTGCAGGAAAGTCAGCGGGAAGTGGCTGCTAGGCACCTGTGGCGGCCACAGTAACAATCTGTATGACGACTTTGCGGTCAATACCTATCCCCTGTGGCTGGCGCACAACAAGTTCAACAGCGCGCATGATGAGGTCATGGTGAGCCACATGAAGAGAAGGAACGGCTGCTCGCCACCTGTGCGCTTTCCTCAGCTGTACAAGGCCTTCGGCGGCTATGAGGAGTGGCTGGAGGATGTGATGAAGGGCGCGTCATGCGTCGAGCTGGAAGAGGCCGTGGTCACCGAAGGGTCCTTCTACTGGCAGATCGAGCCTGTGCAGCACGACCTGAAGCATGGCGTGAACCTTCCCATGCAGTCCTTTGTCGCGCAGCTGCTCGCCAGAACGCCGATCGCGCCAGAGCAGCAGAGCAGCAACAGATGTAGGAAGTCGCTGATCCTGTATGCCAAGCGCTCAGGCAGCGTCAGGCGGATAGAGAATGATGATGAGTTCAATGAGATGCTGGACAGCTTTAGCACAGGGAATAATGTGGTGAGGACAGTAGAAATGGGGGACCTGCCCTTCCACCGGCAGATCGAGCTTGTGCGGAAAGCAAGCATCTACATATTCCCCCCACGGCGCCGGAGGCGGCCATATACTCTGGCTGAAGCCTGGGGCAGTGGCTATTGAGCTTATGCCCTTTGGATGGGCCAATCCCATGTACAGAAACCTAGCAGTGATGACAGGCAAGACCTTCTTAGGGTATCAGGCCAGTCAAAGGCCCGACAATGTGTGGCGGTCAGCAAACTACACTGTGACCATCAAGGACTTTCACAAGCTTCTGGTGAGGGCGGATGCAATCATTGCAAACAACTTTGCTGACAATTGGGTGGACACCTTGGCTGGCCGCCCTTATATGGTGGAGACCCCAGATCTGAGTGTCAAGTGGGCCTGTGCCAGTGAGCACTCAAATCCACACGCTGCACTTGTGTAGAGTCCGGAGCAGGCTGCCTGTTGATGGTAGATGTCACTTTCTGAAATTTGCTCCATGCGTAACAACGGAGAGTCCAGCTTCCAGCTGAAGATCCAGGTTGGCCAGACCGCTAGGTGCAATTGCTTCTGCAGAATTCTTGGCAGGCCACATTCCTTGCACTTTGATGTGAGGTGCAACATAGTCATGTCGACCTAGCTAGGTGTCGACCTATAGGTGTCAGCTCTGTGCAGCAACACAAGACTCAGCAACCGCATACGTGCAGCAAGAATATAAGCTCCACGTTGCATTGCCCAGGTTACAGATATATTGTCAGATTGTAATGTGCCTCAGGCTTTCAGAAATTGCACTGGGGCTTATAGATTAGCTGTATCTATGGGTGCGTCAGCGGGGATCTCAGCAGACAGAGGACCAAACAGCAGGCTTGTAACGTCAGGGCAAGGCGTTGCATGCTACACTGGCTACATCCCAAAAGTGCGTCCTGCTTAAGACACCGTCGACGCCTTCACTTCTCTTTGCATAAGACTTGTGAGCAGCACGTTGGGCGTCAGCCAGAGTTGATGCAGGTCGGAAAGCCTGCTACAACTACACAGCAGAAGCCCAACGTCTTGTAACTTTGTGCGGAAAGCGCAGATGCTGGAAGTCCACAGGTCATAGCTGTGACCACTGGTCTTGTAGCTGTGTGCGGGAAGCACAGATGCTGAGAGTCCGCAGGCCATAGCTGTGCTCAAATGGTCTTGCAGCTGTGTGCGGAATGCATACATGCTGAAAGTCCACAGGCCACAGCTGCAATCATGTGGTCTTCTAGCTATGTACGGGAAGCACAGATGCTGAGATTCCACAGGCCATAGCTGTGATCAGAATGTCTTGAGGACATCTTGAAGTGCTGAAAGGCTGTGCGGCGGGACAGAATGTAGCCCTACGCAAGCCGCTTGGCATTGAAATCATCGTACCAGCCCATGTCGAGCTCCAACTGAGCCTCCAGGCAGAAGTAGACAGCTGTGGAATCAATGTGATGGATCGTGGGCTCAATGGAATGAATTGCAAAGAATTCCGTCATTGCTTTTTGGCACGCGGGAAGTGCCCAATCATCCACAACGATACATGCGCCAGGTGATAGCAGATCCATCAGGTTGTACAGGATGTCGACGGTGCTCTCATACATGTCGCCATCCATGCGCAGCAGCGCAATGCGCCCCGTAAACGATTGCCGAAGGGCTGGCAGGCTGTCCCGAAAGTAGCCCTTGTGAAATTGCACTTGACTGTCTAGGAGCCCGTACCGCTCGAATGCCCCTTGCACAGCTTCCAAGGGAATTTTGAGGACCTTCAGAGTGCTCCAGATGTTGTCGTCAGTGTCGGTGGACGCTTTCGGGAGGCCGTCAAATGAGTCCACCAGGTGCACGGTGCGGTCGGTGATGCCGTGCGCCTTGAGCAGGCCCCGCATGAAGAGGGAAGCCCCGCCGCACCACACGCCGCACTCGATCAGATCGCCCGCTACCTTCTGTGCTTGGAGGCGCTCGACCAGCATCTCCAGGTTGTCCAGGCGTTTTAAGCCGGCCATCGAGAGGCCCTGCAGCAAAGCGCACCGTCTCAACCGTGCTGCATCTTTCCTCATGTGTGCTGACGAGGATACGCGCTGATGCATCGGCAAACGCCTGCTTGGCCTTAGCATGCCCTTGACGGCAACCGCTCAAGCATGCTAGCGGCTCTATGCCCCTACCTATGATCATCTTTGGCTGCGGACAAGAAAGACTCTGTTCCACATCTGCTTGCATGCGTCCCAGGGCACTCAACAAACATACCCCCTCCCACCCACTCAGTGGCTACTAGCAGTCATGACACAAGCAAGCAGTGCAGTGGCCGGTGTCCATACAGGATTCGGCATTACCTGCACGGGCCAGTCTTGACCATTGATCCTCTTCTGGAGGTCAAACGGAACCACGCGCAAATTGCTCTCCTCAGCAAAAAACTCGGGCTGGTAGGCTGGTGTCTCGAGGAGTATCCCAGTCACAGACTTCTTCAGCGTATTGACATACAGGGCACGGAGGTCGCCATGCATGCTCTCTGCATGATGGTGCACTATCTGAGCCTCTTCTCGCGTGCACTCTGCCAAAGGAGAGTAGGTGCTAAAGAGCAGCACAAAATGGATGGCAACAGGCGCCAGAAACCTGGCGCTCATCTTGTTTCTGCCGGCATATGACGATAGGATCTCGCAGGACGCTGCAAGTCGCTGCTGCTTTGGTCATGCATGACGCCACACATCTTGCCTGAAGCTTGTTAGCGTGTTTTAAGGAACCCTGCGGTTTTGCGTGGGCATTTTCATTAGGTTCTGTCCTCCCAAAACCCTATCGCTATGTTCTGCATTCTCACTCTGATATAGACTCATGGGGCTGTGCGTAATAAAGAGGCGGTGTGTGTGAGTAAGCAATATGTTGCCATACATGCGTGCACTGTGCCTCATGCTGGCGTTGTCTGTGTGGAAAAGTCAAGCCTCAACAGCTTCCACTGATGATCTTCAGCGTGCACAGCCCATGAAAACGTTCATTCCTCAGTGGTTGGCAAAGAACAAGCTCACTGCTGGCACGCTACACTGGGAGCGCAGTTCATCAGATATTGGAGGACCTTCCTATGGCCAAGACGACGTGGATCTTATCACTGAGTCCCGCTTTTTCCACAAGCTACACAACGGCACCTTCCTAGAACTTGGCGCCCTTGACGGCAAGCTGTACAGCAACACCAAACTGTTAGAGGAGGAGCGTGGGTGGCGAGGCGTGCTGGTCGAGCCAAACAAGGAGGAATTTGACAAAATCCCTATGAACAGGCCAGAAGCCATTGCTGTACATGCTGCAATCTGCGCTCAGAATCAGGATGTTCACTTCATCTCGAAGCGCACACACCACCAAGAGTCGGAGAGTGCAGGTGTGCTGGCTACTCCTTGCCTCAATGTGCATCAGTGAGCTCTGCTTTGCATCAATCAAGAACTTGCCTATGACAGCCTCTGATGACGCTTTTCCTGACACAGGAGGGGTAGCAGGCATATGGGTAAGCAGTGTGATCGCTCTTCAGAGCTCAATCATTGCTAAGATGCTCTTAGCGTTCATACCTGTGACGCTGGCATGATATGGCGTGGTGTCTTGAGAAATCTCTGATTCTCATGAAGAGCTGTGCTTCAAGGCATCAGGGGCAGAGCTGGAGTGCATATTATGCATGCATTCCTTGATAATATCCTATCCAAAGAAACATGCGCATACAGACGCCGCACATGCACATCTAACTCCAGCTTTGAACATGACTGTCAGCGACTGCCACTTCAGACCAATTTGGCATGCAGGAGTTTATGCCAGACAGCTTCCGGAGGAATTGGTATGGCACGGAGGTCATGCCGCAGACGGCTGAGGCGGTGCCCTGCGTATCGCTGGGGTCTATCCTCCAGACCTTTAGCATCTCTCACATTGACTTCTTCAGCTTGGATGTGGAGGGGGCTGAACTTGAGGTCCTCCGAACCCTTGACCTGTCAGCTGTGCGATTCAATATAATAGTGGTTGAGCAGGACGGCCTAGATCCCACAAAGGATGAGGCGGTACGGGAACTGTTGCTAGCACACGACTTTGAGCTTTATGTCGATGAAGCTTTGAGAGAAACGGTAGCCGGCTCCCGCAATGACTGGTTTGTCAACAAGCACTTCAAGCCCTCCAAGGCACCTGCATGACCGGGCACCACCAGGAGAGTGTGAGGGTGATTGATAGCCGACAATGAGCTTGTAGAAGCCCAGCAGCATGAGCAGCCTTGGTGACCCTTGCTGCCGCATGCTGCACGGTACGGTGTGACACAGTGGCAGGCATGCACCACCACGTGATGCGATTGCCAACGGCAGCAGGACTGCCCTAGATTAGATTATCTGAGGTCATCTTCTATGACACACCATTTGCAGCGATATGTCACATTAGATGGAGCTGATCAATGCTTTCAAAGTTATCCAATTCAGGAAATGACTGTTCAAAGACTTCGTCATTTTGTCTGCCGTGTAAGCAGTAGCTGTATCACCTACTATAGTATAGAAGGGCTCCCCCTTTGATCACTCCAAGATGGGACGCTAATCGTGATGGGCATCATGCATGGCATTGGCATTTGCTAAGTGCCCAGTGCTGCGAAAGGCACTGTGAAGCACTCACGCCGTGGGTGAGCTGTGTGGTGACCTGCATCAGGTCCTGCAGTGCAGCGTTGACTTGGGCACTCCTCATCATGTCGCTAGCCGGGAAACGGCCCTCATCGACCTCGGCTTCTTATTTTGCAGCAGGGTTTGAGACTAGGGTTTAATAAATTGCCACCGACTGGCACACTTATGCCGTGTAGAGAGGCAACTGATTGCCATGTCATATGAGCCATCTGAGCTCAAGCGCGCAGGGGTCCTGCGAACAGCATGAGGATCCCTGAAAAGCGAGGTGCGCGGCGCTGGCTTTCCCCAATCCTGCAAGTTACCTCCTTTTCGCACACCGTCTGGCCTGATCAGCATCATTCGCAGCAGGAATGCTTTCACAAGGTCTAGGGAAGATGATCCAGGCGTGACCTGATTTTCTGCCTACGTGTGAGCGAGCTTCGACATTGTCTAGCGTGGGGCTGCTCTTTAGTGCAGGGGCTGTCTCAGAGATGTTCTGCTTGCAGGGCTGGTGCTCGGATTTCTGCTGGTATACCTTGCCGCCGAGCGTGGGAGCTATGCTCGTGAGATCTCTGAAGGCCAGGTGCCACACCTGCGAGTGCCAGGACCCCAGGAGCAATGCACCCCTGAGCACTTGAGCCTGGAGGGTGTAGAACTCGGCCCCAATGTCATCATGGGGATGGCACACGGCTATGACATGGACAAGCTGCACCTGCTGGTCTCGAGCTTCATGCGGCATGTGAAAAACGCAACCCTGGTCCTGTTTGGGGCGGCACTGCCGGACAGGTGGCCGCATCATCTCAAGGGCGTGCAGTTCGTGACTGTCGAGCTGGAAGCCTCGATAGGAAGCCCTGCTGAGTCACGATTCCTGGCGTACTTCTGCTTCCTACAGGCGGCGCCATCTCTCCAAAGGGTGGTGACCGTAGATACCCGGGATGTTGTTCTCACTGGGGACCCATTCGAGGTGTACACAGACGATGCCTTGCATTTCTTCCAGGAGTCAGCACTGAAGCCCATAGGTCAGGAAACCTACAACAGGGACTGGGTGACAACCTGCACCGCAGAGCTGAACCTGCCCCTGGCAACGGACAACCTCATGGGCCTGCCGGTGCTGAATTCTGGCACCATGATTGGCCCCGCGCACCACCTGCAGGAATTCTTAGGGATGTTCACAGCAACCATGAGACAAGTGATTCGCTGCGGCGACCAGGGCTTGCTGAACGCGCTGGTGTGGAGCGGTCAGTACAAGCTGCCACCCTTTCAGACGGAGAGTACTGAGGTGGGTCGATGGCTGACTGTGGGGCTGAAGGAGTCCCACGACAGCACCTACCTCATTCAAGGCAGTGACCTCGTAAGCAAGGCCACCGGGAGGCACTATGTAGCAGCGCATCAGTATGACAGGGTTCCTGAACTGGTCGCGCATTTCCACAGCCTGTACCCTAAAGAGCATGAGCGCGAGCATGAACAAGAGCACCCCACAGTGTAAGGCAGACAGCACTCAGGTACTTTCGTGCCAGGCAAATGGTCTGCTGAGCTGTTGCTGAGTTCAAATAAGAGCTGGCTTCCTTGACTACAGCTGGATCGGCAGGCAGAGGCAAGCAAGGATTGCGTCATCAGCAAATTCATGAGGCAAGTTGCCTGCATGAGGCAAGACTTGAGAGGCTGCCTCAATAGGAATTCAACTCCTGGAACTCTCTGTTGCAGAACTGTCGTGACAAGGAGCCTTTTGGCAGGATGTGAAGGCTTAAACGCTGATGTCGAGAAGCTCTGTGCTGGTATTCTGGAGAACACAGAATGCTGGCATGGTACACAATTTATTGAAGGCCTAGAACAAGACCTTACCGTGCGGGGCAAAGCAGGAGGAGAGGGTAGGTAGGTATGTCAGACTCATAATTTCGAGTGCAGGCAGCTTAATGATGTGGCCACTCTGATCATCAGCACTATGCCTCATGATAGATGCAAAGTAACTAGATGTGTGTGTTGAGAATGCAAAAGCTGTGATCAGCCTGCCACCCTGGCATGATGTGAAATCTTTCGACCAAGACCAGGGCAGTACTGACTAGTCCAAGCGGAACAGCTGTAGATGTATCTGCAGAGCCTATCTGTTGTACACATAAGTGTGTACTTCTCTCTCGTGACCGTATGGGTGTAGCTCAGCGTAGCAACCTATAGCTTGCAGCTAGCCTCTTGAGTGTGCCACCCCCTTCAAGTCTTGCAAGGACATCAGCTCGTTCCCAAAGCAAACAACACATGGAGGCCTGTCCCACACTCTTCAGCACCCACCATCATCACTGCAGGAGGAAATATAGATACCTGAATGGGAGATAGGCCCACGCAGCTGCATGAAGCCATTACCAAGCATCCATGCTGCGTGTAAGCCAGGTAAGCAGCAGAGGCCTGTTCAGACTATTGAGTGCACGGGCCCGCCAACCAGCACCTTTCCGCGCTGTCAGCAACAGCTACAGGTGCAAGGTAGATGCCCTACTAAGGCATGGTAACCAGCAGTGACATGTACATATCCGTATTGAATCGCTCCCTCTCTCAGTGCCCGAGTGCGTCGATGCTATATACGGCTGAGCCACTTGCGTCAACACATGCCGCCAGCGTCCACAGTCAGGTGCTGCAGCCCCCCAAAAGAGGCCTGTCCCGCAGGCGCTGACTACTTGCGACTGACACAGAAGCGTTCACCACTGTATTGCGTCATCAGCAGGCCTGGATGGATACCAGCGGGCACTGCCGCATCTCAGACAGACATCACTCCTTGGTCAGATATGCGGCCATGATGACTCCGATGACCGCTTCCCTGACTACGCCTGACGTCTGGCCAGTGAAGTAGAAGATGCCCATCCCTGCTAGAACTGTCACAAGGCCGGCTTGTGCCAGCAGTCTGAAGGTGCTGGCCCTATGTCTCTCCCTGTCCAAGGCGTCCTGCATGAATATCTGATCGGTCAGCCTAGCGAGGTTGAGGCTGCTAGACTCCCACGTGTATGCCCTGTAGCCATAGGCTACGGGTTGCCTCCCTTATAGCAATATAAATGAGCATGTGCCCAGAAGCTACCTGCTCCCCGCAAGACATGGCAGGACAGACCACAGTCTGCAGGAAAGGCATCGAAGTCGCACTAAGATGATGACATGGCTTTGCGCCTGCTCAAAGCAGCCCCTAAGAGCACGCTGCATGCTCCCAGCACAGCAGGTTGCTCTGACGCCTCAGAATGACGCCTTGGAATGCAGTCACAGCCCTGGCTCACCTTCAATGTGGTCAGCATCACCACAATGAACAGCAGGTTGTTGCTGTAGCTGCGCATGTACCATCCTCCCAGCGCCCCGTCCAGTGCCCTGCACAGTAACTTTGGCTATCATCACTACAAGGTAGGCAACGCGTAGCTTAGGGCCACAGGGCATACACGCGGGAGTCTAGCAGCCTCAAGCATTGAAGCCAGCATAGCCACCATGCAATCAGTTCGCAGCCCGATTGCACATGTCTGGGATAGCATACACAACATAGACTCCAAGGCATGCTTAAGCCTAGGTAAGTGTTAACTTGGCAATCCCATGGCAAGGCACCCACACTCCAGACCTACAGCGACACAACACCAAGCCCTATGGCATGGTGACGTTGGCTGACAACACCTTGTTGCAGTCCACACACACATCAGGTATTGCTCTGCATAGCACGTCCAGCCGATGGGGCACCTCAGAGCATATCAGGCCTCACCTGAAAGCCTCAGGCTGGAAGTACTGGAAGGGCTCAGCCAGGGTGAGGATGCCCGAGGCAGCTGCGAACACCGAGAGCGCGGACAGCAGGGCGCTGAGCCAGGAGCTGTTCTTGAACAAGGCCCTGATGTCGTCAGTGACGCCATCAATGATCTGGCGGCCTGTGGGGGCGTAGCCTGTGCTGGTGCACCATGCGTACCCACAGGCTGCGATTGCTGTCAGATACACTGCTGTCTGCACCCTGCATCACAGGCGGACCCTCCAGCATCACAGCATGTGAACGCGAAAAGCTTGCCAGAATCGCTTAGCGCATACGAGCTCCTACAGCAGGGCATCGACTTGTATAGGGGCAGGCGTGCTGTGGTGCGTACCCTGTGCACCACGTGACAACATGCTCTGCTGCTCCCTTTGCAAGGAGGGTCAAATTGGATGCTGCCCATGCAGCAAGGCCCAGGTTCAGCCTCCTGTATGTGTTGGAGGCCAGTCTGTCATGCTCTGCAGCACCCTGCAACACCAAGCAAATTTACATCTCATGGCAAAGCATTCAGCTCCGGAGTTTGGGCAGCAATGCTGAGCAGGTCCTGTGCCCAGGGCTACAGGAAATGGATGCATTTTCATTATTATTGTTTGAAGGTAGGCAACCTATAGCCTAGGGCCATAGGGCTTACACGTGGGAGTCTAGCAGCCTCAACCACAGGAGCCAGCAGAGCTATGATGCAATCAATCTGCAGCCCAACTGTATGATTTTGGGATAGGATGCACAGCATAGACTCCAAGGCATACTCAAGCCTGGGCAAGTGTGAAATCGTGCATACAAAGTTTCGTGTTGGCCAGAGAAGGCACCTTGAGCGTCCAGAGACCAGCTGCAATGGGGATGAGGGTAGCTCCAGAGATCCTGATCAGGCCTGCTGCGAGGTGATTAGGACATGCGTCATGCGCCAGCTCAGCATACCACTGCGGGCTCGCGAGCCTGGCGGCTGCGCTGGCTGCAAACACAGCAGCGAGACCTGCACAAGGGCACCACTCAAAGATGTCGACAGCATGGTTTCACGCGTGGCAAGAGGCAGATCATAGGGACCCTGCTGTATGTGAGAGAGTCTGTTGCTGCTGAGGGGTTGTTGTGAATTCATGCAGCTGCATCTGAAGACTCCGCCACTCACACCAGGATGGATATGGCACACTCTAGCGGCTGCACTCCCACATATACCCAATGACTCACTGCTAAATATATCCGAGTGCCATGAGCATTCACATTGCATGCTTCAGACGTTTCTCCACATTACCATCACACAGACGATGTCCTGCAATAGCCATCACTGTGAGGGAGACCTCACGCAGGGTCTCCGACATCTTCAGCTTGGCGCAAGTCTATAGCACACCTGTGTAAAAGGTCACCAAACTGCTGCTCTCGGTACTTCCTGATGAGGAGGACGCTGCTGATGCTGTGATAAATGGACTTTTGTGCTGTGACTTGGGACTGCAGGCTCTCTGAAGGCGAATTGGCCGGCTTGATGTGAAGCACTGCACACATGGGAACCACCTTGTGAAGATGTTATTACCCACACGCTGTGTGGGTCAGTATCTAGCAACTCCTTCACTATGCTGTGACGTCAGAAGAAGCAACTCTAGCTCTCATACCCTTCTCAAGGAGCTTGGCGCGTTTCTGAGAGGGCGCCAGCTTGCCACAGCAGATGCCGTGCTGACAACCCTGCGTAGGAATCGGAATGCTAATCTCTTGATGCGAGCCTAAGTCTAAGTATCAACACATACAAAGATCACTGGCCCGCCTTACCTGCTCCCTGGTGTGTTTATCGCAAAGTTGTGAGCTTCCGGATTGTCGCATCTGGCTTTGACGAGAGCCATCTTTCGGCTTACAGAGGACTCAAGAAAGTGCCTTTATGGGTTCCGAAACACTTCCAATGCTGTATCGTGAAGCAGGGAGTGAAGGAGCAGAGATACAACATCATCTGAGATTCCAGCGATATCCAGTCAGGATGATGTCAGACATTGACCAGTCAACCAGGCTCCAGTGATATGGTTCGGAGCGGACAGCATCGATGGCTACATCTTCACTATTCCTACTTCCTGCATCTAATCCCTGTAACAATTTCGCAGGAGTTTTGTGATCGGTCCTTGTCTATGCAAATATCAACTGTGGGAAATGCTCTGGTACGAAGTCACGTTGGCAACCTGTCTATTATTAAGGCGTACCGAGTATTAAATATCAATAGGAGAGGCAGAAATGTTTTGACCGCAGCCGTCAGTCCGCTCTCCGTCCAGAGTGAAGGACATAGGTACCGTCTTCTGCTAGAGGTAAGTATTGCTGATGTTGCCGCTGTTGCTTTCATCATCCCTTTAATCGGTCGTTAACCTTGTCGATGCTCTCCTGCTAACGGTCTGCATCTTTGCAGAGGGCCAGAGAATGCACCTACAGGCATCCAGAGGGGCAGCTGCATGGCCGTCAAGGCAGGCGGGCGGTTCTAGAGGATGGTATGCCTGCGCCACTCAATCTAGGCCTGACGTTCTTGATGTAGGCACAGCGCTGCCTGCACAAAACACCACCAAGTGACAGTGCTCTCAGGCTGTCCTGGAAGCTGCTGCATGGCATGCCTGAGGTACAATGGACTAAGGTGGATCATGTGTTGCAGGCGAGAGGATGCTGCATCGGTGCTTGGATCAGCGCCCAGGCTGCGTGGAGGCCCGCATGCTGCTGATGGAGAATGTCATGGCGCAGGGCAGGTTGGTCTACTGGCGCCAGATGCCTTCACCCGAAACCTCAGACCTGTGTAAACAAGTACATGCGCCCGCGCCACAGTGCTGCACAGCGCGCCGTAGGGCCAACATGCTTCAGAGCGCTCATCCAGAGGGATGTGCTGGACACACCAATCAGTAATGCCAGCGCCGCATCGGCAGAGCGCTACTGGTACCTGCCGAAAGATACACCAGAGTTCTGGAATGTGCAGGGGCAGGGAAGCAGAGGTGCCGCACATGGTTGTGGACGCTCTTAGACGTACAGAGCTGCGCAGCTGCAGGAGGACCTCCAGGCATGCCCAGAAGGCGCTGGCCATGATCCGGGTAAGAGGCGTTTGACATCTTCCCCAGGTCGCACATATGCGCTGCTTGTACAAGTGCATGTGCTGTTGGCTCACCTTGGCCTAAGTTGCTGGACAGAGTCTGGCTATCTCAGAGGCATCTAGTGGATCTTGTTGCTTGAGGAAGGCAGCACACAAACCTGCCTCTCATCAGGGCTGATCTGAAGGGATGAGCAAGCCATGACCCAATCTGTGGCATCTGCAGATGGGTTTTGCTGCGCTCAGCAAGGTCTACAGAGAGAGTGGAAGCGCGCGCTTCACTGCAGACGTGCTCAGGCTGGTGCCTGATCTGGAGGGCAGCGTCTACGAGATGGCGCACACAAAGCGCGTGCTCACTGTGAGGCAGCAGGGCGTCGATCTCAACGGCTCCAGGGATGATGACTGAGCATAAGAGGCTCCTGCCTGTTCATGATCACTATCACAGCAGGCATAGCATGGCCTCTTCAGCTGCCCTGGGTCAGAGCTTAGGGCAACTAGAAATACAGCATGCCAGTCTGGCTATGGCCAAGCACTGCTTTTCTCCCCGTCGCGCGGCTGTGTGTCTATCTATTGTACCATATGTATTCAAAGCTCTGTGTCTACGAGGGGATTTGTGTACACCAATGATCAGGAAGCTGAGGGCAAGAGGGAGGGTGCAGGAGTGTTGCGGAGAGGTTGTCTTGAGTCAGGAAGCAGCAGACAGCGTCCTGATCACTGTGCGAGAGCAGTCTGAATGCTTTTCTGCCAGAATGCAACATGACGCAGAGAATGCATGGCCTGGAGGTCATAGAGGGCTGATATTATGAGTGTACTCAGCACCCACATGCAGGCCACTCTTCACGTGTTTATCTTGCTATATCCCCTTGTACTTTACACAACATGTCCAAAATTTCTTCTCGACAACGTGGTCAGAAAATCGTTCTGCCATCAGCTTGGTGCAGCACATGTGCACAAGGATTGCAAGCACCCTGTCCGTCTCAGATACCTACTTCCATGCAGTGCACGCATGACCCTTGTCTGTCTCCACTGGCTTGATGATACAGGGAGCCTGAGCTGCACTGCCGCTGGCTGGCGAGCCTGCTGCTCACTCAGAGCGACAGGCCGGAGTCGTCTCCCTGGCCCCTGCCATCGCCAAGGTCTCTGCTGGAGATGTAGTACAGCGCCCAAATGAGGCCAAACACTCCCAAGATCACAAAGCCCTCTACACCAGTTCCAATGCCCAGAGCCTTGCCTGCACAAATCACCAGTACATCCAGCCAGCGCCCAGCAGCTGCAGAGGCTCACCCCAGCACTGGCATAAGTGCTCAGCCAATTCCCGTCACTGCGCACGTGCAGGTATCCTAACAGAGATCGGCTCATTCAGAATGCAGGAGTGGTGGATATGCCCACACACGGTCCAGGGTGGCTGCCACAACCAAACATGCAGGGCAGGGTTGGGTCACAGGATATACCTGTGCCATCGCCGTTCAAGCGAGAGTCAACCTGCATGGGGCAATCACATGTCAGAAGATGCTCACACCGCATCAGCAGCAGGATCTGCTGCACAGCTGCTAAGACTAGTCTAGGCTATGTCTATGGTCCAGCAGATCTAGTCTATCTAGGCCTGTCTGTGCGCTATCCATGCTATCTATCTAGTCTCAAGCTATTCTAAGAATGGTTTTCTCCGTGCACTGTCTACTCTGTGCAGTGCCGCCCTAGTCCCTGCGAAGCATTGTGCCTGACTGGCCATTAATCAGGGTCTATGAAATGTCCAGCTCAAGCTGCTCTGGAAAGCTCCACAGATGCTTGACCACAGTGCATGCATTCTCAGGGGTGGCAGGAGTAGAAAGGAGTGCTGCAAGCCAGCACCTTCTACAAGGAAAGGCCACCATCGTCGGATGAGTCACGTCCATCATCCAGGTCCTTCTGTGAGTTGAAGTACAGGACCCAGATGAGGGTGAATACAGCCAGGAAAACAATGGCCTCAATGCCAGAGTCAATGCCTAGGATCTTTCCTGTGCCGTCGCCTGTGGGGACAGCAGCACTGAACGTCAGTCACATCACAGAACAGCGGCAGAGGGCATGCAGCAGCTGCCGCGGCTTATGCTGCTCCATGTACTAGCTTTGCTATCTATGCTATGGCTATGCTACCAGAGCAAAATCAAGTTCGGTGGGAAATGTATGGAGACCAGGCAGCACACCATTGAGCCTGGAGTCGACCTGCACGACAGTGCAGAACATACGAGTTAGAAACACGTCTCTATGTAAGTTCTTCTCTGTCCTGCGGCTGTCGACTACGGGGATGGCTACTTGCCTATGTGGTTTCTCAGCACTGTGATCGAGGTCTCACCAGGGCGAAGGCGGGGTGTGTGGCGATGGCAGCTGGGAGAGCAGCGCTCACGGCAGCCACCTTCTTTGCTACATTGTTCTCAGCCTTGCAAGATACGCGAGCTGCACGAAAAGACACACAGCACTCACAGCCTGTACTGCTGGCGAACAAGAAACCCTGCCAATGCTTCTGGCATGCACAGAACACTATCCGTGCAAGAACAATTCTTTCTGCTGAGACGGGATGACTTCTGCTGCCAAAAGCGCTGCAAAAGCCCAGACGCGTCAAATGCGCCAACGTCCATCCTGGGGACTTTGGCAGCTTGCCTAGGAGTAGGCTGCTCACCTGAAAGGACTGGGCGAGCAGCTGCGACGCCTGCATGTACATTGAAAAAATTCAGCACAGCCCGAGCCGTGCTCAAGGAGAATTTCAACAACTCAAGCTAGAAAGGCCACGCACCAGTGCGAGGTGCACGGCGAGGGAGGGCCAGGCCCTTGAATGTGGAAGCGGAGGTGGAGCACACGGCCTGCATGATTGCTGCTGAGTGATCTGCGAAAGTATCAGGTCAGGAGGGTGCAGATCTGCTTGCTTTGCTCACATAAAGTGCTGTGGATAGACTGTGCGGATCGAGGAGCATATAAGTGCAAAGACCCCTGAAACCCTCTCTCTCGCCCTTCTGTAAGAACCTCTAGCAAGTTGCCAAAAAGGGTG
The DNA here is from genome assembly GCA_000812005.1 of Coccomyxa sp. LA000219. Classification (NCBI taxonomy): domain Eukaryota; kingdom Viridiplantae; phylum Chlorophyta; class Trebouxiophyceae; family Coccomyxaceae; genus Coccomyxa; species Coccomyxa sp. LA000219. The sequence goes on from KN714656.1 coordinate 1,599,161, forward strand.
CTCTACAACGGCTGCGTGCTACTAAAGTTGGTCGAAAGCGCAGAAAGAAGACAACCTAGCGAGTTCGCAAGGCTCTAGTGCTCGTTGGCTTCGGCAGCCATGTCTACCCATGCAGACTGCCGCATGTATGAGAGCAAGTACCCCGACGTGGACGATGTGGTTATGGTCCAGGTCAAGTCCATAGCAGAGATGGGAGCATATGTCAGCTTGCTGGAGTACAACGGCATCGAGGGCATGATCCTCTTGTCAGAGTTGTCAAGGAGGCGGATACGTTCCATCACAAAGCTCATCAAGGTCTGCAGCCTCTCTTTGAGGTCTCCTACAGTACATCGAAAGTTATCCAGCTCTTAGTAGCCGTCATTACCGCAATTAGAGCTCACCTTTCCAATATTTTGGCGTGACATCTCTGCTCTTACTCGGCAGCTCAAACTATGGCCAGCTGCTTGGACAAATTGCATGCTGAAGAACAAACCTTGCTCTTTTAGGTGGGACGGCAGGAACCTGTCATGGTGCTGCGTGTGGACAAGGAGAAGGGATACATTGATCTGAGCAAGCGGCGAGTTTCTCCAGAGGATGTAGCAGTTTGCGAGGAGCGGTTCAGCAAGAGCAAGATGGTGCACAGCATCATGCGGCACGTAGCAGAGACCACAGGGCAGGATGTGGAGGACTTGTATAAGTGCATAGCATGGCCACTCTACAAAGCATATGGCCATGCCTTTGATGCCTTCAAGGTGGGACAGCCTCCTACATGTTCGCGCTCCGCCTTGACTGCACAGCGCGTGATGTCAGTGGGACCTCATTTGCATTGCTGATCTGTGTGCTGGTCAATGCTGCTGCCGTCAGGACGTCTCAGCCGCTTGCCTTCATGTCCTGATGCAGGAAGAGCATGCACATTCTGCTGCCTCATGAGTGCTGCACACTGCATACTGGTGTGGTGACAACCTATCCTGCAAGCAGCTGAAGCTTTGCAGCTGATGCCACCACTGCATCTTAGCATGCAACAGGTTGGCATGGACACAGGCAGTGTAAGCATGCAGCTGCCAGGAGACCACAAGCTTGCGCAGCTGACGGGCAGCTCTGCTGTGCAGACGATGGTGTCGGATCCGGACGCGGTGCTGCTGAAGCTGCAGAACGACTTCAACGACGGGAAGCCGATCGAGGTGCTCACAGAGGGCGTGCGGGAGGCCATCATCAAGAATGTGAAGAGGCGGATGACCCCGCAGCCCCTCAAAATCAGAGCAGATGTGGAGCTGACCTGCTTCTCATACGATGGCGTGCTGCATATACAGGTAGGGCTCCAAAGACCTCACTCAGACTCTGGTGCTGGGCATGTATAGGCTGTAGCACATACAGGTGCAGATGCTCCCCTTCCCCTGGAGGATTTGACAGGTTTCTGGGTGCATCTGGTGTTAAGCATGCAGGAGGCCATGAGGGCCTGGGGGCCACAGAGCACTGATTGCCCTGCGACAGCTGAAACAAAACAGGACGCGAGGACAGGAGCCTAACAGTAATGAAAAATCCCAATGGGAGCTGGACAGCTTTCTGAGAGCATCTGGTGTTGCGCATGCAGGAAGCAATGAGGGCAGCAGAGAAGAAGAGCACAGAGGAGTGTCCTGTCAAGATGAAGCTTGTGGCGCCCCCGCTCTATGTCCTCACCACCAATGTACGCTCTTTTAGCGCGCTCTCTTACTGCCGCTGCCTGATTCTGCTGTTGCCCTTCCATCAGTGATGCATAGCATTTTATCCATGCAGGCTGCAGCACCTGACGGGGAAGCCCTGCAAGGCTGCTGCTGGCATGAGGTTTGTCTATGTACTGGGCCTTCTTAGAGGGGCCTCATGCAAGTTTCTGTGAGGTCTGGCTGACATCACCCTGTCTGTATTGCAGACTCTGGAGAAGACAAAGGGCATCGAGGTGCTCAAGGAGGCCTGCGCAGCCTGCGGTGAGGCCATTGCAGCCAGGAAGGGGCGCATGACTGTGAAGGATGAGGCTCGTGTGGTGAGTCTGGCTTCTCTACCCACCTTCAGCATCAGACGCGAGCGCAAGCTGCGCCTGCACAACATGTCCTGCTTGCATCTACTTCGCATGCTGCTCAGTACTCAAACTCATGGGGCCAGCACCACTAATAGAGCTGCTTTTATGAGAAGGACGCTGCAGACATACCTGGCAGCTTCCCCTGCATCCAGGCTGACTGTGAATGCAACAAGCTGAGATACTGGCGGGCATGGTGTGCCAGCAATGCATGAATGAGAAAGCATTGTTTGCTGCCCGACTTGATGGGTCCTCAAATCATTCTGAACCAAAACATGGTGTGCAGGTCTCCGACAGGGATGACAGACTGCTGACGGAGCAGATGCTGGCGCTCGAGACGGCGAATCAGGAGGTGGCAGGCGATGAGGACAGTGAGGAGGAAGAGATTGGCATGGGAGATGTGGATGTGGAATCTCCTCCTGTGGTGGCCGCTTGAATGTTACACTCTAGCACCGAGGCTGGTGTCTGCGGGATTGGTGGGGGCCCAGCAAGACCCGGTTTTGCCCAACAGGAAACCCTTGCAAGCTGAACATGTATCAAGCAAGACAGGAATCCTCTGCTATTGGGTGTCCTGAGCCGTGAGCCTATTGTGCGTAAAGGGTCAACCCTCAGAGAGAACATGGGAGCGAGCAAGCGCTCCCTGTACATTACATGCAGGATTTTCCTGTAGCATCGCTGTGCCATGAAGCCCAATATGGCTATCATGGATGCTCAAGCTTACTCGTGTGAGTGTCATCCCATGCCCTCATGTAAGGGTCACCCAAGTCTACTCGCACCTCACCTCAATAGCCCCATTTCCTGCCTCAAGCTCATAGATTTTCTCAACGAGTCAGGAGCAACACCTCACGCTTATTCGATGCCCCATCGTCAATCACAGCAGCTGTGCTGACATCAAAGGTGCCGTCGATTGCTACAAGCGTCTTGAATGCAGCTGTTCCGCCGCCCACTCCAAAGTAGTAAGACTTTGCAGCTATCCATGCTTGCCCTCTCCCTGGCCGGAGGCACTGCATTGACACAACACTACAGTGATGAGGTTGTTAGTGGACTATCTGCGAGGGAGCTTCCTCAGCATAGAGAGTCTTGCAGCAGGTGGCTGACCAGCCCACGTCTCTACAAGGGGTGTGCCCATTGCTGCCCTCACCAGAAAGTATTCCTATTCACCTGCTTGATGCACTGCAGCAGCTGCTTCTGGCTGTCAGGGCTATAGATGGTCTCAGCGGCCAGAATGATGTCATAGCCTCCCAAGAAGCCCTTTCCATGCAGTAGCTCTGGCAGTGTAGCCCAGTCACCTGCAGGCAAAAGATTGACAGGCCAGCTAAGCTTGTGCACATGCTGCGAGATGGCATCATACGCTCCCGCTGTAAAGTGCAACTAGTCATGAGGACAGCACTGTGAGCGAGTAGGAGATCCCTGGCACCAGACCTGCAAAGTAACGCGGCCGCGTATCTCGCAAAGCTGCTATGCCTGGATGGCACTCAATATTCCGGGAAACATTGAGGGCTGTCAGCGATCGCAGCACTTCCGCATTGTAATCCTGCAGGGCGGAGTCAAACGCGTGTACAACTGTATTGAGAGCCGCTGCCAAGCATCCTCTAGCTGAGCATATGTGAAGCACAACGGCACCAAGAATACCACAGCCTCCTGTCAATGCTGTGCTGGAAAGCCTGGCAGAAGGGCATGCCTGGAAGTGCACTTCACAGCCCGTGAGCATCAACAATATCCCAGGCAGTCCATGCCCACACCCGAGCTCGAGCACTCGCGTGCCTTGTGGCAACACAGAGGACCACTGATGCTGCGTCGCTCTGATATCGAGAGTATCGCACAGGTGTGCTGAGAGGTCGATTGCACACTCCCACAACTTGAAGCCACCTGCTCATCGAGTGCCATCGGCTCAGAGCTAGCTCTGAGCTTCCCCGGTATTACTGAGGCCCACAGCCTTGTCCCTGGGCTTTGCTGTGGTTTGGGTTTCCCTGGCAGCTTTGCAAGATCTCAAGAGACTAAGTCGATGGTTGAACAAGGGCGAGCCCTGAGACTTCTCACCTTCGTAGTCTCCAGGAATAAGGTCACTGGCAGCTATCTCAGCAGCGTCAGACGGAGTGGGCACAGATGAAGATGTGAGACTCCCCTGTAGCACCATGTCCTTTATAACATGCATGTCAGAAGGGCAAACAAGGTCCTGGCCTTCTCGCAAAAGTGTACTCACCTTCTCTAAATGTATACCACGCGCTGTATCTATAGCGATTGTGCTGAAGCTTCTATGTGCGCTGTCCAGATGCCGATCTGGGATGATGACTTCTAAGCAGGGCAGTGGAGGTTTCTGCAATACAATGAGGCTTTAGCTGTCTTCTGCGCAGGAGGAATTTAGACGTGAATACGTACATCCACAGCTCCCGCTCACCGATGAGAGATCTGAAGTGGTGCTCGCCCCATGTGGAGGGTCAAACTCCCCAGAGGTCACACCAAAATTGAACCGGAACGGCAGACTTTCGCCTGACATGCCAATGCTTTACACGACAGCTTCTACACTGTCATATCGACGTCTTTCCTACACAATGTGCGGCCTCAACTCTTATGGGCAGGAAGGGCAGATGTGAGCCCATGTCAGCCCAAGATGCCCAACATCAGGCCAGAGTCAAATCCCGATCGCACAGAGCGCTGAGTGTGTTGCCCGGTGCTCTGTATTCATTAAGGCAACACAGATCACCAGCTGGCTTGTTGGCAATCTTGGCAAACTGTAAAAGGTCTCTGAGAGTCTCACTATGCTGGTATGAAGGTAGCCTACCTGATAGGAGTACAGCAACAGCGTTTCCAGAGTGATTCTACCTTCTAGGTATAGTATAGTCAAAGGACAGTACATTATCACTATGATCAAAGCACTCTGATGACGTGCCTACAGCTGCAATGGCACCTGCCAGGCTGGTCTCACATGCCTGAGCTCAATGCCTGAGATCCTCGAGGATCACGGCAGCTGAGCTCAAGGCTTCCCAAGAGCGAGGCGCTCGTACCGTGCTGAACAATAGAACTGGAGGCCAAGAGACTTCTTTGGGGTCACCAAATTGTGCTTCAATGCACCCTAAGGAAGTCCCTTTCTTGATCCGTTCTACCATTCAGCACTCACACGTCTCTGCCTGCATTGCTCCCGGAGTACACATAGATGATTTTCTCCATGAAGTATGTGCGTGGCAGCAGCTCGCTGAGGTCATGGAGATAGTGGCCGTCTCCCTCATACGGATTTGCGCTTGTTGTCCAATCGGCCAAGTGCGCATACTTCGAGGGCACCACGCCACAGCCTGCATGCATTGCCGGAAGCCGTGATAGCAGGAACACAGCTCGTGTGTGACTTAGCAAACGGCCAGTGATGCGATACATGTGCGGATATGCGACACCAGAGGCTCATGTATGACATACAACAAGGCACACAAGGTGTCCTGACCTGTGTCAACGTTTCCAATGTCCACACTCTCCTCTCCAGACCGTGGTATTATGAGGTCTCCAGTGAGTTGCATCTGGAAGATGTACAGAGCCTCATGGTCATGCTGCACTAGTCTGCGAACAGTGCTCAGTGCGTCTACAGTGTAGTGATTGTCGTCGTCTGCAAACATCACAAAGTCGCCCGCCTCATGACGGTACTTATTCCGAGGAGTGTTCCCGGAATCTTTTGCTGAGAATGCCTCCATGATTGCCCTGTTGTTTCCTGCACACAGTGAAGGCCTCAATGCAGCAGTGCACATGCCAAAAAGGGTTCACGAAATGATGACAGTCGTCGAGTGGTGCGCCCATGCCATGTGGTGTTTGCGCAAGCAGCCAATCTTGCTAGGATGGTGCAATTGACACCAGGGATGACCTGTACCAGGAGGGACAGGAGCCTGCCTGTCATGCCTGCAAGCTCTCTTCTGACATCTCCAAAAATGCTGTGCTTATCAACACCGTCAAAGGCTACTGTGACATAGTCCTGCATGCAAGCATGGAAGGAGCTTGGGCACTGAAGTAACCTTTGTTCGTGGATCACACAGCAAAGACCGCTCTCTGATGAAGTGTACAGACGCTTTGCACATTACAGCAGGCCTCATGCTCACCTGTGGTTGTAGTTGGCCTTCTAGAGAAGAAAGGAGCCTGAATATGCTGCGTCTGCCAATGCAGGGTATAACAATGTGCAAGGACACTGGCCTCAGTGCAAATGCTTCTGCTGGGTGAGGATTGAATGCCAATTTTGCGGTCACTTCTGCTGTGGCCAGTCCCATAAGTACATTCCTGTTCTGCAAGACACCAGAGTTGACATGAGAAACGATCAGTTGCTCAACGGTGTGAAGTGCCATACGACTGGTGCTCACCATGCGAGCTCCCCATACGCATGTCGCTAGAAAGAATATGGCACATGCCCGATGCATAGCAGGTAAAGAAAATAAGCCTGAGGCAATCACTTAGAATCCCAGAGTAGAGGACCGTCCAGGACCGCACAGTCAGCAACTCGCCATGCTGCTGTTGGACCATCAAGTATTTTCTCCTTGCGGAAGCTGGAAGCCATCCTTCCCAGGTGGGAACAGGCGCGAAGAGAGGGACCATCCTATCATATTGGAATGACGTGTATGGCAATCGTCAATATCATCAATGAAACTATCATTATAATTATATCTTATTTAGGCCAGCGCGCCATTTCGATATGATTTTCCGCCGGTAGAAAAGCTGCAGCTGATAAAGCGACTGCGGCGGATTGGCGAGCTATCGTGACCAGGTCGATTTATGCTCAAGGTGAGTACAGTGAGCGACGGAGCTCACATGAGACTGCAAGAGTCCTGGCGCCTTCACCATGAAGGTGCCGTGTGGGCTGCAGAAAGTCGCTCCTTGAGAACCGTCTTACAGCCCCAAATGCAGTGTGGTCTTCTTTTCGAGCGCCACCTTGATGTATCTCATGGATTAGGTCCGTTGGCGGCCGGCGGGAAAGACAATTGGGTATTCTTTCTGTGACCTTCCCTTGAAAGTGCAGACTTACAGCAAGGTGTTTGCACTCAGGATGAATATCAATATCCTCAGGCACACCGAGAAGGGCCCTGCATGGATCAAGAATATCTCTTGCAGGCTGCTGCTGTTGAGCAGAAGGGCTAGTCTCATTCACTTATGCGAAGCGCAAATGGAGGGATTCAATCAAGTTATCTAGCTGGTTTACTGCAGGGCATACTGCTCGCCCCTGGTTATTATGTCCCGTTGGAAGGGACTGTCAATGCCTCCCTAGGCACCTCTGTTGCATGCTCTAACCCCACTGCTCATGAATGGTGCGCCACGTGGCCTTCACGAGTTGGGCAAGCCACTCAGATTCTGCCATGCATCAGTCACTGACGCCTGGTGGCACCTGCTAAAGCTTTGAGAATCCAGTCAAGGCAGCATCGTAATACATGTTGGAAACATCTATATGTGTTACAGATTGTCCTTTCGCAATGCTGGGATGTGCCCTTAGTCAGTTCAGCTTTGCAATCTTGCAGAGTGACCTGCCTGTTCTTGCAACGAAGTGAACGCTTGTGACAAGCATATTCAGCCAAGTATGCTCCTAAGCATAGGCAGCAGTGATTGCTGTCCTAAGTCCACTGCCAAATGCAACACAGAGCGGGCCCCGGGTGCACTTGCCTGAAAGTGCGCTTTGCATTTGGCCAGCATGAGTCGGTCCTGACTACTCTTAACTTAGTAAGGATCCGATGCAGTCCATACTGCAACCAGCTCAAGCACTTGCGTGCTGCCTGGCAGTGCAGACAGTAGTCCTCATGCTTCGGGCCAGTGTCTGAAGCTTGCCAAAAACTTTTGAGTGTGCCAAAGCTGCCAGCATGCCACAGTGTGCGCACACTCCCACCATGTCAAGCAGGTCCCATCATTACAAAAGAGAGTAATGCAGCCCCAAGCAAGGGACATTGGCAAAGACACCTTCTAAGCTGAACCCACTGATTTCGATGAATACTGAGAAGGGACCCTGGTGTCCCTTGAAAGACCTGACAAAGCAGTGGAGGAAGCCGACTTCCAGTAGGCTAGACTCAGGCGGGAAGTCTCACCCGAATACTAAAGGAAAGCATGCCTATCAGGTGGTAACCACACTCAACAAACATGCTTTCAATTAGTTCTAGCAGCACTGTGGGACTTGGAGAAGGCACTAATGTGCTCCTTCAAGTCCCACCCTTAGTTTGAAAGCCTAGGGCATTGGGGAGCTGGAAAAGGCCAGAAAGTACTCCTTCAGCTTCCTAATGCCCTGTGATCTGGCAGAAATAGCATGGCTTGCATGCAAGAAACAACTGCACCGTGGCAGCATCAGAATGACATTCAGCTAGGCTCATGCTGCAAGCTGTTTGACCATCAGACACGCCTCCGAAAAGCAGTCCATGTCCAGCAGGACATTCAAGTCCCAGGTTAAGTTCTATTGAAGCGGAGGGCATTGGGGAGCTGGAAAAGGCTAAAGCAGCCCTTCAGCTTCCCAATGCCCTAGGATCTTGCGGAAACTAGGATGCATGCAAGTAATAACCACACGGTGGCAGCATTGGAGTGTCGTGCAGCCTGGCTCACGCTGCAGGTTGCTTTACCATCACACATGCCTCCGAGAAACAGTCCATGTCCAGCAGGCCCTCGAGGACGGGAACGCACTTCTCCTGGTACTTACAATGCAGCCCGTCCAGCATGTCCTTGTGCATCTCGATCATCGTGCCAGGAAGCCCTTTAGGACCGCCGCCGTACTCTGGCATGTATGACGTCAGAAGGTCTTCCATCACAAAGATGCCCCCCGGCGCAACGAGCTGCCAGAGGTGAGAGATGGTGGTCCTCTGCTGCTCCATTTGGTGCCCCCCTGCAAGGCAGCAGAGCAATGGTGCTTTATGACGATGAAGGTCCTTGAAGGTCATTGGTCATACTCAGGAAGTGGATCATGGCCTTGGGAAACAAGTGCAACAGCACGGTGTCTCACAGATCTGGCTCTATAGCCACATGCACAGCTCCTCGCAGTGACAGACTATCACAGGGTCGTGGGCGGCTTGGATAGCATGCATGAGATGTTCAGGCTTTGACAATTTGTAGGTCCTGCTGCACCGTGACTGAGCACACAAGCAAGACACCTCTGCTTTGCCTCACCAAGTTGGCTCACATCTGCTGCTTGATAAGGCATGCAATTGGAGTCTCGTACCATCATCGATAATGACATCAAACACTCTGCCTGCTTGGTCTTCAATGATGCTGTTGAGAAAGGTCACGTTCGCCTGATCTCCAATGTAGAGCTTGCCGCCGCCTTTCTTTTCGATCATTTCTCTGTACTGTTCGGCACATACCGCCTTGTGATCAACGAAAGATATCTCGCTGTTTGGAAGGTATTCGGTCCACAGCTGCGGTCATGCACTCGACTGAGTTTTCCCACCTGAAACCCTTGGAGACCGTACTCCGCTAGGAGCACTGTGGTCAGGCATTGAACATCGGTAATCAGCTGAAAATAGATCGAGATTACACAACGCGCATTATTTGGGCATCCCTCACCTTTAGAGAGTGGCCTGGGCCGTACGACATGTCGCAGCCAAGTCCGACTGCAAAGCATATTAATGGTGAGAGGCCACTCGTTGTTACTCTTAATGCAAAGATAACCGCAAGATAGTGCTTCTTACCCTCCAGCAGCCTCAACTTCTCGCCAGCAATGGGCTGGAGATATTTGTCGTACAGGACCTCATAGTGATGCGATCCCACTTTGTCTGTCTTTATTCTGCTGGCAATCGTATAGAAATTGTTGGACCTCTTCGTCCTAGCTCCACATGCTACATGCAGACGCTTGGCTATCAGAACACACAAAATGATGTACACGCCGTGGCGAGTACGAGACATTGTTACCTTGGAACCGCACAGCACCAATGAAGCCAGGCGTTCCAGGCAGCAGCCCTATGCAACGACTCAGCCGGAGTCAGAAAGACATTTGACCATAGCCGCCCAGTGCCCTAGCGCGGGTGAAGTTCATCACCCGCTTAATAACACTGAAGAATCTGGGGATTTTGAGCACCCCACAATAACGCCACCAAAGCTTGGGCCTATTCAGGACATTCTGCTCTGCGCGCCACCTTTCTAACCGGTGCTGAGCCCACCAGAACACAAACTGACTTACTGCAAGCGTTATCCTCCGATGTGGCTTGCGAGGTGCAACTCCGGCACATCTTAAACGAGGTCATCAGCCGCAGGGAGACTAGGTTGGTGCTTGATGTAATCGCAAGAGATTTGCAATTATTGCTTCGTTCACTGGTCATACAGATCATTGCATGGAAAGCCACAGAGAGCTTATGGCTTCAATCGTAGGCAACAGTGAGCAAGGCCACTGGCGCCACATATGGGCCCACCGATGTGGAAGCGGATTTCCTGCCCGATGAGCCCCCTTTTGCAGGTTGCCCCCCTGACATACTGGATGGTGCAAGAGTCAAGCAGTCACAACATTTAAACTGGCATCCCACCTGAGAACGTTGCATCCTTGACTTGACAGGGCAGTTAGGGCAGTCTGTGCAGATGTGGGCCCAGACTGAAATAGTACCAGGTCTTGTCTGCTGAGCAGACGTGAGGACAGCTTCTACCGTTACGCTGAGTCTGAACATGGCAGTGCCATGCTTGATGGCCTCGCGCCAAGGTCCACGTGCATATGGAATGACAAATGCAGCTATTTTCATGTAGCTGCTCATATCTCACAGTGGGATGATCCAGATGCGTCAATATGGCTCTTCTGTGGACATTTCGAACACTGTGGCTCAATATTGTGACCCACTTCCTACTCTTGCAAAGGTCTTCTGGATGTCTGCCACCATGGTGCTGAGTCACCTTGTCCTGTCCAAGAGTCGATGTGGCTGCTGAGAGAATGGCGCTCCGAAAGCCCAAGCAAAGCATACTGCTTGCAGCACCCTCCTCGTTGCCTCGTCGTGCATCTTAGCAGCACTGAGACGGCATGCAAGCCGTGGCCGAAGGTCTCAGTGAGCAACCCGACAGGACATGAGATAAGAAGTGGGGACCTGAGTGTGTAGTACACTTTGAACCAGAAACACAACTGATAGCGCCCTGTCGCATCTAGACAGTAACAAATCCTCAACATCAGCAGTGACTGACGAGTCCGGCTCTCGAGATGGGTGTCTCTGTGATGACGTGCACACTGCTATGGGCAGCCATCTCTGCTGCCTACCTGTTGTATTGCATCAATGGCGACGTCATAGTCAACGAGCCACAGATCGGGCCTCACCAGTGGAGGCGACACCTACAACAACAGGTGCAGTGTTTTGACAACATCTGTGAGCTGCTTCAAGGGCACTTGCCCAGTGTTCACACTGCTAACTCATGTCTCACCCTTCTAAGCTGGGGCTCTAATGGCCTGAGCAGCTTCTCTACCTGTTGGCATGGCATGGACTCTGCGGACTGACAGGTACAAATGTCCTATGCAGGATGTCACTGAGAGTCCAGCCATAGTGGACAACATCGGCCCCTCAGAAGCTCCCCTGACATCAGCCCCTGTTGAGACCGTCACACCAACACCAGCTGCGGTCCCGCCTGCGCAAGCTGCCAACCTGCCCATGCCAGCAGCCTTCTACTGGCTTGCAGGTGCCACCTCCAGTGCCCTTGCATTCCCAATATTCCTGTCCCTGAGATGAGCTATGAGGCAATTGCAGACTTGGATTGTGTTGTGAAAGCTTTCTGTACGCCGCTCCCTGTTTTGGGCTGAAGCTGCACAGGCATGAGGCGCAGAGCAAAGTGTGAGAGCACTTGAGCAGGTAGTTCAGAGCAGCGAGGTGCATTAGAAGGTGCTGCATCTGCATCGCACTCTGAGGACAGAGAGGCTGTGCTGCAGATGGGAATCTTGCGTCGTACTACGGCGCATACAATGGAACGGCCTACAACGTGACTTATGTCCAGGACAGCCAAGCGGGCTATGCTGCCCTGACATGCTCTGAGGTGATCCGTTTACTTTCAAGCTCTGCCCTACACGCCGTCCTCTCTCACTTTCAGGACTCTGCATGAGAGCCCTTGGACCTATGGCTAAGACATGAATTGTATGCTCGGGATTCCTCTCTGAATGCAGGCGAATGACAGCATGGTGGTGCTGCAACCGGTGCCCTATGGCACAGCAGGACCCTTTGCCCTCAATGTGTGGGTCAAGGTTGGCAGCCTTGCTGGATCCCAGTTTGAGTATGTGTTCTCCCAGAACTCCACCGTCCCAGACACATCCAGTTGGGGCCCCAGTCAGGTGCGCTCACGAGCCCCTCTCTCTGTGTAGATTTCTGTAGCCAGAGGGTATAGTAGCGTGGGTGTCCAAGTGCGCAGTGGGTCCAACGGTGATGAGAAAGTCCCCCTAAAGGAGCTGCAGCTGAGATGGTGGCCTATCTGGCACTCTCTGTGCACCACCCTTGGGCAATAGCCAAGGCTCTGTGCACCAACCTTGGGCAACAGCCAAGGGCTTTGACACACACTGAAGCCCAGGTCAAGCAGACTGAGCTGGTTGGCAGCACTGCCACTACTACACCACCATGCGCAGAAACCTGCTGTGGTGGTTTGCCATGCTGCGGCACAGCTCATGCGCATTTTCCCTATGCAGGTCCAGCTGTACTTCCCACAGATAGGGCACCCAGCGTATGGCATTGTGCGCGGCATCGTCAAGGATTCCACAGACTTCTACCAGGGCCTGTCCTCAGTCACCTTCCTGGACTCTGACGGCAAGGTGGGTCACTACTGCAGAGCCCTAACTCTCAGTAATTGCTAGAGGCAATGCTCTGCAGTAGGCCCTTGTCTGCAGCTCAACACCAGGCCAGCATCAGATTGAGCCAAGTCTGCTTTGCTATGGCACCTGGCATCTGACAGGACTGATTACTTGAAGTGTGAAGCCCAACTGTCGGACTAGCTGAGGAAGGCTCCCATGCTGCAGGTCGCTGACCTGGCACGGAACTTGTCCAATGAGGCGCCGGTCCCTGATCTGGGCGATGGCGCCTGGCACATGCTCACGCTAACGTCGCAGCCAGATGGGTCCCTGGGGTACCGCATGTACATTGATGGGACGCTGGCAGGCCAGCTGAACGGCAACCAGAGCTATGTTGGTAAGCATCACGTACTGCATGCCTTGAGGAGGGTGTTGCAGCGCATAATGAGGCACAGATTGTGTTCAGTAGGGACAGGACAGGAATTCGTCACCACTTCTCAAGCACATTGAGTGTGACTACATTTAGGGAGGTGTACACAAGGTCTATCCAATCCTGTGGCACTCCACTAACAATAAGGCTCCATCTGCTGAACCCATGGGCCAGAAGAGCCCAATCCCGGGAGAGCTGGAATGCCCTAGACATTACCAATGATGTGTGATCAGCTGCCGCATCTGCTGAGGCATTGCTGCTGCATGCGCAGGCAGCGATGGTATCGCAAGGTCGGTGGATGGCGGAAAGCCTCTTGACATCGACGGCAACATGGTGCTGTGCGGGCGCTCTGATGACACAGCGCAGAGAGGCTATACTGGCTCCCTGGCTGAGCTGGCCATCTGGGACACCACCCTCACCGCCCAGCAAGTGTCTGCCATCTACACCTCCGTGAGCGCCCGCCCTCCAAGCCTGTGTCAGTAGCTTGGTCTCACTACACCAGTATCACGCCTCTGTGAGCGCCCGCCCTCCAAGCCTGTGTCAGGAGCCTGGTCTCAGGACACCAGTGAATACAGGGGAAGCACAGGCGTGTATGTAGATACTATGCAAAGACAGTATCAGGGGTGGGCACAATGCACAATTGGCCATGTGGGGGCGCTGCTTCCCCACAACATGACAAGCATGTGCCAAGGCAGCAGGGGCCATATTGGCTGAATAAGTGCAATGGCCAATATGTCTCGTGCACTGCAGGGCCTTGGGTACCCGCCCATGCCTGCTGTCCCAGAGCCGGCACCAGCTGCAGAGCCTGCCGCGGCTACAGCTGCAGGTACTGCCCCATGAGGCGCCTTCTCCTGCCTACTCTATCAACCAAGACGGACAGCTCATCAGCGGGCCTGCAGCTGCATGCATCTGAGGTAGCTGTGCTGTAGGAAGCAGAAGTTCTGTGACATCGTAGTGCAGAGCTCCAATCCGAGATCAGGAAAGGTGCCTTCACACGGAGAGCATGTTGATGTCATGGCAGACCTGCACTCTAAAGTCAGATTGCAGCATCCCGATGCAATTGAGGAGGGCGCTAATTGTTATGTGCCCACACAGAGCCTCCCACCATCACACCACTGGCGACAGGCAGCGCTGTGCCATCTGCCACGCCTTTCCCTATGCCATTCGCGTTCTTCCCTCTGGCTGGTGCGCAGCTTCCCCCTGCCCTATAAAATCCCCTAAGCTTGCGCTGGCAGGCACCCATTTGCGTGTATCCCATAGTGTCCTACAATGTCATGTTATACGATAACAGGCGCTGGGCTGTCTGCACTTGTGAACAATGAGGCGTTCTCCACCACTGCAGACAATAACCTGGGTGCGGATGACACAATTGCTCTGACGTCCGGCTACGGCGGGACGGGGTACAACGCAACCTGGGTGCAAGACCCAGACGTTGGTGTTGTGGTTGAATGCACCAAGGTACCTTCGCACCCCTGCATGCAGATCTCTCATCATATGCACTGGCATGCCTCTTTCTGGTGCACAGAATGGCGGTCAGAGTGCATCTCTGACGAGCCCATCATGGCATTACAAAGGGCCGCTGCTGCATGATGGGTGCATTGTCATCGTACTCTTATATCACACACTTCGCTTCACCCACCTGTCTTGAGCCCTTGATACTGCTTCAACCTGCACAGCCGCACACAGGAGAAGCTGCTACATCGCATTGTGCATATCCCATGTTTGGCGTCTGACCAAGCGGTACCTGTAGTCAAGACTGAACAAGGTACCTGAGGAGTCAAGGTTGCTTGCAGCAAAACGACAGCACAGTTGTGCTGGACACGGTGCCATATGCTGCTGGCGGTGCATGGGCGGTCAATCTGTGGATGAAGCCTGGCAGCATCTTTGGGGACGACTTCCAGTACCTCTTCTCCCATGCAGAGGACAAGTTCTATGCCACAGGCTGGGAATCCAATCAGGCAAGCCTCCGTGTTGCTGCCAGAAAACCAGTACACACTGTCCCTCCTTGTTCCTCCTCCAGAATCATGGCCAGAGCTTGCTCATGGAAGGCAAAGTGCCTTTGGAAGGCATGCTGGTACCTTATCAGTATATACCTGTATGTTATGGGTGCTCAGGCTTCTCCTTATTGTCTGCTACACGAGTGTCACGGCACAAAAAGATAAGCGTTGGCATTGGCCAGTTGCTTACGTGAGGCTTGCATGCAGATCCGCGTCTTTTACCCAGAGCTGGACCATCCTGCCTTTGGTGTCATGCGCGCTATTGCAAAGGACGGCACAGACACTGAGACTGGGTCATCTTCGGTCGTCTTCCTGGACTCTGACAATATGGTGAGCCTGCTCTGCATCCCTTATATGTGTCCCTATTTTGCAGACCTTTATCTCGGCGCTCTCTGAAATCTGGAAGGGTCTGCTCAGGGGTACAAGAATCCTGACTATACAGGAGGCCTGCCTGGTGTCAGCCGTCAAAAGCCAGTACAGCCCTGCTTAGCAGCAGTCCAAGCCTTGTGTTTCTCAGTGCAGCTCTGCAACTGATCGTGGTGCTCTGCAGGTGGGGCAGCTGACGCGCAACTTCACCGACCAGGCAATAGCGCTGGGGCAGATCGTGCTTCAGGATGCAAAGTGGCACATGGTCACGCTGACCACGCTGTGGGATGGCACACCGGGCTATGCCATGATGGTTGACGGGCAGCTGGCTGCAGTCCTGAACGGCAACTACACCTACACAGGTGACTGATTTTACTGCTCCATGACTGACCCTGTTGCTGTAGCCCTCAGGGCTGACCCTCTACATCTACCGCATCCTGTACGTCCTGGCACAATCTCCCAGGAGACAGCTGCGAGTTGCTACACCAATTGACAGAGGTGCTGAGAGCAAAATCTGACCAAGGAAGAGGCATGTCAGAAGGACAAGGGGGTGTCATGTGGTGTGAGCACGGTTGCTGAGACAGGGTGACAGTCTCCCATGATTGGCGCAGACGGGATGGGCAATGTGCTGCACAACGACGGCGGGGCGCCCATGGATCTGTCCGGGCCCATTGTGCTGTGCGGACGGTCCACCAATGACACGGTTCGGGGCTACAGCGGCCGCATCACCCATTTGGCGCTCTTCGACCAGGCCCTCACCCCTCTGGAGACCTACGCCATCTACAACCAGGTGATTACTCCCTAATCTATCGTCAGCAACCCTCACATCTGGGCGCGTACAAAACTTCTCTGAGGTTGCAGAACAACATGGGTGCCCACTGTCTTACCCACTGCCTGTCTGATCGCATGCGTCCTTGCCAGCATGACAGATGACTGTCTTGCAAGGCAGCATACTGTGAGATGCGTGCAGCTTCTTGTGCATCAGATCATCACCCTGCAAGCGCTGCCAGAACAATCTCATCTGCATTCTTGCGCAGGGGCTGCCAAACCTGGTGACTGCTGCACAGTCGCCCAATAGCACCCTCCCTGCATCCAGCAACGACCTGCGCCTGTATGGGATGCCCGTGTGCTGGCTTGCGGCCGTCACAAAGAGTGAGCGCCTCAGCTCTGCAATGCCATGAGATCACTCCTATCTGGTCTTCTGAGCCTCACGCCACTCCCTCCATGGCTCCAGACCCAAGGGCAGTTCTCAGCTGTGCATCCCAGCCAGCGTAGCACCTTCTGCATGTGCCTGTCATGCTGGACACACACAGATGTTCGATATATGAGGTAGTGCAGACAGGGAGTGGTGCCTCCGTAGGTACGCCTGTCAGGAGGTGCCCGGAGCTGCAGGCCTGCATTCCTCTATCTCAGATGCAGATTGCAGAGAATTTTGGCCTGCTGGACGTTCCCGGCACCCCCGCAAGGCTTGTGGGAGCTGTGGGCGTGTGCACAGGAAACATCGAGGCAGGCTACCACATGCCCAATGCCAGCGCTGTGCCACCTCCCATGTAAGCCTTGTACTCTCGACCTGCGTACTCTAGATATTTTGCCTCAGCACAGCCAAATAGCACCAGCATGACCCAGAGTCATCGAATTGCTGTCCTTGTGCCTAGCAGGCTGCCTCGACGCACATCAAGCAGGTCAAATCGCTGTAACCTTGGAACATGCCTGTACCCTGGAAAATTTATTTCCAGGGTATAGCATTTCCAGGGTACAGCGATTTTGCGCTGCAAACACAGCTATTGAGCATGCAAATGCAACTTAGATCTCCATGAGCTGCAACCAGCAGTCCAGATCCTGCTGTGCAAGCCACAATGTCCCACTGTGAAATACTAAAGTGGTCTTCTTGGACTGCAGGGCATTCTTCCCGCTGACGGGGAGTCCACCCAACTACCCCACCCTGTCAACCTACCCCGTGCCCCAGTACTCTGGGTACTCGCTGAATGCTGTCACAGTGGACGACGACCTCTTTGGCGGAGCGACGCAGTGCAGCAGAGCACAGGAAGCTGAGGTGGAGCTGGACACGGTTCCCTATGCCATATCAGGCGCCTTCACTGTCAACGTCTGGTTCCAGGTTAACTACCCCTCGCTTTACCAGTGCCCCTGAGCTTCCGTTGAACTCACGGCCAGGTGGTGCATCACATGTGCTGTTGCCTTTCCTCTATGCTGGTGATTTTTACCTGCTGAGTCATGAGTAACCACTCAGACCTGGGATTTAGTAGTGCTAGAGAGGCTCCTGCTGTGGGGATGTATGGCAGTACATCCTGCTACATACAGTGATGACACCATGTTCACAATGCCCTGTCTGGGTGCAGGTCAATGCCACAAGTGGGACTGACATGGAGTACATCTTCTCGCACAGCACATTTGCAGGCTACACTGGCTACACCGATGATCCCTGGGGGGCCAACCAGGTAAGCGCGAACATTCAAGGGAATGTGGTGCTTTTCTGATATGCCTGTGTCATGTATGCTGAGCTCTGGAACCCAGGCTTGCTTGTCTTTTGGCTGACTTTATAAAGCACGAAAGGCCTCGAAAGAGTAACCAGCATACATGGGATCATATGGCTTGACATTCAAGCTGTGACACAGGTGGAGATGTACTTCCCAGAGAGCGGGCATCCAGCCTTTGGCGTCTTCCGGGCCATTGTCAAGGACAGCACCGACATCGACCATGGGGCTGCATCTCAGGTGCAAAGCACTATATACACCCCACATTGCTGCACTAGTTCTACACAATGGCATGTGTGCAGAATCTGCCACTACGGAGTGCATTGCTCAATGGGTGGATAATGTCAGGGAGGACTTCCAGATTGCAGGGCTTCCAGGCACGTGGTGGAGATATCCCAAGACAGTGCAGGCTGGAATGTCTGCTGCAACGCACCTGATCTACAGACTGGAAAGCGTATGATGATTGAATGAATAAATGAGTTGCTCCTGAGCTTGAAGTATCTGCCTCTGCTGATCAGGTGTGGGTGGACTCTGACGGAAAGGTGGCATACAATGGTGCCCGCGTGGCAGGCATGTCAGACCCCAGGGGCAACTCAGCGGAGGGTCCCCCCTCTGAGGCCGCGCTGATGGACCAGCAGTGGCACATGCTGACCGTGTCCACCCAGCCAAATGGTGTGAAGGGCTACAGGTGTGGGCTATCTCCTCTTTCCTCCTGCAAGAGGTCTGCAAAGCTGCTGCCAGATGTCACAGCACCCTGCAGGACACAACACTTGATGCTCTTGCTGTGAACCTTGAGGTAAAGCAACATCCTGTACTGACCCTGGACTTGCCCATTAATGGCTTGAGCACACATGAGGAATCCAGCTGCCGCCTGCATATCCAACCAGTACTGTGCTTCAAGGGTCATCTAGAAAGGGGCCATGGCTGCGATCATGAGTGTCACCCTGAGCCTTCTTACAAGCATCCAGTCTGCGCTGGGCGGTTGGGGGACATGATGATGTGTCACATGCTGAGAGGGAGACTTATTTGCCAGGCTGTACCTGGACGGGCAGCTGGTGGGGCAGATTGCCAACACCAGCACCTACTTTGGCGAGGACGGCACGCAGCTGCTGGTGCCGGGGGGCGCGCCCGCTGCGCTGTCCGGGCCCATCCACCTGTGCACCCGCGCTGACAACAACAACACGCGCTACTTTGACGGCAATGTTGCCTATCTCGGTGGGACCCTGCCCCTCAATATGACGCAGAGCTGCATGTTACAGGAAAGTGTCTACAAGGCCAGCCGGATATTGCCTGGGTATTGCATTGTCATGGCAGTCAGCTACAATGGGAAACATCAGCTTGATGCCTGAAAACCCTCACTAAGGCCTCAAGAGAGCTGCCTGTGAATGGGTATAGTTTATACTGCATAAAGCAGCCTCTGTTTCTCGTTATGCATCCAGAGTCTGGATCCCGACATGCATCACAGATCGTCCCAGCACCGCGCCACTGTTTGCTGCTATCGCTAGGCACCCAATCAAGTCTTGCCTGTGTGTTGGGGACGAGGCAGTGTGTCAGCGCTCACCAGTGCCTCTGCAGGGCTGTATGACCAGAGGTTGGAGGAGGCGGAGATCATGCTGCTGTTCCAGGCCGTGCAGGCCGCCAACGCCACCAAGCACCTGCTGGCCCTCAGCAATAGCGAGACCCTGCCCCGGCCCGCGCCCCCGCCCAGCTCCCCTCCTGCTGCTGCAGCAGCCCCCGACGTACGTCTCTGCCCTGACCGATGTGACCGACACGCCTCAGATGTGCAGCTAAAGCTTGGTGCTTTTACACTGGGATCAGCCACTCCCAGTGATTGACAGAACAAAATCCTCTCTGCTGGCCCTGGGCAAGAGAATTCTTTCCTTCAGCCCACGCCACCGCCATTTCTTCTTCTGCTGTTGCAGCCGGCCCTATTGTGCGCCTCACTCCCCAGTACTCTCAAGAGGCGTGTCATCAACAGTCTGGGGCTTTCTCTCCTGTGTATATTTGGTGTAAACGACTGGTGTCATGATGTCAGGGAAAGAGAGGGATGCCATGGCCCTTGTCATGGGGTCAGTCAAAGTGTCTCATCAGGACTGCGCCTGCGCCTGCGCTGCAGCCGCGTGCATCTGAGTGCTTGCCTCAGGACCCTTGACAGCAAGGAAGCCTCCCGCTCAGGAGAGCCCTGCATGACGTGCCAGCTGCATGTGCAGGAAGAGGCAGTGGCTCTTCCGCCTGTGGCGCCGCTCCTGACGGTGGCCGGCCTGGAGTGCTTCCTGCCGCTGCACTACAACGGCACGCAGCTGAACGGCTGCGTAAACATCCACGGCAGCATGCAGCCCTCCTGCTGGGTCAAGAACCAGGGGTGGCAGGTAGGAGGAGAACTTTTGGCTCATAACTGTACATTTGTCTTTGGTGATCTGACTCGACGTCCTGATCTGCCTTTTGAGTTCTTCCCAAGCATGAGCTGGCTCATGCTCAATTTATTTTATAGCAAACATGGCTCCAAAGGATGAAGTCAATCAGCTAAAGAGCTGGCAAATTGTGCTGGGGCCTGCTTGACAAAAGAGATGTCTTCACCTGTCCAGTAGTGCTAAGGCGAGGTGTGACATGCGCAGACCTGCAGCCACCAGTCGGCTGCTGCCCCGGCTTCCAGCCAGAATTCCTCAGGAGATGTAGCCGTGATGTCCTACTACGCCATCCCGACCATCACCCGCATCACTCAGCAGGGCAACCCGTGCCTGCTGCCATACGTCATCAATGTGAGCCCCTCTGACACTCATGACTTGTCCATGAAACCTTCATCTTTGTCTGCCTTCCTGCCTGCTGCTGCGCCTCAATGACAGGGCCTCTGCCTCTTTTGACGGACAGGAAGCTTGAGGCGCTCGTGCCATCTCTGGTCGAGGGAGCAACCCAGAAGTGAGCAGTTAGCCCAACAGGAATCCTTAGTAGGTGATGCAGCACAGCAGGCTGACGATACTCCTGACTGGTTTAGGCGGAGATTGTCCAGGACTGCGTGGCGCAGAACGGCACATCGTCCTGCTACGTTGCCAACAACACCGTGCAGCAGTGCATGCCTGGGACATACGAGGAAGGCGCAAGGCAGCTATGTAAGCTTAATGCCTGCACACTCATCAGAGCTGCTTCTCCACCTACAAGCAGCAGGAGGCCTGTTGCCTATCTGTGCGTCAATGTCATCCCTCCTGTGAATGACTGCTCAGTACGCTACAGTGCTGTGCAGCACCAGAGCATGCAGCGCACTTTCAAAAGAGCGCTCAGTGTCATCTAGTCCGGTCATGATAATTGACGGCCTGTGGTGTTGTGCAGCGGCGCAGCATGCAGCAGCGGCGCAGCACAGACACCATGGCGGCATCATCGCTGGCAGCGTCATCGGCGCGCTTGCTGCAGTTGCGGTCCTTGCTGCCCTCATCGCCGCCCTGTGCACCCGCAAGGAGCGTAGCAGGTGTGAAAGAGCTCCCCATGTGTCTCTGAACGGATGCTCTCCACATTGAGTTTGTGACTTCTGTGAGCGATTGGGGTTGCCTGAGCCTTTTGGCCGAGCAGTGTCTATACCGCGGCAATCTGTATTATTGTACAGGACTCATCAAAGACTTATGCTCCTCATGCCGTTGGCTTTGTAGACAAGTCAGAAAGGTGGTCCTTGTGTGGAGGCATAGTGGCAGTATCTCAGTGCAAGATCAGTCGTGCATGACAATTTTGGCTCTCTGCAGCGGCGTTGGCGGCCCAACATCATTCCGCAAGTTTAAGGATGAGGCAGCACATGGACATCCCTACGGCGGCAGCCCCCTGAAAGCCTATCCTGGGCCTCCCTACACGCCAGGCACTGAGGGGGCACGCGAGGTGGAGATGAACGCTCCAGGAGGCAGCACGTCAGGTTTGCATCTGCACCGATGCGGCTCGTTCCCCCTGAGTGAGTGCACAGGCAATGGCAGCAAAGGCTCGCTGCCTTGGTAACTCAGAGTATCAGCAGCGTCAGCTGCAAAGGCAATCATAGTAAGTGGCTCCGAGGTACAGAGGGCCAGTCTGTGCTACAGAGCCAGGCTGTATGACCGGGCACCTGATAGCAACCCTAGCATGCTCTCTGATTGCAAGTGTAAGGGGACTGACGGTACCGACTGCTTTGATCATCACGTTGACCCCGGCACTACACTCTGGAGTGTTGCACCGCCTAATTCAAGCTGTCATGCTGGGCTGGATGCGCAGGCAATGGCCCTGATGGCACACCGCTGCAATCGCCGGGAACGCCCTCGCGCTCCTTCAACGGCAGCGAGACCCTGGGCGCCGGTCTGGCCAATCTGCGCGCCGCGTCCCAGCGATCCGCCTCCACCACCCCAGAAGACCCTGAGGTGGGCTCAACACGATTCCTGACTCAACAGTCCCCTCACACATATTTGCACTCTTCATGTGAGGATCATGAGCATGGGGTTGTTGGGAGCTCGCGTCATGGACAACTTGAGCTGAACCAAGGCGACGCTAGGGTTGCCAAAGATGAACCTGCTGCTGTTTCCCTCACTCTAGTGCAGACAAGTGTCTGTGCGTGCATATACGCTTAGATGCAGTGTCCCTAAGATTTCTTGGAGTGCAAAGCATGATGCTGGATAAACCAGCACTCAGGGTAAATCTCTGAAAGTGATGTGCTAATACAGGTGCGGGCAGTGAAGCGCAGCGGGAAGCTACCGGGCCTTCGCAGCTCCGAGACGCGCATCGTGCCCTCAGGCAGCGCAACGCCGCCCACCGAGCGCATCTACTGAGCGTGCGCCGTTCCGGCGCCTGTGCGCTGCGCTTTTTGAGAGAGCTCTCGAGCACAGTAATGTCATGGCAGTCTGATGTGGGCAGGCTTAGAGTCTTGCAGGCGTGCTTGCAAGACAGCATCAGCTTCAGCTTGAAACCTGCACGCCATGCGGGCATTGCCTCTTTCAAGACCTTGGCAGCCAGGTTCACCGGAGTGTCTGTGGGTGATATTGGCACCCCAGCCTTTGTCGAGATCGGCCCTGTGTCATACCTGCAGGTCACTGCAAAAGGCCTGCGGTGCGCGCTGGCGCTCTTGATGCAAGAAAATGGCAACACTGCTTGCACTTGCTGGACCAGTAGTCAAGAGAAGATTGGATCGCAGAAGTAGGCCTGTGTGGCTGCACAATCTCCCAGGCCTAGCACAGCCTTGAAGAACCCCCAAGCCTCTGGAGCAACTTTGCAGCTCTACTGTGACCACTGGTGTTTTCAATTAGGTTGTGCTTGAAGACATGTGTTTGTGTCCCACAGCAGTTTTGTGCCAGCTTTGCACAAGCCATGCATGCATGCGCTCGGGTCATTCTTTTGGCTGATGCAGCCAGCTTGAGACAATAAGTGTACCTTGAATATCTGGCTGAGCTCCCATGTGCCCTTTAGTAGTGTATGTGCCTGATGGCTGACGTTGGGGAGACTTGATGTGTGGAGGCTGTTTCCTTCGAGATGCACCCATCAC
This sequence comes from Coccomyxa sp. LA000219, assembly GCA_000812005.1. Taxonomy (NCBI): domain Eukaryota; kingdom Viridiplantae; phylum Chlorophyta; class Trebouxiophyceae; family Coccomyxaceae; genus Coccomyxa; species Coccomyxa sp. LA000219. The sequence continues at coordinate 1,622,617 of KN714656.1, forward strand.
ACCTCAAGTGCCTCAAAATCCAAGACTTGCAGATTGGCGCCAGTGCATGTTAGTATGTACAAGATCTGCAGCACTCAGTCTGTTTTCCTTCCTTGCACAGACCTTCATTGATCAAGGTGTTTGCAAGCTCAATTAGCAGATCGGGTGCAAGATCAAGTGGAGTAATTGGAAGGCTGCAAAGCCTGTGTGCAAGTGCTGCAGGAAGACATGATAGAAAACCCATAGATGTGTGATGCTGATCAGATGCAATCACGCGGCTGCGGTGGCGCAGTTCCTGGCCGATGATGGCCAGACAAACACTCAACTGTACCATAGCAGGCGGAAGCAGGTGTACAAGACCCTATAGCCGGGTATGCATGTGGTGAGATTCAGCCTTCAGGCGCAATTGCACTTGCTTGATAGTGGATTTGACAGAAGATCTGCAGACCATTACAGCGGCAAGCTGACATATGTCTGAACATCTGTAACGGTTTCAGATGACATTGATTGCTGTCCTGCTGTCAGAGGCTCCATCCTTCACGTCTGCTTGCACAGGCATAGGTGTGGATGTCCTACAGAGAGTGCCACCAAACTACACTCGCTGAATGTCGATTGTGTAAAGTCCATAGTCACAAGCTTACCAATACACCCTCCCGCTGTAAGAGCGCCTGGTACTCACTCAGCTCATGTAGGCGTGCCTCCAAGTCTGCCTTCAACTGTCTCTTGCTCTGTGTGGCAAGTACAAACGGCAGCGCCTGCGTGTAGCCAGAGCGCTGTCCATATACTCTCGCTGAGAGCCAACAAAGCATGTCTGAGAGTTTCTTGAATATGGGCTCAGAACCGTCATTGCAGCTGCTGAACTTCAGTACAAGAACAGGTGCTGTGCGCAAGCTTGCTTGAGCTTGCTTCCATGTGAAGTCAAGGCATGAGGTCTTCTCACCCGCAGCTTTGCCTCAGTATCCGCCCTGCTCTGTGCAAGAACACTGAGCGTCTGCAACCGCTCATCCTCTGGAAGCAGACGCATGCCCTCTGGAATACTTGCTGCATCTCTGAGAGCCTGCGCCAGTACTGCCCTTCATCAGTAGTTGGAAACGTACTGCGTGTGCTGTACTCGGCTCTTCGTAGCGAGAGATGATGCATTCTCCCGTCAGGCATCTGATGGGTTCCGTGTTCCTCTGTATGTGCATCAGCACTGTCTGAGGTCCCAGGACACCGCATGACACCATCCTTCTCATACATTGGTATGAATGGTTAAGGGTGGCTGTGGTGCATACCTCCTCTTCTGCCAACTGTGCAGCCATCTCAAGCTGGCGCTCTACCAGGTAGTTGGGAACCTGCCCATAGCTGTCCTTGCTTAGCCAGTCTGAGACCTTGTCGCACGCAGGCTGGCTCTTCACAGCCGTGACAAAGGGCCTGGGCTTGTGCTGGGATGCGCTCAGCACAGACTCTGCGTCGCTCCTTCTGCTGTCAGCTGACGCAGTCGCAGGGCGCCTGCACATGTAGCGAAGCTCTGCAATCCTGCTCTCACAGTGTGACAGGTGCGCCGAGCAGGTACCTTTGCAGGGGGCTTGACATCTTCTGACTGATACCGAGGTATAGAATCACGCACCTTGGTGTGTACCTGGACGTGCCGTATCCACTGCTGCTCACTGTGGACCTGGCTGAAGCTCTCCTGCTGTCCAGCTGTGCATATCCCTCCAGTTGCCTTTCCTGCTTCCGAACTTTGTTCCTCTCGCTTGCAGCCTTGACAGCTGCTGCATTCTTCCGTGCATGGTCATCCGGTATAACGCCCTGTCTGTAGCGTACAACAACGTTCGTAATGAGATGACTGATTGCTTTGTGAAGCGCTCTTACACTGGTGCGCAAAAGTGACACTTGTCGTAGGATACCTTTTGAGGTGATCCCGCAGGCCTCTAACAGGATCAAGAAGTGTCTTTAGCTGTGAGCTGTCCTGATGAGGCTGCACTTTGGGGACAGGACGCCTTTGGGAAAGAGCCAACACAGTCGATGAGTCACTACCTTCACGGGTGACCATGCTGTTGCTCGGGCTAGTGTATGCCTTGCCATGAGACTGGCATACTATCTGTAGTCGGCAGACTCGTCTCAAAGAGGACGTTTCAAGAAGAACGAAGGGAGCTCTACCATCTCGGGGCATGTAACCGCTGCAATGATGATGCCAGATGAGGCACCCTGGCAGGCAGAGGATGCAGTGAGTGCAAATGCGACGATTTATCTCTGGTACTTGAAGCGGTGAAGCCTATACGGATGTTGCGACTGCACGCGGACAGAAGCCTTCTGAGACTCAGAGGTCTCTGTAGCAATAGCTGCTGAAGGCTTGGACCGGAAAGTGTGCCTGCGACATCTGAAATCTCTACCAAAACACGTGGTCTTTATACAGCTACACAGTGTCCGTTGCTGTGGCTGTCAGCTCCACAACGGCAGAACCATCTTCACAGCCATCAGGTCTCTTCTGACCTGACACTTCAGGCCTGTCCTCCTGCACTGGCAACTGCTGATACTGCTGCTTTGCTGGTCCACCTCTGCTTCCACCCCTCACTTGCCCGCATGCCACGAGGCTCTGGCACAGCAGCGCCAGGTAGCCTACGAATGCAAGTCCCCCTCCTGCATGACATCACAAGCATCAAGCTCCCGCAGCCTTGTTCACAAGAGCCTTAAAAAGCAGCATGCTGTGATCACCCGGCAACTGGGAGAGCTTTCCATGCAACTCTTTTGTGTGCTAACTGTGGGACTGCATCTGCTGCAGCATGTCACAGCAGCTCTTTTGCAGGGAGGACCCCCAAATGGGCAGGCACGTGACACACTACCAATGTGGCTGGTTCTTGCATGAGTCACGGGGGCAGTGCAAGGAGAGGTCTCAAGGCTCACCTAGAATGGCCCTTCCGGCATGCCGCGCTGCCTCGTCAGCATCTATCCTCATTCCCGCTAACGATCCCTGAGCGCAGATGCACGCGCTGCTGTGCAGGATTGGGTACTGCCTGAGATCCACGCAGGGGGCGCTGCATTGCTGACCGCTGTGCTGGCTCTGCTGGGCAGAGCTCCTTGCATCCACCTGCTCGAGCAGCGCTATGAGCTGCGCCAGCGCCTCGTTGTGCTCTGTTAGGCTGGCCGCCTGCGAGTCGAGCCCCTTCTGCACAGCCGCCTGCACGCCGTGCACCGCCGGAGCAACTGCGCATTGCAGACGCCTTGTCACAGCGCTACACACACAGCCCCTCATGCATTGCTCATGCAAGAGATGCACCAGGAGCGCAGCAAACACTCTGGCTGTACAGAGCCCTTTCCTCTCCTGTGAGACTAGCAGCGATGCAAGCATCCCAGCAGCCTATAGACTACAGCACTCTCAGGTACCTTTGGGCGCTATAGGGCTTCTCCATGGCACAAGCAGCCCACCACACTGGTACAGTGTACGCCGGCTGGGTGCGGTTGACTCGTGTCTAGACATGTAAAGCCCTGCACACCTAGATCATCAAGAGCCTGCTTGGCAAAGGCATCCAAGGCGCTCTTGACAGGGTCTGGCGGCACAGGGAGGCCGTCCTTGGCCTTGTAGAGGGTATCCTGCAGGTCCTGCGGAGGCTTCAGCCTGGCTTCCAGCTCCAGCTGCACTCCCACTAGAGCCTCCTCAGCCAGCCCATACACCTGTGGCAGACAAGCCAGGGTCAGCAGAGAACAGAGCGTCATGTCCCAATCCGTAAATGCTCATACTGATCAGTAAGGAATCATCTGTGTGCGCAGCTATCACAGCGCCCGTCTCTGCACTCCGCCTAGGCAGAAGCAATTCTGCGCTTTAGAAATGCCATCAAACTGCAGGGCCAATCTGCAGCACAGTGCTGGGAGTGTGCTCGCACCTTTCCTGCCTTCAACAGCCCCTTGCTGAGCGTCATGTCCGTGGCAAGGAGGGCTGCAGGCTGTGCCACCATCACAATACTGATCATGACACACAGCGCCATGATCGCACCAAGGGACGCTGTGACGGCTCGCCTTCCCCTACATCAGTCAGGCTCAAACACCTTCTCACAGAGAGTACAGGGACCTTCATTGAGCATGTAAAGAGTCAATCTCTCCATGCTAGCGCCCGTCGCGGGTCTGTGCAAACACCACTGCTGAGCGCAGTATCTCGGCTTCTACGTAGCCTGCTGTCGTGAATATCTACGTCTTTAACTTCATTGTGTTCCCTGGCATATGAAGCCATGGCAAGTGTTGCTATACCTTGATGCCATACGTGCTTGAAATGTGAGCAGCCAAAGGCAGAGAGCCGCAGCAATGGCATTCAGTATCCAGAGGTTGACCCAGCACGCCTCTCCCAGAACACCAACAAATCTGCAATGGCAGGACAATCCTTGCTCTGCCAAACAGCTGCGGCATGTACCCCCCTAAGTGCGGGCAGGCTTGCTGCTGTGGTGGAGTGGATGATACGAGCGCTCTTCACAGCCTGAGCGGTGCTCTAGAGGGCTGTCCCAACCAACTCCAGGCGAATGTGGAGTCACCTGATGTCCTGGTTGCCCTTGTCCAGGTCATTCAGTATTCGTGCAGTGAGGGACTGCGATCGTGTGGCATCACCATGCCAGATAATGCCACCAGATACCACAAAGCTCAAGGCAACAGCCAGAGTACCACAGTGCAAGACCAGAGGCCAACTCTCAGAGAGCTTCATCTCATGGCCAGCCTTTTCCTCCAGTGGCTAAGCAGTGCACAAAATATCTTCGTTCTAAAGGTCGTTCTAGTCGCACGAGAAGCAGACATACTCAGCCACGATGGCCAAGGTCAGTAGTCCCACCTTGGACAGCCAAAAGGGCGACTTCGAAATTGCGAGATGCTGGCGCCATGGCCAATTCTGGCTTTGGGCAGGCTGGGCACAGCACAGCACGATGTATAGCACAGCTAGACTTTTGCCCTGTGTGATCCAGGAAGGACAGACTCTACACCTTTGAGTATGCAGGGTTGTCCTAAATGATGTGAAATCGGAGTACAGCGCTTTTTATATGGCGCACAGAAAGTGTGGTCGAGGCCTTCCTTTCGCCCATCAGTATTGTCCTGGAGCAGGCATACATGGCTCTAGGTTGCAAATAAGAATGTCAAAAGTGTCAAAGCGCTATCTCTAGACCCTAGTAGTAGTTCTCCCACCTGGACTGGGCAAAAGGGAACCCCAGCATGTGCACCATCGACAAGGTGCGAGCCTTTCAACGCTTGTCTTGCTGCGTCATCCAGTGCGATAACACCTGTTATTTCCACATTATGCACTTGGCTGCTGCGAGAGCATCCGTATGTTGTCCAAGGTAAGGCACATGACTGCTCAATGCAGATGCTCATCAAGGGCATTCGGAGCTTCAGCCCGGACAATGCTCACGTTATAGAATTCTACAAGCCCCTGACATTGATTGTCGGGCACAACGGAGCCGGCAAAACGGTGAGTCTCGCCTGCGTGACGATTTGAAGGCCTGTATGCAAGCTGCATTGTTGACACCAGGAAGAGACCATAAAGGCTGGTACAACTGAAGTGCGTGCTCGTGCAGACTATCATAGAATGCCTGAAACAGGCTACTACAGGGGAGCTGCCTCCTAACACCCGTTCAGGGCAGAGCTTCATACATGATCCAAAGGCAAGCCATCACTTCCACTGCCTAGTCAGCCGCACCAGAATGCAAAGGAGGCCATCATACAAGGAGCCAACAGGCAATGGTTGGCATGCTAGCATGATTGTGGGGATGCCTGGCAACATGGCTTATGATGCTATGTCAGGGTCCTGTTCATCTGCAAGGTCCAATGATGGTCCAATGGACATTGCAGATCCAATATGCCTGTCAGACATGGGACTGATAGGGAACAAGCCACGCAGGTTGCTGGGGAGCTTGAGGTCAAGGCCCAGATAAAGCTGCGCATCAACACAGCCACCCAGCAGCCTGTCGTCATCATTCGCTCATTCCAGGTGCTCTCTCTCATGGGCACCTGCATCTCGCGCTCTTGCTTCAGACCTGTATGTGACTGGGGCTTGCAGGTGACTGTTGCCACAGAGTGAGGAGCAGAGCGCTTACAATGCTGACAAGACCTGAATGATGTGCAGCTGACTCAGAAGAAGACTACCCTCCAGTTCAAGGCCCTCGATCAGACCCTGCAGACAATCAACAGGGAGACCAACCAGAAAGAGGCGCTGACCTACCGCTGTGCCGACATGGACCGCATCGTGCCATCTCTGATGGGTGTATCAAAGGTGCACCCCTACCCCTCATTTACACACACACAGGATTCAAACTAGTCTTTACGGGTGGCCCTGGGAGTGATGCCCATGTCCTCTGCACCTGCAGTCCCTAAAAGGTAACACAGATATGTAGTCAGAGACCCGAGCAGGGGCGACAAGCCTAATGCCTCTCTACAACCCATTAATCGTGGCAACGCCTGAGCTCTGCTGCTGTTGGGAGTCTGGTCAGCAGGGACACAAGAGATAGGGCTTCATCTTGCTGCAGGCTGTCCTGGAGAATGTCATCTTTGTGCATCAGGAGGACTCCAACTGGCCGCTGGCTGAGGGACAGACGCTGAAGAAGAAGTTTGACGACATCTTTTCTGCCACAAAGTACACCAAGGTGAGCTGGACCCTGCTGAGCATATGAGAGCTAAGTGGAGCATCACCGCATACACTCTGTGCAGACCAGAAAGTCTCCCCTCAATGACGGCAAAGACATGCATACCAGTCGTGTGCAATGCCTCCATGCGATGCAGGGACAGCTTCTGCTGCTGATGGCCTACATGTGTATGCATGCAGGCGCTGGAGGCGCTGAGGAAGCTGCGCACGGAGAAGGTGGCGGAGGTGAAGGAGTTCAAGCTGCGCCTGGACCACCTGCGCACGCACAAGGACACGGCCGCGCGCCTGCGCAGCGACATCGAAGGCGGGGAGCGCCAGGAGGCCGAGCTCTCCGCCACCATCAGCGACATCGATGGCAAGCTTGCCGAACTCACCCAGGTGAGGCGCACAGATATCATCGTATGCGGTCTTAACAGCCTGCACATGTAGGGTTCAACACTGAAGAGCAATTCCTGACTGATTGAGAGCTCAGGCGCAAGAAGGGCTACCACAAGCCTGCCACGTGCTCTGAGGCGAGGCCGCATGTATGCTGTGCATGTCACAGGATGCCGCTCTCAATGCGCGCAACTCTGCCGGGCGGAGCAGGTTTGACTGGGCCGCCTCTCATGCCGATCGCAGCAGCTATGCGGTTTCACTGGCCTGTGAACGGTCTGAAGCCCTCGCGGGTGTGACTGCAGGAGATAGAGCGGATCAACAAGCTGCTGCAGCAGATTGCTGACAGGGGCGACGACATCAAGGACCTGCGCACCCGCCACGAGCTCACCGTGAAGCGCAACACCGAGGCGAGCCCCACCGAGCTTCACCGGGACACCTCCACATGAGCTGACCATGCTTGAGCTGCTGCTGTGCTGTTGTCTCGGGCCGCATACACAACTCTCACTGCATCAGGGTCTGGAGTCAGTGCTACATGTGAGTCTGGAGAGACCGTGAATGGCCGAGTCACTTGGGAGTGCTGTTGCAGACATACGCCAGGCTCATATCCACGTATGACGAGGAGGATATCACCCTGGACATGGCCGAGCTGGAGGAGGCCAAGCAGACCATAGAGCCCCAGGCCCTGGAAGCCCAGAGCAAGCTCCGCTCCCTGAAGACTGACCTCCAGGTGTGGGCAACCCTTGCCGAGATCATGTCCTGCCCATGGCTGCACTTCGCCTCGGCTTGAGATTTTACAGAGGTGCTTCTGTTGAATAGCCCATGTTTGCATGCCATACTTTGATACAGGGACTGCAGCAGCGGACATTGCGCTCTGTCTCTCAGTGCATGCAGCCGCCTTGTGAAGACATACATAGCAGGCTGGCATGTGAAGGTGCATGCGCTAGGGAGTCACAAGACAATGTCAGTAAATGTGCCTCGGTTGGCGTGCAGGGCGCCAAGATGAGCGCGGTGGCGGAGCGCGAGCAGTCCGAGCGGGCGCTGCAGAAGCAGAGCCGCCTGACGGCCGCAGCTGAGGCGCACGAGCGCAACGCGGCTGACCGGGACCGCTTCATGCGCGAGCTGGCAGCGCGCCTCTCCCTGCAGGAGCTGCCCAGCCAGGGCACCATCTCTGCCAACACTGCCATGTCGTGAGCCTCATCCTCCGCCCTCAGTGATGCCTGATTGCGGATTAGCCCAATGAACTGACAAAGGGATCAGGGCTCCTTCGCCCTGAGCCATGACTCTTTTCGTTGTCATTCTGGACATAAGAGTGAAAGCACTTGAGAGAGCACTGGTCTTGAAATATACCATGACATTAAGAGAAGTGCTTGTGTCGACATGCCCTGACGGGTAGACCACATGGTAGCCCTGCCTACAGGCCCTGTCGCCATTAGCGTTTCCTGCATGTCATGGTATATATGCTTGGTTTCCAGGACCAGTACTTGCATCACAATGTTGACAATAGAATCCTCGTCTGGATTTCTTGTCTAAAATGAATCAGGGGCATCTGCAGATTCCATAAGGAGCTGGAGGAGCACGAGAGCCGTTCGGCAAAGGAGGTGGAGGAATTGAAGAGGAGCAACGCAGCAGTGGACGACGGCCTGGGGCGCCACGTGGAGTCCACCGTGGCGCGGCAGGCGCAGCTGCGGGGCGACATCCGCGCGCAGCAGGACGTCCTGCGCAGCAATGACGCGGCCATCTCCCGCCTGCAGAGCAAGGCAGGGCTCTGAACTGCTGATGCAGCTCACTTGTGGACGCCCTGTATTCATCATATTGCCAATATGATGAGTCCTTCTTCTTGACATAGCACAGCTGTGTGGCGTAACCGCAAGCTGCGGAGCTTAGCCACACAGCACAAACACCCAGCAAGGGCATTTTGCATGTACTCCTAACGTTATGGTGCATTTCACGGGCCAGACAGAGGCCAGTCATGAGGGATTATGTGGACATGCTGCAGATGCACGGCTGCTCGATCAACAAGCACATGGTGGACGAGGTGAAGCAGCGCGAGAAGGAGACCGAGCTGCAGATGCAGCGCCGGAAAACGGCTCTGGACGACTCCCACATGGACACTCAGCTCAAGCAGCTCAGCAAGCAGCTGACAGACTGCTCTGCCAGGGCCTCTGCCCTGCGCAAGGTATCATTGCTGCTGAGTCCTGTGTCTCTCACCAGTCTATTATCAGGCGCCACAGGCGCGCCAGCTCTCATTTGTATATATGTAACTAGCATTCAATCCTCGAGCAAGCCTGTTCAGGGTCCTAGGTGCATGCTATGACATCCTCGGTGCAGGCTCTGACATTCTTAGTGTCATGCGCCGAGAAAGTCAGAGCGAGAATGTACAGCTTGACGCCTTATCAGGGCTGCATGTTGCATCAGAGAGCCAGCAAGCGCTGAGGTGACTGCGCTTGAAGTCCCTGTTATGCGTGCTGCAGGAGCGTGAGACGGCGTCTGCGGAGGCCGACAGCGTGGCAAAGCTGCGGCTGATGCGCCAGGACGCGGCCGCCAAGGGCGCCCAGCTGGACACGCTGCTGGGCAGCAGCCGCGCGCGCCTGGAAGCCTTTCTCGACTGCCGTGGTCAAGGTAGCCTGCATCATCTCCTTGCAGACTGCTCATCAGTCAAGGGGGTGCATGCAGCTTCTGTCACATGATGTCCCCTTGTCACCGAGACGGATTGTCTGAAGAGGCCAAGTTACTGGGCCGCATCACGCACGTTCAACAGGATTGGCGCAACATTCCGTTTTAGAGATTTCAACGTCAATGCCTTACATGGCTACCATGCCATCAGTGGTAGACTGCTTCTTGCATTCTATGCAGGGCTGCCGCCGAATACAGAGCTCAAGCCACAGGCAGAGGCAGCGCTGGCAAGTCTGAAGCAGGATGTGGCCAGCAAGGCGGCAGCTGCGCGAGCAGCCGAACAGAAGACGAGCGCCACTCAGGCTCTGCAGAAGGCAGCTGCCGGGCAGCTGGACAGCATGCAGCGGGAGCTTTCGCGTCTGCAGCAGGAGATCAATCAGGGCATGAAAAGTGTCTACAATCAGGTGGGCACACTCAGCACATTGTGGCAAAGATCCGCTTCCCTGCCCTGCACCTGCCATACGTCTGGGGAGGGAAGTATCGAGCTCCTTACACTTCAGCATGAACTCTACGGCTTAGACATATGGGAGTCTGTTATATAGCCAGCATGAGGTCTGGCTCACACAGACATAAGGGCGCTTTATTGTGCAGGAGCAATTACAATGTACACCCCGTGCAGAAGCTATCTAGGTCATGTCTACACAGGACATCCACCTTGTGCAGGAACAGGATGAGGATATTCTACAGCAGCAGCTGCAGAAGGAGGAGCAGCAGAAGGAGAAGGTCAGCAGTGACAAGGCGCGCGTGGACACGCTAGCTCTGAACATCAAGCACTGGCGCTCCCGCGCACAGGAGGCGCATGAGTGCTTCACCTGCAGGCGCAAGCTGAGTGACGCTGAGATGGTCACCTTCATGCAGATCCAGGCAAGCTACATCTGCTCAACGGATGCACGAACTGATGAGCACCTGCCTGTGCCACTGGACAGATATGCATCAGTACACAATCATGCGCTGTGCGTCACAAGGGATCATATGCTGCCATGGCTCCTCATATGTCTGCCCCTAGGCTGTGCTATCCTGTGCTTCCCTAGACAGGTAGAGACTTCCAGCGCTCTGCTAGCAGACAAAAATGGTAAGGCATGACAGCTTGAGATCCCTCAACCAGAGCTTCCTGGCCTGCTTGAGCAGGATGACCAGGAGAAGAACATCCCTGTGTTCCGCGCCCGCCTGGAGGATCAATTTCGGGACGTTCAGAGGCGCCTGGATGCCCTCAAAAACTTGCAGCCACTAGCAGCCAGGTAGGGCCTTTTCTTACGCTCCCATGTCTGATCATCAGACTCGACTGCCTGGCTGTGGATTGGCGAGGCATTTATCCTGCTCAGTGATTTGCTCGCCAGATGCTGGGACCCTTTCAGTGGTGGTCATAGGGCTGCGCTGTGCAGGGCTCAGAAGCTGCGCCACCAGGACATCCCAGAGCTCACGAGCAAGGTACAGAAGCTGGAGGTTGAGGCTGCGCAGCACCTGGAAGCCAGCATGGCAGCCCAGGACGACCACAGGGCAGCCCAGGAGGCACAGCAGGTGTGCCTCTCCTGGGCTTCCACTGACGTCAGGGTGCCAAGGTATCTCGCAACTGATAGACGCAGGGCGAAGCAACTACAAAACATTGCTGCACCACTATGGCCGACAAAGTGAAGTTGATGGTGCTCATCCCAATCGTCCCCACTGCAGGATGCCCAGAAGCTGCTGGCGGAGGTGATCTGGCAGGCGGACAGGCTGGCGGTTGAGCTGGCAGAGTCCGACAGGGCGATGGCCAGGCTGGCATCCGTCTCAATGTCCATCACGGACACGCGCAACGTTGCTGACGTGGACAACGACCTGGAAGCCCTGGAGAACGAGCGCGCTGCGCTGGAGCACAACCGCGAGCAGGCCATGCGCAAGCATGAGCGCCTGAAGTGAGCGTCCCCTCGCTTGAGGTCATGACACTGTCCTTGCATGCACCGCACCCACTGTGCCATGCAATGACAAGCAATGTGCAATCATGGCCTCCCGGTAATGACGTGGGAAGGGGTAACAGCTCAGCACTAGTGCGAGAACTTGACGCCAGCAAGGAAGATGGATCTGTACTGAGTTTCATGGCAACGCAAAGAGGCTGTGCTGGCACGCAGGAACGACGTGGCGAGCGCGACGGCGGTGTGGCACCAGGTGAAGGAGGAGGTGATGGAGATCCATAGCAAGCTGGAGCGCCGCACCCAGCTAGACAAGCAGGTGTGCCCTCCTCAGTGTTCTCAATGTGTGTCTGTCCGGTTGAAGGTTAGCCTCCATCCAAAGTACTGGGATCAACGTATCTTTACCTTGATATCAGCAGCCCAACAAGAGCTGTCAGAGCTTGTCAAGACCCGCTGATTTGTGGGATGCTGGCAAGGCAAGATCAAATTGCGGTGCCTCCCTGATAGTGAGACCTCACTAATGTTCACCGAGCTATTGGCCAGCATGAGACGATGGAACACCTGTCGTGGCTGTGCAGGTGAAGGATCTGGAGCTGCAGCAGGATGCCGCTCGGCGCGCCATAGCCACGAAAGAGCAGCAGCTGAAGCCCCTGGACGCCCAGGTCAAGGACCGCAACAGGCACGCCCCTCCTGTGGCTCTATGCGCCTGTGCTTTCGGAACACTAGCATGATGACTTTTGGGCTCACCTGCATGTGGCTTGAGAGAAGGGGGCCAAAGCATCTGTGTTAGGGAGAGGAAGGTCAGCAGAGAAAGGCGCCGCTTACCACCGCTGCGGCAAAGTACCCCTGCATATCCGTGCATGTCTCGCAAAGCCTACCAAGCCTCATGCAAAGTCAGAGCTTGCTTAGTGATGCCCAGGGAGCGGGAGGAGCAGAGGGCGGTCATGAAAGCCGAATAGGCCAGAGCAGGGCATCACTGCATCTGTGCGCAGAATCCAGGTAAGCTTTATTTCATGAGCAGCACACGCTGTGCAGGGAGCGGGAGGAGCAGAGGGCGGTGATGAGGGCGAGGGAGGCGGGAGCTGAGGGGCGGCTGCGGGCGCTGCACGCGCACGTGCTGGAGTTCCGCAGCAAGGCGCGCCCCGTGGAGGAGTACGCCGCCTCCGACAAGGCCGAGCAGCTGCAGCGCGCCCGGCAGGCGCTGGAGGCCGCCAAGAGCCGCATGGAGCAGTATGAAGCACAGGCGCAGGTACTCTACCTCCATCCTTGACCTTTACAATGTGAAAAGGTGTAATATTGCCTTGGCACGCGTTCTGCTGATCTGAGCTGAGATGCTAGTGAGCTGCTCTGGTTTGGAAGTATTCTTGGGACCAGAAGACCTCAAATCCGCCAAACCATTCCCTAAGGGATACAGAAGGCCAATACGTGCAGCCCTTCCACATGCTTTGCCATGTAGGCCTTGACCTTCATTGCTAGGATGTGATGCTAAGGGGACTCCCGGTACACGTTGCAGGGCATCTCGGAGGAGATCAGCAGGCTGGAGTCTCAGCAGAAAGGCAATGACGAGATGAGGCGGCAGATAGACGAGGTCATTGCCTACCAGCAGAGCCGCTCTCTTGAGAAGGAGCTGCAGCTCAAGATCGAGCAGGTGACTATCTTCTGCCAAGCCCACATGACGGCTTGCAGCATTCACACGGGTACGCTAAGCTTCCTGCTCAAGCGTGTTGCCCATGGGACGACTGATGCCTCGACTGCAGATGCCTGCTGCTGTGCATGGCAGCTCTGGAAGGAGGAGTCAGACATGCGCCCTGCTGTGCAGGCCAATGCGCACCTGGATGGTCTGGGAGACCACTCGCAGCTTTACAATGACAATGACCAGGCAGAGCGGGAGCAGAGGAAGCTCAGTCGCGAGCAGGCAAGCTTCAGCCTCAGATGATGCCTTGCTTCACAGGCGCATCTGCCTGCTGACCGTGTTTTAAAGGATGATAACATCTAGAAATTTGATCCGCAATGGAACGTACTGGCTCTGTAAAGTTTTCAAAAAGGTCCCGCATGTACAGGACATGGCAAGGGGCAGTCTGTCGACAGTGCGGCAGAGTATGCAGCGCGCCAAGTCAGACCTGTCAGCCAAGGAGTACCGCAACATTGACTCCAAGTACCGCAAGCAGCTGCTGGAGCTGAAGACTGCAGAGATGGCTGCCTCCGACCTCAATGAATACCACAAGGTACACAGCTCATGGCCAGCTTCCCTATCTATTGAGAAATGCAACAACACTGACCAATTGTCTACACAAGCTCCTGCAGTGAGGGTGATTTCAACGTATGCGTCTTAGCACGCTCAAGTGGCTTTCAGCTGACAGAAGCTGTGCAAGGATCGATCATGTGCTGGCGCCTGTCCCAGCATAGTGAAGAAGTAGGTCTTCTCACGCACGCAGCAGTCATGCCAGCAGGCCCCTCAAGAGCTGACTACCTGTAAAAGCCATGTCCTTATTGCAGGCACTGGAGAAGGCGCTGCTGGCGTTCCACACAGCCAAGATGTCGGACATCAACAAGATCGTGAAGGAGCTGTGGCAGAAGACGTACCGCGGCCAGGACATCGACTACATCAAGATCAAGGCCGACGCGGATCACGGCGCGGCGCGCAGCTACAACTACCGCGTCATCATGGTCGCAGGCGGTGCCGAGCTCGACATGCGCGGCCGCTGCTCGGCCGGACAGAAGGTGAGGCCTCCTATCCCTGTGCATACATATGACAGGTGGCAGGCTGCGCTGAGCCGGAGATGCACAGCCGCTGCTGGGCCGGACAGAAGGTGGGGCCTTCTGGCCCCGTGCAACTTTTCAGCGTATCGGGTTTTGCGCAGCTGGGCCGAAGGTGGGGACATTGTTTGAGACGCCTATAACTGCACTGGGATGCTTGGGAGGGGCAGTGCAGCTGCAGGCGTCAAAATGTGACGGGTGGCATGACAGCCTGAGCTGGACATGCGTTTCCCATGGCTCAGCTGGACAAGGGCTTCATATGTGTTGCTGTGCACCGTACGCAAAGCCCTATTACTATAGACTGCACACCGCAGGTGAAGCCAGATACAACCATGCGCTCTGGCATTGCTGCTTGAAGAACATCCTCGCCAGCATGAAAAACCTTTGTTGGCTAGCATTGTTGGCCAGGCATGCGAGGAGTGCAGTGTGCGTGCAGGTGCTGGCGTGCCTCATCATCCGCCTGGCGCTGGCGGAGACCTTCTGCCTCAACTGCGGCATCCTGGCGCTCGACGAGCCGACCACCAACCTGGACGAGGACAACTCGGCCTCCCTGGCCGAGGCTCTGCGCCAGATCATGGCCCAGCGCGCTGCGCAGGCCAACTTCCAGCTGGTGGTCATCACGCATGATGAGCGGTGAGCCTTTTCCTTTGGCTCAGCACCCTGAGCGGATGGGGTGTGCAGCAGTCTAGCTTGGTGCTCAATGTGCACAAGCAGATGAAGCCTGGGTACAGGATGTGAGGTGACTATAACAGCCGCTCTAAGAGTCTGGCATGTGCTACCTGTTTAAGCTATGCTGATGTTCAGATGAGAACAGCACAGGCCACTCAGACGCTCCTGTGCTCTCTCTGCAGGTTTGCACACATGATAGGGACCAGGGAGCACACAGAATATCTGTGGCGCATCACAAAGGATCAGCACCAGCACAGCCATGTCGCTCAGGAGCCACTCATGAGCTGAGGATGCCGCAGCTGTCTCTGTGGCTTGTATAGAGCTGAGGTGTTATCAGTCGAGCATGCAGACCTGAGCGGCCTCTTTTAGACTTATCTACAGTGCGATGCTATTTGCCCTCAGGGTATGTCCATACAGAACGGGACCTGAGCGAAAGGATCGGGTTTAGGGAGGATGTCAGCTGTCCCTCTGGCTTGGCTTGATGCTATCATGTAATTGCCTGACTGCTGTGCACGCCTGTAGTAGGACACTCTTCGTATCTCTGCAGGAATACTGAACAGAGGAAAATGAGGGCCTGCCCAGAAGTGCTAAATTTGGCCAGGGCCCTGTCCTGGGCAAGGGCAAGATCGTGTAAAACAGAGGCTATATGAAGATCACGCACCGCTAGGAAGTCTCACATTGCTCCTGCTTTCTGGCAAGCTGTTACAGTAAACGGTCGCAAACCAGTATTCTCTCTCGTCATTAAAAGTCCAAGCATTACGAGTAAGCGGCGTATTTTAGAAGTACCACTTCGTGAATTTTTCTAGGAGTTCCACTTCGCGAATCGCAAGTGAGGGATGTTGAGCAGCTCAGTCTCGATATCGTAGGGCGTGAGTCCCATAACACGATGCTCCCATGCAGCAAGTTGTTACAACAGGGAGAAGCACTGTAGACAGCACAACAGCATACACGCCCTCTCAGGCTAGTCTGCAAGTTGTCTGACGCGTCAAGGCTAGTCAGCGACCATGAGCTCCTTGGCTGCCGCCCGGGCAGACAACTTTTACTACGCTCCTGACTTCAATCCTGACGTCCACAAGAGCCTCAACAAGGTGTGTTCTCAAGCCAATAGCAACTCTTGACGTATGTATTGAGGCCTCCTGGGACGGTCCTTGGCGTTTTGCTTATCCTTGAAGTTTGTGCTAGAGGGTCTTGTTTGGTGCATGCTGTGGGGCACTTACAGGCCTGTCTTCTGCTGCAGTACAATGGGCAGCACCCGCTCCGAGAAAGGGCCAAGAAGCTGGACCAGGGCATCCTGGTCATCCGCTTTGAGATGCCCTTCAATGTTTGGTGCAACGGCTGCGGGCACCTCATTGGCAAGGGCGTGCGCTTCAATGCTGAGAAGAAGGCCATCGGGAACTACTACAGCACCAAGATCTGGAGCTTCTCCATGACCGCGCCCTGCTGCCAGGAGCACATCGAAGTGCAGACAGACCCCAAAAACCATGAGTACATTGTCGTGGCTGGGGCAAGGAGGAAGGTGCGGAGCCCCTCCTATGTCTTCATGCGCTGCCAGTGAGCTGCAGTACTTGTAGCTTCCTCAACCCTGTTTGCTTTCGCGCGGCTGCTTACGTGTGTTGGCTGCGTAAAAGCACATCTGTCAAGTTGGGAGGGGACATGCAAGCCTGCAGCAGCACTGCATCCGCGCATGCTTTGAGGACGCATGGGCAACACACCATGACAGCAATGCTGATGCCGGTTGCATTTGGCGCAGGCGGAGTCGTACACAGCGGCGGACGCAGAGACGATGGAGCTGCCAGACAAGGAGGAGGAAGCAGCTGGGGCGCAGCCGGACCCCTTTGCGCGCCTGGAAAAGGGCGTTGAGGACAGGCGGCGCGGCAGAGAGGGCGCCGAGAGAATAGCGGAGCTGCGCGACGACAGCGCTGCCAAGTACAAGGACGACTACACCATCAACAAAGCCCTGCGGCGCCAGCTCAGGTATGTGTTCCCAGCCATGAATGTACCGCACTCCAAGAGTCGCCTCTGTACGAGGGAACACATCTGGAGTTCCTACAGGCTTCCAGCCAATCGTTTCATTGTGGGCTGAGTGGCTGGTCTAGCAGGCAATGACCTCAGCTTCTGTAGGGCATCTGGGGATGTTTGTTAGCTAGCACAAAAATATACCAGTGCTTCCTTATACCATGAGGTGGCTTTTGGCATTTTGCCTCAATTTCTGCCCTGGCCTGACAGTGGTGCCTTGGTGCAGGACTACCAGGAAAGCAGAGAAGGGGCGCGAAGAGAAGCGGAAGCAGCTAGGGCTATCTGAGGCAGTGAAGTTGCTGCCAGAGTCTGATGGGGATGCACAGGCGGCTTCCATGGTAGCCTTTGGCAGCAGCAGCAGCTATCTCAACAATAGGTGTGACAGTCTACCTTCAACCTGTGCACATGCTTCTCTGGGGGCTGCAGTCAACCCTTGCTGAGGATATCTGTGGCAGCACTACATGGGCAGTAAGTGCAATGCTGCAATGCATGTGCCGCAGCAGCCAGAAGGTTGAAGCCTTGAGATCCCTGAGCTTCTCATTTGATGACTGTGACATCTGTGCAGGAAGCACCAGCGCACGGCAATCAAGACCCAGTCAATCTTCCACCCAGGTGCCACAAAGCACTTGCCTAGCAGCCAGGTGCAGGCGCAGCATCTGAAGAGTAGCACGAAGGCGAGAGCAGGGCTGCAGTCCAGCTCTGTGCTAGATAGAGCAGCTCTATTACACAAGAGGAGAAGAATGGATTCTGGCCTGCAGCTTGCCCTGTCTGATGCCCATGGCAGAACTGCTGCATGATCATGAGCTTGGAGTGTACTTTAGGGTCTATATGCGACCTGTTGTAACATACTGTACAATAGTGTACGTTGGATTGGCTGCAGAACTAGCAGAGTGCCATCTCAAGGCGGAAATGTGCAGATTGCTGGGCTAGAGTTCATGTTCAAACGGCTGTAAGCATTGGTCTGTCAGACTGTGCCTTCTGAGCTTCCCTGCAATGGCCATGTGCACAGTGCTCATCAAGGTACAGCCGTCTTTCGCAGCTGCTTGATGCCTGCCACTAAGCTTCCCTCACTCTTGTACAGTGCGAGCAGAAGTGCCCCCAGAGTGCTGGCCCCAATCCCAGCATGCATTGCTGCCCGAGGAAGGAACCCCATGCCTTCCAGTGATGCATGCACCACATTCAGCGCCTTTGCAGCTCCCTCCTGCACGACGAATCCATGTCAGCCATCTTCACCTACAAACTGATGCTGGTCTTCTGCTGCCAAGCAAGGTGTTGTGGTTGAGTCAACTCCAGTACGACTGGGCTGTAACGGTTATAGCAGCTGCTGTCTATGCATCCTTGATACCCAGAAGTGCTGCGTATGCTCCAGTGTGACAACTGTCAACAGTGACTGCTGGGGAGGGAGTGCCAGGCTAGCGCAAAGCTGTCTGCATTGGACAAGCACAGTGATTTCCACCAGGCATTGCAGCAGTGGCACACCTGTAAGCTCTCTGGAAGAGCAGTGCCCTTGAACAAGACGCTGTCAGACGCCAGGCAGACCATCGAGGCGGCAGCCAGGGCGCTCACTGCTGCTCCGCTGGGGAACAGCTCCCTCAGCTGGAAGCTCCTGATGCCTCTGAAGTGCCTCGCCACAAAGACAAGGCAGAAGGCAATCCTGAGCACCATGTTGGCAGCATCCGCTGCTATGAGGCCCACTGCGCCTTGAGATCTCACCAAGACCACTGCCAGTCCCATGTGCACCAGCGAGCATGCCACCAGCCACCCATTCCCGTACGCAATATCCCTGCTGGCAGCAACCAGTGTAAGGACACTGCTGCTCGTGCACTATGCTGTCAACAAAGGCATCCAGGCTGACAGACGCCTCAGCAGAAGGAACAGCTTGTGGCCAGGTTATTACTTGGCACCATTGAGTGAGGGGTCTCACAGCTTCCCTGCCTGGGATGTCCTGCATAAGCCATGGGAGAGCGCAGGCACATGGCAGCAGCAGGAAGGTGTAGGCGCACCTGGAGTTTGCTACAGCATGCACAAAGGCCTCCAGGATGCCGTTGACTGCCAGCAGGAGGATGTACAGGCAGTACACAGCCAGCGCCCTGGGCGCTTCAGTCTCCGACCAGCGCTGCCCATACACCAGGCGCAGCAGCATGTAGGTGTACGTCGGCCCGAACGCCACCGCCAAAAGCCCTGCACGGCCAACCTGAGGCCTTTACCACTGTCTCCTTCAGTTCATGCGCTACCTGTCTGCGAAGTGCAGCAGCATGTGTGCATACTCCGGTCCATGCGCAGTTGGCGGTCCCGCAGGGCTTTCTGCTGGATCGATCACGAGAGTTTGCAAGGGCCCGACTGCAACAGGCATGGGTTGAGAGGCTGAGCACAGCACTCACCCACAAGGCTCACGCAGCGCACAGCAATGGAGAGCTCCTTTGCCTGCTTCCTGCTGGCCGCCTCTGGGGACAGCCCCGGCTCCCGCTGTGAGAAGGCCAGAAAGGCTGCCTCCTCAAAAGGCTGCACATGCACAGCACACGTATGATGCTTGCCTGCAAAGTCCCCATTGATGACGCAGCTTCTGGATGACATGACCGGCATGCGCATTGGCAGTTTTAAGCTGTCATGCATCCACTCTAGGGAAATAGAGAGACGTTGGGTTTGAGGAAGGAGCATGGGAGGGCATACCTGAAAGATAGTCCTCACAACAAGGGAGCCAAGATTGGACACAAGGCCATAGATGCCCTGGCTGTAAGTGCTCTGTGAGGCCACCATGACAACTTTGGAGCCCTCTGCCAGAAGCAGCTTGGTGGCTGCCTGCAAGGGAATATGCCAATTAGCACATATGGCTAGCTGCTCAATCGCTGAGTGGCCCTGTAGTGTCCATATCAGCCACTCAGACGTCAAACGTAGGACTTCATACGCCTGCATCCACAGCTGGTGGTGTGCCAAGAAGCTCTGGTATTTTATGGAGGCACGCGGAAGCATGCAGACTTTGGGAGTGGACGTACCTGCACAGTGAAGGTGGTGCATCTCCAGAGGACCTCCTCACGGTCAAATGCTGCAGCGGCGGCTGCCTGAGTGCCTGCCGCATCTTGCTCTCGCCCACTCACATGCAGCTCGCCATGCTCCCTCTCGTCTGAGGCTTGCTGATATGGTGCCTGGTCATGTGAGTCAGACGTGACAGGCGACTGGTCTTCCAAGCCTCCAGTGAGCTCTGCAGCTGTAGAAGCTGACCGAGGATACAGCAGCGACCTGCCCTCTGTCTCTGCATGCATGTCCACATCCCCATCATGCGCCCCTCTGCTCGACCTGTCTGCCCTCTCATGGCTTCCTGCCTGCGAGCTGATGCCTCCCAGGGCTGCCTTGGCACGTGAGGACTCAGGTTTCCTTGCTCCTTCTGCTTGGGCACCGGACAGACCAGGGTCTGTGCTGGGCCCTGGCTCTAGGGATGTCACGCCGCCCACAGCACCATCCTGCTGGGGAGGCATAGGCTGTGCGCTGCTGTCTGGCGAGGCTGATGCAGCCAGCAGCTCCCATCCCTCATCTTCAGTCCCATCCTCAGCTGCTTCAGGCCCCTGCAGCCCTGCTGCTGGAGCTTTGCATGATGACTCCAGGACTGGCTGCTGCTGCCATGCTGCATGCTGTGGTCTTTGCTGCTCTGCAGTGGCTGGCCCCTGTTCTTTGCCTGCGAGAGCTGCCCCCTGACCTGAAGTCTGCTTTCCAGATAGCCATGGCAGGTCCCCAGCCATGCCGCCAATATAGACTGCCAGGGTGACCGCCGCATAGATACACTGCACAGCACGTGCCTACCTTACAGTCCATGCATCACGCAAGGTTCGTCAACTTAGTGAGGACCGTTCACTTCTGCCGGTTTATGCGCACAGGCATCAGGATATGCCAGTATATATTTTGGCACTTGAGAGACTCTAGACATTTAAGTGGCAAGCCTGTGCGCACCTGTGCCACTGACAGGGAGATGCCCACATCCAGAACAGAGAGCTTGAGCAGCGCCAGCGTCGCCACCCCTCTTGCAAGCGTGGCAGAGGCTTCCGCAAAGACCCGCAGCTGCAGCCTCAGGCGCAGCTGAGCCAGGATGTACAGGGGCTCGCTAAGCAGCTCCACCATTGCAGCCAGTCCTGCACATGCACCCAGAATTCAGCTCCATATGAGGATCTCACGGTATGTATTGAGGCCAGCTTCAGCCATCTTGATGGACTCCCTGCATGCCACATCAGGTTCTTGCCTCTGTGCTGTAATCACTGTTGCAGCTGGACACGAAAGGCACTGCTCTGCAAGCAAGCCTGCAGCTGCTGCTTAGGGCAGACTGACATCCTTTGCATCTGCCCTGTAGACAGTGCTGATGTGCAATGACACCCTTTGCATGTGCCCTGTAGACAGTGCTGGTTTGCAATGGCGTCTGGGCATACCTTGGAGGTAGATGGCTTGAGCGTAAGGGTCTCCCCAGCTTCTGTTGCCCCTCAGTGCTACTCCACAGGTGCACAGTGTGATTGGCACACCCAGAGCAATGCTGAGTGAGGCAATCGCTAGCACATTTCTGGCTACAAGCTCTGGGCTGGCGGAAGACTGCTGGGCCCGCAGGCAGCCTCGTCTGAAACCTTCCCGGCTCAGGAAGAGGATGAAGGTGTTGATCAGGTGGAATTGGACGGAAGCCAGCTGCAGCATGAAGGGCTCACGTCATGTACTGAGGTCAGCTTCAGTGCATCACCTTGAAAGCATCCCTGAGAGCTGTGTTCAGTGACAGAGACGCACCCCGTATGCATCAATGGTCAGAAGCCGCGCTGTAAGAAGGTTTAGGAAGAAGGTGATCAACCTAGTAGAAATCTGGGAGACTGCACAGCACGCATAGTTCTTTAGCAACACATGCATACGTGCAAAATTGGAATGCAAATGTCAGAATAAGACGAGACGTACCAACAAGATGGAAGAATCCCTGAACAAGGACATTACCACCAGGGTCCGCCATGTCCGCCCGACTCTTACACTGGCCCTGTCAATACATGCATTTTTCAGATGAATCAAAGTACCATCCTGGCTGTCTCGTCAGGCCTCATCAAGGGGGATGAGCAAGCAGGGCTCTGACACGGCCTCTCCTTCCCAGTAATGGATGAGTCATGGGCGGTTACTCACTCTCCACTTAGGCAGCCGCCTTGTGCAGGTGCACTGGCATGCTAGGCAGAGGCGAGCTTCGGCGCACAGCTGGATATAGCAGCTCTCCGCAACCATGTCGGAGGTATGTCTCGAGTCTCGCGTGGGGTCATAAGTGCACTCAACTCGGAAGGGCCTGCTGTTCATATGCTTGTCTTGATAGCATGGAGACTAATCGTCTCGTCTTGCTGTTGCAGATTCAGTCAGTGCAGACGTTTGGAAGAAAGGTATGCAGCATGCTCCCTATTTTACCTACGCACCTCATCTCAAGCATGCCCTGAGCAGTAAACCATGTCCAGTGCTCGCTCGATGACCTCCTGATTGTCATTCATTTCTATGCAGAAAACAGCCGTCGCAGTAGCTTACGTCAAGGCTGGCAGCGGGCTTCTGAAGCTCAATGGTGAGCTTCCACAGCAGCAACATCCCATCACAAGGCAGAGCCAGGTCTCAGCCTGGATGGCCGTATATTATCCCATCGTGCACCATAGAGGAGAGCGTATAGACTTGAAGGGCGGCTGCCTGTACCTGCAGCCAACTGCATTGCTCTCGATGCAGAGGCTGTACGTCTCTTGTGCAGAGATCTGGGTGCAAGACTTGTGTGGGGCTTGCAGGCTCTCCTCTGGAGCTGGTGCAGCCAGACACTCTGCGGTGGAAGGTGATGGAGCCGGTGCTGCTGCTGGGCAAGCACCGCTTCGAGGCAGTGGACATCCGGATCAGGGTGAAGGGCGGTGGTAATGTGTCACAGATCTACGGTGAGCTGCCACAGTGCACCGTTTCACCTTCAGCAGCTGGCTTGACTCTCTACAATGGTCAAGTATTGCATCTAGGTGCACACCTTCTGCTAGGTGCATACCGTCTGGCATGCCCTCTCTCAGTCTCCATGAAAGCGGCTCCCTAATGTGATGAACGCCCTGTGAACAGTCTAGATGACAGAATCCTGTGTCTGTGCAGCCATCCGGCAAGCAATTGCAAAGGGCATTGTGGCCTTCTACCAGAAATGTGAGGCTGCCTTCATGCTGCCCCCTGCATTCTTGTCTGCAATATTGTGCATGCCTTCAGGCTTCTGTCCGTGCGAGCTGTAGCTTATGCCATGCATCTCAAGCCGAGCCATGCATCTTCCCCATGCATCCCAGGCGCAGCATCCGCTCCCTCTCTGCATGCGTTTCCTTCCTGTCTGCACGCCTGTGTATGTGGGACTCACATCAGCATGCAGCAAAAAATAGGCTTAAGCGACAGGCGCCTGGGCAGATCCCTGGAGAGAGCAGAAGTCTGCCAAAGGGCCTCAGCTGGGAAAATCAGGAAAGGCGGAATCTACAAACTTCACGATTGACGAGCAGCTGTGGGTGTGACAGATGTGGACGAGGCAGCAAAGAAGGAGGTGAAGGACATCCTGCTGTCATATGACAGAACTCTGCTGGTGGCTGACCCCAGGCGCTGCGAGCCCAAGAAGTGCGCCTTTCCTCCCTCCCTCAACAGACACATGTCTGTGCATGCATCCCTCTGGTGCACTCTAAGCGAAGCCTCACACCTGGTGTTGGGGAGCATCTGCAGTGTTGCAGTCACCGAGGCATTGGCAGCTGAGGGCTGTCGTGCCCATGACTGACGGTTTATGAGAAGGACCCCAATGCATCGCCAGCTGAGAGAAGTGGTGTCCATGACTGACATTTGATGAGAAGGGCATATGCCATAGATCTGAAGCCTATCATCTTTTGACATGCCGTGTGCACCCCTTCCTGCCTCTGCAAGCCTCCACTTGCACAAATTGCTGAGATGCAAAGTGATGATGTGCAGGTTTGGAGGACCTGGTGCCCGTGCCCGCTACCAGAAGTCTTACCGATGAGCTGTTCCCAAGCAAGCAGCAGTGGACCTTGGACAGCAAGTGCTGCAGTCAGTGGTCGCTGCGTATCACTATCCCTCATGCAAGCAAGTAACATGCTGTGGCTGGGCTTGTCAGATGCTGCAGCCTCATGATGACGGCAGCTGAAGCCGACCATTGATAGCAGGAGTTGGCCAGCGTGAGGTACATGCAGGATAGTCCTGGGAGAGCAGACTATGTAAAGAGCTTACAACCGGAACTTTTGTACCTTACAGGATCCTGCTCATCGTACTCTTGTCCCAAAGACTCCTCTGCATCTCCATGATTTACAAGCATCACTGCAGCTTCAAACAGGCTTCCCTGACCAGAGCCGAGCCTTGAAGTCTGTATACTCCTGCAAGGGTCTTTGGGCAAGTGTCTCCACAAATTTGGCATCAGACCATGTCAGGTATGTAAGAGGCAAAGTCTTGCTTGACCTCCCAGGAAGGCGCTCCCAGAACTTGTGCCTTGGAATGATCCTGCACAGATGACATAAGCCTTCAGCGCTATGCACTGGCATGAGTCAGGACCCACTGCGTATGTATACAGTGATACTCTCGTGGCTGTCTACGTCCTACGTCTCTGTCAACACCCACCCATTTGCATAGACAATTCTTGCGAATGCTGGCTGCATTGAGTTTGAGACGGTCACCGGCACCTGCAAACCGAGATCTGGGCTGAACTGCACCTGTGCTGCAGTGAGAGCGTGAGGTACGCTGGGCACGAGACAAGGCTCTCAGCAGTGCCCTTCAGACCCTTGGTCAGGTACTCCACTTTAGGCCACAGGTTTGCGTCCACGCTCAGGCCCAGCACCGTGGGGCAGCGCGCCAAAATAGCCGCAGCCTCCTTCCGCGTCAGCCCCAGGCCATGCAGAAACTCGAATCGCGCCCGCATGTTGCTCACACTATACGTCAGCACCTGCACATGAGCTGTGTCTGGTCAGCAGATTCAAGCCCTGGGCACACAACACCTCCCTCGGCA
This sequence comes from Coccomyxa sp. LA000219, assembly GCA_000812005.1. Classification (NCBI taxonomy): domain Eukaryota; kingdom Viridiplantae; phylum Chlorophyta; class Trebouxiophyceae; family Coccomyxaceae; genus Coccomyxa; species Coccomyxa sp. LA000219. The sequence goes on from KN714656.1 coordinate 1,647,551, forward strand.
TCAATGCAGAGCAGCAGAACACGTTTTGAAGCAGACCTAGTTTCTGAACAAACAGGGACAGCAGCTAAAGTCCTATGACGGCTCCACCCACACTTATAACTACAAGAGCGTGGCATGGCGCTTGATACAGGCAGGGAAGGTGGGATCACCTGAGGATGCACAGTCAGCACCTTGATGACCTCATCCTGCGACAAGCCACCATTGCGCAGGACGGCCACTCGCTCCAGCAGTGTTGAGTCAGCGCTCGCAAGGATTGCAGGGGATCTGCGGAGCAGCATCGCTTCAGATTGTCCTGTCATCTGTCGTCCCCTGGAGCCCGACTGTGGAGGACTGTAGGTAGCAATACGGGCCTCACGCTGGTGCTGCTCACCAGACACAGTGCAGGGCAGGGTTCACACGCTGCTTACTTACAGGGAGGCATGCCATAGCTGTGTTGCTTAGCGCAATGAGACATGCTTTGTGATTGGACCCCCTTGCTGCTCTCCTGGCACCATATGTCAAGCACACTTACCTGGCAATTAGCCCTGGCAGGGCGTCTGCTGGCAGGCCTACATCCTTGAGCAGCAAATCCACGCGCGGCTTCAGGGTTGAGTCCAGGCTCAGACTGCAGAGCAGGGCGGGAATCGCCATGGCGACCTGCAAGGGCATCTCCACACCTCTGGGTGTGTTCCCAAAATGCCAGCCATGCAGCCTTGGCTGCAGGGGTTGCTTCTGAGGATTTAGACAAGTGACGACTCTGGGAGCTATGCCAAATAGCCCAGGAGGCGGAAGGTTTCACAGATCCAAAGTATCAGGGCCTGCATGACTGCCACCTCAACCAGCAGCGCTCTGCAGTCACATTATAGTAGACTTTGCACGCTATCCTCAGCAGCAGGGCTTTGCAGACAGTGGCATCTGCAGGGACAGCAGAGTACAGCTCCTCTCACCGCTACCATGGAGGCTCTTCTGAGAGTGCAAATCCCTGTCAAGTGAAAGTTACACTGTGAAACGGTTGAAACACAGAATTTTGAGCGGCATGCACGTTTGTAGTGGATAGGATCTGACCTTCTGAAGTTGCGCCCCTGTGAGGCCGAGCTCTGTGAAGAAGTCGATGCGGGCTTGCACATGAGCCACACTGTACTCAACCACTCGCGGGAAGCGCAGCAGCATCATGCACAGCTGCCAGTCCTCCAAGGCCAGCTGCGCAGCACACCAATGCTTCATTCACTCATTCATTTCATGCTTTCCAATCCGTAGATCAGGTCCGTTGCAGCAGACATTCTATGGCAGCCCTCCAACCTGCCCTGTCTTGGTATTTTCTCCACCATGCACCACCACCAATGCTTGGCGCAGATGGGCGGTTTCCCCATACCCATCACTGAGAGTGTGCAGCCTTTGGTGCTCCCCTCCAAATCGCGTGAGTCTGTGCCCGGACATTCCAAGGCAGTGCACCGCCGCTTATCCTGCCGTGCATCCACTGCAACACACTCATCGATATGCCATCTGGTGGCGTGATCGCTTCAGACTAAAATCCCTCTCTCTTTCACGCATGGGCGTGCCCTGGCTTGCAAACCCACACGCCTCACTGACACGCATTGCCTCCCTCTTATTTTGTGACGAATGTAGGGTGCTGTCCTGACAACGTGCCTGAGTGCGTAGCAGCAGAAGCTTGGCGCGTGTGGCTCCGGCAGTGAAGCTGAAGAAGTGTGCATGGCCGGCTGCCAGCCGCCGCAGCTCCACCTTGGTCATCCCCAGCTTGCATAGTAGCGTCACCTGCAAGTCAGATGGCTGATTCAAGCCTCATACATGCATAAGCTGTGTAGACTATACCAGCCCACACAGCTTGCACAGCAGCGTCACCTGCAGGCCACATAGCTCAGGGTGGTCTTGGGCACATCCAAGATGTGCGAAGCAACTCGGGTCACACACAGCTTGCCACAGCCTGCCAGATGTTATGCTCACTACAGATCCATCTTTTGTCCAGGCCAGCTTGCCGCAGCAGCGTCCCTAGCGCTGTGTGCTGATGAGCAACACGGCGCCCGCCGCAATCTCTTCTGCCCTTCGTAGCTAGCCATGCTGCACTGCGTGCGCCACGCAGCCTAATGTAAACAAGCAGCTGCCTGATTGAGCTCTCGGGCGCTTCCTACAGCGCTGCTGTGCTGGCGCGCTGCTCTGAGGGATGGGCGTGACCAGGGTGCGCGGCTTTAGTGCTTCACGGTATTAAGCCAATTATGTAAGTAGTTTACATGCTTTTCTTCTATGCTCGGTGACGTCCAGCTTAAATGCGCCTTATCAAAAGAAGCCGATTGCCGGCTTTCCCGGTGCAAGTAACAAAGGGGAAGGCTTTATGCCAGCATAAAGCCGCATAAAGCCGAATTAAGCCGGAGCCCATTTTCTTAAAGCCGCGCACCCTGGGCGTGAGAGAGGCAGAGCTTCACCTGCTCATGCCAGCGAGGCTCCAGGCGGCACTGGCGCGCTAAATTGTGGAAGGTGGCGCCGTCCAGCAGAGGCCCGTCCTCCAGCGAGTCCCTCTCTGCCAGCTCCTGTGCGCAAGCACTCTTCCTCAGCTCTCTGCCTTTGCGATGCCCGCAACCCCAACGCGTCAAGTCTGTATTGACCCGGCACTGTCTCCCATGCACATCCACTGTGCCCAGACAGCATCACCACAGCGACTGCGCCGTCGCGGGCTGCACCATCTCGTGTCTGAAGGGCTCGATTGGGGCTTTCTCTGGACAACAGGTGTTGTCCTTGACAGCTTGGGCATCTCTGGTCTTCGCAAAACAACTTAGGACAGCCAAGGGAGAGGCCCCTTGCTTCAGTCAGAGAGAGGTTTCCAGTGCTCAGATCTGGCAAAGATCATGCATTGACACGGAGGCCACATTGAGATACTGCATAAGGGACATTGGGCAGAGAGCAGGCTGCCCTACCACAAGCTCCCGCTGCAGGCGATTCTTGCGCCGGGAGGGCACCGGAGCCTCATCAGGCGCAAAGCCCGGCGGCCGCTGCGGTTGCTGCGGCTGGCTGAACAGGATGTCCTGCAGCTTCTCGCTGTCAGGCTGCTCCGTTTCCACCTGCTGCGTGCTGGGCTCTGCAGCATTCAAGCAGGGTTTGAGTGCTCATCTCACTTCCAGAGGTTAGATGTCCTGGAATACTGCAGAGCTGCTGCAAACCTTCCTACAAGGGTTTCATGGGACTGCCCAACCAAGCTCAAGCCAGTGGCCTTTGCAGCAGGAGACATGGGCCTGTCGTATAACCTCCTCAGACAATCCAATGGCATATCTCACGGAATGAGAACACCGGTGCATGTCCGGCATGTCCCTCAGATGCAGTGACAGGACTGTCCATGCACCCAGAGGGCAGAGACTTCATGCACCTGCAATTGCTGCTCCAGCATTGCAGGACAGCTGATGCCTCCCTGTCAGCTTCTGCAAGCCGACTGCAAGCCTGCCTGTTTGCCTGCATGTCCCCGTCACAGGCGCAAGTTGGAAGCTGTGGGAGCACTGATGGTCACATGGTGATCTGATCAGATCGACTGATCGGTGGCTGTGTGGCTGCTGGACATTCTGCAACAGTACTGAGTGCCGCATGTGTCAGAGGTGCTGCATGGCCAGCTGACTGCCTCTTTTTGCTGCCCTTGTCACACCAGCACGCTGGTGCCTCAAGTGCTGCTGCGGCTCTTCGCCAGGGCTGCTGCTGCTGCCTTACTGAGACATGTAAGCTGCCAAGACAGCGGACCGGCTGGACCGGCGCAAGTCTGTCAGTAGAAGCCTGGCCTCTCGTGCAGCCACAGGTTCCTTGTTATGGGCAGGACTGGTGGCACCCACTGAATCCTCAAGGCCGTCACGCGCTGTCTGATCGTCTCGTGATCTGTCTTCCAGAAGAGCTCCACGAGACGTGGTGTGAGCTTCCCCTTGGCAAGGATTGCCTCAAAGATGGCAAAGGTCAGCTCCTCAGGGAGGCCTTCCAGGGAGGTGAGCCTGCGTGAGTGAGCACATGTCATGGTTTGCCACATAAGATTGATACTTTTTGAGGTCATTCCCCTGTTCTAGCTGGTGAAGGTACCTACCTTTCGCAACCAGATGCCACTTTGTCAATGCAAAGGTCAGCAAGACTTGGTTGTGGCAGCCGCTGCTTGATCATACGCCGGACTTGCGAGGATTTCTGTCGACAGACTGTTTAACATCCGGATTAAATTCCTTGCAGGTCAGCACGACTGCCGGCTGTTCTAGGAATGCAGCTTCTCTCACACACATTGAAACGCCGTACTCGTCACTCAAAGGCTTCAAGAACGTCTAATACTAGCAGATATGCTTCATTGGAGGGCGACAGGACCCTCAAGCAGATATTGTCATTCCGTCTCGCGAGTTCCAGGGATGTGGGGATGACGTGATCAGTCGGGTCAGCAACTTGGCGCTTTTCTCCTCTTCCTGGACAGACTGAAAGTACTGTCTCGTAGCTTTAGTGGTAATGCGCGAGGAGTGAAGCAGGGGCCCTGAGATATCCTGTCCTTACTGCCATGATGCAGCTTTCCAGGAAGCGCTGCAAACTTAGGCTTTATGGAAGACAAGGACTATCATCATCTGACATGTAGTAGCCGTCCAAGCCACCAGAAATGTCTCTGGTACAGGAGGGGTACCTCTTTAAGCGGGGTGAGCCTCCCATATATGTTGCTGACCTCACTTGTGTACGGACAAGGGCTGTTCAGAAGCTCTCAACTTCATGTCTATGGCGCGGAGAGCTCCTCTAATAGCAAAGTCCTGTGCGTTGCTTACTATAAGGGTGGCAAAGGTTGCTATTTGTACGAGGTCCGAGAAGTTGTGAACATTGCTATTCATGAAGCAGGAGATGTCGTGAAGAGATGGAATCTGCGCTACTTCATGCTGCTCGTGGGTCATCAGCCCACTCTGGTCTATTACAGAAAGGTAAGCGGCAGACCTGTGCTCCTGCAAGTCTTTAAAGGCTGTAAGGGGCCACCAGCAGTACAGGAGGATGCCTCACCCACCCTGAAGCCACTCTTTGCTGCAGGTGGGCGAGGCTCCAGCAAATGCACTACCCATGGTGGGAGCCAAAGTGCAGGTGAGCAAGCAGAGTGCTCCTTGACTGGGACTGCCCTTGACCTGTATGCCATTCCTTTGTCTGCAGACCGTATGAGCTTGGACTTTCTGCAGATCTCTGGGACAGCAAAGGGCGGAAGCTTATTCCAGTTCACAGTCCAAGCCTCTGGAGAGACCTATGAGCTTGCAGCTACCACCCAGCAGGAGAGGCGCAGGTCCGCAGCCGCCAGTCAATGACTCCCTCAATTGCCTTTGCCAGCTCTGGGCGCCCTTCTTGCCCCAGAAAAATAGATCTTGATGGGACCTGTGTGAGAAATGCTGGTGTGTGCAGATGGGTGGATCAGCTTCTGCAGGTGGCCTCCAAACAGGCAGCTGCCGTGCAGAGCCCAAATGGCACTGTGACAGATGGCCACCTCCTGGCGCCTTCACCCTCAGGTATACACCCGAGACTTGTGTGTTTTAGAACTCATAACACATAAGCCATCTTACTCTCAAGTACTTCTACAGTACATCTGACATCAATGCTGTCTGCCTCATGCACCCTCAGCAGCTTGAACAAGAGGCAGGTGTGCGCGCCGTGCGCATTTGACGCCATACCCTATTCGCCTCATCTGAGACTTTTTCCTTCTGCCTCATCCTCAGCCTGTTGCCTGCAACAACAGGCAGGTGTGCGCCGAGCTGCACGCTTGGGGCGGAGGCACGTGATGACATGGCCGGCTGTGTCGCAGGTGGCGTCCGCCAGGTCAGCGATGACAGAGAGCCGCATCGGGGCGGCGTACCTCCTCCGCCCTCTCCCCTGGGACGCAGGCCCAGCGCAACACAGGTGAGCAAGCCCTGCTAAGGGGCTCTATCATTGCCTCCCACTGCCCTGGTCACAGGCGCGGCCAATGCATTGGAGAACAAGGGCTGCCAGCATGCCCTCCCCTGTCTGCGTCCATCTAATGCTTGTAATTGATTGTGGCTGCCTTGAAAAGGTTGCTGCTGAGCCATTGCGTCCGGCAGATGAGCATCTGCTGACTCGGCAAAGTGCCTGCTCTGGAATCAGCACGGAGTTCTACCTGTGGAATGTGCAGGAAAGCATGTCAACAATGCGCTCACAGAGCCTGCGGGGGGATCTCTCTGAGGCGCAGCTGCCGAGTCCATCGACTGCGCAGAGAGCCGGGCAGCCTCTGGGCAGCGGCAGCCCAGCCGGGCACAAGTCCGGGCAGCTCTTTGGCAGCAGGAGCCCCACCAAGGGAAGCAGCGCTGGCAGGCTGGGCAAATCAGGCCTCCCTGAGCTGCAGAGGGGGTCTGATGCAGACAGCCTGAGGAGCTTCTCCCTGCGTTCCAGCTCAGGCAGCGTTAAGCGCTCCCTGCTGGCTTCCCTGTCAGCTTCCTTCAGGTCAGACATCTCACCCGTGCTCCCCATCCTCACCATATCTTTGACATGGAAGCCTGCAGGATGCGGTCTACCTCTGCCAGAGCGCTACCTTTTAGATATATGCTTTTGCGCAGTAATCGAGTGCCACACCGGCTCAGCTTTGTCCACGGAATAGCCTTACATGGCTCTCGAGATATCAGTGCTGCCACTCTTGGTGACAGGTATTACACTTCTGTAGGAACGCCATCGTCCCACCTCACCCTTCAGACATGGCCTCGAGCCTCTCGGACACGGAGTCCCTTGACACTCTCGGGCTTGCGCCAAGCTCGCCCTACACAGCCAGCCTGCAGCCCCTCGTGAGGGCGGGGCAGGAGTCCCCGAAGGCCGCGCTGCTGGCGCCCGACGCGCTGATGGAGCAGTTCGAGCGCGCGCAGCAGTACGTGGCGCGCCACCCCGAAGACTTCTCCCTGGAGCGCCTGTCCTCCCTGCAGGCGAGCCTCACGACCTATCAGAACACAGAGATGCTTGTTAAAATACAAGATGTCTCACACATCTGCGTCTGCCCTCTGCCACTTTTCAGTTGCGATGATGCCATGTTATCAGGGCGAGCAGGCCATGCATGCTAGCCTCACGACCTATCTCATTCCTGTGCCTAAGGTACACCCTGGTCCTGTAGGAGCATCTGGTGTGATGATGTATAACAGCTCATGAGCATGAGCACACACTGGACGTAATGAGGACCTGCCACCCTGTGTTGTACTAGCCAATGAACAGGAGCTACACAATACTCCTAGCTACATCAAGCAGGATGTCATGCTGGTATCAGTGTGGCAGGTGACCTGCTTGTTGTAGCAGGTACTCTGGCACCTGTTCAAGGCCTTGTACGGCGCAGATTCAGGCAGGCAGAGGCTAGCACACTTTCATTAGGCTGTGAGGTGTGGGGGAATGCGCGGCTGACACCTAATCATTTTGTGTGCAGGACTGGTGTGACGCGGCCAAGAGTCAGGGCAGGAGCACGGATGCCGGCCTGGCTGCTTCCGCCATGTACATGCTGCAGGTCACCCAGACCTCCCCCATGTGGGCCTCTGAGCACGACACTGCCTTTATCAGGTATTGTGAGCTTCCCCTGCATAAATCTCAGTGTGACCACTTTCTGACCTGGGGATGCCCTCGATGTCTGACCAGCTAGCCAGGCAGCACTGATGCCCATAACGCTCGCCCTCACAAGATGAAGGATGTAGCGGATTCGGCCATCTTGCCACAGAAGCATGCCTCATCAGCGTCCCTCGTGTGTGCAGCCCGGACGGCATGATACGGAGCGTGCAGAGCTGCCCCAGCGCCAGCACTCTCACGGACCTCAAGGACTGCCTGGACTTCTGCTCCAACTCCTGGGTCTCCCTCTTCTGCCGCCAGGGCGGAACAGCCCTCCTCCTCCAGGTGCGCTCTGCTTACCCTGCAGATCTTTGCCCTTTCGAGACTGGAGGGCAATGGCCAAGGCTAGGCAGCAGCCCTGGGTGTGTCAGGCTCCTGGGGGGCGGCTGTAGCGGATTGACCCTGACAACCCACATTCTCTTCCCACAGTCTGTCGGCCTCTCAGATGCTGTGAGGTCCATACACCACGCCTAAAATTGTTCTTCAGGGGAATGCAGCAAGCACATTTGACGTCCTATCATCTCCTGTCTGAGTGCCTGCTGTTCCGCTCTGCCTGGATGCTGGCTAGCCTGCCGTGGCTGTGCGCTCAAGACAACAAGCTATAGGCCTCTTGAGATACTGCCAATATGAGTTGAAGGTAGCGTGTGCTTGCAGGCGCTGGAGGTGCATGCAAGCGCAGCAGGCGAAGCGGAGGCGCACGAGGCCGTGCTGGTGACGCTGCAGTGCATGCACGCGCTCATGAGCGGCGCTGGGGGCATGCACAGCGTCCTGAGTGCCCGCGGCTTCCTGCCAGCCGTCTGCGCCATGCTCTCGCGCCCCGGAGGGAATGAGGCCGCCAAGCTGGTCGTTGAGATGCTCATCAAGCTGTGCCTCTTCTCGACTGACAGCTACTGCCTGGCTGTCAAGGTATGCTCCTCCCAGACCACTCAAATGTAGTAGGTCCAAAGGGAGATCAAAGTTCATAAAGCATGGCTTGCATGGGCCTTCACAAGACACTCAGCAGAGAAGTCTCTGTATCCCGGACAGCTGATGTCACGAACAGCTGCAAGATGCGACACTCACGAGACTGTTTATCCTGCAGACGCTGCTGGGGAGGCTTGCACCCGCCGAGGAGCCCTCACAGCAGCAAGCGGCACCCATGGCAGTCTCACCCGCAGCCCAGCAACCCTTGTCAGGATCTGCACCAGGCAGGCGCGGGGCTGCACCGCCACCACCCCCTCCAAAACCTCCAGGGTCTGCGCAGAAACCCTCCCCCGCTAGCAGGCCACCCCCCAGTCCGCCCCCTCCGCCGCCACTAAGACCTCCCGGGTCAGCCCAGAGACCCTCCCCAGCTAGCAGGCCACCCCCCAGTCCACCCCCTCCACCGCCGCCCAAACCTCCAGGGTCTGCCCAGAGGCCCCCTGCGCCAAGATTGGCAATCCCCCCGTCACCCATCCAACCAGCATCGCTTGAGAGTCCAGCATCAGCGCCAGCCTCTCTGGCAGCAGGCGCAGCAGCTAGGTTGCCACCAGCAACAACTCCCACAGGACAGCAAGTCAGCAGCGGCCGGCAAGTTTCCAATGACACAGGCCGCCCATCAGAGGGAGCACCAAGGGCTGTTGCAGGCAGCCCTGCTGAAGATGCGGGGCAGAACGCTCCAGAGTACTGCACCGCCATCCTCACTCTGCTGAAGGTGGGTGCAACACGATGCCATCTCTCACAACTTGGCGTTTGCGCCTCACCTGTCTTGCTTTTGACAGGCAAATACCTCTGCCATAGCAGAGTAAAAGGCTGTTGAACGTTTGGCAACGAGAAGAGACAGGCTCACTGTACATACCCATGTATGAGAGCAGGCATGCATGTTGAGCTCTGCATGTTGGCGTTGGATCAGCTGATATGTTGACAGGCCATCTCACTCGCATGCAGGTGAGCGTGAAGGTGACGGCAGACATGGATCTGGCGGACCACCTGCTGTCCTTCCTGAACGCGGCCCTGAGCTCGCCAGAGGCGCAGCATGCACTGCCCCTGCGCAAGGCTTTTGTGCTCACGCTCCTTGATCTAGGTCAGACCCTGCCCCTCAAGCAGTTGCTTTGCAAGTTCCTCAGAGTTCCTACATAATGCCAGTGCCTCTGCAACTTCCCAGTGGTTTGTGCAAGAGTGGTATTGGGATTTCGCTTGCCATTTCTGGAGCACTGCTGTCGCATACTGGACAGATGCAATGGTATGCCACCGAGCAGCAAGTTAGCGCTGTGGTTGCCTGGCATCACGCCATGTCTGCAGGGGCTGTTGTGCCGAGCATGGGCTGCACCACAGTGAGGCGTTTCTATATTTAGAGGCTTGGATGCAATGCAGGGTTGCTGAATGTGCTTGCTGACATCAGCGGCATGCTGGACTCTTATATGGATGCTTCGGTGCAACTCCTGCGCGCCACTGTCAAGGAGGTCATTGCCCTCCCAAAGCCTCAGCCCTTGCCTGCGCCAAAAATGGCTCCTCCCGCTCCCCCACCCCCTCGGCCTGCCAAGCCATCCGCCCCTTCGCCCCCGCCACCGCCAGGTTGGGACGTCTGCATTTTCACGATCAAAACAACGCATACATGTGCTTGCTGGACTGGGACTGATACACTGCAGCAGGACTCATCCGTCCACTCTTGTAAGGACCTGGTCATACTCAGCTTGGCGCTACATGTCTCTCAGATTGAGGCGTGATGTTACAGGTGGGAGGAAGATGCCATTGAAGGCCCCGGCACCTGCAAAACCCCGCGTGGATCCTGGCCCAAAGCCCTCCAAGAAGCTGAAGGCTTTCTTCTGGGACGTGCTCCCGGAAAGCAGGGTCCCGGGCACCTTCTGGGCGGCAAATGGCCCTGCCTACACCAATATCAACACACAGGAGGTACGCACGCCATTGCCCTCCTGGTGTCTGTCACTCTCAGTGCCCAGCAGGGTTGCTTGCAACTCTGTCGCTACAGTGTGTACTGACACTTTGTGCCCTGGGTGGGCCAAGGGCGCAATGGTGCGCTGAAGATTCTGAGTGCATGCTTGGGGCGCCTGCCTGAAGCCTTGATGCCACAGCTGTCATTGACATGTGAAGTAGGGACTTGCACATTTCCTTGCCATGGCTCTAAGGAGACCAATATCTTGGGAGGGAACTTGCTACTGTCTGTTTGACATATCAGGAACAGGCCTGGCATTAGAGGGTTTGTATAGCCCCAGACATCCTAAATCATGCCTCCTGTCATTTGGTGCTGTCATCCAAGTGTATGAAGCAGACTTGTGCCTGCAGGTGGAAGACCTGTTCCAGGCAACCCAGGCCAAAAAGATGGCAGAGAAAAAAGCTGTCACCAAGCAGCTGGCCATCCTGGATATCAAGAGAGCCACCGGGATAGGCATCCGCATGTCAGGCCTCAGGTAATGCTACAGCAACACTGCTCTGACCCCGGCACTCCTTTCCCTCGTTGCCCATGCGCAGCATGCAGAAAGTTCTTGCACACACATCGTAACAGCATCTGGTGCATTAGGCAAATAAGTTGAGGGTGTAGGGCTGCTGTCTCGAAGTGCAGGGCCTCAAAGAGCGATGTGCACACTGCCCTAGACAATGGACTTGCATATTGCTGCTACCGTCTGTGCATGGAATACTGAGGCTTGCATTCATTGATGTTATCCCATGCATGCGCAGGGCGCCATCACACATGGTGGCGGAAGCTGTCAGGAAGCTTGACACGCGAGTGCTGAGCAGCGCAGAGGACGCCCGCGCCATAATGGCGTGCGCGCCTGCGCCAGAGGAGCGCAAGATGTTTGAGGCGTTCCTGCACTCTGGCGGCAAACCCGAGGCCCTGAGCGCTGCCGAGCGCTTCTGCTTGGAACTGATGCAGGTCAGGAATGCCTGTCACTGCCTCTTTGTATGCTTGCCATGCATCAAATCTGCTCTGAAAACGGCTGTTGCTCAGGTTGAAGCGCCTAATGGTTGAGCTCTGCATTGTGGCATTGGCTTTGTTTCAGCCTATGGCTCTCCCTCTTGTGATGTTGGTGCAAACTTTGAAGTGCTGTCGTTCAAGAATGGCGTATGTGCAAAAGACATTCCCGTTCCTGCTCGCAACCTACCACCATACTGCAAGCTTTGTGTGACTGCATGCGGGCGAGACCTATCTCTGGGAAGAGTGCATATGACATTGATGGTCTGTCTCAACAGTGATACTGTAAGCTGGAGTGCACATGATGCAGGTTCCCCGCCTAGAGGAGCGCCTCAGCACCTATGCGTCCAGCTTCGAGGCAGCGCAGCAGCTGGAGGAGGCCTCCGCAGTGCTGGCGGTTCACGCGGCCGCGCAGGCGGAGCTACGCGCCAGCGCCTGCTTCAGCGCTGTGCTGGCGCGCACGCTGGCGCTTGGCAACTTCCTCAACTGGGGCAGCCGCCTCGGCCAGGCGCCCGGCTTCCGGCTGAAGAATCTGCCCAAGCTGCAGGTACACGCCTATATTGGTTGCAAGGGCTTGTGCCTCAGAGTGTTTAAGGGTCTCTCTGCCATCTATTCCTCTCAGGTGTATGCGCGTCCCTTGCGTGCTTAACCAGCCAGATCTAGGCCTGCCTGTCAGAAATGGCCAGCACTCAGTGTCATTTTATGGGTACTTAAGAGCTTAGCCTTCGTCTGTGCAGACTTACAGGGGCAATGCTGCTGAGCAGCACGCACAATGTGGTCTGTGCTTGCTTGCAGGACACGCGTGCAGCGGATGGGCGCACCAATATGCTGCGCTATTTGGCGGAGCGCTTTGTGAGCGAGGAGCCTCCCCAGGCAGTGCTATCCACGCAGGTCCCGCATGTGCTGTCTGCGCCACTGAAGACATCACTCATGGTGTGCTCCCTTCTGGTCCCTTCCAGCATTGTGTAACTGTGCTGGTGACTCACCTCAGAATGTCAGAAGTGACATGAGTGCAACAGAATAGTCTGGATATTCCATCTGATGTGACAAATTGTCTGGTGTAGGAGGCGGGTGAGATGGTGGAGCGCGCCAGCATGGTGCTGACTCAGATCAGGAGCGAGCTGCAGAAGACAGGGACCGCTGTCAGGCTGGAGCTGTCTTTGCAGCCTGACAGCGGCCTGCAGAGGGTGCACGTGCTCCTGCACTGTGACAACTACTCTGATGTCCTTGCTGCATCTGCTCAGGTGCTTCCCTATTATTCTTACTCTCCTTTGCACATCGTTTGCATCAACACAAAGTCACGCGCCTGAGCCTCTCTGCCCAAAATGTGGCTCAAAATCTATTGGTGATGAAACTCTATCTGTGTGCTCATGCTTAGATCATTGGGCGGCAGCATTTCTCGTGCAATAGGCCGACGCTGTCGTGCAACCTGTGATAATTGCCACAGGATTGCCGACAAGTGCTAGCCAATGGCAACAGGAGTGCTGCTCTCTGCTTGACTGCCACCATGTGAGGCAAGGGGAGACTATGTTCATACTGAAGGCTGAGAGGTACATTCATGCGCGTGCAGGGCCTGAGCGGATCTCTGGCAGCTGCAAGGGAGCAGCTGCAGCAGGCCAGGAGGGGCTTCGAGGCCCTGGTTGCCTACTTTGGAGAGAACCCTGTGGCTCTCCAGAATGACGGCGACTTCTGGCGGGATGTGATCAGCTTCGTCACAGCTTTCTCAGCCGCGCAACAGGATGCTCTGGCCTTTGCAAAGGTGGCTGCTTCCTCTCATGAGCACAACCCTTTGTCAGCCCCTGCCTGCCATCAATCGTGACATGTGAAGGTCTTGCGGGGATGCATGGGCAGGCTCAGGAGGCTGATGCTGCTCTCAAGTGGACCTGCATCTTCTGACGCAGACTGATTTTCAGAAAATTTTAGCGGCTTAACGCAGCATGTCTTGTGCGCCATCCTGCAATGTGGTGCTCACAATACGTAGACGGGTTGTCTTGGCATCAATTCTGGTCTGCCTGGGTGCTGTAAGGACTGAAGGCTCCTGATAGCAATAATGTGATAGGAAGGTCATGTTGTTCCTGCAACTCAGGGCATCTGCATGCTGCAGGAGCAGCAGGCTCGCTTGGCAAGGCAGCGAGCCAGATCTGGCAGCGTGCCAGCTGGCGCCACACTGCGCTCCCCAGCCGTCCCAGCTCAGAGCACGCTGGCGAGCGCTGATGTAGCGCAGCAAGCCTCAGCAGCAGCAGAGACTGGCCGGGGCACCTCAGGCATAGCTGCAAAGGCTCTTTCCACAAGCAGCGAGCCCGCTGTCTCCTTGAGAAGTGCCAAAGCAGGGCGGGAACTATCGCCAGCAGTGGTTGCACCCACTTCATCAACACAAGCGGCAAAGATGAGCCCGGCAGGGACAGAGCAAGCAGCTACAGGCTCTGCTGCACAATTGCATCTCAATGGCAACGGGGCTTTACATAGCAGGACAGCATATGCACACGCTGTGGACCTCGTGCAAGAGAGTCCCTCAGACAGCTTGAAGCAAGCAAACCAGCTGCGCAGGAAGGTTGAGCCTCCAGCAGACCGTGCAGCCCAAGCTGCCCAGGCAAAGGAGAGTCTTATTCAGGCTGTACCCGAGATGCCCGACCGCAAGGCAAGCCTGGGCCGGCCTGATGCCCAGAAGGGGGTTAATATTGTGCCGCCTTCCAGGCACCCCAAGGGTGCTCCTCGCAACAGCCACAAAGAAGTTGACTTCCATGCTGGGGAAAGCACAAACGACGATGTCAGCGAGGCAGATCTTGAGGCTCTGCTAGGACAGCTTGTGAATAGGGCCGAGCACATCTGAGGTTGTCCAAGGTCAGGGCCCATATTTCCTGGTGCCCCTTGCAAAGGATTATCTTAGCCCAAATCCCCGTTCGCATCTTGGCTTTTCCTTTCACGGCCTCTCAATTTTATTTTCAAGGCTTCTTGTGTCTGCAGCTTGTAGCTCTTGCGTGCCTGACTACAGAGGTGACTTTGCCTCACCATCTTCTCTCAATTTCCTAGGCTCCTAGGATGCAGCGCAAGCCTCAGGACATCATGTAATGATTCCTGACATACAAAGGCGCTTGAGCAGCGCTGCATGCGCAGCTAATTTTGGAGCACAAATGAGTGTGAAGGTGCCATTCCCAGCGCATCTGCAGCTTGCACATCGCTTAGGCTTGTCAACCTTCTGGCCGAATGTGCTTGTTGTGTTTGTGAAAGGCTTGGGTACTTTCAATTCTTTGTTTTCTTTATGATTCAAACAAAGAAATCTTTTGTCACCAGCGCAAGCCACAGAAGTATCTGTGGCATGACTGTAGAAAGTCTGCCTCTTGTCACAAGACTTCAAATGCTCTTGGTGGGCATACAGAGGAACACACCCGTCAATACATATGGACTGAACCCATGCTGACCGGTGACATGGAGGCTACAAGCTAGTCTTAAGTTTGGTCAATGAGCTGCTTACATCTATGCGATCTGAGACACACCAAGGTGATAGCTGCCGTGCGCAGACTCCATAGATATGTGGCCACGAGGTGTTGTAGCTGCCTTTGCTCAATGCAATCCTGTGAGATGCACTCACTCGTGTGGGGTGGATGCTTTGCAACACATGCCCGTAGCGCTAGAAGGGCAGTAAAGGGGAAGACCTCTCATAGACCAGGGGCAAGCGAGGAAGAGCATGTGCGTGCACTTGCTCAGCAACCAGGGGTTGTAATGTCTAGTGCGCAGCGCTCCTGATCAGATGTGTAGGAGGTAACGAGATCTACAGGTCAGCGTGCCTGGATGCTTTCAAGGGCCATGCCTCTGCAAGTGCAACTGCTTACCGGATAAATCAGTACGCTACTTTACAGCTCAACCAACACTGCAATATATATATGCATCTGTTGAAACCTCTGCACTGCAGTCACTGCAGCTACACGACATACAACATGCTGTACAGCCTGAGGGTGCGACATCTTTGTCTTCTCATCTTGCATAATGTTGCAACATGAGCGTGCTTCTCTTGCCTCAAGTGCCTCAACTAACGCCACCAAAAACAGAGACTGGACTATGAGTGAGAGGTGAAAGCCGAGCGCATCATATGATTTGGTGACCTCACCCACCAAAGCGGTTGCAGAGTCCACGCAATGGATGCTGTTCCTTCCATGCAATCTATCAGCCAGTCAAGAGGGTGCTGTAGCAACAGCCCTGATTCTGCTATATCCGTGTTCATGATGCAAGAATGGACACTAAGAGTCGACGTTCTGTCATAATCAGAATGCTGAATTGGCAACTGTGATGGGGGGATGAGCCTTCAAGTTGCTCCAAATGGCTTGAGGGCCGCAATGTTGCCAAAACGGCCCGCACATAGCGTGCAAGCAACCCGAAGAGCCCCAGAAAGTGGGGAAACCCGTCTTTCCTCGACAACTGTGCTCACGTAAAGAATAGGGACTCTGAGACTCAAGTTCTCACCAGTTTTGCTGAATGTCATGGTAAAGAATATGCCTACGGGCCGCCAGAAAGGCCCCGTGGCTGCTGTCAGGGTGCTGTAAGGGGCTCGGTACCTGGTCTGCCCAATGTCTACAAGTGTTGAATCCCGGTTGGATCCCAAAGCCTAGATTCAAATCCCGCTTGCGACGGTGCTGCCACTGCAAGTGTTGGCGCTCACGGTTGCCGCTGCCTGTATATGTGATATCAGATATGCCTTAGCAATCCTAGAGCCAGGAATATGTAGGTGCCTCTGAGGATTGCTGCAGAGGCTATTGCACGAGGACTCTCGGTGCTGAAACTGCTGTGACACTGGGGCAGCTTTGCTGTCCACCTATTTGTCCTGTCTGGCCATGGTATGCCGACGCTAGGGGTGATTGTGCCACAAGGGTGGACATGCCTAGATCCCTCAACTTTCCTTCAGATCTGACCTAGCAGTGCCACCACCTCACCCATCCCTGAGAAAGTCGCTTCAGGCCCTTAAAGGGATAGACCCCCATGAATCCTCCTGCATGCGACTCAGAGAGTTGAGAGGACAAAAGGAGCTCAGAGTTATCTGCTGTCAAAAGTGTTGCGCAAGGACTGTCCTCCTGATAATTATGCGAGCCACACAACACATTTTCATTGTTGCTTGACTCCCACTAGGCCGGCTGCTAAATATTGTCTGATGAGGCCCTGGCAAAAGCTCACGCTGCAACTTATTGCAGCGCTTGTTGTCTCATCCCTCCTGTCTCAAAAGATAGCCGACTCAACCCAACACATAAATCCCCATGCATTGCCAGCTGCAGCCCTTAGGTCAGCAGTCTGGCCGCTACCTGATCTCCCTGCTGCCCAGGCAACTATGGAGACCGCGGCGCCTTCCAAGTAGCCATCTGTCCTGGAACGAAGCAAAGATGCCCAGAGACTCATTCGAGCTGAGCTTTGGAAAATGCTCTGTAACGTCATGCCGTCTTGATGTGGCCAAGAGCAGACGCCAGTAAAATCTTTCAAAGGCTTGGCTGTCTGCTTTTGACTCCGACAGGCCCATAATGGTAGGCAAAGGCCTTTTTGCAGCAGTCTCTCGAAAGTAAGAAACTGCTGGAAAGGGTAGGCGGCTGTGAGCGGAATTGGCAAATCGACACCTGCTTTTAGCATGTCCCACCGACAGGATCGATGAGAATGCTGCCGTTGCAAGCGTCTATACTGTGACGGGCGCCTAATGGGGGCTGCCTGTAACGATGAGAGCATACTTGGGTGCGCTTGGCAAAGATGTTTCCAAGGATAACAGAGCTATGATCTCATCTCCCGTATGCTCTCGTGTCTCTCACTGGCTGCAGTCGCTGCTGTAGGAGGCATGTGCCCGCCTGTGCATTGCCTTATACTGCCAACCTGGCAGGATGCATGGACGGCTGAGCAGTCTTTCTGGCCACAAGGACACGATCCCCCCTCTGAAGGGGCACTCGTGCTCAGCAGTACTTTATTTGCACTCAGCAGCTCCAGTTTTGGAGTGCAGCCGGCTGGCATCATGGAGGGAAGCCTCCTGGCGGGGGAATACTGCAAGAAGATGTTCGGGCAAGAGGATATTCGCCCGCCAGGAGGCTTACCCCAGAGGCAGACTAGGCGGCCGCCAGCTGTATCTCGCTCACTCCTCTTTGCCGGTGAAGAGGGCTGTCGCTGTGCTGGCGATGAGCTGCCAGGTGGCACGCACGTGGCGCTCCTGCACAATCAGACACGAGGTCAGCTCCGGGTACAAGAAGACACATCTGTGCCACGCTGAGGTACAGTCATTCATGTCTGCTCTATAGTGGGGATGACATGCTACGTCTGTTCCAGTCCAGGGCACCATTTCTCCAGGTCTGCTCTCTCCGAGCATTGTCCTCACATTCATGCCTCATACCGCATGTGCTCCTGTGGCGTCATGAGATTTCTGCATGCTGCAGGGTCAGGCAGGCGGGAGGCCGCATGCCTGCGTGAGGAAGCCGCCGCAGGCGATGCGGGCGACGGTCCTGCCGGAGAGGTCGGTGGTGATGAGGAAGGCCTTCCCGGTCTTGTTGACCGTTTCGATCAGGGCCGAGGTGTCCTCGTTCTTCCCGTCCTGCGCAGCAGTCGTGTTTTTAATTCTTGCTTGTGCCAGCACATCCGGGACTTGTCCTCAGGGACCTCAGGTGAGTGTAGCCGTACAGCTCCTGTGTGCGCTGCTGTGGTGTCTGGGGACGTTGCTCAACCTCGACCTAGAGTAAAGAGCCCTTCACTGAGGGTACACATCGACACTCAGCAGTGGGAACACGGCCGTCGACACAAGACCTTGGAGCTCTTTGGATGCTGTCGGGATTTCAGGGACCAGGACAGCAGCCTCCTCAAGGTGTGTACGGATCAGAAGCGAGCCCTGTAAAGGCGTCGCACCTTCAGGTGGAAGCAGACCAGGCCGAAGCGCGGAGGCGCCGACACCTCGAAGCGCGCATCCTTGCGGATGAGCTCGGCCACAGTCTCCGCCAGGCGGATGTGGTGCCTGTACAGGCACACCAACGCCTCAGACCCATGTCAGAATCTTCCGCAACTCAGCATGTCCATCCAGCAATCAGCCTTGTCCGCTAATCAGCCTTGTCCGCATACTTGCAATAGATCTGAAGCGCGCCCGCCTTGCGGCACCGTCAGCGGCACAGTACACCTATCCAGCTCGGGATAGGTGTGAAAGTTTGTGTACACATAAAAGGATCGAGAAGCACAGACAAGCCCGAACTGCTCCAGGCATGCATTAGAGGTGGTCACCATGTAAGATATGATGGGATTGGGCGTCATGTGAGATGATCTGCGATGGGGCACCTGAGGAAGCCCTGGAGCTTCTCCTGGCCGTAGGCGCGCAGCACAAACCACAGCTTCAGCGAGCGGAAGCGGCGGCCGACGGGGATCTCCCAGTTCTGCAGGCAGCGCTCGCACATCAGACATCATACAGCGGATTCAAGGCCCTCTCTTCAATGGATAAGTGGAGCCTGGAGGCTTCTCTGTGAAGAAGTTGAAGTACATGACATGAACCTGGAAGAGAAGGCCCCAGACATTCACCAGGTACAAGGGCATGCATCCCATTGTCTCAAAGTTGGTTTAGAGCAGGAGATGAGTCCCGAAGGGTTGGGACTATTTGTCCACAATCAACTTAGTGAATTGCTTGCACTGTTCCATTTTAGTATATGGGAATGCGCAGGGCTCGGGTACATGGCAGAGGTGGATGGGTGGGTCACCTGGAAGTCGTAGGCATTGCCCTTGCCGCGGAGGTAGGCCGGGGTGAGTGAGAGGGCAGCCTTGAGGGGGTCGGCGTCGCGGAACCAGATGCAGGAGCAGTCGAAGGTGGTGAGCAGCCACTTGTGGGGGTTGGTGTTGAAGCTGTCGGCCAGCTCGACGCCCCGGAAGTGGTGGCGCTGCTCCGGCAGGATTGCCGCCACGCCCGCGTGCGCGCCGTCCACGTGCAGCCTGCATCGTCATGCGCTGTTTCAGCGACGCAAACTACCCAGAATCAATCGTGCTGGAAGTGGTGGCGCTGCTTCAGCGGGAGTGCCGCCACGCTTGCGTGCGCGCCGATGACGTGCAGCCTGCATAGTTGTGCGCTGCTCAGCAAAGCAGACCACCCTTGACCAGCCGCGACCGCGCCCTCACATGACTGGACCTGCTGCCTTCATGAGGTTCCATGCCACGACGTCAAGTGCTCTGCAGCATCTAGTCGCAGACATCATGCCGCTCGACCTGGACACAGAAATCATTGCAAGGGCAGATGGCAGGGGCTCTGCAGGACCCGGATGTCTCATCAGGGATTGCAAAACAACACTAGACAGCAGGCTGGAATTTCCAGACAGTAGGCCATGGTGATAGCTTAAAGTGCAGGCTGTGGTAGGGAGAGCGGGCTCACCAGATCTTGTACTTCTGGGCAATGACACCCATCTCTCCAATGGGGTCCACGGCACAGCTGGAGGTGGTTCCAATGGTGCCCACCATGTAGAAGGGCAGCAGGCCTGCATGGGCATTGAGCCTGCTGAGCCAGCTGACCATGTCGCGGCGGCGCCCCTTATGTGCGCTGCAGGCACACTACTGCACGCACGCATGTGTCACCACATGGCACTGCCCCTCTCCACGCGAGTCCTCTCACGGGGTTGCAGGGTGGCGGCCACTAGGGCAAACCCTCATGCTCCCAAAGAGCTTTGTGCAATGTTTGCAACTTCGTTTCAACCTCCCCAACGGCAGCCTTGAGCCATGCAGCATAGGACAAGGGTTGGGCACACTGCAGACATGCTGGCACTCTTCGGCCATGCAGGCACTCTGCAGACAAGAGTGGGGCACTTTGCAGACATGTGGGCAATCTGCAGACACAAGCCGGGCATTCTGCAGACATGCAGGAGCTGGCCAGACTGCCTGAGCTGCAGGCATGCTGGCGGCATGTGCGCGCACCTGCAGCCAGGTCCTCCTTGATGGCAGCCTCCAGCAGAGCAGGCTCCATGGAGAAGGCATTGTCCTCGCGTGTGGGGATCACGCGCACGTGGGGGGTCACTGACACCATGCACGCCTTCCTGACAGAGCTGTGCGCCTGCAGAGCAGCCAGCACACGCTTTCACCTTGGTCGAGGTTCCACTTGCCCAATACTGGTTTGTTCTAACAGTAGTAGCAAGGCCGGATAAGTGTCCCACATGACAGTCCTTGCTTCCAAGAAGCAAGGATAGGAGCTATGTCCTCAAATCGCATGCTCTTACATCGTCCTGCCAGCGCAGATGAACATGCAAGTTGGACTGGAGCTATCTCCCGAGGACTGAGCACTTGATGAGCCTGATGTGGCTGTAGGAGACTGTGACAGCACCCCCAGTCATCTTCCTGGAAAAGGACTCATAACACCTCCAGCGTGGGGCAATGCACTTACGCACGCCAGAGCATAAGGCTCAACCACGAATATGAGCATTTGGGCTCTCGCTATGACCTCAAACATAGGCTTGCCTCTGGCATCATGCCCCTAAGCTGCTCGAGCGACTGATGTAGCAAAGCTGGTCTGAGCTTGCATGCACCCTTGGTGTTCCAGCCAGAGAGGGACCCGGGATTGGGATGTACCTGGTCTGAGAAGTAAGCAACGAGTCTGCTGGTGTCTGACAGGGGGCGTCCCTCCATCTGGCGCGCGCGGCCCGCCAGCAAAGCCACCAGTGTGCACTCACTCGCTGTTGTCTGCACTTGCCACACCTCTGTGAGCGGAGTAACGTTCATGCAAGCTCCTGCGCTCCCCAGCTCTCTAAGCTGCCTCACAGGGCTCACAGTATCTGCTGGGTCGCTGGCCATGTGCTGAGGTAGGTGCAACCCCTCTGTAAAAACTGCGCTTGCGGTGTAATGACAATTCCCAGGGTCAGTCACTAGCAAGCCTGTTGCGCCAGGCTGGCGCCCAGCTATGGTGGCATATTCGGATGCAAGCTTGCAGACGCTGGCTGCGCGCACCTGTACAGGTTTTCTCATGGCATGGGCGATGAGGCATGGACAGTCATGAGAGATGCACGGAGTCATTTAGTTGCTCATCTCACCTGGACAACACCACCTCCTCTGCCCCTGTTGCCATCGTTGTCAACGGCCAGGAATGCCTGGGGGAGGCCCATCATCTTGCCCAGCCAGTCCACAACCACCTGGATGAGTGCAATCCAGCCCTCAGTGTGAGCTCTGTACTGTACTGCCCTGCACTTTGAAGCTTGCTGGAGCACGTACTCCGGAAGAGTGACCCTTCTTGAGATACTCCCGAATGTGCTTACCGTCTCAAGCTCTGTTGCGGCAGGAGAGCTGACCCACAGGAACCCATTGACGCTGAGGGCTGAGGACATCAGGTCTCCAAGAAGGGAAGGAAAGCTGAACGCTGACGGGAAGTAGGCATAGAAGTTAGGACTCTGCCAGTGCATTACTCCTGCATTAGATTGGACACCCGTCAGCAGAATGGAAAGGAGAGATACTTTCTGAACGCACTTGTGACGGAGGCCAACGGCGGCGACGTCACTTAGGTCTGGAGGCGATGCAACAATCTCGTGGAACTCACCTGGCATGATCTTCTCCTGAAAGTCCTGGGAGATCTTAGTCCAGCTCTCAGGACCGACGGGGGCCTCTGCAGGCAGCAGGCTGCTCACGTCGCCGATGTGAAGCTCTGACCGGACTGGCAAATCCTCAACCCCCTGGTAGTAGTCGCATATCCAATCCACCATGCTCTTTGCTGCCACTCGGAACTGCGCATTCACATAGCGGCGCGTTAAGCAAAAGCCCTTCCTGCATCGGCCATGTCGCAGCCTCGCTCCAGCATTGAGGTGACATCCGTCCGCTCTCCGTACACAAGGACAACCCTTGTCATGATAATTTAACCGCAAAAATGATGAAGCGTACAAACCTATTGCGGACACGCGACTTACTACAAATATTCGCTGCGCCGGAAGATGTTCGGGATCTCACCTCCTCAATGTTCATGGGGTGCTCGTAGTCTTCAGATTGCTCACGACCATGAGCATTCTGAGTTCCGCTGCCACCGATAGCGCGGTGAAGGCCAGGGAACGCACGATAGCTCGCGGCTGAGGGGACTGCCATGGCGATGGAGAGACAGACTGTCTCGACAGCTGCAGAGGACTGGTGGAATGTGACGGATATCACAGCAGAACAATGATACTGACTGGAACGGCTGTGGACCCTTATCTCAAAGCCGTCAGCTATCTCTCCCCGTCAAATTTCCTGCACTTCAACAGTATGACTCATATAAAGTAACACAGCGCTTTCCGTGGTCGCCAAAACTTTACGCCCGGCTGCAGCCAACTCTGTGCTGCTTGAACCCCTTCTGGAAGGAAAGTGAGTTATATTGGTTTCGGAGCATGTTTGCCGTCATCAAACAGGAAGATGAGGCATCCGTCTGGCGTTAGCGCGCCGTAACCCCAAAATCACCTAGTGGCTGATTTGGGCCTGAGTGCGTCACCTTCTGAGTGCAGTATATAAATATAACAGATACCGATGCATCAGCTGTACGGAAGGCATAAATCTTCTGATTGTCTCATCATTCTTTAAGCACGCCTCCATTAGGGCAACGCGCTTGAAGGTACGATCTATCAGGATATTGCTGTGTCCCCAGAAGAGAGCGCCACCGTGCAGCACCACACACATCGCTAGGTGTCGATTACACATCAGCTGCAGCTTTTCATGGTGTTATAAGCCATCACGAAACGCTGGTTGGGATCCATGAAACCGGTGTACTACAGTAGTACTGTCAACAGGGTGTTCCACATTCTTCATCCCTCACGGAGATGCACCTCCCCCAACGTATGTCCTGAAGCTGCTTATTCCGAAATGGTAATGCCTCTCAGCCGAGCACAGACAGAGTTGACTGAGTCAGAGCCTTCACGGAGTGTACCATGAAGCTGTCCTGTACGACTGGAACCCCAATCTACTTTTCGGTGCCTCAATATACTCCAGATGCACAACAAAGAAGATTTCTGAGCGGTGCCGAGGCTTGCCGGTCCCACGCCCCTCCAACAGCACATGGTCCCGTGGGGCCCACGGGCGCTTCCGGAAGAGAGTTCAGCCTCTTGAAAGTGGTTGTTGAAGGATGGCTATGTTGGCAGCAGCCTTTTCAACCTGCGCTTTGGTGTCCTCTAAGTGGTGTACGGGGTGTGCTCTCATTTGAAGGTCACCTTCCAGATGTGGCAGGATTCCCCTGTTCGCTGAGTGGTATCACATCTTACATCATGTGACATCACATAAGCGATATTCATGGTTTATCTATATCACGCATGGGTGTCACAAGCACTACATCAGTACCTCTCAGTGGCAGACTTCTCCACACCTGTTCCAGGACGCTTGCCCTTGGCATATGAGTTTGCATGTCTAGACCTAAAGTTCAAAGGAATTGGCAATTGCACCCTTGCAATGGTGCTCAGCAGGAATCTACACCATTCATGAAATGGCAGGCTATCCACGGTGCATGCCAGCACAGGTGCAGCATTCTGTTCTGCTCAAGTCAAGCCTGCATGCAGCCCTCCTTTCCAAGAATTTTCGACCGCATCCCTTGAGCTATGAGTGAGACGGTACAAGGAGGTGATTAAGACCCTGGATGGTATCCCACTGCTTATGCGCAGTGCCTCAGAGCTCTGCATGTGCGTTGGTCCAAAGCCTGGCTATGGTCTGCTGGTGCCTGCTTGCCTCAAAGGGAGTCTCAGTGGGCGTACACCTGTTGTATGCGTTCTGCTGTACCTTGGCTGCACTACCAAAGGATCTGAATTCAGCTGACTACGATGCTGGCAGCTGAATAGGTTAACCTCCATACCACTGCATGCTGGCATAGAACAGCGCTCTTCTGTGTCAAAGCCCAGCGCTGAAGGGTGCACTCAGTGCACCACACTGCCAATAACCTTTCCAGTGGCTGCAGGACAAATGCCTGGTCGGATTACTCGCATACGATGAGCATGAGACATCAGCCATGGAAGGATGATGTGAGAATGTGTGCTGCAAGCTCACAGGCTGAGCACTCGGCCTGAGCCTGATAATGCGTCTGGCTCTGACTTTCTCTTCTGGGACACCAGGAGGTCGTCATGGGTCCTGCAAAGTAGACAAACACATCAGCAACACCTTGACAGTCCCCTAGGTACGATTGACATATTAGCATTTCAAGACCATGCCTCGGAGGACTGGTGTGCTTCAGAGGCGAGACGATGTCATGCGCTTATGCAGCCAATCATGGACACCCCCTGCAGGCAGAGGGCTAGCCTAGCATAAAGCACATGCCACATGTTGAAAAGTTCTTGCCCACTATCAGGGAGGATGATGCCACTCGTTGCCTTGCAATGGCCACCATATCAACATGCACGGAAGTTGGGTCAAAGACAGAATCTTTGAGGGTGCAACCCAGTCAGGCGTGAAGAGAGGGCCTCAAGAGAGGGCAAGCACCTGGAGGGAACCTGTGGAAGGCTCTGCAGCGGCGCATTGCGCGGCGCAGCGCTGCTCGAGAGCGCCTGCGCGCCTCGGGGATCTGCTGCCGGCGCGGAGGGGCGCTTCGCTGCCGGCCTCTGCAGCTCGGCCAGAGAGAGGCCCTGCTGCTGCAGCCGCGCATTCAGACGCGCCAGCTGCGCATCACACACAGCTTTTGACCCCGCTTGTCTTATGGGAATACAACTCGCCACCTCTACATATGGCCGCTCGTCAACAAAGCAGGCCAACGCATGCGGCTTCCTCAATCCAAGCCATGTCCATGGCCACTGCCTAAGAGCATCCTCATTCCGGACTGGGTCACAGAGAACTTTGCAGGCCTGTGAGGTCACCTGAGATCCCATGCCATGAGCCTGGGCCTGCGCTTGCGCCTGCTGGATGGCCTTGCTTATCGCTGCGGATCCCACGGTGTTCACGCTGTCATGTACGCTCAATGACATGTTTGGCACCGGTATCGATCCAGTTGGCGTTTCTGGGACCGACACGCCAGATGCGCCCTGCAACACACCCGTCACAGTCACCTCAGCATGACTTTGTACATACAACGTCGCACTGCCCTGCTGCTGGACGGCTCCACTACCTTGCAAATCACAGGGCAAATGCATACCCAGATCAAGGGGCACACAGAGAGAGAGGTCTCACCCGAGCGACAGCGAGGCCATCCAGGGAGGTCCCCCAGCTTGTGCTGGCCAGGGAACTCTGTGCGGAGGTTATGGGAGTGGGTCCCATGTGACTGGAGCTTGGCTCTGCTGACAGACCGGCCTGCAGGGCAAACAGGACTTGAGTGCGCTTGGCACCCAGCTGTTCGTTCTAGTGGGGAGCAGACAACTCAAGAGGCTGCAGTGAGCTGTGAAGGTCTGATGACCTCAACATCACAGGCTCCTGAACCAAGAAGAGTTCTGCCCAAAGCATGCGCAAGAAGGAGGCAGCCATGCCCGGAAGTCCTGGTGCTGGGCATAGCAACTGTGTGACGGGTTTTCAACAGGCTGTCCAGGTTATAAAGAGGCAACATTGAAAGGAGAAACAGGCCAAGGCAGATCACCAGGGCTGCCTGAGTCCTGGGAGAGAGCTCTCGCGTGGCTGCAAAGTGTCCACCGTCCACAAAGCTGGCTGATCCTGGGAGCAATGTAGGTGCGGCTGCGCTCACGCCCTGCACGGACAAGCTCACGGCGCTCGATTCCAGTGTTGCCGAAAGTACTTGCCGCCACATGCCATAAAGTGAAACTGACAGGAAGAATTTGCTGCAAGGCTTGGGGACTGTAGCGGTCAGCCAAGCAGACTTGCGGTAGGCTGCACTATGAGGTACAGCATGGCCTCTCGAGCAGCTAGAAGTACTTCAGACCTCCTTTGGAGGCTCAGGAAACGGCAGAACAGTCCATGACGAGCAACGCCCTTACCAGCGGTGGCACAGGCACCAGATTAGGCTGCAGCGGGGCGGCCAGCTGCTCTGCCCTGAGCATCTGGCTCACCTCCATGACGCTCAGGAGGCCCCTGATGTTGGCCTCCTGCCTTGCCTTCAGCTCCCGCTTCATGACCTCCCGGCTCTGCACACATTGATCCTCAGACCATAGGATGCAAGCCACTTTCCACCTCTGGCACTTTGGATGCACATGTAATTCAAGGACATGGTCATGGGATCCAAGGACGTGAGACGAGACTACACTTCCCAGCTCTGGCACTTTGCATGATTAAGGGACTCATAGACGTGGCATGCGACTGGTGAGGCAGCTGGAGCAGGACTGTAAACGCCCTAAGGATCACACTAAGCCCGCAGGCACACGCTCACCTCTTCCAGGTCTACTTTAGCACCTACGTCATCGAGCACAAAAAAAGAATCTGGAAAGCCAGTTGTGTGCGCACCTCATGCTCTGTCTCAAAGCTGCACTCCAGCTGCAGGAAGCTCTTGTTGTCCACCGTGACCTCGTGCAACCGCAGCCTGGCCTTGTAATTGAGAAGGGACCCAGGAAACGGGTTGGCATTGAGCGGGTGCGAGACTGCCCTCCATTTCCTGCACCACCAGCTAAGGGCAATCAAGCACAGAAGAGGGCAAGTGCGCAATGAAGAGCCGGCAATTTGCAGAGATTTCTCCTCAATTGCACGTCTACAAGCAGTTCTTGGAGTCTCTCGCAAACTCTAGAGAAGACTCCCCTGGAATCATGTATTAATGACCAGGACGATCGGCAATCAGCACCTCGCGCAGGTGAAGATGCTCCTGGGTTGGACCTTTTCGTAATGAAGATTTTTTGAGTCGCAAATCAGAGCAGGTAGGCGCAAGGAACTCCTTATTCGTGCAGAGGGCTCACATGGTCAGTCTGTCATCGTCCATAGCCTCCAGCTGCTCCACAAAGCCCAAACTGCCCAGCCGGATATGCCTCAGAGCGCCTAGCTGGCCCTCAATGCTCCCAGGCTGCACGTCAGGTCTAATGTGAGTAATGCCGTGGACCCAGATCCTTACTCGGCCCTCAGAACCTCTGTGCAAGTACTAGTGAAAGATAAAGTCTGCACAGTACCTGGTGCGTGCCAGGCTGTGACAGTAAGCACCTCTGACGCATGGACTTGGGATAAAGCATGCTGCAGCATCTGTACACGGACGTGGCGTTGGCTCAATAGTCTCATATGATGCAGAGTGTTGAAGACGTTCTAAGCTATGTGAAACGTGGAGAATGCATACCAGGAGGTCGGACGCAATGCACTCTAGGCCAACTGGAGCTGACCACGCTGCTACCGACCCAAACGCTCGAACAGTCCGCCAGACCTGCGTGCATGTATGCCTGTCTGATCCTGTCTGCATTGAGAGATTCCATGCCCGCCTCTCTGCTGCCAGAGTTCGATTACAGCTGTACATAAATGCAGTCCTACCTCTGCTACGGGAGCGGGTATGACGCTGCTGGTAAGCACACTAACATGCGCCAGAGGCGGCAGAGCTTGCTGAGCCATCGCTTCACAGAGTCAAGAGTACGCAAATCAGCCAGCTCTCCCTAGCCCCTGCATCTGCTTTTCCAAGGCAGGCGCAAAGCCGCGCGCGCGCTTTCCAGGCCTTCAGGAGACCGAACAACGCCTTTATCTGTTGTCACGTTATCACTCAACCTCCCTCGAGACCTTCCCTGCTGTGTAACACCTGACAGGAAGGTAGAGCTTTTGCGATGGAACGGCATACAAGACCGTGGCTGCAGCCATTACTAACTGGGTTACTACCGGGGTTGACCGTTTATTTGATCGTTGCATATGCCCAGTCTACTGAGCATCCTGGCACCGATGCAAGCTCACTGAAGCGGACGAATAATGGCCAGCGCAGGCTGCTGTAATGGATACTTTGTTTGGCAGTGCTGGGAAGAAGCGTGGTTGATCTCATGTGTTAGTCATTCTCGAATGAGAATTGTGACCGACGACCAGGAATCTGTCACCTCACAATATGATTGCCATGGTTGTCAGTTACGCACGCTTTAGGCCTCAGGCATGGGGACGCCTTTCAGGCCACGGATGTCAATCCACACAGCAAGAGTCAGTATGTTGCAGCTTTGCCAGCAGGATTCTGGCTTTAGGCATGCCATCATGGTCAAAATTGAGGCAGCTGCTTGGTTAAATGTGCGGCGGTCCGTGCGCGCTCGCCACATGTTGTCACTGCGCATTGTCCCTCTGCTCTCGCCCCTCTGACCCATTCGCCTCCAGACGTTGCCGCTTGCTCTGTAGAGCAAATGCCGCACCTACAAACATAATCTGTGTCAAGGCTAAGCAGCATATGCAGCTTTTCGATCCGTGTTCCCATGCTGGCCCAACATATGGCTGACGCTTGAATGCAGGCCCCTCCTATCATTCTCATCAGTCGTCATTGTGTAAGCAAAGCCTGACAGGCATAGATGCGTCTCAGGGAAAGATATGACCAGCATGAAGTTCAGATGCATGACCTGCTCTCACTGCTACACCCGACATATACCTCTGGTCTGCCCAAATACCAAGGTATTTGCCTGGAAATTCCTAGGTGAGATGCATGTACTGTCACACCTCAAGATCAGGAGGTGTGCTGGACTTGTGGTATAGGAAAAAGAGTAGGATGGCACACCTTCAGGCATGCGGGGCGCCCCGAACCTCGGCGCCTCAGTGCCGCTGCTTCTGCCCAGACTACCCAGGGTGCCCAGGCTTGGCAACCCGCTCAGCTTGCCAAAGGACCCCAGAGAGGCCAATGGCAGCCCCCCTGACAGCATGCCAAGCTGTCCCTGCATGAGCGCACACGTGTCAAACACATCATACAGCAGCGCTGCTGCTGCTGAATAGCTTTGCGCGGTAGCTACCAGGGCACGTGCTTAGTACGCTCAGGCAGGCTGGTACGGTAGGGTCCTCACCATGGCACTAGCCATGATGAAACTCTTGTCTTTGCTTGTCCAGCCTCAAGAAAGTGACCCGTCCCCTTGATGCTTCAAGTGAACCTCTAGACATCAAGAGCCCACACAAGCAGATTCAAGGCAAATCATGGAGCTGCAACAGGTCAGGTTGGAGTTGCACTGGCACTCACCGGGAAGCCATTGCCATCTGAGCCGCCTCCCTGGCTCATCTGCCAATTCAAGGCAGCCACAATCCCTAAAGGGTCTGTCGTGGGTGTGGGCCGGTGTAGGAGCCCTGCAATACACCAGGCAGACATCTGGCACACTCCGGAGGGCAGGAAGGACAGGCTGGCATTCACTGCAGTACCCTAACAGAAAGCGCAGCTTTGCAAGGGAGGGTTGCCACCAGCTGCAGACATGCAGATCACAGCAGATTTCCGTATGTCCAGGAACTTTCACCCATGCTCACAACCCTAAGGAGACATAAGGTGTGTCACAGATATAAAGTGCACATGCACGCTCCCTGATGGGCAGCACACCTGCAGTGCTCTGCCCAGGGTATGGCCTCTGCCCCATGAACTGGAGCTGGTCACTGGGATCCAACATCCCTACGCCATTCCTGGCATCATCCCGAACGCTAGAGGACCCATTCTGCAACACAGATTCAGCATGTCACAACACATTAGCCATTGCTAAGCTCAGCTCTCTCATCCTCGTGTGCAATAGGTTGATGAATGATGCTGCCCTGACCCTTAGTCTTGTCCAGAGGAAGCAATAATCAAGGTGCACAATTGCAATGCAGGACCCTCTGCAATCGCGATGATGCTCCTGATGAGCAGCGTAACCCTTGGCACTGACACGTGAGCAATGCAGGGCTCTGTGAACCTAGACAATACAGGGCTACAGACACGAATAATAGCAGAGAAGTGAAGGTTGATGAAAGAATGCCCACCATGGGGAGGGGAGCCATGCATTGCCTAATCAGATTCGCCATGCGCTCCTGATCGCTAAGCCCAGCAGAGTGCGCCAAGTCAGGCATCAAGGTACCTGACAGCGGCCGTATCAAGCTATCTCTGCCGCCCAGTTTCGCCTCTGCACCAGCCATACCCAAGTATGTTCAGCTGTCTAGAAGTGATTCATTTCAAATTGGGGACAGTGCTAGCACTGCTCACTCACTGTTCGCCATTAAGATACACATGTTTCACAGTGAGGGTACGAACAGGAGAATCATCTATAATCTGATGGGCGTGCATGGGCAGCACGAGGAGCAGGGTAGATGTTACTTTATCAGGCTTGCAGCTTCAGCATTTGGACAGCAAGCATAGCCAGGGTGGGAAGCTGCACACCACGTTGGGCTGAGGATGGGCTCTCCTCTGGTTCTCTTGCACCCATCTGGTTCTCATCCTGTGCACAGCTCGAACTGTCAGCATGGACGGCATTGGCATGCTCATACTGGTACATGAGATGCATACTTCATGCTAGCAACGCTACTGCATCAGGTGATTCCAGCTCTGCCGTCGTGCAGTGCCACTGCAACACACAAAGCACCCCACATCGCTGAGCGTGCTCTTCAGTTTAGGCATAATACAGTGGCCGCATTTCGGTAGGCCAAGGCGTTCGTGTCATGTGTTATGTCATGTGATGCACGGTCAGCAGTGCGGGCTGATGTGGCGCACCGACATGGTGCGCTCGGCTGAGTTTTCCTTTGGGATGGGGATGGCTCCCTCTATGTTGGCCCCCTCTCCGTGCGAGTACTGCACATGGCACTTCACCTGACATTGCGCTAATCATGAAGAATTGCTTTCCAGACTGTTAGATTACTGGTTGCTGACTGAGTTGATGACCCCTCGCCTACAATACACTAATCTGCACTGCACTTGGGAGATATTGACAAGCAGCTGGCACATGAGCAGTCAGGGGGGCCTGCTTAGTGCATGCATCAGTGCTGGAGCTCTGTACATGACTGGTTGTAAGGGTACCTTGATGATCTGGTCAAGGCTCTCGAAGTGGTTGTTGCCCAGCGTGAAGATCATCCAGCCGGGGTGCTGATCCTGCCACCAGCACTCAAAAGCCGCCTCTGCTATCTCTGCGACCTGCATTTAAGTTCTCCGAGTTATTCATGTAAGCTTGAGCGATTCACCAGATCCCCGCACTGAACCCTTCTAGACAGCGTCGAGACTTAGTCAGTACAGAGTCTAATCAAGACAAAAGAGGAGATGACTGCACAGTAGCCAACATCTGTTTCAGCTGGCTGCCCTGGGAAGAAGCTTGAAGATGGGAGGGCTAAAGTCTGAGGGGCGTGCGGGGCACGCCCTTCATAGGGTGGAGACAAGGTGGGACAACGATGAGATGGGAAAGGGAGATTGGTTGAGTTGCGCAAAAACTTGAGTGGGGTCACTGACAAGCTTGAACACTGAGGATCCAAAGTTGTCAACACTCTCCACTCACATTTCAATCAAAGAGTGGCAGAGCTCTTGGGAGTACCTGCTCGCGCTGCTGGGGCAGCTGGTGCTCGCAGGGGATGACCTTCATCGTGTCCGTCTCTCCGTCGCTCTTGTTCTCTATGAGAGCCACCGGGCAGTCTGGCCGCACCTCCCCTGCAGGACAAGCCTGTCATTAGACCGCTGTCTGTGGTCATAGAACCCGCCTGCGTGGACGGCATCAGCAGGCAATGCAGCACGCAGGTCTGCCTGCATAGTATAGGCCCCAGGCATAGACAAATAGTGTTAATCATGGTAGCCAGGAGGTATGCAGTGTACACCCTGCTTGCAAGAGGTCACACGGCCCCAGGGGTTGGACACATCTGTGACAGCACTAGCTGCCGGCATGCAAATGTTGTCCGTGATGTGAGAGGATGAGGTTCTTGGCAGGCAGGCGAGTGACAGGCAACAGCCCACCTAAGGAGCAGATGTAGAGCAGGCCAGTGGACATGTCCTTCTGGTACCAGGCCCTCATCCGGTTGTCCACCTGCATACATTCAAGGCCTGTGGTCACCAATCTGGTTGCCCTGCATGTCACATCTCCACCATGTCCGACCTCCTTTGACTATCTGTATGAATGCCAGAGACTCAGGCATAAGCATGGGACATTGTCTCCAGCTCCCAGCTATCTTTGCCTTTCTGCAGGTGCTCTTCATGCCAAGCATTGCCCAGGATTTGGCATGAACAGCACCCACGAGCACACAGCTGGACGAGGAGTGGTCAGCGACAGTGATGGTGTTGGGTGAAATGGGAGGCCAGACCTGCACAGCCGTCTTGGCGTGCTCACAGGCGGCGTCCCACTTCTCCTTGGACAGCTTGAGCAGCTGCTTGATGCGCTGCTGCAGGTGGCCGTCCGCCTCTGCCATGCGCGCCAGCTGCTGAAACTGGCGCACCTTGGTGATCCTGTATTACAGCTCATGTCCATCAGCCAAGCTCAGCAGTCGTCATATTTTCAAAGCATATATGCTGGCTGCGCATGTGCAGTACAATGAGTATAAAGTTGTGGGTGCCAATCTTGGAATGGTTGTAGATCTTGACCACGCTGCCATTCGAAGTTCGTCATGTTCTGCAGTCATGACTTTCTCTGAGGCAGGCTCTTGCAAAGGCAAGGTCAGAGGTGATGTGGCAGATGATACAGAGTATATGCTCAGCATTCAGATGCTTCACCTGTGCAGGTCATGGGGAACAGGAAGATGCAAGGAAGCTTCAGCGGCACTGGCAGCCAGCTCATTCAGCTTCTTGACGGTCTCCTTGCCAATATGGTTCAGCTTGGAGATAGGGTCGTCAAGGGAAGGGATCTCCTGCTTCTTCAAATTCTTCGTGCGCTTTGTCACCACCTGTATGTACAGGACACCTTCACCACCCAGATATCGTGCACGCCCTAGCCCCAGCTGTAGAGAAGGCTGCACCGGCAGAAGGTGTCTTGCAGGTTCTTCTGCTTTGTGGGTGAAGCAGAGGCCTCTGCTAGGAGACGGAGCCGCCTCTGACCTCACTTCGGCATTTGCTCCTGTCTACAGCAGCAAGTGCCGAGGTGTCAGTTGAGGCTAGAGCAGGGCTGTGTGAATGCTCCATCTGTGGCTGCATGGGGCTGCAGGTGCAGCAACTGTGGCTGCAGGGAGTGCTTGTCCAGGCAGCTCACCACAAACTCTTCCGAGACGGCTGGGCGGACGCGGATGTTGGCCCCCGGCGGCACCACAGCGTTGCAGTACAGCCGGAAGGGCGGCCGCTTGGTGCCCGCCAGCACCGACTCGCTGCTCTCAGTCACCTTGGTGTCCCTGCAGCAGCCAGGGTAGCCCCTTCAGGCTTTGACGTCTGCCATGCAAGTCCTCACGCAGGCATGATCATGCTCACTGGGCTCCACAATGACAGATAGCTGCCATTCCCCGGCCCTATGCGGCCACTTGGAACACTGTGTCTGACACAGTGCAATGAAAGAAGAGATTTTCCTAGCAAAGTGACACAATTGGTGTCATCAAAGATACTCCGGCAGTGCAATTTGGTTATGAGGTTCCCTGAGCATGCAAAAAGATGACGGCAGGTTTCGGTGCAGGAAGCTGCCTAAGGGAAGAATTGGCGAAGGTTGTGCATGATTCTACTGTGTAATGCTACACCTGGTCAGCAGCTGACTCACCTCAGGGACACGCTCGGGATGCCAGGTGGGAACCTCAGGACAAGAGTAGGGTTGTCAGGGGTATTGCTGGCATTTGTGGCTACCAGTAAGGGGTCATTCCGCTGGTTCTTGAGCACCTGCAATGACAGCCAGACTATCAGGACTCGGACGCTTTTGTAAACTGACAGGCGCAGCTGCTGTAGAAGAGTTTCATCCCTGTGTGACATTGTTGGGTCCAGTGTAAAGCATGCCATGCACATTGCATGCAGGCAGCTTCTGGAAACCAGAAGTCAAAAAGCATGTCTTACCCTGCACTCTTCAAGGATCTCAAGACACTGCTCTCCCGCTTCCCGGCACATGGTTGTGTACTTGTTGCCATCCAGGACGGACACCTGCATGGTGCGGCAGCACCTTGAGTTGCAGATGAGAATTAATCAAACTCCAATCAAGCAGTGCAGCACTTAGTGCTGCACCTGCAGCAAAATCTGGCCCTGTAAAAGGGGCAGGCTGAATAGCGCGTACGAAGGCACCTGCAACTGACATAATCATCTCGAGTCCCTGATAAGGCATAATCATCAGCAGATAAACTGCTCAGAGAAAGTACAATGGACGAAACAATGATTGCTAGGTGCAGGCAAGGCACACCTCAATCTTCATGCCCTGCACCTCATCAGTCATGCGGGCGCCAGTGTCCGCATCGATCAGCTCGACCATGATGTTCCCCTCGCACTTGGCCAGCAGCTTGTCCCCAACCCAGTACTTGTGCGCGAGGTTCCCCGTGCAGCGCTTGGCCGGGTTGTGCTTGCAGAGCACGCACGCTGCAGAGTTGCACCCATGGTACCTGCATGGTTGCATCTCTCACTTCAGGGTTTGTTCATTCCATAGGCCGGCTCCCTGATTCAGGCACAGTGACTCATCTCCCACTGGCACAAGTCGAACACTGTGCAGCCTGGCAGGAGATATCCAGAGCTCCATGCTTTTTGCAGAGGCACAATAAGCACAGAGGCATGCTCACATGAACATATACTGCTGCTCATGATTTCAACTGATGACACGCGTCGTGCCAGCTGACAGCTTCCACAGGCATAGCGTGTCAGGCCTGCTTCGTGCCGGCTGATATCATTCACAGGCATAGCGCGTCAGACCTGCTCTCACGCTCTGCAGCTGGACATGCCTTGCTTTCAGAGGTCAAAGGCAGGCTTGAAGTGGAAGGCAGGCCGGACCTGCACTCGTGGACGTACACCAGCTCCAGCTGCCTCTGGCCAGGCTTGGAGGGCTGAGGGGCCTGGATCTGCCTCAGCTTGGGCGGCGCCTTGGGCACCACTGGCGGCCTCTTCTTCAGCACTATCTCCTCCAGCGCCCTCCGCACAGCCTGCGCTCACAATGCCGGTTTCAGTGGCATGCAGAGCTTCATCTTGCACTGCCTCAGCGATTGCAGGAAGACCCAGGCCCTGGCGCCTTCGCCTGGTCAGGAGCCCTCCTCACAGCCTGCGCCAGAAATGCTGATTGCAAAATGACTTGGGAGCTGCAGTCTGTACTGGCTCAGCACATTTCAGTAACACCCAGGTCTGGCGCCTTCGCCTGGTCAGAAGCAGCTCTCCTTACAGCCTGTGCCAGAAATGCCGATCGCAACGGCATGCGGAGCTGCATTCTGCACTGCTTCTCAGCACGTTTGGTCAGGAATGCAGTCTTCTGCTGATGGCAATTGTGCAGGCGATACAGACAGGGCGCACGGTCGTGTGCTGCGCATTTGACCATGCAGAAGGTGCATGGAGTTGTTGTGATGTGCTGAAACTGCACCAAATCAGCGGCAGTCGCATTGTAGCACCCCATCACTGCTTAATGCAGGCAGCATGGCTCACCGCCTGTATGATGGGACCTGGCAAGGCCGTGTTGGGTGCCAGGATCTCAGCCACCCTGCTGCAGACGCGCTCAATGTCATCTTCCCTGATCATCCCGCCTGGGCAGCTGCCTGGGCCTTCTGCGTCTGTACTCGTCTTTATCCTCGCCGAGGGTCCAAATGCAGGCCTCTTACATCATTAATGGAGGCTGTGGGACAGCCACCACTTCGAGACTGAGTAATGCTGTGTCTCAGGTAGGCTGCAGATCAGCTCTTCCTGCTGCCCTGCAGCAGAGAACGGCGAGACTCATTGAAGTACGGATGGCACTGTCCGATATGACGCTGCGCTAGCAACTGTATCACTGCATCGTGCGGCTTGTGGCGTCCCCTGCTCTCTCGGCGGTCCTAAACGCCGTACGTGTTGGAAGTGACTTGAGAACCGACGTAGCTCATTCCTCGACAACTCTTGCCTTCCATCTCAAGATTCTCCGTCCAATTGTTCGCGACCAGTCCGGGACTACCAGTGCTTGAATACTGTGAAGGTGACACACCAGAGGGTATGACAAAATGCTCTGAGGTGAACCTTACGTCCTCGTCGCTGCTGCTGACTCCTGCGATTGGCAAGCCAACCAGAGGGCTACGGTATCGGTCGTCTGTGCCGCTGAGGCGCCTGCTGAGTCAAACCCTCCTGACTCCGACGGCCGACCCTGTCCTCCAGCCACGAGAGCACCGCTGTTCCTGCCGTCACTTCGATGCCCCTTCACAGTGTGCCCGTAGAAAGCTCCGAGCAGACCTGAGACAGCTCCGGAAGGCAGCAGCGCGCACAGCTGTACCGGGCTCAAGACGTTGGCAAATGACACCTAGCTTCCGCCCAATGCTCTGTCAAGTGCACTTACTCTCCCCAGCACTACACCCAGCCCCATGAGCGCTGTACGCCGGGCATACTACCCAGACAGCTCGGTATGGGACAAGGAGTCAATTCAGCATGGGCCGCGGGCGAAAGGGGGTCTTCACGGGCAAGTTGGGAGTCTGCCTGGTGCATGCACCAGCGGATGAGTCTGAGCGGGAAGTCCTCTCAGCCACCAAGGCTTGACCACTATTCAAGCGAACAGTATTCCTAAGGACGCGAGTACGTGCAAGATGCATATACACTAAGCCAGCAGAGCTTAAGACAGCACTTGTTGGTAGAATGAAACCCAGGTTGCCAGATTTGGCTTCACTTCCCATGCTACGCTTGCTTCAGCATCTTAGAGTAAGGCAGATGGCCCTCTTTTTATCGCCTCGAACGCAGCATAAATCCTTGTAAAAGTCACCAGTGTGTTCTCTGCCCGTGTGGGCTGCCAGGGGTGCCACAATGATCCAAGCAGGTCAGCTCTTAGTTGCAGATCATTCAC
Source organism: Coccomyxa sp. LA000219 (assembly GCA_000812005.1). Lineage (NCBI taxonomy): Eukaryota > Viridiplantae > Chlorophyta > Trebouxiophyceae > Coccomyxaceae > Coccomyxa > Coccomyxa sp. LA000219. Next base: position 1,684,535 of record KN714656.1, read on the forward strand.
TGCTTCCAATGAGCTAGAGACGGTTGCAGAATTGGTGGATGTTTGCTTCAGATTCGAATCGTTGCTATGACATGATGTATATTTGAAGTTCACTGATCAAGCATCTTCCTGCTAATGCTGATGCATCAGCACGACCGTGCTGAGGTTTGTCTGTGCAAAGGGAGTGCCGTCTTCGGCTAAAGCAGGCCCAAAGTCACTTTTGCTTGCAGGATCAAGCACACGAGTTAGCACAGCGGATTCTGATGCCCTAGATGGCTCCAGATCTTGCCAGCATTTGCTCCAGAAGCCATCATGTAGAGCGTCAGCGTGGGGACGGTCAAAACGGCGTCAGACCGCCTTGAAAGTTTGTAGCAGCTTGCACAGGAATGGTCACGAAGCAGGTGCTCATAAAGCAGCCTGCTTTACAGAGGTCTCATGGCATCAACTGTCCTCCTTGCACATGACCTGCTTGTGCAACATGTCAGTCTCATCTTCACAATCTGCATGGCAACATCACACAACCTGGTCACGATCCAGATATTTGAGCTGTAAGCTCAGGTGCTGTAGTGCGCCGCAGGTTGCAGGCTGGCTGGCTGCGGCAGCAGTGTGCCAGAGGCTGTGCTGACAAATGCAGACCTTGAAAAGCTTGTGGAGACCAACGATGAGTGGATCGCTTCCCGCACAGGCATCAGGTACTGCTTGGCAGCTCACACTTGGTGCTTCACATTCCAGCAGCAGCCTGCTGCAACAGCTAGAGGGGCCTGCTGCTGTGTTAGCGCATGCATCGAGCAGCAAGCATCAAGGCAGTGCGGCATGATGCATGCTCTGACAGATCAGAAGCACAGTGTGCATCATGATTGGCCAAGGTGACCTGGAGCTGCTGTGCTCTGCCAGCAAGATGGTTTGGGAACCGGCTGTGTATTACAGGATCAGTCAGAATAGATTGCAGCTCTTTCAGCCACACCAGGCTGATCGGACCTTTGACCCTCACTCGATGGGTTCGTCTTAGCAAGCCTACATTGTTACCAGTGATACCACGCTCACTCCTTGCAGGAGGAGGCATGTCATGGCGGAGGGCGAATCGCTGAGTCAGCATGCAGCCGCGGCCTCGCAGCGAGCGCTCGAGATGGCGGGCGTGGCAGCAGAGGAGGTCGACCTCATCATTCTGGCCACCAGCAGCCCAGATGACCTCTTTGGCAGTGCATGTCAGGTAGGACATCCAAATCCTGGTGCTTCAATGTGAATTAACCCGTCGGGATGTAAGCCACACAGGATAACGGCAGGTGTGCCTTAGAGCACATATGACCCTACCATTGCAGCCTGATCCAGGAATCAGGTCTTCTCCCCAAAGCGGATGCAGGACCTGCCCAAAAGCACTCTGAATAGACAGAACAGCGATGCTGATGAGGCTTTGGTGCTGTCTATCCCACCCACAAGCATTGCAGTTGCCAATCCAAGCAGGACGCTTGCTCTCTTCAAACAGATTCCGCAGTGGCAAGGGATGTGCCTGCTCAGGAGTGCCTGGGGTGAGCTGCATCTTGTGCTGCTGCAGTGCAAGGGAAGTGATGCTGTGGGGTCATGCAGGTGCAAGCATTGATTGGGGCCAAGAAGGCCATGGCATTTGATTTGACAGCAGCATGCAGCGGCTTTGTAGTGGGACTCATCACTGCGGCTCAGTTCATCCGCACTGGGCAATACAGGAACATCATTATCATAGGAGCAGACGCCTTGTCTAGATATGTGGACTGGAGAGATAGAGGCAAGACAACTCCCACGACCTCTCTCCCCTGCCCTGAACGTATCATGTGCCAAACATTGTGCAGCGTGAAAGGAGTGCTGCGCATACGTTGCGGTCAGGCTATTCATGGGGAGCTTGCATACCCGCAGCTGAGAAGTGTACAATGCAAGCAGCCAGTACCATGTGCACGAAACCCAGTGAAGGAGTCTGAGGCAAAGCTGCCTTTGCAGGGACATGTATTTTGTTTGGGGATGCATGTGGCGCAGTAGTCATGACAGCTCAGGAAGGCAATTGCAGCCTCTTAGGATCTTCAATGTGCAGCGATGGCTTGGGTCAGAAACACCTCAAGGTATGCTTGCATAAGGCCCTCATATTTCCTCGAGCTGCATGCAACTCTGGGAAAGGCAAAGCAGGCACACATGAAATACGAGTTTGGGTGTCTTGCACATCACCTGAGTGTGCTCCTTAAGGACCTCCATGGCCGGAAGATTCTACATCAGTGTGATTGCTATTGTTTGAGCTCACCAATGGGGTTCTGACTGTAGGCACTGTACTGTGGAGAGGGTATGAAGCCCTTGCATGACGCTCATGCGTCTGCCAAGGGGTCCTTTGACAACATCTTCATGAACGGGCAGGAAGTCTTCAAATTTGCTGTCAGGGCTGTGCCCTCGGTATGTTGCCTGCCGCCTCATTTGGTGTCCTGATTGGCTTGCATTGTAAAGCTTTTTGAAGGACCCACGCTTTGTAGATTCTCTCACAAGTTGGGATATGTTTGGGCAGCCCATTTGCGGGGTATATGGACAAGATTATCATCTGCGCTGCTATGCTTCGCCAGTGCTCAAGCCTGCTTCACGTGCAGGTGGTAGAGCAGGCGCTGAAGGATGCAGACATGCAAAAGGATGCCATAGACTTCCTGGTGCTGCACCAAGCCAATCAGAGAATACTAGACAGCGCTGCACAGAGGCTGGGCGTACCCTCTGAGAGGGTGGTGTCCAACCTAGCAGGTGAGAGCCCACCAAGTGCAGCACTGGTCTTGCTGCTGCATGTCGTGTACCTGCGCAGTCCATCAAACGCCATGCTTCCGTCGCCTTGTCTGTACCCGGGTGTCAGAGTCACACTGGATGACGAGAGCATGCTCATGGGGCGCTGTCTCTGCAGAGTATGGCAACACATCAGCGGCATCTATACCCCTTGCTCTAGATGAGGCTGTTCGCGGCAACATGATCTCTGACGGAAATGTGGTGAGTCTCTCCGCTCAAGTTCCGACTGAGCTGTTGTGCCGTACAGCACATGAGTCATTGCTGTTCTGTTCATGGAGCACTATACGGGTGCTGTGCTCATTGTGGCCTTGCCCTTCTGTGCAGCGTGCTGCTTTCTGAGCTGTGTCAGGCATATTGCCTGCATTGCATATTTACCAACATTGCGTTGATTTAGTGCCTTGCGGTCTCAGAAGGGCCTTACGCTTGTGAATTTTGCAGCCTCAGCAGTTTTCAGGAATGCTATCTGAAGTTCAGTGTATCCCGCAAGCTTCTCGCATGCTGAAGGAGTTTTGCACTACGTACAGCTTGCTCTGGCGGGCTTTGGGGCGGGACTCACATGGGCTTCAGCAATCATGAGGTGGCGATGATTGCTAGCTGTGCTCAGCGTTTGCCAGTGGCCATGGCGTATACATAGAGAGGATGAGAGATATAGGGAGAAGTACAAAGACAGTGATGCTGCTGTCCTGGCACAAGCTTGTGCACCCTATGAGTATAGGTAGCTATTGCGACATGTCATGCGGCTGCATGTCACGGGCAAGCAAAACTATAGGCAGTGGTGCGTGTCCTGAGAGGTGCTGTCACCCAATAGCAAAGAGCCTGCGCGTAATGAGTCATCAGCTTACGATAAACACACGTGTGCACGTGCTGCTGGCCATGCTCTTTAAAAGCGATCTTGGAGCGTCCTGTCCTGACGCTGTACGTGAGCCCATCTAGCAAATCTCACACACTGACGGAGAGCTATACATTCGCCAGAAAAGCTGTTGAGGCCCATGTAGAATGCTTCCGTAACCGACCGGTCGAGGGCTCAAAAGCCGACTCCTGACAGCCCAGACGTCAGTAAGCAGGATCACGCGATAGGGATGTCGGATGAGACCTTGCTGGGCCTGCCATCGTACGTCTCGACGGGCATTGTAGAGCATCTAAGCGCGCGGGATCTCTGCACATTTGCCCAGGTACGAAGTCCACGGCTGATCTCCCCCCAGCCGGAGCAATGCTCCGATGATTCTCTAGTATGTAAGAGAGGCTGAGATGAAGAGCTGTGCGTCATATCCCGGCTTCGCGCAACGAGCAGCGGCCCCGGGCGGGCTTTATGGGTTGTCTTGCCGGTTGTCTTGCTTACTTGAGGTTGCCGTCCTCAAACTTTATCGCAACAATTGCACACTTCTGAGCGATATGAGACATCAGAAGCTGTTCATGCACTTCCGAGCTGGCGAGTTGTCGCCCACCGGCCTGCCATTATCAGCTGCATGGAACACCTGCGATGCAGCTGCAGCTTGATGGAGTCTGAGAGATAGTGCTCTTAAAGTGCCTCCATGCAGAAAACCTGAGACACCGGCTCACCCCTGTTACGCTGCAGGCACATGTCCTCTTTTACTCAGGCAACATCACTTTGCATTCGTGCAGGCATCGAAGGGGTGCTGGCAGCTTGCTGGGCTCTGCACTGAGGTCGAGGTAGTATTCCAGGCCCAGAACTTGGAGAAACAGTCTGCATCACTGAGGCAGTTCCTAAAACGGCATGAGAACAAGGTAAGGCCTCCTGCCTTGGCTCCCCCCTCACTAGCACTGCATCATTGCAATGCACATCTGCTCCACAGGATGTTGGTGCACAATGCGCCAACTCAAAGCCAACACGTCTCTGACATCCCGCATGCCGGGATGTATGCTTTGTTAATTCCGGCATGACAGGGACTACCCCTGCTCTACAGACCACATCGCGTACTCCCAGGCATCCCTTCATCATTACGCAGGTGCTTGTCCCTGCGAGTAATACCGGACTCGCTGCATACCACAGGCGACAGGACCAGCTCCAAGCAGAGTTGAGCATCAGGCAAGCACTATGCGAGGTGTTGGCCCAACTTGCAGGTGTTGAAGCTGTCGATGACGCTGAAGGGGACGCAGCCAGCGCCAGAGATCGTGGAAGGCTTGGCGGTGCAGGCAGAGGCCCTGCAGCACCTAGCAGCAGTGGTCATGGCCTGCGCGCAGCATCTCAAGGTTGCCCTTCCTCCTCCCACTCACAGCCTACTACATCTGGCCTGGCATGCCAATCCTGATGATTCAGTGCCGCTAGCTTGACCTCCGCCTTGCAGGACACACTCTGGGAATGCTAAAAATGCGCATGGAGAGACATACCAATTCTTCACGATCTGTGTACCGTTGTTATTCAGCATGTAAGGGTGTGTGTTCATGTGGGCACACTATATACAGTAGCTCCTGCTCTTGCTGCACTGTCTGTCAGCATGGGCAGGCTTTCACACAGGACCGGCAGACACGGAGGAGGGATGTAAACAACAGAACATAAATTGTCGTGCAGAGCGATATCCTTGCTTGAGGCTTGCCTCTGCACTCCAGCCATGGTAGCCTCCCTAAATGACAAATCATCACCAGTAGTTGCCGTGGAAGAGCAGGTTGATGAGTTGCTCTGTGCATTTACAGGTACTGCACCTTAGGGGCATCTACTACTCCTGCATTGTGGAGCTGGGAAACAACATGGGCACCCTCTGCTTTGGCCCCCTGAAGAACTGCTTCCACACCTATCTGCTGGTACGCTAGCGCCCGCTCTACCTGTGAGTTTTGCCTCAGACGGATCGCGACGGCAAGGTTTGCTGCTATCAGAGGCTTTTCTCCGCCTGCTCTGCTGCTGCGCTGCAGAGGTTGGAACAGGCTTTGCTCCAAGAGCTTGCGTGCTGTGAGCTTGGAAGCTGCAGAGGGCTCAGGCATGGCTGCATGTGCAGGCGGCAGTGCAGCGCTGCACAGGGCTGCGGCTGCTGGATCTGCTGACGCACAACAGCTGGAAGGTGGATGTGCCCTGCCCGCTAAATTCGCGCGAGACTATCATCACCCACTTCTGTAAGCAGCTTCCCCACCTCAAGGTGAGACCAACCTGCAGAATGCTGTACCCGGAGATTTGTGAAAGGTGTACCACCTGCAGTCAAAGAACCCAGAAGGGCATCATGCAGCCTGGCCTTACATGAAGCTGTTGACATGGAGCTGAGCAGAGCGGTATGAGTGCCACTATTGACGTCAGTGTTGGATGAGGGCATGATGCGCACGGCCGAGGACGCACAGAGGCAGCAGCGGGTGCTATGAGAGATGACCAGGGAGCAGCTGCCCGCTGCCCTCTGCCCGCTGACCGCCGGGCAGTGCTGCGCAGGTGCTGAGGTGGCGGGAGACGGGCAACATGGTGGCGGCCCTGGAGAAGCTGCAGGACGCCAGCGAGTTTGGCGAGTCGTACTGCGCCAGCCTGGCAGCCAGCTCAGCGCCCGGCTGCCAGCTGGTGGAGGTGTTCAACAGCCATGGCATCTTCCTGCCGCAGCTTGCTGACCAGGCGGGCCTCAGCGGTACGCTCCCCCCTGCTTCCTGTCAGCTTCACCCCCACACCGCACCATGGAGCATCTCAGATCAGCTGCATGCCTCAGGCGCCCACATGCTTGGCGGCAGCCTTGTGAGAGGCGCAAGTGTGCCGTCCTCTTGCGAATGGGCAATCATGCCATGGCATCTGTGTCTGCTTTGACAGTGTTGTTTTTTGTGTCTCTTGCACAACGGCATGCATTTTGAGGTAGTGAGTTCAATGTGGGCTGGCACTCTGCCAATCAAAGCTTGGTACAGACTCAAGCAAAGGGTGCGACAGGGATATGCACACATGCCGGCATATCTTTGCCGGAAAGACGCAGGGTTGCTGACATAGGATGTATGCTTGCATTGCAGGCCCCAAGATACTGGCCATCAAGCAGTCCAGCGGAGGCGAGGCAGGCATCCTTCTAGCGAAGGGGCTTGCGCAAAACCTGCTGGCCGCGCCCCTTCTGCAAGAGCTGCGCCTGTGCGCGCTGCACCTGCTGCACCCGGGCGCGCTGCGCTTTGCCCTCAGGCACCTGCGCCTGCTGCGCGTGCTTGTGCTGGACTACGTGGAAGCGTACGAGCAGGTACAGCCCCTTTCTGTGAAGCTTGACATGCTCCGGTACCCAGCTGTGTTGGCGGCATGATTCCATGCAAGACTTGATAGAATTCGGCTGGCAACCGTTCTCTGAAGACCTCAACAGGCGTACCCCTCTTTCGAGGTTGCAGTCTCCCTGGCGAAAAAGTGACTGTAAGCAAAAGTTTGTGGGCGAATCTGCTCCGCGCCAGATAGATTGGCAGCAGCTCTGCATATGACTGACACACGAGGTGCACGAGGCCTGGATAGCAGGGTTTTGTTGGCAGCTTGCTTGATCTCAGGGCTGCTGATTGCTGTGCAGAACAGTGCATGCGCGGATACATTCTCCACCGAGCCTTGCATCATGCCAGAGCTGGAGGTGCTGATGCTCAGCAAGGATGCCCTGCAGCATCTGAAGTTCCTCCGGTGAGCGTTTTGGCCCCAGCACGAGGAATAGACACTAGATCCATGCTGTTGCTGACACTTATCGAGGGGCTGGAAGCCTTGGAGTCGGCCTTGTCAACCATGGGGGACATGATAGGGCCCATAACCGAATCCAAGGGGAGTCTATGTGTGGGATTAGTTGCTGCGCAATAGAAAGGCAGCGAGCGGATTAGCCGATACGTATTGAGATGCTCTCTCTGACGCTCACTATGTCCTGCAGGTGTCCGAAGCTGGTGGCTTTCTCTGGGGAGATAGAGTCAAGCACACAGGTGCTGACACTGCAGCGGCACCTGCCGGCATGCAGCCCCAGCCTGAGGCACATGCTGCTGGCAGCCAGTGTGTCCATGGCGGGCCTGGAGAGCGCCATTGCGGCCCTCGGTCCAGTCGTCTGCGCGTGCAGCGAGCTGCAGTCCTTCAACATCTGCCTGCAGAACCGCCCCTGCAGCAGTGCCGCTCCAGAAAACAAGCAGGTAGGAAGACTAGTCTGCTATCAGCCCAGCCGGCTTACTCACGGAATGAAAACAGCGGGCCATGTGCTTCAGGCCGCCATTGTACCGCTCCCTTATGCACATCCAGCAGGACAGTGCTAAGAGCTGCTCTGGGCTGCAGAGGTCATGACTACTATGCATGCCCATGGTATACGGCTGCCTGTGCAGGTGGCGCTGCCAATGGTGGTACCAGGCCGGCACAACCTGAGCCACGTTGCAGTGACATGTGCGCTGCCCCTTGCCAGCTGGCCTGGCGACCCATGCCTGCAGCTGGCCAAGAGCCTGGCTAGGGAGCTGGTGACCTGGCAGAGTTGCCAGCTTTGGCCCCAGTTGCCCAATCTGAACCAGGTCAGCACACCCGATCTCTGCACCTAGCAAGCCTTTCCATGACCACATGAACGCTATGATGCTTACTCGCAGATTCATGCACTGCTTGATCAGCTTTTCTGCTGTGCCATCAAACTTCAGGCCAGGTCAGAAATAGTGCCGTACTGCATCGCATTCTGGCCCCCTTTAAGCTCTCATGCTGTGGTCCCGCAATATCTCCTACAGACCCCATGAGGCAGTGTATTCATGCAGAAATCATGTTGGACAGTTGAGCTTGCCAATGGGTAGAAGTTTGTAGGCTCTCGTGAATTGCAGATATAAGCACATGCTAGTTCTGCAGGTCTGTGTGTCTCTGAGGTGGGCCTCTGAAGACCAATGCATGTGGCCTGCACTGGCAGCAATAGAAGGCCATGGACACAGGCATGGTGAGCAGCATCCCTAGTCCTGTTAGTCTTGCAAGTTGCTAGCCAACAGAGAAGTCTGCGAGGTGTGGCAGGGGACCACCTAACCATCAGATGTGCTCCGGCCATCGCTGCGTTACTGGGCGCAGTGAGCTTCTGTGACTGATGCTATGCGCAGGTGTTTGTCCCAAGGTGGCCTTGTGCCAATGTGACTTGGACGATTTCGAGATGAGGCTGTTGCAGTACTGGTGGCAGAAGCAGCACAGCCGCCTTCATTCCCCTGTTGGAAGTACCGCAGCGATGCCGGTCTCTGCATAAGGAAGCTCCATCAACAGAAGCCCTCAAGTAGACACATGATCGGAAGAGTTGCCTGTGTATGCTAAACAAGCTTGGAGCACAACATGTTGAACTTATGCCCAGATTGACTTGAGCCAATTTGGCAGCATGATTTGTGCCTCAGGCCGTGACTGCGAGAAATTGTGACGGGTGGTGACCCAAGCCGCATATGACAAGCGGACATAGGAGCCTAGGGGCCTCAGACTTCTCGCCCGACCTCAACCCTCAAGTGCACTCTCACAGGCTCTGTTGACAGATGGAGTGAGAGGCTTCAGCAGGGTGTGCTGAACATACAACCTTGAGGTGTATCAAGCAGGGCACATGCAGAGAGCGGCGCTCTATGGCTATGGCGAGGCTGATATGGATAGTGATGAAAAGGCCAGGCAGACGATTGAGCACAGTGCTTGTCGACAGACAGAGATTATCCTGATATGATGACTAGCATGAGCGCTCTACTGTGGAGCAGAACCCGCTGTGTGCCACGTAGAGGGCTTTGTAGAGGCTTGGGACGTGTGGCCATACCTGTCATGGCAAGGCCTGGCCTCATGGCCATGAATATGATGATTGTCACATTAATGATCTTAGCTCGGCGAAAGATACGTTTTTATGCACCACTGCACACTGTGCGCTCACTTTCTTATCGCCCCACATCCCAGATCCACTGGATCCACATGGCATGATGTCGAAGGTTTCAGGTCTGTAGCTGCCACTTGGGATGGTCGGCCCACTACGCTCTATGTCCTTGCCGCAGCATTCCATCCGACTACGGACCAGCCACATCAGTACTAAAGCAGACTTTCATGCCAATAAAGACACCTTTCTGCTCATGCACCGTAGCTCCGATGAACGTTGCCACCCTACCACATTAAGTATTCAATGGTCAGTGTCGTTATCAGCAGAGGGCCATCTTAGTGTTGCCACTGCTGCGCATTTTCCCGGCTGTGCCCGTTCTATTTATAGCCCCAGCACCCTTCAAGTTTGAAGGTGACAGGACAGCATATTCCCCAGGCGAGCGAAAGGCCGCCGACCAGGGGATTGTCGCTTCCAACACAGGGCATCTCGGCATATAGAAGTGCCACGAGAATCCAATAAGTCTGGACAGAGCGCACAGCCCACTATAGAAGTTCGGGACAGCAGCACTTTCTGGCAGCGATCGGACGGTACATTCGCCAGTCGCTCCTTATGGTCCCCTCGCTGTGGCATTGCATGTGGAGGTCAAAATGTGTTCTTATTTATAAGAATGCTATCATAACAGCGCTCGCGTCGCGATGAGCCTTGTGGGTGAATGTACCGGATGAGAGCAGCGGACCTGGTGATCCCCAATGCTAGCTGTTGACACATGGCACCTGTGTTCGAAGGGGAAGCTAGAAGGCTACAGCAGAGGCAAATATGCGTAATGAAGGTAAACTTCCTGCTCGATGAACGCCAGGAGCTCCCATGCTGCCTGCTATTCTCTTCCGTGTGGAGACGTGTGCTTGATGCACTGCAGGATGCCTCGTGGCATGCCTTCTTCTATTGAGCACTCTCAGCATTCAAATGACCAGTGGTCAAGATGGTGGGGGCGGTAAGCTCGTTGCTGGTTGGGTCGAGTCAGCATTGCAGCCTTGTTGCATGACCCTGCGCTGTGACTACAGCAGAGTTTTGTCCTACTCGAAGAGAGATACGTTGCGTGCAGTGCGCCATATTGTCGACGCAGCGAGTCAGATTAAGCAGGGCCTGCTGGCAGACATCGGCTTGGGTACCAGTAAGCATCCATCTCCTGCCATTTGCCAATGCTCAAAATGACATGCGGGCTGTGATGTATGCCTACACATGTGCGCACCAGAAACTAGTTTAGCAATGCGCCTCTGCTGTGCGCGCCCCTGCAAAGTGTGGTGCATGGAGGCTTGCTGTCAGCTGCATTGCAATGTGCCTTGCAGTCTTGCCCTCCATGCGAAGAGCTAATTGGAAATGCGTCTCAGGAATGATCAGAAGCTGATGCGCATTGTTCTTTGCAGCTGCAGCGGTCCCTGTGACACCAACTCCCAGTACCCCACTCCCTGTGGCGCCCATCACAAGTGCAATCCCGCCAAGCACGGCAGCTCCCGTCACAACCGCCACAATGACAACAGCAACCACACCCACATCTATAGCAGCTCCTAGCACCACAAATGGTCCCGCATCCACTATGGGCCCCATCACAATAGGCACTGTGATCACAACAAACATCCCTACCACCACGAATGCTCCCGCATCCTCTATAACTCCTGTCACTACAGCCACAGTGACTACAGCAAACACCCCCACAACTACAGCAGCTCCAAGCATCGTCCCAACGACTAGTTCGACTGTAGTCCCCACGACCACAACCGCTCCCACATCCACAGCAGCTTCCGTTACAACACCCACAGTGACCACAACAAACACTCCCACCACTTCAGCAGCTCCCAGCACCACTGCGGCCGCAAGCACTAACCCAGCCACCACGTCCACTGCCGCTCCCACAACTACTGCCGCTCCCAGCACTACTGCCGCCGCAATAACCAACCCAGCCACTACGTCCACTGCGGCTCCCACAACTACAGCAGCTCCTAGCACCACTGCGGCCGCAAGCACCAACCCAGCCACTACCTCCACCGCAGCTTCCACCACTACAACCGCTCCAACAACCACGATGGCTCCCACATCCACTATGGTTGCAAACACCATGGCAGCTACCACCCCTCCACCAACAACATCGTGCCCCATCGGCTCCATCCTCGTCAACAACGTCTGCGTGTGTGAGTGCCCTTCACCTGGCTAGCAGTCACCTCACATGTAGTGCGATTGCTGCACATGGGTGAGATGGGTAGAAGCCCTTTGAAAGAAGCTCTTCAAAGACAAATTAGCGATGCTGCTTGTGACGGTCCCAATCAGAGTTGTCTTGGTCCTCTAAAGGAAGCCATTATCTCACCGTAGTCACAATGAAGCACTAGGAAGCAGGCCAATATCTTACATGTTGGTGCTCTTGCTTTTTCCTTCCACCTCTGTAGGACATCTTTCTAGGGTGCTCAAGAGGCCTCCTACATAGTATGCGTATGCCGGCAATCTTGCAATAAGCTGTGAGCGAGTGCGTGCAGTGACGTGCACTGCTGGGTCAACCCCGGCAAACCCGTGCGGAACTACCTATCCAACCAACTCAGGTCCGTTCTCTTCTTACTCACACATACTATTGCTTGTGTGTTTTACGATATACAAAAATATGACGACAGGCACAACGTTCAGTGGCATTGATATGGTGCACTGGCTTGATTTCAGGGGACATAGACTACACCAACAAATCGCCAGGTGACTGCTCCTCATCTTCTTGTACAAGATTGTGACTACCACTCATTCTATTGGGAATTTGGTTTAGCAAAGCGTGCTTAAATAATCTGAAACGCAAATATGGACTTTTGGAACTATGAAGCACTTGGATTAAGCTATGCAAAATATCTTAGGCGTGCTGTTGTACAATCTGTGTTGTACCATTTATGATACAGGTGACGTTACATGCGAGATTGGTACTGATGGGAATTACTACGTGGTGCGTCTCACCTAGTTTACTACTTCTAACAGGATGTTCCATTTGACAGACATCTTGGTAATGACAAGTTGCTCCAATTGGCTCCTATGGCATCTTCGGTGTGGTTGCACACATGATAAGGCTTGCACTTAATGCATGTCAGAGGAAGAGGCTCGGAGGATTGGCACTTTTCCTTACAAAGCATATCCCTGACATCATGGAGTGAGTGGCCTTGCATTTGTCCCCAGCATGTGCTTTGACGCGGCGTTAAATGCAGACCTACACACACTCGACGAATGCTCCTTGCACAACCAATGCGAATTGCCTATCCAACAACGCAGCAGGCGGCGCTGTGTGCTCCACCAACAACAAGACATATTGGTAAGTAGTCTCACAAGAAGCCGGACAATTTTGTACTTATGTCACACCGCTATTCTTTTGCCTTGATCTCTGCCGACACACAGATGCAAAGTCGCACTTTATCCGAGCGTCGCATTGCAGCTCAATAAGCAATGAAGTCATTGCTTGTGCATCATGTGCGTACAAAAATATATAGAATGAACGTTTGTTTGGATGTAGCTGCCAAGTGCGTTTGCTGATCACAAGGACATCTTGTAACGTCAATATAATACAAATTGTGCGCTTGCAGCCACCAAGGCGCTTCTCCCAGCCTTTGCCCCGCAAGTGGACGCAAGCTTTTGCACGCTTAGGATAACCCTGACGGCCAGCCCCGAATTGGTATTGCAAAAGAAGGAAGGATATGCCATCCTAGATTGGGCTTGGAGTTCAAGGCCAGAGTCAGTGCATTTTCATATTTCCATTCTTTCGGCCCCGGCGCGGCGCAACGCGGCCTGCTGAACTAGAGTTGGATATTTAGCAAATATTTTATTGGCTTTACTGCCAAATAACGCTCTTGAGGATTCTTTTCATGTCGAGACTTGGTGTCTTGCATGCGCATAGAATGCTGTGCGATATCACAATGCTACAAGTACATGATGCAAATTGTTAGCAAGGAGTGCACGTGGTAGTTGCCATGTCTTGTATGGTGCTAGACTTGGAGTAGACATCCCACCTGAGCAGCACCATAGCATATCCTACAGTGAATGATATTCATGAGGTTATCATGATGTTCATTTTGAGTCTTGGCGTTACACAATAGATTTTCCATGCAAATTCACAATTCAAGTGACCTGTTCTGAATTGAAAATCACGAGGTCTGTGCAACTATGACCACTGCTAGCACATGCTGCTGACTAGCAATTCGGCCGCAAAGACTACTAATTTTGGAAAGAACCTAATTGCCCTGACATGCTTGCAAGGATTCAATCATCTGGTAGTGCCCCAAGGCTAGGCTAGCTCTACAATCTCAAAGACAGTGCAGTAGAGCAGCACACAGAATGCCGCATTCATAAGCAGATGAATGCTGCATTCACATGCATGAGGTACCTACGACGCACCATTTAGAGCATCCCCCAGAATAGCAAGCCGTGCTTTTGCAGCCATGCTTTTCCTCACTTCTAGTAGTCAAATTACGTTCCAGGATTGCCAAATCTAAGCGACGGTGGCAATCCGTCGCCTATATATATCGTTGCCATATATATCGTTCAACAAAATGCAAGTTGCCAGGATGCCAATGCCTAGGCATCCTGGCAATCCGACCATAATATCTCAAGATATCCACTTGATGTAGTATATGGCTGCATAGCACGGAGCGTTCCAAGGAAAGGCAAGACTGTGCTCGCCAGCATGCGCGCGAATGAGAAATGGTGCACTGCGGATGCTGATGATGAGTCGCTGCGGATATGGGCTTGCTGCAATGGCGCTCTCCCATGGAGCGCCATTGCAAGCATCCTATGACCAGTAGTGCAGGACCACGCCGGCTTTCCGCAACTTTGAAAAGTTCTCAACGACGCCCTTTAACGAGTTTCCTTTTCCGCTTGACCCAAACCATGGGTTGATGTCTGCACAGCCAAACGTGCTCTCATGGGATGCAGGCCTCAGGCGTGTGCATGAGATACCTCACACACATCAGGCAGCTCTGCCATTGATGGTTCTTCATTTATGACCACAGACATGTGTTGCATGTGTTGAGCTGACGGGGCATGCAAATAGCAAGAGTGGCAGAGGCAATTAAGGCGCACCTGGATGATCGTAGTGTTGCTCATAAGCAATCTCAGCTATGTAGCCCCTGAGCTGGCTACTTTGTTCGATCTCCGCCATGATTGATGCTTCCAGGACTGCATAGTCTATGTCAAGCTTGACCACGATAAAATCCCCTGGCTGGTAGATGGCGCGGATGATGTTAAGCGGGTGGCTGGCGTCCGTGAAGTTGTCAGTGACTGGCACATTATAGAAGTGGATCCTACAAGCAGCACAGAGTCATGCCTTTCCCTGCTCTGCTTGATGACAAGCCAGGATCCAAAGCAATCAGCGTAACAACACCCTGCTGTCTGTCAAATTCACAAAGGTGTCGAGCAAACCTGCTCATGTATGCGTCAGGGACACTGCTCCAGTATGTTGCAGGATCCTGTCCCTTCACCTCCCAAGCCCAGATTGAATCAAACTCCACACCAGCCTAGACATCCAACATCAGAGCTGTTAGACACACAGGCGTAGACACCCAACAAGAAGCTTGCAGACGCTCAAGCATAGACATCAACACCAAACGTTGTCAGATACATAGGCCGCAAGGCAGGACAAGAGCTGCATATATGCTATATAGCACTGATGATAAGGCAGCTGATTCAACTTACCTGCCTGTACCTCGTCGTGAGGTAATTCAGGGAGCTGTCGAAGGTTGAAGTCCCCATGTCAAACAGGTACTTCTTGCCCGGGTACATCAGACTCATATCTGCCGCATGCCATGGGCTCAGGCGCAGATGTGCCAAATTTCCAATGATGTCGGGGTCCTCAATCTGCATCATGCTTCACAGCTCAGACACCAGCAGGCGGAGACCAGACAAGTGGCAAAGCTGCCTCTGTCATGGGTTCGCCAGGGAGAGTGACGCTCTACAGTGGATGGCAGCCGATTGCTCTCTTTGGTTGGCGGTGCACTTCAGAGGCGAGAGCTCCATGCAATGTCTGCATTCAGCTATCCTGACAAGGGGCAGAGTATGCTCTGCAGATCTGGGGTTGAGTCATGATGGATCTGTGCTGGTCAGCTTTGCTGATGACAAGTCCATCAAACCAGATGTGCAGCAGTGCAGGCTGATTGGCCAAGCTCACCGCTACGCCCTCTGGCTGGCATGCGGTCATCCCATAAGGATGACGGAGGTGCCCCACCAATGGCTCAACCATGAGCTCCTTCTCCACTCCATTAAACTCACCTGAGCTTTTAGAACTACCATTCAGGCAAAGTCCCATCTGAGCTGACTTGCTGTCTAGAACAACACGCCTAAAGCCTCAAGAGCATCAGGGACGATCACTGGGCCTGCTCTGGAAGAGTAGTTGGCAAATGCAAAGACTTGGAAGTCCAGCGTGTATGGACTGACCCGCCATGCAGGGCTCACATGTATGCGACAACAGATTGCAGGCGTAACAATATCACATGTCTTTCCTGACATAATGCAGGTTCTTTCTCAAACCAGACAACGCGCTGCCCTCGAAGACTCCCAATACATGGATAGGTTGACTCTGCGATCTGCTGGAGTGCGAATCAGTCTGGCACAGATAGACATCCTGGTGTGTGCATATGGGTGTGCCAAGTGGCATCTGTCACAAAAGGATCATACAAGCAACACTCGGGACTTGACAATCTGCTAGTGCAGGCTGTAGCTTGGCGCACCCGGGCATGTGTTGACGAGTGTGTACTTCGAGAAGATTTCTGATGGCAAAGTCAAGTCGTCCCTTCGGTGGGGAGCGTGCGCAGTGAAGCCTGAGTGGATGTTGTAAGGCAACACATCCACTTCCTGCACAACAGCTCCGTGAAATTGTGCGCTTGAAACTTCCAGCATCATGCCGTAATGGTGACGCAATCCCCTGCCTCAGGGAAAGCTGCACTGCAATGATTGGTTTGGACAGGGGCAGATGCTGGCAGCTGCAGAAAGGTCTGTGCTATGGCAGGAAGTACCGCATTGCATTGATGTGTTCGGAAAGATGCAGATGACTTTGCAGCTGCAGAGGAGCACTGACCTCTAAGGCTGACAGCCATGTCTTCACGCGTCCGGTGTTGTCCAGCATGAAGCGGCAGGCGTCCTCGTCCCCTGCCCCAACTGTCTCAGTCCACTCCCTCTCAAAGCTGCTTGGCGTGTATGACTTCACCCTGCGAGCAGGAGCTCGAATTATGCTCACTTGTTTGTGATCAAGCCTCCCAGTTGGCTCCACTATATCCCTATTACAGAGGGACATGAAAGGACTGACAAACATCAGGTAGCAAGGATATCCATATCATGGTACTTGTCATCAATCCATATTTGTATATGTGAAGTTGTCTCAGCCTATGGCAAGAAGAGTGCTGCGAGAGGCTCTGGAGTGTCGACATCTAGTATCATAGTTTTGGCCGCGTCCCTTGACAACCCAAATGGGAGAGACCACGCCCGGCTGTTGACTTCGCTCACCTGAACGCAAAACCTCTGGAGCATCCAGACTCCTCTTCAGAGGGCGCCTGGTGACTTTTGCTGGTAGGATCAGCTGCATCATGTGGATGCCGCAGGTGCATCTGCGACTTAGTTGCAGCCCCAACAGCAACCAGTACGCACAAGACTAAAGTCGCAACATAGCTGACACTCATTGTAAGAGCTCTCCTCCCACAAAATACCACCAAACACTGTTTAAGATGCCGTGATCCCCGTGTGAATGTGGACTGAACTGGGACTTGCGGACCTGGACAAAGCGACAAAACCTCATGCCTCCGTGGGGCCTTCTACTCCCATCGAGACGTCTGCTTAGGGACAACCCTGGAATTTTTCAGACGAAGCGGGAATGCACAGCACGGGGAGCCCTAGCAGGGCTCGAACCAAACTTAAGGGTCTGAAAGCGGCATCTCTGGAGAGCATCTGTCACCAGAAATTTTGCCATTCTGTCCTGCTGCATCATGCCCTACCCAACTGAGCAACTTGACACAGCACCTAAAGGGCATTGATCTGGCAGACACGATTCAATTGGCCCATGACGCAATGAGGTAGGATTGGGAATGTCGATAGTCATGAGGGCTCATTGATCAAGGGAGTTTAATTTGTATGAGTACCAGCACTGCTATAGTACAGAATGCACATCTGATTTCCTTGGCATTCCCATGGTGTTGGCAATACAGGGCAAGCCTGCGTACATACATGAGTCTACTTACACCTCAAGATCTAGATACAGTTGGTTCAAAATTGTATTCTCCCATTTGGGTCCACGCCGGCATGATCTGGTCACATGGAAAAGTCTGACTTGACTATCTGCCACTGCTTGCATGTACATAGTATGCGGACACCGTATGTCCTGTTCGGGGAGCTTCCTCTGGGAATATCCTCTGGGAACTCTTCAAGCATGCAGCTTGTTCCTGCTGTTTCTAGGCTGGATGCATCACCCGGACTCCCGGACTCTAGGCTGAGCTGCTGAAGGGTCATCTGGCACTCGCCCACAGCTCCTTCAGTAGGACAAAGCGATATGTCCCGTCGCTGGAGCAGTCTGGGTCGTACATCTCTGCAAGGGCCTCGACCTCATCCTCGCTCTCATCATCCATCTCCAAGCTCACCTGCAAGCGGCACATGTCAAATGACCATGCGCCAATGCGCCTTAGGCAGGACACACAAGTGGTGAAACGCTGACACTGGGTCTGAAGCCTTGCTCTCAGTACGAACAGGCAGAGCAGGCAGGAAAGCTTGACACTGACTCAGGCCATTAGATGGGTGGAATAGGGACGATGAGGGTGTGCCCAGAACTACAACCCTTCCGCAAAAAGTGGTATCATCTGTTTTTAGGGGCCACGTACAATGCCAGCATTCACATGGCAAGACTATCCAATTGGCCTTGGCTGAATTTGTCACAATGCATGTCTCAACAAAGCGAACCCCATCCTTCCAGGAGACTCAGCAGCTGATCAGCCTGATGTGGCCGGGCTGGAAGAGATGTGACATGACATGATCCAATCTGCGAGAGGCAGTGAGGATGTGAGGGCTCACAGGCTCAATGAGGCCGTCTGCAAGGAGTTCGGCCTCAGAGATGGGCTCGTATGCGGCATGCAGCTTGTTGGTGGGGCTCATCGCCGGCTCGGAGGGCGGCGTCTCGTTGTTTAGCGCATCGAGAAGACCTGCAAGCAAGTCGCCTCAGTTCCTCACAGTGCCTCTTGCGCAGTTTCCAGATGCCATCAATCTACCGCATGGAACAGCCTGAACACTCTTATTATCATCATGCAAGGCAGTCATCTTGACAGCACCACCCCCTTCTGTGGGACCTCTCAAGGAGGTATAGGACAGGCGAGATCAGTTGCATGCCAGCAAGCAGTCATGTGACTTGTCTCTTGTGAGAAATTTCTGGAAGAATGCCGAAGAGGGGCACAGTCTGGGCAGAGCCCTGACCTGGGGGCAGGGGGTCTGGCGCAAAGTCGTCTGGCAGGAAGCGATTGAGAAGCTGGCAGATGCGGCGCAGGCTGAGGCCCGGGACGACCTCGGCCCGTATGGCGCGGTCCGTCAGCACCTCCTTGGGCATCATCAGCAGGTCCGCAGTGGCCCGCAGGCACGGGAACAGCATGTACCTGCGCCAGAGCACCATCGACTAAGGTATGGAGGCATGGCTGGCCTCCCATAGTGCCGGCATTCCATGGCACCTTCCTGACACATTTTCGGCAACCCCCGAGTGCTGTTCATCACAATGTGGGCGCAGAACAAGTAATGCAGCAGTAAGGTGCATCTGCATTGGGATCAAGGTGCGCCTACATAGGCTCTTGCGCTGCTTCTCTGCAACACCTGCTTCCGGATTTACATATTCCTCACAAAGCCTGCCAGGGTTATCCCATCCTGCGGCCTACAAAGGCCTCAAAGCAGCCCTCCAGCAGCGGGCAGCTTGCTGCATGCTGAAGTGACATGAGAGGGATGAGGCTTACCCCTCCTCCGCGCCCATGTTCTCTTCGCGCAGGCCCACGTCGGCCGCCCAGTTGGTCCAGCGGCTGACTGCCATCTTGAGGTTGACGCCGACGCCAAAGGAGAAGCGCCCGCGCGGGAACGGCAGCAGCTCGGGATCCAGCGCGATGTTGCCGTCCGCCAGCATGCTGTCCCAGTCGTCCGAGAAGGCCACCCGGCCCTCCTCCAGGCCCAGGTCTCCTGCTGACCCCCTCCGCTCAGCCGCTGCGGGAAAACACAAAGCTCTCATGCCAGGACAAAATGATAGTTAAGAAAACATTGGGCCCCAATACAATACATATGGCAGCGGTGCCAGGAAACATTGCACTGCCGCAATCGCATCTGAGCTTCTGTACTTCAGCCTTCAGCTGTTGGATTCGCTCATCAACATCATGCATTTGCTCGTAGCTGCTCACCTCCGAGCAGCTTGCCGAAGAGGAGGGCATCCAGGCGGCGCAAGATGGCCGTGAGCGCCTTCTGCTTCAGCAGCGTCACGTGGCCGCTGGTTGCTGCACTAGCTGCCGGGAGCAGCGCCCTCTGTACGCCCTGCAGAATATTGTTCATGAGATTGCGACTTGCTGCAGCAATCATCTATGGGGATCAGGGTTGCATGCTCTGCCTCTGAGAGAGAAAACATACGCCCAGCACAGAGATCAGCTTTTGCAGTGCAGACCTGTAGGGCTTGCAGCCAGCGCTGCACAGCCTGCTCCTCCCGAGTGGCCTGGCGGTGCTTGGAGGGCAGGATGGGCTTCGCTGCTGAGGCGCCCGCCAGCGTGTCGTCAAAGGTGGCCTCCAGCAGGACGTTGCGCCAAAGCTGGCGCAGCAGCTGCTCAAAGACGTACCCCTCCAGCTCGCGCAGGGGAGGGACCAGCACCTGCGCAGGCAAATCTTGTATGAGGCAGGGCCTTGGAGCCTGAAACAACCAGAAATCTTGCGTGACAGACCACTGCATCACCGTGCCTCCTTCCATTTCCTCTCCCCAAGCCTTGAACATGGACAACTTAACTGCCAATGCATGCTAAAAGCCCTGCCGAGGGTATGCTTTGGCTTTGCCAGAACTCTGGCACTGACCAAGTGGAAGGCCAGACCTAAGCTGTCCACCAGGCATGGCTTGAAGCTCAGGCCATACCTGCATGACCCAGTCAAAGTCGTCCACAGAGCCGCCCAGCTCCTGGCCATACTCGCTGTCCAGGGAGCCTCCATGGGACATGGCCCACAGCATCCAGCGCAGCTGTATGCAGTTGGACCACCAGAAGGCTCGTCCCACCACGTCACTGGCTGACTCAGCCGCCGCCTCCACAGCCCTGCATGCCCCACAGCAGCCTCAGTAGCTTGTCCTGACTACCACAGCTGTATGGAGTTTGACAATCAGACAGCACTCCCCACCACTGTCACTGGCAGACTCAGCTGCAGCCTCCACAGCCCTGCATGCCCCACAGTAGCCTTGGTAAGGGATCCCAAGTTTCTCAACAGTGCTCCATGGCATGTGCCACCAGGTGGCAAAAGCGAGGGGCTCCTGAATCACTGCCTGTAGTAACAGGCTGAGACGGGGCAAAGCTCATGTAGAGAAGCCCCCACTCAAAGAGCGGAATGCACCTGTACAGCTCATATAGCATGGAAAAGTGCACTAGACCATGAGGTGCTTGGCAAATGGCTGGTGCCCTGCGCATGCTTGTGAGCGCTCCTGACACCGGGCCCTATGACCAAGAACATGCAAAGTGCACCTTCCCATACTGGAGGTACAGTACAGAGGGGTGTGAGGCGCCACACCTGATGGCCCGCAGGCCAAAGAGGATGCCCTCGTCCGGACCCAGGCTGATGGTGGTGCGCGCAAGGCGCCTGGCGGGCGCATGGCAGGTGCGCGCCTTGATGCGCCGCTGGCTGCCCTTCCCGGCCCTGGCCATGTACACTGCCGCCTGCAGGACACCAGCTTACAGTCGGTCTTGCGCCATGTATTGCAGCCAAAATGCATTGTAGAGACGCCTGGGTTGGATACTGGGGCGTGTCTAGCTGTCGTCCCGGCCTTACGTGACATCGTAAGCCGCTCTGATGACACAGGAGCCTCTCTGAACGGTTCCTCTGCAGCTGGATGCTCAGAGATTCAATGCTGGCAACCACCAGAAAAGCTTTGCATGGCCGCATGCAAGGCCTTCAGGGTTGCAGGTACCACTCAAACATGTAAAAGCTTTTACAGGTGCACACCTCCAGGGCAGCCACCGTCCTGAGCTCCTTCTGAAGGCGCTCCACTTGGATCGCCTCCTCAGACATGGCCCCTGGCAGCACAGCCTTGTCCACTCGGTGCACTCCATCGCCGTTTGGAGTGCCATCCTGTGATGTACACAATGCGTCAGCAGCCCTGCAGCAATACAGACGGCGACCTACAATCTAGAGAGCGGTATGCAAACATGTGGTCATGTTGCAAGACCGAGGGTGGACGTGGGGGGGGTCACCTCGGGCAGGGCGCTACGCATCTGAAGAGAAGACGCTGCAGCACTCCAGGCAGCATGGGATGCCTTGGGGTGAGACACCCCCTCCTCAAAGATCTTCAGGTCCTCCCTGTCCTCTGCAGCATGGCAAGCCCGGACTTACATGGGTCCTTCAAAATGCTGACACAATCCCTTTGCTGAAAGGGCATATGCACAGGATCTAGAACAAGGTGCGTTCCTGAGACGCTGCACATGCCAGCACAGCTCCTCACCCTCATCTCCTAACACACTGTCTGTCACACAGGATAGTCGCTGAAGGGTTTATAGCAGAGGCAAAACATTTGAAGAAGGGCTGGTCAGAGCTGATTGCGATGCAGCCCTAACCAGGCTTTCCCCGGCATTCCTGCCCCTGCTACACTCCCTCCTCAACCAAAGGCGACCTGCCTGTCAACGCGCATGAGAAAGGCGCCTCACCGTCTGTCAGAGTGGAGCGGCGGCCTTCAAGGGGCGCCTGAGGCGGCGGCGGCTGCTGCAGAGCGCTGCTGTGCTGAGGACTAGGCCGCTCAGGACTCTGCCTGCTTGATGAAGCCGCCTGCAGTGGGTGTCGTGATTCACTCCTGGGATAGTCACTGCAACTCCTAGGAAAGGCACAGAGCCCAGCCGTGCGCAAGCACAGGGCACCTGCTGTTGCCAGACATTTCAACTTAGGAGGCACAACAGCACTTCACAGTCATGCTGTGGGGTATTTCAGGTGAGGTTCACCTTATCTGACTGCTGATCTGGCTGCTGGCGAGTTGGCCGGTCGGGGCTGCTGCCTCTGGAGCCAAAAACCTCATCAAAGGGGTCCACAACAGGCTGCTGCATACACACACTGACACCGTCAACATGAGCTGCAAATGTGCCCTAAGGGGATGAGCTGCCGGTCAGAACGTGCTTGTGACAGAGAGGCGGGTTGGACAGTGTGACAGATTTTGACGTGAAAAAACAAGTGTCTTCAGCCAGAGAGCATCTGGCAGGCATGAATTGCCAACCATGGCACAGTAAGCAGGGTCCAATGTTGCAGAGCCTAATCAGGCACACCTGAGAAGCCAAAGGAGACTTTTGGCGGCGGTACGGCCGATCTGCAGCGGAGGGATCGCCCTCCGCGTCAGATGAGTCAGAGCTGGCGCTGCCCGAGGCGCCCGCCCTGCCCCTGCCCGTGATGGCCGAGCGCAGCTTGGACACCTGTGACCACCCTTGGAGCCATCAGGGCAGTATATCACACATCAATGACATGCTTTGGCATTTCTTCACCTATAGATATGACCACACTGTGAGTGGGGCGCACAGACGGACCAGGTCAGGAGTGTACAGCGAGTGCAGATGCACGTATCGTGACATCTCGTACAGGTAAAAGTTGTGCGTCTTGTGACAATCTGAGCGGCAACTTGCACTGCATGCCAACAGACACTACTCTTGAGATGAGGGACGTTTGGAGCTTCAAAGCGCACCTGGGTTTCATTGAGCATCCTGGAGGCTTGGCCTTGTGCACTGCCGAGCGCCTCTTCAGGCAGCGGCTTGGATTCAGCCTGTTGAGGCGCTTCATCCCTGGGTGCTGAGCTGGCCGGCGGCTCCTTTGCAAACACACTTGGCAGCACCACTGCACTCTTGGCCGGTACGTCTGCAAGCCATGCTATCTTTCTAAGCAGCAGCTGAGCACAATATGTACCAGCATAGCTATCACAGGTGTAGCTGCAGTAGCTGAGCACAAGGTCTTGAAAACAACCAAGACATAACAGCACGACTCTGATCTCAGAGAGCTGCACTGCGCACCATGCCAGGGATCACTGCGAGCCATGAAGTTTACCTGGTGTGGCGGCGCGTGATCCTGCTGCCTGCTCAAACATGGCCGTCTTCTCTTTCAGAGAGTACTCCGCAGCATCGCGCTTGGCTGTGCTTGCCTGCATGAGGAGGATGACTGTCAACTCATGCTCTGCATTGTGTCATGTTTCGAGGCGGACGTCATAACATGTGTCCGGCCTGCAGCAAGGTATAGGGATGTACTTCACACCTTCTCATGCAGAAGAGTGTGCGGAAGATTTGCAGCTCACCTTGGAGCTATGGTTGGGCTCCTCTGCTGCATGAGGCTTAGCAGCAGAAGCAGCTGCCATGCCCACAGCTGCCCCAGCGCCAACAGAAGCTGCTACAGCAGGAAGCCGGGACGCAGGTGGTGGTGTCTGCTGCTTCTCCTGCTGCTGCTGCTGTGGTGGGTTTGCAGGTTGGCTGGGGCTGGTGACTGGCTTGCTTTGGACTGGCTCCTCAAACTGGACAGGCTCAGGCTGCTCAGGACTAGGGAGTGCCTCGGCAGGTTGCTGGCTGACCTGCTGCCCAGA
Organism: Coccomyxa sp. LA000219; assembly: GCA_000812005.1. Classification (NCBI taxonomy): domain Eukaryota; kingdom Viridiplantae; phylum Chlorophyta; class Trebouxiophyceae; family Coccomyxaceae; genus Coccomyxa; species Coccomyxa sp. LA000219. The sequence goes on from KN714656.1 coordinate 1,708,781, forward strand.
GAACCTCAGCATGGAGCTGGGCAGAGGCGGCACAGCTGACATGCTGTTAGCTTGGGAACCCAGCTCGCTGGCCAGCCGCCTGGGTGTTGCACCCCGCTCCACCCTGCAGGACAGCCACTGGATCTCAACACTCAGCAATGTCTGTACCCCGCGCCCCAATCTCAGCACCCCTGATATTCACGCTGAATGTCAATGCATGCATTGCAGATGAGCCACTAAAGAGTGGCTGCTGTGTCTTGGACATCCACCCTCAGATGCGGCTACTATCCCCGCAAACAAGCATCTGTGAATGTACAGGTTTCGGGAAGGAAAAGAGTGCCCACTTGTCACCGCTGGGCATGGGTGCAGCCTTGACTTCAGCATCCTCGTCATAGAAGACGGATTCTCGGCTGCTCATTCGCGCATGAGCGCCCCCTCTGCGCGGCTTCCACCCAGAGGATGTACCCGCCAGCTGACTCACCCTCGACCTGTCAGATGTGCACCCCAGTCAGTCGCCACAACAGGCGTCTGTATCATGTAGCATGAGACCTGGTGCGCAACAAGGTTGTGCCATTGGGATGAACCTCAAGGCATAGGATAAGGCGTCATCTGCAAGAGTATTGCGGCGCCTGCAACACAATATGCTCCGCAGAATGGTGGCAGCAGCTTCTGACAGCTGCAGGAGGAGGCGCTGTCTTACTGTAGCAACCAGGTGATGAAAAGGCAGCTACACATTGGAATTTCCAAGAGGTATGGCATCAGCTGCATACCTGCGCTCTGAGGTCTCATAAGCAGGCATGGTGGGAGGGATGCTGCGCTGAGATGGCAGGGGCTCGGTGGGCGTCACTGGGGAGACCGGCGCCTCAGTAATGAAGGGGTTCGGTCCTGGTTTCTCCTCTGCGAAAGGTGCCACAATGCTCTTTAAAGGCTTGCAGCAACCACGCACTAGATTAGCAGGGCGTCGATGGCCAGGTAAGTGCACGAGTTTCATGTTGAGGGTTCTCAGACCACGATTTGAGGGGTTGCTGCACACAGAGAACTTGGTCAAAGGCTGTTCAGTCTGTCATCACTTGGTGACTGGGGCTGGTGGTCTACTGATGTACCTGATGCTCTTGCAGGCGGGGCGTTTATCTGTCGGGGCGCTGCAGTGATGAAGGGATTTGATGTGTCCTCTGAAGGGCTGGCAAAGGGGTTTGTTTCTGCATCGATGTCAGTCGCTGCTGAGGATCCGCCTTCTGCTGCTGACGGCGCTGCGGCTGCAGGCGCCAAGTTAGCGCTCTGGGAGCTGCTCTCTGCCTCAGACGCAGGCTCCCTCTGCTCCTGGGGCTTTGAGGAGCTGTACAGCGGCTGCTTGCCTGTGAATAGCCCCCTACGCGGCTGCTGCCGGTCCTGCTGGTGCTGCTGTTGTGGTGGCTGCTGGGGAGGAGGCTCCTGCTGCTGCCTTTTCTGAGGCATCTTAAAATCCTTCTTCTCCTCCATTGCAGCCACAGCCTGCGATCGAGCACATGGCGCTCACTCTACAGCGCCCTGTGCGAACATGTTGAGCAGTGTCCGTCTTGGGACAAGGTACACCCACGGCAGTGTCATGTTGAAAGCAGACTAGAAGGGCTAGTCTGCTTTCAAGCATTGCAGGTCACTCGTCAGAAGAGATCTCTGATGCGGTTCCCTCAAGGCATTCCATTGTGTCAGGACGTAGACTGGATAAGGGATAGCAACGTTGGTTTTGTAGGGGCACCTGATTAAGTAGATCATCCTCTGAGTCAGCATCAGACGCCGCGTCACCTCTTTGCGCATGCTGACTCGTGCTCTGAGCTGTGCTGGGTTCAGCATCATGATCACGAGTGCTCTGCACCACCCAGAAACTCTGTTGTAAGCATGGCAGGACTCAACACGCTGCTTATCATGTGCGTTCCACAGTGATTCCTCCACCAGTCAGCAGCCAATGCATGACCTTCTGAATCCCAATCCCAGTGGCAACTAACGTCTGGTCTGAGAGCTACCTGTCGGGAGGGGGGATCTGAGTCATTGAGAATTCCATCATCGTCATACTGCTCTGGCTTGCTGCTGTAGTGCTGCGAATCTGCATGTATGTCGGACGATTGCGCGCTGGATACTGTTGGGAAATAATTGTCCTGCTCTGCCGCAGCGTGATGAGCTGCTGACGACATGGGAGTTGATGCAAAGCTGGGCGCTGCTGACATGTCTGCACAGACAGAGATCCACAGTTACAGTTGATGCCGCACTGGGACCCTTTTTATCAGAACCTCTAAAGCAGACAGTATAAGTACGTTGCACTATGCACCGGGCGGCTGCAATCAGCTGCTCAAGCAGACTGGTCTTTGACATGCATGGTAGCAGGCTGTTGAGCAAGGTCCTCTGATGTATGTGATCTAAACATCTGAAGACCCTGCTCGAAAGCGTGTAATGAGCATGAGGAGGGGTCCATTGGTCAGCGACAGCATCAGCGGGGCACACCTCCTTCAGACTCCAGGATGCCGGACTCAAAGTTGCTGGAGTGCTGACTGCTGAGCGCTGCAGAGCTGTCTCTGGCGCCCCCCTTCCCTCCCATCACGCACCTGCACATTTAGCGCAGGGCCTTGCGTTGTGACACCTACATTACTGGCACCTCGAAGGCTTCAAACTCCTGCCCCATTGCAGCAGGCTGAAGCCCTCACAAGTTGGCAGGATCTGCAATGCGGTCAGGGTCTGCAATGCAGTCATAGAAGCATTTGCACCAGGATGAGTTGCTCACTCAATGCTGACCAGGAGCTTCGCCTCTTGCAGGCTGAAGCGTTCACAAGTTGACTTGTGCTGCAAAGCAGTCACAGAAGCAGTTTTGCCTGGCTAGATTGCTCACCCAATGGTGACCAGGAGCTTGGCCTCTCCCACGGCTGCGCTGATGGAGCGGCTGCATGCCACAGTGAAGGCCTGCGTCATGCGGCCGTCCTCCGCAGCAAAGTCTGAGAGGTTGATGACCACGCGCCCCAGCGGCTCGCTGCCCTTGTCCCTCTGCTTCACGTTCAGGTCTTGCACTGAGATCATGAGCCACTTCTTGTCGAAAGGGCCGAGCTGCCCTTTCTTCGCCTTCCCCTCCTGCACAGTCAGTGAAGAGGAGCTTTCGGGATGCAAAGGTGCTTGCCTGTGGCCTGCTCAACCAACAAAAGCGTAGGGCATCCATGTATCAGGAGCAGGGGTGAAGCAGTATGATCATCAGCTGACCTGGTAAAGGGTGCAAGGCACATTGAAGCACTGCTCAAACTCGTATGTGCCCCACATCCGCCCTGCAGGAACCTTCATCTGTCAGGCATGTATCCGTAGACATCTGAGTCGCATCATTTGAAGCACATCAGACACTGGAAGCCTGTTCTCAGATTGCGAAGAAAGGAGAGGTTGCCCTGTTGCACAACTCCCTGTGGCGTCATACAAGGGAGATAAGATGTCGTGTATAAGGATAAACCAATAGGCTCTCTCAGCTCAGGCAAGGCAGTGGCCCCAGCTTGAGGGACGGCAGCCTCCACTGAGCTGAGGGGGCTCATTGCCAGAACGTGCTTTTTTTACTCACCTGCGTGACCCATGGTAGCGCTGGCTGGCTGCAGCCACCCGCGCCTGCTCGCGCCCCTCTGCCACTCCAGAGTGAGCCGACTGCAAGTAACACAGTGGCAGTCTTGACATGTTGGGCTCAACAGAGAGATGGTACTGAGTAAGACACAAGGCTCTTCTGGCATGTCAAGGGCGACAGACATGTCTCAGGGCAGGCAGGGTGACAGCGCAAGACATCAAGTGCAGCCAGGCTGCAGTAGACAGGGGGGACTCACTCATAGTTGCTGGGCCATGGTGAAAGCGTGTGGACCTGAACAGCATGGAGTGTGCTATCAGGTACTGAATCTGGATGACCAAGAAGCACGAAACGTACATCCCATCATGGTTAGCAAGGAGGGCTCATGCAGGGGGGGAGCCTTACATGCACATAGAAGTCAAACTTCTTGTTCTTGGAGCTCTTGCCGAACTTGAACATTCTGTTCGGGCTGACTACGTGTTCCAAAGGCTATGCTGCCGCTCAGAGGACCTGATTAACCTGCCAATAAGGATCGTCAGTGGCCATAGGGAGTGCTAGCACTAGTCAAACCCTTGGCATGATTGGAAAGCACCGCGTACATCAGCTGAACGCACGTACATTGCCTTACAGTCGCAACTTACCTCATCATACCGCAGATGCACTGTCTCGCCAACAAACGAATGAATCTACGCTGCTTGGATGTTAACCATCACTATGCGAGACCAGTACCGCCACACAGAAGCCGGCTACTACAGCAGCAACAGATCTCCTGCTGAAATTATAACGGGAGTTCCAATGTCGCATCGTCTGATCTATGCCATTCGACACCACAGATCTCGTACCAAGAGGTACCTAAAGTGAGCCTCGTCACCAGCAGCTGTACATTGTCTCGATCCATTTGCCCTTCACGATATACTACAACATCTTGCAAGTGAGCTGCACAACTGCTGCTCTGCTTTCTGGTGCTATATGCTCATATTGCATGCCCCAAGCGCATGAGGCAGAACGGCGAGCCTATTTAGGATCACATTTTTACTGCAAAGCATGGCGTGGTCGTCTTGACGCAAGTTTGCAAGGAACAACATCTGGCGCGCTCGTAATTCATGTTTTAGATCATTAGCAAACTGCAAGTTGGGCACGACGCAGAATCACAATTTGCTGACGATCGTGAGACACCCAGCCACGTGCCCGGTTGCAACTGATTGCACTCGACCTTCTGTGGCTCCTGAATGGTTCATGGCAAGCTCACATAATATACTGTAAGCAATGCTGGTGGTCCAAGGCAGTAATCTTAGGAACCAGGTTGTGGCGGGCTCTTTTCAATAGAGACTACAGCCGTTCCCTGGATTGTGTGTTTCACCTGTCTACGATCACACTGTGACCGTTGGTGTGAAGCTCTTCACGGTGTAAGGGACGTCACGTTACAGATTCGCATCATCCTTGGCATACCCAAACACAATTCTTACGGGCTGCTGAATCAACAATTATGCCATCTGTCCGGCCTGCATCACAACACGGGAACTACACCATGACTGTGCTCTCTATCAAGTGATTGCACGGCCTCAAGCCGCAGGCATACAACACGGTCTTAGGTTTTCATTTCACACCCTCTCAGTTGGAGGGAGGGCTGGGATTGCGTGAATCTGCTTGCGCAAAGCAGATAGGGCCAGGCATGGGCCATCGTCCCTCAAAATTGATGGGTGCTCTATGAAGGTTGCTTGCTTCGCCCTCTGTGGGCTATGTTTGGCCGCCTCCTCCTCAGCGTCTGGGCAAGACGCGCAATTGATTCACGCTAGCGGGACATTGCACCATGGGAAGCTTCGTGGACATGCAGGCTGCTCCAAAAACGGGCAGCTGTACAGGTACATTGTCCCAGTCTCACGCCTGCAGGCAAAAGTGTCAGCTGGGCACCCATTTTCCACGGAACCGCCAGAAGTCTGTGATTGTCCATTTGTGCACCTCGTGACTCTTGTGAAGATTGGCACATCCTGGCAGCATGTGACTGCCGGTGTGACTGACAGTGTCCAGGCCAACACTTTGCTGAAGTTACTGCAAGTTCTGCTGATTAGGTTAAGCAGGCAAACATCGCTAGGTCCAGAGTCATTGCGAGTTGAAGCTAGAGGACAGCCATTACAGCTCTGAGCAGTGATAGCCTTTTGCAGGCCAGTGAGCTACATTCCCAGCGCCTTTGAGAGGGAGTGGGGTGAGCGCATTGCAGAGAGCAGTGAGGATGCTTGTGGCTTCATCAGGACTAACACTCCCAGAGTCACCACATGGCTTGCAGCAATCCAGGTGTGAGAATCTCTGCTTCTAATGTGAGATCTTTGCCTTGTAATGTCCCAGTTTGCGTTTGACTTGCAGAAACATATGTACCTCATCTGGCGGCCTGATGCTGGGGGTTGCATCTGCTGATATGCATGCGAGATTTGTGATCTTTCCTACCACGGAACGAGGGCCAATTGCGGTACACCTGCGCAGAAGTTTCACAGTCTTGAGCTGAACAACTTGGTTGGAGCGGAAGACTTCATTGCCGAGGTCCCTCTCAGGAATGAAAGCGTCACAGCGCAAGCGTCAGAGGAAGTGTTTTCCAGGATGGTCTATGAGAACGTATGCCCTGGTGAGGATGTCCAACATCCTTGTGGCATATGCTTGAATCAATGTGTGCTGGTAGCCTTGCTTTCATCACTTGAGGAGCTCCAATATACCACGTGATAGTCCTGCAATGCTAAAGCATTCCTATGACCTTGAACAAGGCGCCAGCTGGGTATCATTCTGATTGTGTTTTTGAGATGTAGCTCATCTCACTCTCTCCAGCTTTGGCTCTCAGGCGACTTTTTTGGTATGAAGAAGGAGATTGCAGTAGAGCCCTTGGTAGGACACATGCGCCATCCTTACGGAGTGAAGGAATGCGTTCCAGAGGGCAATCAGGTCGGCAACCACTTGCCTGCCAGATTGACGCTTGGACTTTGTCAAGGGCATCCAATGGAAGTTCCTGTGAGCAACTTGTTAGCGCAATCTGATGGAAAATAGGTCAGCACGCTGAGTTCAACCAGCATCTCAGGGCACCTCATGACAGGAGCATTGTTTCGCAGGTACATGGCATAGTGGATCTTACCTACCTCCTTGTTGTTCCATGGGCTGCTGCAGACTTGAATGCCATGTTTCCTGGTAACAAGTGCGCTCTCACATGCCGAAGAATGTAGAAGTCCTAATACAACAGCTTCTTAATGAACCCTGACAAATGGCGAGCACATGGTAAGGTTGGTGCGCACTTGAGAAACTGGCCATTTCGCAGGTACCTGTTTGATCTAGGGTCCTCCAAGTTTGCTGAATCTTTACAATTTTTGACAACCAGCTACCGGCAGGTTGATCCACATCATTGACTTGTGAAACCAGCAGCAAAACGTTTCCTAGAGCAAAGCAAGCACGCATGACTCTGATCATGCCTGGACCTGCAACAGAGACCATGGATGGCCAAAAGCAATCGACAGGAGTGGCACGCAGGCTGGAGTTGCCTTCAACAGGATCTGGGCGTGGGAAGCGGCTGCGCAGGATCCGAAGCAATACTGGGACGCTGTTCCTGATGCATACAAGCAGAGGTAAGGTGATGGGCCTTAGTCAGACTTTCTTGTACTTAAGCTATCTGCCATGTCACTCTGTTCTTGCACTGAGCATTGCAACCTAGAGTACAGCAGCAGGTGTGGAAAGGCTGATTTGCGGGCTACATTTTTACAACACCCCAATCACGGATGACTTCAGGGAGGCCTCGCATCCCCTGAATATAATCAGGAGCATATACGAGCCGGGAGACTTCATTGTTGTCAAGCTTGACATTGACAACGGTCCCCTCGAAAGTGCAATCATGGCAGAGATTGCAGCTGACCCAGAGTTGCGCCACTGCATCAGCGAGATGTTCTATGAGCAACCCTACGATCATGCAGGTGAGATATTCATCAGGAACCTGCGTGCATGCCATAACAGAGCTACATGTATACACGCACACACTCTCAACAAGCAGAGTATAACATGTGTCATGTTGCAAAGAGCAGAGATACAGAGTGCCGAAGAAAGAGTGAGAGTGGCTTGCAGACATGGGTCATTACCCTGGCGACATTTATGGCGCAAGCCTTGGCGATGTGTTCAGAGCTTTTACCAGAGAAAGAGAGTCTGGCTTGCTCTTGCACCACTGGCCATGACTGTTTCACAGATTTGTCACCTATCACACATGGTAGGTGGTACAGAAGGCGTTCTTGCAACACGCATGTGCCTGTGAGAGTGCACTCTGGGACAAAGGAACTCTCAGGGTGCACTCTAACGAATGGCGAATATCTTCGCCACAGCTGAAACACCTCACGATTTCCGGAAGCCTCTTCCCCTTTGTGGGACTGAGGTCCTCCAGACAAGGGTGCACCAAGTGAGGTGATCCAGCAGTTTCGTCATTATCTATGGCATTGTACCTTGTTCCTTGGAAGGAAAGGCAAGAGCTATGATGAGCAAATGTAAGCCCTATGCTCTTTTTGGCTTTTCTCTGCATTTGTAAGTACGCTACCCGGGACGGGTCTGAGGCTTGCTGCTGCTCATAGATGATGGAAAGAGCTCTCGAGTCTGGAGTCCGCCGTGGCTCAGTAGGAGCAGGATCGAAGTGCAAGTTGCCTGTGGCCATGCCCCAAGAGCATACTTAAGACAGGGACAGTGAAGTCTGCTGAACATATCTGAGAGTGCCCGGCATAGTCTTGAGACCCCGCCTGGGCATTTGATGGTTCATGTATCGTCTAGAAGCATGATGCAAGCTCTCCCAAGGCTTGAAGCCAGAGGTTAGAATCTCACAGGCTCATCTGGCTACGGCTTCTAAGTATTCGGTGGTCATGCACTATTCACACGAGGAAGTTGGCAGTGCCAACTTGGCACAAGCTGTGTTTTACATGCCCGCCGTCTGTTGCATGTGTACTTCTCAGAAACGCACAAGGCCACTGTTCACATTGAACTTGTAGAAACTGGTCATGAAGTGCTGCTTTGTTCTTTGCCCATGTCAACAGCTACCGCGGTGTCCATGTGTGAGGCCAATCTGCATGAAGATCACCAATGTAGAACATATGAAACCCTCTTTGATCCCAACATTGAACGGTCTGCTTCACCGTCATGCCCTTCAACACGTTGTTAGAATCATCATAGATGCATGTCTCATGTCAACAAGGATCAGCCCAGAGCTCTGAATGCCGCGCAGTGCTGCTTGGGCCAAAGGCGGCAAGCCAGTCAAGGATGTAATCTTTGAAGAAGGTGAGAGGAATTCAAAGGATCTTTTCATCTAAATATAGCACAATCCTCTGTCTGGGAAAGGGTGCCCTTGGAAGGACAGAAGTCTGCATAGTGGCAATAGTATCAGCTTTGCCATCTCCTTTGAAAAGAGCAGTCATGGTGCACCGTGTGACACCTTGGCCTGTGTGATAGGGCATGCTAAGTCTCTCCACCTGGCTGCAGTCCACGATGATCACGTATATATATGTTGGGTGATGTGGTATAAGCTGCTGCCACCCAACTAAAGCAGTGCAGAAATGGCTGGCCCTTTGATCCGCTTGACAGCTGGACCTCGTGGGCTTTGTTGCAATTTATGTACAGGGCTCAGCCCCAAACTTGCCCCTAAAGATAGTCAAAAGCAGCGCTCCCATACCTTGTTGCTCTCAAAACACTGAAATCACCTGCGCTATGAACTACGGCTTTCGCTTTCAATGTGTATGCAGGTGCTTGTCATATCGCTTGTCATATCACCTTGGAAGGTGATAACGCATCAGAATTCCCAGCTAGTTACGGATGAGCATGTTGCGCAAATCTTGCGAATTGCGCTACAGGTCCTCAGGGTCTTAGTAGCATAGTCAGAATGTGCAAAAGTCATGCAAGGGCAGCACCTGCAGCAGTACCTCAGGCGCCAGAATGCGCCTGGAATGTCTTCATGGGTGCAATTCTGGCAACGAGTGCCCAGCAAAAAAGGCGCTGCTATATGTTGTTGAGTGCAGCGGCCTTTAGCCCCAAAACATAAAACGATAGCCGATCAATAACAGGCGCCAATCAAAAGGGCCTGCTCTTGCTCAAAGTGCGCTCAAAGCGCGTCTGCTGACGCCATGCTTTGAGGAGATTCTCTCCAGGTACCCCAGGACAGGTGGCAGCTGCCAACTCAAGAGGAGCCGCCTTAGCGCGAGGCTGTGTGGGACGCCCTCATGGCATTGCAAATCCCAGCTGCAGTAACATGAGCTCTGCAGACCTCTCGTAAAGCAGCATGTCGACGCTGTTCAGCTCTTCCAGAACCTTGACAAGGCGGTAGGGCAGCCTGTAGGGCATGTGGTTGATCTGCTTGTGCGGAAGGGCTGTGCTGTTAACAGTTGCCCAAGGAAACCAGGTGGTCAGGAACAGATGTGCCCAAGTTGACCAAACCTGCCCATGTGAGACATCTAGGTGGTTGATAACAATGCAGCGCTCCAGATTAGTCAGCGCTGACGCAGTTATGGCCTCGGACAGGCTGGCATTCAAAGACGCCTTGTTCACTGCCATGCTGTCGATGCCTGGCAGGTCAGACATGAGCATGCCTGCAGCCATGTTATTGCAGGCTGTGTCCTCCAGGGCAACCTTTTGAAACTCTTCCTCGGTCATCTGCAAGACCTCGTTCATGGCATCCCGATGGAAGAAGAACAGGCAGCTGGTAGCTCTGTCTATGGGGTCGCGCATGCTCACCTGCACAGGAACAGGAATCCTGTAGTGCTCTTGACAGATAATTGATAGATGACTGATGCCCTGAGTCCCGTGGCAAGGAGCTGAGCAGGCCTTTCCTGCTGCTACCATGCTACGCATGCCAAGGTTGAGTATTGCTGCAAGTCCTGATCCTGCTGGCTGACACAAGTTGCACAGCACATGCAGCTGCATGCTTCTAAGCACCCCCTTCACGGCCCACAGCACAAAGTCTATTCGATACAATGACCAGCTATAGCGAACTTGAGCCCACGCCAGCTAAAATTCGGATCGCTGGGCGCCCTTGGGGATCTGCCCTTTCAGGCCAGTTTGTGTGGGTATCATAAGGTGGTGGCAGTTGTGCTTTCTGCCAGATCAAGTGAGGAGCGCCCCCTAAGGCAGCGCCTGGATCCACATACTAGGACAGCATATGCAAACATTTGGCAAGGGACTGAGATTGTTCACCATGCAGTCCATCTCTGAAATCCCGACATGCTCCAGCTCAGCACGCGAAAAGTGCCCTGCTATGACACTGAGTGGCTTGTCGGGAAGGTCAGTCGTGTTGCACTCCAGGCCCTCATAGCAGGGGATGTAGATCTGCTCACTTGGCACCCCGGCTATCAACGCCCCTGTGCAGCAGCACTCCCACCGTGAGAGGAAGGACGGTCTGCTATCGGATCAGGCAAGAAGCTCTGTAGTGCTGGATAGAAGCAGTACAGTCATGCGGCTGCATCCTGCCATGGGGAACAGCCAGGAAAGAGTAAGAGTGCATGCTGAGGGCTTGTCTTAATTATGCACACATTGCTGAGCAGGCTTCGGAATACAAGCATCCAGCATGCTGTGAGTGCAGTAGCATGGAAGATGAGCGTTGTCAGAGCAAAGCGACCACAATGGCATGACCTAGCCCCCGGAACATGGCCTACCATCTACGATGACCTCTCGAAGGGAGCTGCCACCCGTCTTCGCCTGCAGAGCAAGAGGATGCTGAGGCCTGATGCACAGGGTGGTGCTCACTGTAACGTGGCGTCTGGAAGGCTATGTGTATACCAAGTGTCCTCGCTGATGCTGAGGTCCAATGTGTTACATGCATTGATGACGTCTTGCTGTAGCCGAGCGAAGAGATCTACGATGCATAATGCAAACTTCATTTCGTATGGCAAGATGGGCGGCAACCCACGACGTGTGTATAGACGAAGGGCCGCTCGACCGATGGCAGTTTCTGCGCCGGCGGCAGGGCTATCGTCCCGTAGACCGATATTGCCAGTACGACCATCGGCGATGTGAGCATATTGGTACCTAGCGTCACACGCTTCATATGGCCAATGTCAGGTCTTAGACCCTTATAGAACTCAGATCGAAACTACAGGGCACACTGCACACCCTCTAATGCAATCCGCCTTTGATTGCGCAGAGTACAGGACCCTCCGCTCTGACAAAGCTTGCTGATGTTTGAGGATTGCGATGACAGCTCTCTTTCTTCAAGTTACGTATACGCGATTCAAGAGGCGTGCAACCACAAGGATCTTAAATGTTTGACTATCTACTTGTTCCTGACCTCTCCGGAGTGAAGACGCTGGAGCCTGGCCCGATTGATAAGGTCCAGGCGATGACTGATCTCACGTCATCGACGCATGTGCTGCAAGAAATTTCCCTGAACCCGGCCGCTGACGGACATCGTCGAACAAATTTGCTTGTGTGTGTGTGTGTGTGTGTGTGTGTGTGTGTGTGTGCACCATTACCCCGACAGCCGCAGGAGAGCGGGCTGAATGGGCTCATGTAAACGAAGAAGGGTAGGGACTGACATTGACCATCCCACAAACCAAGCCAAGCTGCCATTTCACATGCTGTAAGGTGATAAAACCAGGACAGCTGTGACTGTACCGGACCTTTCTCGACTATGCACGACCGTAGAGCTCATTCTACTGTGACATCAGGCTGCTCAGCACATGGGTCAAGTGCAGCAGTGATGTTGCCTATAAATCTTACAGTTGCGGGAAGAGTACCATCAATTTAAGAGAAAGACCAATTCTGCATCCTGCAAACTCGTTGTAATTCCTGGCCTTAGCTGCAGTGACATCACAGGACCGCCCTAAGCCCTTAGCAAGCTCTTCAGCTGACCAGGATAGCACTGACATATCGACTAGTGCGCGTACATGCATGTACTCCAGTGCAGGACCCTATAGCTCTGACGCTCATCTTCAGGCCTCACAGCTATAGCTAGGCAACAAGACAGGACGCGTTCGTTCGGTATTTCGGCAAAGGCAAGGACACAAAGCTTTCGAAAGCTCACTCCAGAAACCGCCATCCCATGTGGGAAGTCTAATAAATGCGGTCGCGCAATGTCAATAGCTGCAGAGCTCCTGTAACAGAAGCCTATCTCTGAGATGAGTCCACAAAGCTGTGGACCTTCGACCTTCGTATGCCTCTGGGACGAAGGACTTGATGCTACATGCCTCAGAGGCAAGCAGGAGGCTCTGACCTGATAAGCTGACACAATGTCCAATGTAGGCAGCTACTCAAGTGTCAGAGCCCAAAGAATAGCTGAAGAATGGTATATTGTAGCAAAACAGAAGAGGGTGTGCACTACCATGATTAGACATGGAGCTTTCCCCAATCACTATGGGCCAGTGCCCCCTATGTCAATCCTCCTTGCAGGTGTTGTGCTTACGAAATCAGCATCAAAACCTGCAACGCTGCTAGGTCTCCTGTAGCGATCCTCAACATCAGCGGAACGGTATTCATTTGTTGGGTGCACGAAGCACCACCCTGCGAGGTGAGACCTCATCTTTGCGGGTGTCTGCTCAAAAAGGGTCCATGTGACCTGAGGTTGAAGGACCGCCTGAGCCAAAAGGCTGCTCTCATCTCCATTAGACGAGCATCATCTTGCATCGCCAAATTCCTGGGAGGTGAAGCGCCACACCGCGAGGTGACATCCACTCTTTGCAGAAGCATGCTCTAATGCAACTCTGTGGCCTGATCCCAAAGGTTGTCAGAGCTCGAAAGCTGACTCTGGTTCTTATCTGGCATGCATGCCGTAGCAAAGCCATTTGCTCTGGCAACTCAAATGCCTCAATCCGCTGAGTGCCACGCGCTTGCGCAGCATGTCCTAGCATGGAAGCGCACGAGCTTTATCTGCGCTGGTGGCTGCAGCAACATCCTGCTGAAGCATTTGGTTTTCTCGCATGCTAGCCCTCACACATCAGTATGCGCGCATGCTGATCTACCCATCATGTGATGTCGCAGCATAATCGCAGCACGAGAGGTTGAGCCGCATCTGTGGCCACCACCTCCCTTCCATGTGCAACCTGAACCAAGCTCCTGCTGCTTGGACTGACCATGCGCCTGCACGCTGCAAAAGGCCGGCACCTTGCAGGCGTTGTCCATAGGTGATGTGCATTTATTGCGAGTTGCTGCTGCAGCGCCCTTCACCAAATGTGGCTAGCTGCCTGCACACTGTGACTAGACTGCTTGCAGAGACTGTAACTGTGGCGCTTTCTGCTACTGATGCGTAAAATTCTCGACATGCTGGTGTGCTGCCCGGATCAGCTGCCATGCGGCAGGTTTGCAAAGCACAGGATCAAGATCTGCCGGCTTTGCAGAAGGCTGATTCTAGGCGCTCGGGAAGGCACTAACTGCTCAGCTCTACGCTGCACATTACTGGTGGATCGCCAGGCATTCGCAGTGTTTGCTGTATGCGCATTTCGCTGAGAAGAGTCGTCTTGCTCAACAACCCTCAACATGAAGTGCCCTAAGGACTTCAGGGGCACGAGAGCTATGTGCACACTTTCCCTGGGTATGCACACTTTCCCTGGGTACAGTCGTCTTCAGTGATACCCGTAGGGTAAATGCCCTTTCAGGGGCACGAGAGGGAGCGGAAGTTGGAGAGATCGGTGCTGTCAGCGCGCAGCAGCTTGGACGTGGTGTGCTTGAGGGAGCGTGAGACTTCCTCGAAGGTGGGCCGATCCTTGGGGTTCTTGGACATGCACTGCCTGCCCAGCCTGCACGAGTGGTCGAAGGCTCAATCGCAGGTCTTCATGCTAGCCAAGCTTTTAGTGGGGTACCAGCAATATCACGTCAACTAGCCAGCAATAGGCACTGCTGGCCAAAGGCACTGCTGGCCAGCCTGCAAAATTGGCAGAAGGCTCTACTGCAAGTCTTCGTGCTAGTTGTGATCAGCAGGCGCTGTCAGGGCTGCCGCTGGAGATGCCCTGTGTCAGTCTCTGGTACAACAGGGAGCACAGAATGCGTTAAATGCCTAGAATATGATCAACTTTCCAGAGAATCTATGCTGTGCAGGAGCATCGCGGCACGAGGCTTGCAGTGTGGTGCTTGCACTTACTTGGCAATATCGTGCATGGTCCACGAGGGAAACTCCAGGGTCTTGTTCTGGCAGGTGACTGCGACCATGATCTGCGGGGGCGTGAGATTGGCCCATGCCCTCTCCCCGCTCAGCATCTCCCACAGCAGCACTCCGAACGCATACACGTCAGCAGCCTGCATCACAAGCACTGGCCTCACACGCGCACCCCACTTGCAGACATACCGAAGCAGTGCGCAGCTCCATATGTATTTCAGAGCCTGCTGTCTGCAACCTGGAGTCTCGCGAGTCCAGATGCACTTTTGCTACACTTCAGCCACACTCATGACTTCGGCCATTGGGCTGTTTTTAATGTCCCTTCGGCCATCACCCATCCATTTTTTATGCATAACCCGTTATTCACACTCTGAAGGGCAGGCACAGTCGTGTCTGCTGTCATCTGCGGCTTCATGTACCCTGTCCCGTCTGCCAACAGAGAGCCGCCATACCGGCGCTTGTGACGCATGCAACGAGTGTGGCATTTGTCATCCTGTCAGTCACAGGGACGCAGGGGGAGAAGCGCACCTTACTGACCATGCCATCTGCGATGGTCTCGGGTGGCATGTACGTGACGGTGCCCGTGGTGTTCGTTGCGATCTTGCTCTGGATGTCCATCTCGCGCGCCAGGCCGAAGTCCGACACCTTGGCTGTGAAGCCGTGGGGCACTGTTGAGGTGGATGCCAGCAGAATGTTGCCTGCACAGGAACGTTGGAATGACACCTGGCCCTCATCTGTGACACCACCTTCCAGGGCACTGTGACCAACAGGAGCATCACAAACTCCATACAGAGCATCCCAGCCCAGCGCGCTGACAGCAGGAGGAAGGCATTGCATGATCTCTTCGGCTTCCAGACACAGGTGGATCGAATGGAAGCCATGATGTTGCCGGTGATGTCTGGCACTGGGCAAGGGGCTCACCAGATGAGAGGTCCCCATGGACGATGCCCCGGTCATGCAGGTAGGACATCCCTGCAGCTATCTCCAGCGCCGTCGCAAGCACTGTTGCTGAGTTGGCCGGGCCCTTGGGGCAGGACCGAAACCACTCCTTGCCCACAGCATCCTGCATTGACCATTTAGACTCACATGCATGACAGGACGCAACCCTATGTTCCTATTGGTGGATGGGCCTGCTAGGCTGCATGCAGAGGCGACAAGTGCCAAGGCTATGAATGAGCACAACAGCAGATCGTCATATTGTATACGCCGATCTGACCAGACAATGGTCTGCTGCATTTATGTCACCACTCACATGCCAGACCCAAAGCAGCACGCAGGAGCTTCATCTGCAAGCACCCAGGTCACCCTTCCACCTTTAAAGCGCATCTGATCTCGGGAGCCCATTGAGGCTGCCATGCAGACTCACCATGAGGGTGCCCATGTCACAGTACTCCAGCAGCAGCCAGGTCTCCAGCTCTGTCTGGACGTGCATGTCTGCAAATTCGTCGCTCAGCGCCGCTGAGCTGGTTCTGGGCGGTGTCATGCTGGCGTTAATGTCCATGGACTCTCTGCGGCCAAATCTGGGCATGGCGCTGCGCTGCGCTGTCGCCGAGTCAAGGAGGCGGACGAGCTGCGGGTGCTGCAGGTGGTCTTTCAGGAAGGCCTCGATGGGAACACCCTCCTGGTTGCACCTGAGGTTGCAGCTGCTGCACACCTGCATGACATAAAAAGCAGCTCAGCCAGCACCCACGCTTTAATAAAAGCAGCCCTGCAAAGCTTTGTCCATGGAGCAGCTGGTGCTTCATGACACAAGTGCTTTGAGGGCAGACAGGGCCTTGTAGTTCCGTTGGATGACAAAGTCTGCCTCTTTGGACAAATCGCCTTAAATCTGTCTTGCAGGGGCTGACCCTATGTAGTTGTGCTTTGGGTGCTGACGCAGCAGGCAGCATCTGCAAGGACAATGCGCACGCTTTTGTTCACAGCCTTCAAGCATTTCGCAACACACCTTGACAGCGATGAGGTTTCCACGGTGGTACCCCTTGTAGACCCTGCCATAAGCGCCCTTGCCCAGCATCTGCCCGAGCTGCAGCCCGACGAAGGGCGTGCGCTCGACTGCAGACGTGATGGGTGCAGTAGCTTCGACGCGGATTCCCACAAAGTAGCAGTGGCGCCCGGCATTGCTGACTGGCCGCGGCTTCATCTCGCCATTGCCCTGTGTGATGAGCTCTCTGGCTGCAGGCCTGCATGCAATTAGCCGAAACTCATGCATGTAGATGTCACCGTGGCAACTTTTGTCAACTTGGGAGCTGTTTATTTGCTTGCCTCAAAACCCAATCCATTCGTCATACGACCCAGGTACCAGCCCAGCAGAGGGGTATAAACATGCAGCTACACATCTGGAAGGCAGAGGTTGGTGATGCAATACTCCCATGTGAGACATTTGCTGAGCAGGCTCAGCAAGGCACCTGAAGTTGAGGCTGAAGGTGACAGCCTCAGCGGAGGAGTCACTGCTCTTCCTCTTCATGTTGGTAAGCGTGAATCCGAAGCCCTTCGATGCTCGCTCGCCCCAGTTCCGGCTCTTCTGCACCAGAGAAGAGGCAGCTCACTCTCTGAAGGTGACCTTACGCGAATGGGTGGTGCCGGGAGTGGGAGGCTGTAACACACGATCTGACGGTTTCACACTGCTTGCAGTGCGTCGACCATGATAGCAGCAAGCTCGCACAGCGATACTTGACATCAGCGGCTGTGCTCTGCAAAAGGGTGGGCTGACCTGGCCGTTGCTGCTGCTCATGCGCTCAAAGATGTCCCAGAATTTCTTATCCACCACATCCTGTCCCTCCAGCCCTGCAGCGTAGTGATGATGTTGGTGGAGGGGATGCTCCATAGGAATCTGCCATGACTGTCGGGAGAGAGACAGACTGAATGGCATCGTCATAGCACGCCACTGCAGCCTCTTCTGCGGCCTCAGAAAGGATTGAATGACAAGGGCAGGATTGCCCAAGGCCTGACTTGGCTGCTCCATATCACACAGAAGACGCACACTCTTGCCGAGCAGGGGCAGCCTGCTTGAGACAAAGGAGGGGTCTGTCTCACCGGTAGTCTAGAGAGCACCGGCATTCAGGGACAGAATGACCCAGGGCTGCAGCTCGGAGACCTCCACAAACATGTGGGGCTCCGAATAGCAATCCGTCACCTGCATGAGGACAGCGTCAGTTGATGTATTCAGCAGCACGCCCGGGCCTTCACAACAGATCTGGCATGCCAAATGCTCCCAGCTGCGCTTTAGGACCTCTTGCGGGCTCTGAGAGTGGCTGGAAAGTGTGCAAGAACATGGGATTGCATGCTTCGGCCCTGTGCAGGTGAACTAGAGAGTTGTAACTGGAGGTAATCTTAGGCACTGACTGACCTCTCAAGGCTCAGTCAGGTCCTCTCACAACCAATCAAGAGCAGTGCAGCGTAAGAGCGCATTTGCATGCATTCACGCCATGGTCTGAGCGACCGGGATGCGTGTTGTGATGCTCCCACACGTAGGTGTCATGGTATTTTCTAGATGCCGCCTCGGCAGTACTGTACGGCGAGATCGCACAGGAGATAAATAAGAGCAGCAACAGACTGAGGGCGCACCTTCTTGAGCTGGAGGATGCGCTGCTTGTAGGAGTCCTCATAGGCGCCCCAGAGCTCCCTGGTCATCAGATCGCTCATGTTCTTCAGGATGGCCATGTTGGCCGCCGACAGCTTCATGGGCTGCCCATGCAGCAGGCACCTGCCGCACACTCATCGTCTTGAGAACCCACTGAAACAGCACAGCTGAACACCCCTCAACACTGCGCTTCAGTGTGTGTGCCCAGAATAGATGGCAACACAGCGGCAACATGTGTGCCAATCTCAGTCCTCCTTCATGCAGCACTAGGCATAGTCTTTCTGTGGATATAGACCTTAGGTGTGCACCACTTTAGCAACCAGCTGACAAAGTCTTTGTAGGGAGCTCACATGGATCCCAGGCGGTAGCCGTTGGGTGCCACGAGGGGTGAGCCAGCAAAGTGTTGCAGGGCCGCCCTCACTTCAGGAGCATCCTCAAGCCTGCAACAGGTTCACATACTGTTGAAGCCCCCTGTTAGGAGGTATGCTGGCAGACAGACGGATGATCTGGCTCTGGATGCTGCATAACTTTGCAGCACGTTTCAGTTTAGGGGACAAGACCATCTCCGTCAGCTCTGACTTGAGCACACACAGCTCCTGCCACGAAAATCATAATTGCACGACGCGCCACCTAAACTGGCGGACGCGGCTAGATTGTCGCGCCCAATGCGCACATCGAATGGAAGCGGGTAGTCCATTTTGGTAGAAGATGGCCTGTTTTCGGCCCAGAAGGTTCCGACACGCATGGACGTTGGACGCGCACCGCGTCCAATGCTTCTAGCTGTGTCGTACACGTTTGATGAAAATTCCCACGAGCACTGTTGGGGAGCTTTCCTGCAGCTTGAGGAGGGGAGAGACAGAAGTGGCTTGCCTGGCATCAGTTCCAGGGTCCTCGCAGACCGCGGCCTTGTCATCCGGGGGCGCCAGCTTATTGCAGGCCGTGCGGCGCATCGCCTCGCCGAAGGTGGCGTCCCCCGGGCGCGCAAAAACGGTGTCGCCATCGCGCAGGTGCAGCAGCACCAAGTCCACACGGAAGATGGACTTGCACAGGCCCAGAATGCGCTCTGCAGCAGGTCACATAATTTGATTTGGAGGAAGTTGCTGCTTGCTTGCTGACAAGCGGAGCTGGTGGACAGAACCCGCAGAAAGGCTTAGGCCTAAGCCACAGAGCAGTCAGATTGCCTGTTTGTGCTGTGGCGTGCTACTGGGCACTGCATTACTGATGGGGCAGATCCTGCTGCAGCAGACACAGCACGGCAGTAGCAGCTCGTTTCAGAGCTTCTCACATGCTCTGTACAGACAACATGAACACTCACATTGCCATAGAGGTGATAAGGTTTTTGCTATGGGACATGCACCCAGGGGTGGGGCGCTTTATTAAAAGCCGGGACAACTCAATGCAAGCGGGGAAGGATGCACACCAATGCCCGCTTGCGCCGATTTTTGAACGTCCTTCACGACTCCTGTCGACTGCTGGCCGGCAGCAGGGGCACGCATAGCATCCACGCTCATGGAGTACCTGCAAAAGTCATCGATGCATGGTGACGGTTCCAGGGACATCAGCAAATAGCATGATGCGCAGCGTCAGTGTTGCCATAGGGTGTCTTGAGATACCTGCTTCACCAACCACGAGCTGCTTTGCAGCAGCATACTCACAAAATGTCCATCATCTGTATCTGTGTACAGTGTCTGACACATGTACTGTACAGACTAGAATGTGACTGCCCATTAATCTCCTAGGTGGGAGCCACACAACCTCAATGACTATGGCATGGCACCCTTTAGCGCAGCATGCAAGTAACTCTGAAGCACGAGAGGCAGCACAGGCACAAGCCCGCCAAAGCTCATGATTGCAGGAGATATAGCTGCAGTGTGGCACCCACCTACCTCACAAGGCTATCGTCATACACTGGGTTTTGGACATGAATGAGGTCAGCAGCAGGGCCTGCGCACCTGCGGTTGACCTGCTGCTTGCGCTCGAAGGTCATGGACTCGAGGCTGCCGCCCTGGCGCACCAGGCTGGTGGCGTCCAGGCTCAGCCGCTGGCGCGCCTGGTGCGAGCCGATGTCCCGCTGGAAGGGGCTCATGGGCATGTCCGGCTGGAACACAATGCCCTCGCTCACCGGCGCAATGTCCTGCGCAGCCATGAGACCCCTTTAGATTTTCATGAGTGTGTCAGGTAACGCAAGTACATTCCTCAGAGCCGATGTCCCTCTGAAAGGGGCTCATGGGCATGTCCGGCTGGAACACGATGCCCTCGCTCACCGGCGCGATGTCCTGCGCAGCCATGAGGCCCTTCAGATGCCCATGGACATGTCAAGAAGTGCAGTCATCATGCATCAAATATATGCGCCCAATCCCATGGAATCAGGCCTCTGCCATCAGTGATGGGGGCTCAGCTTCCAAGGACTTGCCGGACATTGCGCTGGCCAGGACCAGGGCAGCTTCATGCACAGTGATGACTCTGCTACGCAGGAACATGCAGCTGACCAAGCGGTGCATGCACAGTGGATGAAGCCTCTGGCGCCCAGCCCCTTCTCAAGCAGGGTACTCTCTGTGCAGCATACAGAAACCAGAATTGTCCAAAGGTGGGCGGACCACTCTGTACCTGGGAGTCTTCCCTCATCAGAGAGGAGGCCCTCTGCATGGAGTTCCGGCGCTCGGGGGTGCTGCCTGTCAGGCCTGGGCCGCCAACATCTCCGGCGATCCATGGAGAGGTGCTGCGGCCAGAAGGGGTGCCCGAGGGGGTCCCCCGCGACCCCTGCCGAGACAATGACTTGGGCGTGGAGGTGCTGGAGGCCAGGCTGCTCGGCGCGAACGCAAATTGCCCTGCAAGCAGCATGCACCTAGTGAGGTGACGGAGACACGTCCGAATGATGTGCTGGCAAGACAATGACTTTGCAGTGGACAAGCTTGAGGTCAGGGTGCTCAGCGCGAAGGCAGACTGGCCTGCAGTCAGCAGGCACCAACAGCCTCAGTGAGGTGATGCAGGCATATCCGAACAGTGTGCTGATTTGATTTCATGAGCTGGATGCTTGAAGTCAGATTACGGCATGACTCAGCTTCGGGAAATGTCCTTGCTGGTGCTGTTACATCTAAGGCCATCTCTGCACCCAGCATGCCCAGATGCAAGATCGCACCCGGCCCCATGCAAGCTGTTGCTGTCAGGTCCTAGCAACAGCAGCTTGTAGTGCAGAAGGACAGAGCTGACTTGCTTGGACATGGAGCATAGCTCCGCATGCAGCTGCAAGCAGTGCCTCTCATGCATGCACTATGCGCGGGCTTCGTACCTGGATGCGAGCTGGCAGAGTCATGGCAGTGGTTTGCATGCTTGTCTGCTGGCAGCGCCATGAGCTCGTCAGACTGCCTGCAGCAGCTTTCGCTCGTCCTGGCCTCTTGAGGTAGCATTGCTCCTGCGCGCTCCACTCCCTGGGTTGCCTCCTGAGACGTCTGCAGCCTTCTTGTGGACATTCTGCTGCACAGAAAACACAATGTCCCTTGACTTTCACTGCCTGCTCTACGAATGCTTTGGCAAGGTTGCAGTGGGCTGATGGGCATTTCTGACGCTCAGCAACTGCTCATGTGCGTCCGTTGACAATAGGGACTACAGTGCTCCTGCTGGCGCAAGACGTTGAGGCGCATCCCCAATCTACTGCGGATGTACGGTTGAGCTTTCCAGCAGCTGTTCGAGTCGTGGCCGTCTGGCATGAACGGAGTGCGGCAGGAGGGAGCACCTCATTCGTTGTGTTGGATTGGGCGGGCTGTCGAGCATGGATATCATCCACAGCAGGTGAGGATGCACAGGCTCCCATTCTCTGTCACTCCTTGGAAATTGTGTGATGATACTCACGCCAAGCCAAGTACCGTTCCCCGCCTCGCACTGTACCCGGTAACGCGGCGGGTGGCAACTAGGTGGGGATCTCTGCTGACCCAGGTTTAAAGGCGCTCTGTGAAACGTCTGTAAAGGGAATGACCCTTGCGTCAGAAAGTGCAATGATACGTCACACCTGTCCGAGCTCAGTCGCTCGGGCAGCCGAACTACCCGGACCTGTCATATTCCCTTCGCCGCCGACAAGAGATTAGCAGTATAGAAAATCCCTTGGGTTTTGCGCTGCGACGTTTTGCGACAAGGCTGGAGATCCTGGAGGTGATGCTCCCCCAGCCATTGATTGCTCGAAGAGCCATTTTTGGCTCACGAAATTCCGACAGTTCGCTCCGAAAGTGCAGTCGGGAGATTTTGACAAATTCGTGCTCTTTCTATATATGCCAACACACACCGTCTGGAAGATCGTGCCGCTTGCGAGACTCCACTGCCCGCCCATGGCTGACCATGGGCAGCGATGCAACATCGCAGAATGACCACGTCTCAACAATGAACTTCTCGGCTGTTCGGGTAGGGATAGCATGGAGATCGGGCAGCTACTTGATGACCGGCCCGGCGGTCCTTTAAGCTAGATCACAAGCAGCATCAAAATCTGGTCACGGCACCTGACATCCACATCAGTGAATACTGGCGACCAAACGAGCCTAGCTCCTACAGCCTTGGTATAATTATGCTGGGCGATATGGTCATGCACACATGAACAACTTTGTGCCACTTTCCCCGTGTCCAACGTGCAACAGTCCGTGTACACTACTCAATGCATGCACAACAGCTTCTGAAGGTCGGCGCAGACTGACCGGCGTGGCATTGTATACTGAGATAGTCGCAAGCAACTCCGCCCCCAGAGGCTCAATGTGGTCCTTAGACAGAGACGGAGACAACACTGACTTGCGTTCCATGTCCGGTGTACTTTGCATATTGCTGAAGGAAGCTAGCTGCTCCCTTAAGGCCATCCATTGGGCCACTCTCACTGCCGCAGTTGCCTCCCATGGACGCTCGAATTGCGAATAAACTAATCAATATGGTCTGGAAGGCATATACAACTTCGCGTCTAAGCCGCTGTGCAGCTCTAGCTAGAACCCATCTGGAGTTCTTTGGTCGGCCGCTCAGCTGGCAAACAGCTCTGGCCCTGCTTGTTGACGCCCAATTCTCCCCCTTGGCAGCATGGTGTAAGAGCAGCAGAGGTGCAACACCTGAAAGCCTCAGGATCAGAGAGTTGCTCCAGACTCGCCAGGTCATGAGGCCTTGTTCAGGCGAGAGCTCAGAAGGTGCTCTGAAGGGCAAGCGATGTGCTTGCAGTCAAACCCTACTTCCTTCTCCGAAGTACACAGCTCTATGGCTGCTGCCCATTGTATTTGCAACTTGTATGCCATATTGTGGACTTTTAGTTGCAGTTTATGAGGCAATTCTTAAGGTATTCTGCAAGCTCCTTGCCTTCAGCTCAATGCTTGTTGGCAATTTCGGCGGGAGTGGGTTGCGGCATGCCCGGTACCCTGATATGTGCCGCTACAGCCCAACTTGGAGGGACCTTTGTGCCGGAGCCATGATTAGAAGAGTGGCAGCCCCCCGGCCCCGCTCACATGGTGTTGTTTGCTTCCAGAAGCAATTCGCTGCCCAGAATCATGCGCTATCCAGCCGTGACTCTGGGCCGTCTCAGCATGCGCGCTGCCGGCAAACTGATGGGGCGGATCACTGGGCCTTGGGGTGAGCAGCCAGGGCGCGCTCCACGTCACCCACCCATCGGGATTCGAAGCCGTGCTCGATGTACCAGTCGATCGTCTTCTTGAGGCCCACCTCCCACGAGGTCTTCTCTGTCCACCCGAGCGCTGCGAGCTTCTTGTCGCAGATGTAGTACCTGCGCACAGCAACGGCCTGTCATGAAGACGCCTCTCTGCAGGCATGCATGCGGGCTTGCCGCAGCAGCTCATAGCGCAGATGCAGTGACGCACACGAAAGGCCCTGTACGAGAGCATCAGCTCAGGCTGGGGCCCCATCATGACAGCAGGTACAGAGCGGATGCAGGCTCCCCCATGCACACTGAGGCTTTGCCATCAGGATGCAAGCCTCCTGAAGGTTGTAATAGATTGTCCTAAACACCACCAGCTTAACAGCAGACCCTTGTCATTCTAGCTTCGGCAACCACAAGACCACCACATACGAGCTCGTCCTCCAGGCCTGAGAGAGCGCCCAAACCGCCTTTCGGAAGCACTCTAGGCACACAATGACATGTGCTCACTGCTGCAAGGTGTGCCGTGTCAGTACTTCAGTACTTCTCCACACTGGACCACCCAAAAATAATGATCTCCCACCTCTGGTCGTTGAAGGCGCGGTCCCGGACATGAACAATGTTGTCCATGGGCAGGTTGAAGCGCTCGGCAATGCAGTGCGCGACGTCCATAACGGTGCGCTCTTTCTGCGTGCCGATGTTGTAGGTCTCCCCGATGAGCCCCTTGCGCAGGATCACCTCGAACGCCTCCGCCACGTCCTCCACATACAGGTACGAGCGCGTGCTCTGCAAGACGAAGCACGCATTCATGTGACAAGACAATCTGATCGGCCATGTCAATGCGTGTCTCAAGTACCCCTCCTCAAGGGAGTCAGCATCTGATCAGCCGAGTAAGGCTGAAAGAGATGAAATATATTTCTGATCTGCGAGCGCAGGAGAGCTTGCACGAGTTGTTTCGCTGAAATTCCCCTGGCTGTCTGTCTGTGCATCTGCTGGCAGACATCTGCACCGTGCTCCAGGCTGCCTAATCCTTACATGCCGCTCGACATGTGGACGATCACAGCATAGCATAAATGCAAAAGCCCAACTCCAACGGAAGCAAGACTGTCAGCTTTGCACACAGATGCAATTTTCAGGGCACCTTCAGCGGGAATCAGGTCCCGCCCCTACAGATGATGTGCTGCTCTTGCGCAGTGCAGCATCTGTGCCTGCCTAGAGCAGACCGGCGTCTCTGTATGAATATCACCGGGCGGGCGAGACAACAGGACGATCCAAAGACGCTCGCACCTGGCCGGCGCCATGCACAGGGAGTGCCTCGCCTCGCCGGGCCAGCAGCGTGAACTTGGGCACGAGCTTCTCGGGAAACTGGTGGGGGCCGTACACGTTGTTGCCGCGGGTGATGATGCAGGGCAGCTTGTAGGAGGTCATGTAGGCCTTGACCATCATCTCTGCGGCGCAGCAAGACACGTCAGCCAGACATACATGGTCACAGAGGGCGGTGATAGCGTTTACACGCCCTGTCGAGGTCTGGGGCATGACTTGGGATGCAGGTGGCGATAGCTCAGCAGGGCATGTCTCTATGATTGAGGTTCACAGAATGCAGGGGCCAGATGTGTGCAGCAGAGGGTGTTGAAGCAAGTAATAGAGGGCACAGTTGGCTTCCCGGCAATCTGAACATGCATGGCATCAGGAGCTGCTGAAGGATGTGCATATACCTGCTCCAGCCTTGGCAGCTGAGTATGGATTAGTGGGCTCCAGTGTAGAGGTCTCGGTGCAGCCAGACTCCTTCCCCACACTGGTTTCGCCGTACACCTGCTCAGCCATTCCTCTCAGAGCTCAAATATATGACGCATGACTCGCGCAAGCTATCAGGCAATGGCTACCCAAAGTATCTTGCCCAGGGCGCAAGCGGCTTTCCTGAGGCGGCAGCAGTACTTTGAATGAGGGAGTCATAAATGCTTGCGTAGGACACACATTGGCTTGCACAGGGCACCCACATGTCTGTGCGCTGCATGGCAAGGTGGTCATGGACACAAACTGAGATTATTGGCAGTAAGCAAGTCACCTCGTCTGTGGAGACAGCTATAAACCGGCGGATGCCTCCATACACGCGGCAGGCTTCCAGGAGCACGTGTGTGCCATACGTGTTGTTCATGGTGAAGGCCAAACTGTTGCCAAAGGAGTTGTCCACATGGGTCTGCGTATGAGAAGACAAGATGTGCTCATGTGCAGGCCTCCCAGCACATTCACGCATGTGTTACAACACTGGAAGGAAGTCTTCTGGAAAATCCTAGGCAACATGGGTCCTATGCACAGGCCTATTGAAGACACATGCCAAAACATGCGGAATGGGTTCCAGGTTACACATTCCAGGCACAATTGGTATCTTAGCCTAAAATGTAAGCAGGGCATAGCAGTAAAGGAAGGGAGTCGTGAGGCATGGATCAAAACCCCACCTGGGCAGCAAAGTGCATCACTGTGTCAATCTTGTGCTCGGTAAGCAGGTGGCCAATCAGGTCCGCACTCTGGATGTCGCCCTTGACCAGCTGCATGAAGAGCAGAAATCAGCCTATCCCAGGGTACAAGGGGTGCTGCCAGCACTTGCTGCGTGAGGGGCTGTAAAGAGTTATGCACAGAGAGCCGGATCCCTCACCTCAAAATTGGGGAGGTCCTTGACAGCATCAAGATTATTTACAGATGCGCAGTAGTCCAGCTTGTCCAGCACGACCACCTGCGGGTTGAGCAGACATTCGGCAACCTATGCTGCAAGATGCGGGGTACCCAAAGTTGATCTGTCAATCCTGCATGCCAAGAGTTTGAGCTCCGTCTCTTTAATAACAGAAGCGCTTCATGTAGGATGGCTTGGCTCAAGTGTTGCCACATAGTTCGCGCTCATTAGGCAATTGATGCCACCTCATGCAGGGGCCTCTGAAAGCGCGCTGGATACCGTTAAACACAGCAGTGCAGCTTACCGTAGCCTCGGGGTACCTCTGAACGAGGCGAATCACGACGTGGGAGGCGATGAAGCCAGCCCCGCCCGTGAGCAGTATGTTGTTTGCCTCGTACTCGCCCTGCGACGCGGTCTGGCCATCGGAGAGGGCACGGGCAATGCCGTTCATGCCAGAAACCATCGCAGCAGGTCAGGCAATCAAGGTGGGGGTTGCCTTTGTTTGTTTCCAATGTGCTCTTCTTTCGCTGTCGTTCCGGAATATTTTGAAATATTTCGGGGAGCGCGCGCGGCTTAAGTGTAACGCCAGTTATGTGCACGGTTTTCTCCTATGCTCGGCGGACTCCGGCTTAATGCGGCTCATCGAAAAGAAGTCGATTGCCGGCTTTCCCAACACAAGCAATAGCAATAGCAGCAGTTGAGCCAGTTGGATGAAATACTTGCCGAAGCTTACTTCAACCCGCGCACCCGGGGTTTTGCATTGTATTGATGGCAGCTATACTGTCGGAATCTACGGAAGCGGACAACCCTGCAATTTGTTCCAGGACAGCATCTGTAAGACGCTTGCCTGCCTTTAATTTTGACTTAACAACATACACTTGACAAGGCTTGAGGCAACACCGCCAAACCCCCCTGCAAGACTCGTACATGGGCTTGTTGAATCAGGCGACTGCAGACATCATATGATATGTTGGAGATGGCTACATGCCATGCATCCTCTAGAACCTTTGCGCAATACCCACATGTTTAAGGTGAGACAGTCTATGGCCGTGCATGGCCAACATACTGGCAAGCGTCTTACTCCTATCCTGCACCACAACTCGGCTTCTCTTGTATACTATAAGCGTCTGCACACAGGACCAAAACTGCTCATCATATCTATGTTTATTGTCCATGAGGATTGACACGGTCCTTTTGCGCTACCCTAGATCCCAATGCCTGCGTGCTGGCGACTGACCTGCTTACAGCCATCCGGCTGCTCTCACCTAATCCACAATCACGATGGACGCAACACCATGCCAGACAATTGGCGCAATAGCACCTGAAGTGTCTTTCAGCACACCCTACACAAGCCAGCGCTAGTTGAGACCCACCACAAGTGCTGAACTGGGCAGTGCTGGGAATACTGCACATTGCATCTGCAATGGCAGACCGGATGTGATGGTTGAGCACCTTTGTTGATCTGCTGTCAACCAGGATGGTTCACGCATGAGGTGATTCTTGCAGGAACAGGTCGTCTGAGTTTACGCAGCCACATCTTTGCTGCTACCCTGCAGGATATATCTACTGAGCAGGCCTAAAGCCTGCTGCACCTTATGTCCTCTGGATAAAGTAAGCAGCCATCCAGGTCCTTATGGAGAGGAGAACATCATCTGTCACAGCTTTCAATAGAGCTTTGCTTATGGTGCTGTTCAGCAACAGGAGCAGAGTACTTGGGAAGAAGTACCTTAGCACACACCTTGACTCACCATCTGAAGAGCCACACTTTAAACAGAGCTGCCTCAGAGAAAATGCTGAAGCACCACATAGGTCTGGGACTTGCTGCTGTACGGGCTGATGTCCATCGACTGGGGCTCGTCAGCATCAGGGTTGATATCAGTAGGTCAGTCCTACTCACACTACCTGAGCGTGCACTACCAAAGCCCAAGGATTGCCTGAAAGAGGGGCTGCTCATGATGATCAAAGTCCATGGCGCCTGCCGAAAGAAGAGATTACAGCAGAAGCTCCTCATGCCAAGGCTTTCCCTGGATTAACCTGCGCCCAATGACGCGGTCCGTGTGGCTTCTCTAGACGCTCAGATGAGCCAGGATGGGCGCACACAAGAACGGCCGCCCAAGACATGCATGAAAGCTGGCGGCAGCTGCGACAGATTGAGGAGCACGCTATGGGAATCTCAACACAATGTGTAAATCTGTCGGAAAAGGTGGCTTCGCACATGGCGCTCAGAAGGTTGTGGCGCAATCTGCATCTGATTCTTATCCAGGGTATCAATGCATGACCGGAAGATCTGCTCTAGTCGCAAATCATTGTGCAACAGGCCAAAAAAATCTCACAACACCAACAATAGGCGGACAACACCTGGTCATCACCTAACGACTCCAACAAGCGTCGCAGCTCTTTAAGGGCGAATGCACTGGGCGGTCAGAAGGGGGGTGCTTAATTTTGGCGTGCGCCTCCCCCTCTGGATGCTGCCCATGGTGCCCACCCGAGAAACCTTATTGGTTTGCACCGTGTTGTGAAAATTGCAACGGTACTCTCAAGAATCGGTGCAGCTCTGTAAAGAGTACCGGCGAGTGCACTGGGCGGTCAGAAGGGGGTGCGGAAGGTGGCGTGCGCCTTCTGCCTCTGGATGCTGCCCAGGGTGCCCACCGGAGAGACATGGTTGATTTGCGGCTTATTGTGCGACATGCCATGGTACTCTCGACGATTGGTGCAGCTCTGTGATGAGCGCGAGTGCACCGGGCGGTCAGAAGGGGGTGCGGAAGGTGGCGTGCGCCTTCTGCCTCTGGACTGCCAGCAGCTCCCGCAGGCGCGCCTCCTTGGCCTTGGCATCCGCCGCCCGCTCTTCCCACGCCTTGGGATACCTGCAGCCCTCACGCACCCTCAGACCTTTCTATAGCCGGTTGCCATGAACTGAGCCATGAAACTTCCCACGCCTTGGGGTACCTGCAATCCTCATGCACCCTCAAATCTTTCTACTGCCAGTTGCCATGAAGTGAGCCATGAGACTTCCCACGCCTTGGGTACCTGCAACCCTCACGCACCCTCAAGCCTCTCTATATACACGCATTGCCTGGCCTGGCCTAGCCAGCGGCTACCCATCACATTCCCTGGTAGCGTAAAGTGCAGCTAGCTGCCATGAACTGAACGAGGAACACAGCGGGTATGATCCATTATCCACCTGACACCACAGGTTGCGAGCCCTGCAACAGCAGGGTGCTGTCTGGTAGATACCCGTCTGGAAGGCATCAGCCGTACGTCATGAGCTGAGCAATGCTATCCCCGGACATGTGGCCCCTCATGTGTGGGCCAGTGCTAAGGGGCAGAGGCTGCAGCTCTGCTTCATGAGCTTCTCACGTCATGGGCTGAGCAAGGCTGCCTCTGGACATGTGGCCCTTGATGTGTGGGCAACTGCTAAGGGGTCTGGTCATCCTGTGATTCTGCAGAGGCTGCACCTCTGTTGATGAGCTTCTCGCGTCATGGGCTGAGCAATACTATCCGCAAACATGTGGCCCTTGATGTGTTGGGTCGATGCTGAGGGGGAGGGGCTGCACCTCTGCTTGATGAGCTTCTCACGTCATGGGCTGAGCAAGCCTATCTCCGGGGTGTGGGCCATGATGTGTGGGCCAATGCTGAGGGGCAGAGGGGCAGTCTAAGGGGCGGCACCTCTGCTTGATGAGCTTCTCGGTCTCTTTGAGCTCCATGGCGAAGACGTAGACGCCCTTGGTGCGGCACTCAGGGCAGGCAGCATCCGGGTCCACATGGTCCAGGATGGCGCGCACCGTCCCCAGGGCGTTCCCTTTGCCCACCGCGCTGAAGGCGCAGTCCGCGCAGAACTTGTGCCCGCACTCCAGGCCCAGCGGCTGGTACATGGCCTCCTGCACGTTGGCGGCTGCCTCAGGCGCTGATCTATAGTGTGATGCAAGCAGGTAGGATGTGGGACCTGCTACGAGTTGAGAGGGCACAGCTGCCGGTGTGCAAGCCGCGCTCAGCATTGCCGCATGTAGCGCTCTCCTCCTTTACCAAGTATGGGGAGTAACAGCGCAGCACATCTCACACATGAAGGCTCCTACTGCAAGGAGCCTGCTAGTGCGCCATTCCTGTGTCCTGTCACAGGGTGACAGGGCAAGATCCAAGTACTGATGCGATTCCCTCTCCCACGATGATGGTCAAAGTAATCCCTCGGGAGCGCTCACCAGGCAGATGGGGCAGACATACTCGGGGTCCACATCATCGTCGGCCATGTGCGATGAGGCTATAGAGATGTGGCGCAGCTCCAGAACGTCGTTGAGGCCGGCTGTGTTGGCCGAGAAGGCTTTCTTAACCTCCTCGGATGCACCCTCTGGAGGCGTGGGCTCTGCCAGCCCCAGCTCTCCTGCATGACAGACCCAGTCCTCCTCTGAAAACTCATGTAGGGCGCCTATACTACAAATCATTCAGTCTGTCAGCTTGGCTTCCACAGATCTACATCCCTTTCGGTTCAGTGCCTGTTGCACTGCAGGTGCAAGTGACTCTGGCGCGTAAGACGATGCACTGGCTCACCCTCCGGGCTGAGTGCAACAAGCTCTATGGCGACCTTACATGGATACAGCCGGTGTTCCCAGCAGGGTCCTGAAGATGCGAGAAAGACAGACCTTCAAGCTACAAAGCTCAAGCGCTGAGCTGGTGTCATGTTTGTGCAGCATGCAGGGCACGCGTCACCGAAGCACATTGCAAGACACAGTGATGACATTTCTTGCGTGCAATCATGCCTTCTGCCTCCGGGCAAGATGGAGCTTTAGCTTGTGGTATTAGGCATTCCTTGTAGGCAGGAGCTCTGTACAAGGGGGCGCAGTTGCTGTGCCCACCTGCCCTCCCCCTGTGCCCAGAAGTGTCAGCATTCAGGTCTGCCCGCTCCCGCCTGTCTCCGGCATCGGATCTGCTCACGCGTTCGTAGCACTGCGAGACGCTGCTGTTGCGCTCCAGGCTGGGCAGCATGGGCAGATCGACCAGCTCCAGCTCCCCAATCTTGTCGCTCAGGCGCACCGACACCGTCCTGGCTGGAGGTGTTGCTGCGCCACCTGTCACCTGCAGAGCATCAATAGGAGCTGTGCCAGCTGGTATGTCCAGGACCGCCATTGCAACGTCAAGAAAAGTCGAGCGTAGCAATGACGTCTGGCACTCCAGCTCCACATATACAGTTGGATTTGTGTGCTGCGCCGCCTGTCACCTGCAGAGCATCAACAGGGCTGTCATTCCTTCATTCATCACACGCTTTCCGATCCATAGATCAGGTGCGTTGCAGCAGACATTCTATGGCAGCCCTCCAGTCTGCCCTGTCTTGAGATTTTCTAAACCGTGTGTATGGAAGCCCTGCAACCTGCAAGCCTTCCCTGACATGATCCACCCATCTACACCTAAGAGCTATGCCAGTTGGCATGTCCAGATTACCATTGCAACGTCAAGGAAACGCCAACATGGTACTTACGCCCCAGCACTCCAGCTCTGTATACGCCTTTGGGTCTGCCGTGCTAATTCAGGAGCTAGAGCTGAAGTGCCGCAGCAGGGATACTGCATACACCTTCTGCAGCTGTGTTCTACAGCACACACCTTCTCCATCAGGATGGCCTCCAGAGACTTCAGCTCGTCCAGCATGGGAGAGTGCAAGAAAGTCCCAATCATCCGCTTCTGTCCGCTCCACACAGACTGCGCATGCAGTACAGGCTAAAACAGCAGCTTGACATGCACAGAAGACGAGGAATCATTCAACAAGGTGTGGAGACAGTTGATGCCGCTCCTCGGACTGCGAACAAGCTGTGAGCTATACAGAGACTCCTCCACAGACCTTGAAGCTGTCAGCAATATGCTTCTGTAGAGAAAGAGCAGACATGCAGATGAGCTCGGTAATGACCAATCCCACATGGTCAGGCAGCTCGGGCAGCAGATACAGGACATCACACCTGTAGGTAGGCTGTGCCAGCCTTGCACCTGCAGACCTTGTCGTGCTTCTTCACAATCTGCAGTTGCACAGGCGCTGTGAGGTCGGCCTCAAATCCAGCTCCGATCTAAGGGACTGCAGCAAGAGTAGTTTCCAGGATGACCAGGTCCTTCCCCCTGTCTCAGAGAGGCAGGCTTCCATACCTTTCTGAGGGCCACTGCATTGATCTGGGCATATCTCCTGCACCACTCTGCCCGCTCCATCAGAGCCTCATCCTGCATGCCAGCCTGACATCACATCCACATCCACATTATCATCCATTCCATAAGACCCGCTACACTCCAGTCTTGTCACAAGCTTCAAGGGGTTTGGCCAAACATCACTGCCTCATCCTGCACGCCAGCCTGACGTCACACCCACATCCACATCCACTCCAGAAGGCTCACTACACTCCAGCCATGTCACACACATATGAAGGATGTGGCCACACAGCAAGTGCAGGGGCACATTCTCGAGTACATGTCAACATGTAGATCCCAGGACAGACTGCGTCTAGTGGTTGAGAGACCAGGGAGCACACACTATGACAGGCTGGTTTGAAGAAGAATGTTCACACCCGACTCACATGGTCTTTGGTGCCAGCCTGCGGCTGCAGCCTTGCGCCGCAGAAGCCGGGGCAGCAGCGCGTGCATGCGCTCAGGAAGGATCCATTGCTGCTGTTCCCGCCGTGGGAAGCCTCCTTGATGATGCGCTTTGTAGCTCGAGCAAACTCCCTGCGCAGCCAAAACAGGCTGTGCAGTCCCACTGACAGCTGCAACAACTACAGCGGGGGGTACAAGTGAAGCCCCTCACACGGATGACGAGACCTTGTGGCAATCCCAGAACACCATAACTTGGACAGCACAGCAGTGCTTGGCTCTGTTGCCAGCACAAGAGAGACGTGCATGCAAGAGGGAAAACATCCAGCACTCGAACGGTCCTCCTGAATATCATAGGGCCTTCTTGCCAGCAGTCTGTCTTGGCAGTATGCACGCATAAGAACTTAAAGAAATCTTGCACTTGAGTGCATCAGGAGGCAATCTCCTGCAGGCTGTATGTCAAGGTCCTGCTGAAGCTGCTGAAGCTGCTGCTGAAGTGCACCTGTTCACGCGGTGAACCTCAGCATCAAGTCTGTTCATGAAGACCTCATCTTCCTTGGAGGTGCATAGATTGCCCTCGCCCTCCTTGCATGCCTCCGGCCCACGCTGCTGTGCCCTGCCCAACCACAAGTAAAGCTGTTCACATGAGCTCACATCACTCTCCAGTACTGCAACCGTGGAAGGACAGACATGCCACACTTTGCTGATATGCAAAGACGCCAACTGTCCCGCTTGCCTTGTGTGTATCTTGGTGTGTACCTATGCTGCATGCTCAGTCGCGGATGGGCATATAATCTGTGCAGACAGGGGCTTCATGACAGAAGCCTTTATGCAAAGTGATGTACACAATAGCCATCCGCACCGATGCACCTGCCATGCATGCTGACCAATCCTGCTGATCCTCAGAATGGCCTGGTGCGCACAGAGAATCTGATTGGGGGACGGTGGGAGCTCACTGCAAGGACTTGAGGTCCTTCTTTAGCACTTTGTAGTTGAGGAACTTCGACCTCCATTCTGGAGGTGCATCCGAATCTAGTGCTTTCAGATACTGTGAAAACTTCATGTCTGGGTCAGCTTATTGCGGTACGCTAGGTCAAGCAGAGCCTGCACAAGGGAGAACCCTTGAGTGCACTGCGAGCTGCACAATCATTCCTCGGAGGCCCTCGAATCCAGCGCCTGCCGTCGCAAAGCATTGTACCTTTCGCAAGACCCATTCTTTTACTGCTGTGAGTGCATAAACCTGCTACAAGAGCTTCTCGCCAAGTTATCAAGGCGTGGGCTGTGATGAAGGCACTACCACCCACGCAGATCATACTGTTATAATTGATTGAACTTTGTGGCACGGCCATCAGCAGCTGCAGCGCTGCCACAAGGCATATCGCATACCTTTTTAGCCACAGCTATGATGCTGCAACTCCCGTATCTTCTCGTCGAGACTGAAAAGCTTGAGCCGGTACGTTAGGTTTCAAGTGGTTATTGTGCAGCCTTGGCAAGCGCAGCTATCACTCACAAGCTTGCATACATATATACAACTGACGACTGCGTTCACATCAAAGGCTTTTAGCGGACATTCCAAGCTGCTGGGTCCCGATATGCAAGATCCTCTCATGTGCGTGCACGTGATGGCATATGCAAGCACATGCTCGGCCTGCAGCTTTGTGTGCTTTCGCTGCAGGTTGCCCTTCGGATACAGTATGCGCTTCCTCTCGTACTTATTGCACTTGAGACGGATTCAACGCTCGTGGGCATAATAGCACACTGTCTGCGCGTGGTTGTGTTACTCACCACCGTGCACTGTCTTATTATGTTGGCTGAATGCCCTGAATGGTAATTGGGGCAGGCCAATCACAGTGTGCAGTCTTCCGATTGGCGGAGAACGTTTCGGGTTCTTTTCACCATCACGCGTCTCTAAGACCTAGTCCCATATTGCAACTGCGCATCAGGGAAGCTGGGCCCTAATGACCCCCTTTTGATGACCATAAGTCCGCAGGTGAGCCCACTCCTATATCTTCTTGTTTTACTCGCTCCACAGGACAGTGTATTTTGTGCAGTTCCCTGCAAAGTGTGAAACGCTTACTTTCTCGAGGAAACTCAAGGGATACGCTAACTCGCGCTGATGGAAATGCTTCGTCGCTCTCTTTCTGTAGAAGCTTGCTGGGGAGATTAGCGCTGGTGTTGCTTCATTGCAGCCGTGCTGAGTGACTGTTATGTGAGTAGGCAGGCCTGGCCTCCGCATTCGAAAGGGCTCCTGAGAGAAGGCTGTCATTCGAGCACAGCCTCAACGGTCACGCATCAGCCAGGCCCCAGGCTCAGGCCAGAAGGCGCGGGAGCATGGGGGCAGAGAAGGTCTCTCCAGAGCCAGCAGAGGCCATTGCCATGGAGGTACTTTACTGATGTAGACTGTCCATCTGATCGCATAAAAAGTCAGAGCCCAGTACCATTTTCTGATGCCTTATGGGCATCCTGTCAGCTTGCAGAGACCCACAGGAGACCATGTGTGTCCCTGCTCACGGCGCACCCTGCAATCGGCAGAGGTTCTCCGCTTGATGTGCGCTAAAAGGACTGTAGGCTGCAGGGTGCCCTTACACGTCCCCCAAGGGCTTTTGTTCAATGTGCGCTATTAGGACAGCAGGCTGCAGGGTAACATCGCATGTCCGCACCCGAGCGCAGAGCCGGAGACATGTCCTTGCCATGTGCAGGCCTCAACACCGAGCCCAGACCCTGAGCCTGTGCCCTCGAGACCCTCCTCATCAGGGCCCCGCTCATACGACTCGCGCAAGTCTGCCACCTATGCGCGGAGCGTGTCCAGGTGGCAGCCTCTGCATGATCTCAATCTGATGCATGCCAGCCCAGGCAGCAGAATCTATATGCAGTGCACCATGCCTTGTCGGCCCCACATCGCGCCTCGCACCATCTTGCAGGAAGGCCTGCTGTACAAGTTTCAAGCCCTCATGACTGTTCCGGGGGAAACACTGATGCTGGCTAAAGCTTGCAGGCTGGAAGCGTCCTC
Source organism: Coccomyxa sp. LA000219 (assembly GCA_000812005.1). Taxonomy (NCBI): domain Eukaryota; kingdom Viridiplantae; phylum Chlorophyta; class Trebouxiophyceae; family Coccomyxaceae; genus Coccomyxa; species Coccomyxa sp. LA000219. The sequence continues at coordinate 1,744,808 of KN714656.1, forward strand.
CTTGCTCTTGGGGCGCAAAGGCTACCTTCCTGATACTAACTGGTCCAAATGTGGCTGCAGGACACTGTCTTGGGGCGGGGCAAGGCTGGATGAGGACCAGCTGCAGGAGCGAGCCATGCGGATCACAGGCACGCACATGGACGAGCTGATGGACGGTCTGGCGCAGGGGCAGCCGGCCCCCCAGACCTCCCTCCAGAATGCCATCCTGGTGCGCCTTGCCTCCCCCCAGGGCGCAACGCACTGAACAGCAAGATCTTCTGGACTTGAGCCCTGTGAGTCAAGCTCTGTGACATGAACACCGTGCCGCCTAAAATCTATGCCCTATTGGCAGATTCTCGTGTGCCTGTTCCTCTGCGTTCCTTGCAAATGCTTGCTGGTGGTTGATTCTGCCGACCTGCAGCTCACCAGCAGCTCAGACTATAGCCTGCTGTGCTAGGGTCTGGTGCGCACGACATTCGTGATATTCTGTTGTAATGAGATCATGCTGAGCGCACTGGCTGTCAACCTCCTCCACACAAGAGCCTGTGTGGCTTGCAGGCACTGCAGGAGACGTTTCTCATATTCCGGCTGGCTGTGCTGCTGTACTCCTACCTGGGCCTGGGCACGCGGTGGACGGGCAAGCTGATACGCCTGATCGTGTACTCCATGCTGCTGCTTCCTGGCTTCATCCAGGTGCTGACTGCCACTCGTCTCCCCTGTCTCATGCATCAGCAGTGCTGCACAGACGGGAGTCAAGCCCAACCTGTGTCTCTAGAGGTGTCACTAGCTCAGAACATTGATGTACCATCACTGGCCATGTATCAGATGCCTGAGCTGTGGATTACACTAGACTCCCATACTGCTCACGGGAGCGCTGTGTGTGATGTGGCAGCAGCCCTCAGGCTCAATTGCTTACATAATTGCAGATGGGCATCTTCTACTTTCTGTCACCAAGAGTGACGCGCAGCCTGGTGTATGGGCTGGCCGCCAGGAACAGACTGGACCTGTACCGGCCCCCTGCAAAGTGCAAGCGGCCGCCAGAGGGCTACAAAGTAGTCATCTACATCACAGGTGGCACCGCTACAATCCACAGTGCATCCTCGTGATTGACCCCTTGCACTGACCAATGGAGGACGTCCTCATCGTGGCCATGATATTTGGTGCTCTTTGCCTGACGGATGATGGGTACTATGCATACTGTCCATGCTGTGTGCATGAGCATTAGCACATTCTGCTATTGTGGAGGCTAGCCTGAATGCAGGTCGTAGGGCAGGTAAGCAGTATGCAGCGCAGGAAGGCGTCTCTCTAGTGCTGTTGCCCCTGCAGGTGGGGCATGGACGATTGGGTACAAGGCGTGGGGATCCCTGCTGGGCAGGCGGCTCAGCAAGGCCAAGGTCCTGGTGTACTGCCTAGACTACAGGAATTTTCCCCAGGTACGCACATGCGCTGCATCCTCAGCAAGTCATCTACTGCTGTTTTGTGGCAAGTTGGAAATGAGCAGTTGGCCCCAGCTTTTGTCTATGACCTTGTGTATATACACGAGCCCCGACTGAGTTAGCAGCACAAAATGCTGTACAGCAAGTATCGGTTTTTGGCTCTTGCTCTGAGTGTATACATGGTGAGGACATCTGCATCAAAGGGCCTGAGAAGAGGCCGTGTGAATGCGAGGACCGAGAACCTGAATGTATGTGCAGGGGACAATGCTGGACATGATGAGGGATGTGAACACAGGCATCAGGTGGATCTTGCATCACACCCACTTCCATGGTGGGGACCCTAACCAGGTGTACCTGGTGGGTCAGTCCTGCGGCGCACAGCTGGCAGCTATGGCAATGATCACCCAGGTGAGGGCCCTTCTTACATCCCTTCTCTCCTGATGCATGTTGATTCGCAAGCGGGCCTGTCAGGGTGTGCCTGTCTTCAGAGTTTCACGCTCATGCCACTGTGGCATGCGCAAGGCATGCTCTGGGCAGTCTTTCACACAGCTGCTTTGAGGCACTGTAGAGGAAGTGGGGCTCCATGCACGTATGCAGGGCGAAGGGAGTTGGATAAATGAGGGCAAGCTGTCCAGCAGAGTACAGCACCACGGGAGGCTTAACTAGATAGAGAAGCGCGAGAGCTACCCTCAGCGCTAGTAGAACTTACCACACCCTCATCGTACCTTGCAGCTGCACAATGAGTGGGCATGGGTGCAGGCGGAGCAGTCATATCAGAAGGCGCAGCTGCCGGGCGGCTTCCCGGCATGGCAGCCGCAGAGTGTGAAAGCCATGGTTGGGGTCTCGGGCGTCTACAACTGCTTCGACCTGGCGGACCACTTCAACCGGCGCGGCCTGTACCGGAAGCTGTTCGACAACATCATGTCCGTCAACGGGCAGCCCAATCTGAAGCTCTTCTCGCCCACCTACTGTATAAAGGCAAGCTCAAGCAGGCTCTGCCACTGTGCAATTTGTCTAAAGGCAGTAGGGAAGGTTTGGGGCAAGGAAGGTCAGTCGCTGGGAGTGCGTGGATGGCTAGCAGTCTACTGTCATGACACAGAGGAGAACGAGGAACTCTAGAGCAGGCTGTATTGGTACTGTATGAGACATTCCGGTATGTCCCTCTTGGTGTACCTACCTATAGCCATACATAAGCATACCACCCGGCGCCATCTTGCTGCTTTGCAAGTGGCTTGCAACTTGGGGGGTGAATTATTTACTGGCTGCAGGGCTGTTCCTTCGTCGTCTTGATTTCCTGGAACTTCTGAGGTATGAGGTAGTGGCCAAAATGGCCAAACCCAGCGCGTGAGGGGGTCCAGTGCATGCAGAGTGTGGAGTGGGGGAAGTCGCTGCCCCCCGTGCTGCTGCTGCATGGCACCTCGGACACTTGCGCGCTGGTCAGCAACGCCACGCAGTTTCACCGGGCTCTGGAGGAAGCCGGCGCGCAGGTGTGCTCCCTGCCCAAGATCCCTTAGTCTCTCAGCATATAACGGCACTGTACTGGCTGCAGCACACAACAGCATATTCTTGGGCCCATCTGTACCATTCATCTCGTCAGGAACGGATGGGCCTTGATAACCTCTGAGATGGAAGCCAGACGTATGGAGCAGCAGAGTCTCTGAGCTACATTAAGAATGGAAAGGCAGTGTAACCTGTACATATATATCAGGCCTGAGTCAGTGCTTACAGGCCCCTGGTGTCTCAGCAGCATACAGTAGTGTTGCAGTGACTACTCAGCCACCGGTAGCATGCAGAGAATTCTCTGGGGCAAGAGCCGGTAGAGTAACTTGTCCGTTTGGCAATGAGTCTGAGAGAGTGCTTGTTCTGCGCAGGTGGAGCTCAAGTACTATGAGGGAGAGACGCACACAAGCCCGCTGATTGAGAATCCCATGCGTGGGGGCCATGACAAACTGGTGGATGACATTCTGGCGTGCGTGTTTGGTCACAGTGACCTGTCCCCGTGGCAGATGCCCCTCTGCCCCGGCTTCCTTATTGATATTGCAGCCTGGATCTGCCCCTTCTAGGGTGCCACTCTGCAGAATGACTGCATGATGATCATCGAATGCCTGTTCCTATGCTTTGTAATAGGGATGGACATTGGTGAGTCGTTAAGAGTATTTGATTTTGTTTCAGTTGTAGGATGGCCTGAGCAGGCTGAAAAGCATGCTTCTCTGTCACATCGCATAAAAGCTTTACCAGAGTAAAGCGTGTGCAGAGTGCCAACTTTTGCCACCACCTGTCGTTTGATTGTAAGAATTACTTGCAATGAACCTCTCGATCGACTCTACAGCCACTGGCACCTGCGCCAGGAAGCACCTCATGCCGTTCCTGAGGGGTGACCAGCTTGCTTCTCTCCATGACCATGTCACACTATTACAACCGCCATGCCTATCTAATACCTTCGCTACAGCATTGCGCCAAGCCCTGAACGCGTCGAGCTGCAGAGTGCAACAACCTCTCGAACTCTGTCTGGATCAAGTAGTCTGCTCTGGGTCGTCACAGTGTGCATGCTCAGTCCACCCCCGACGCCCTCAAGTGCCACAATGTTTATTGTGTTGATGGTATGATTGTGCTGCTGCACCCTATACTCTTGCTCTCCAGCAAATGCAACACCCTGCAGCAGTGCTGTCCCAAATGCAACACTCCTCGTGCCGCATGAGCATTTGACGCCCTCCTACAGCGCTGCTGTCCCAGATTACAGATCCCTCATGCCTCATGAGCACTCACAGCCCTCTGTTGGCGCCCAGCAAATCTTACACCCTGCAGCAGTGCTGTCCCAGATGAAACACTGCCCGTGCCACATGAACAACCACTACACTCCTACAGCAGCGCTGCAGTACCAAATGTCTCATGAGTGCTGACAGCCCTCTGTTGGCGCCCATAAGCACTCATTGCACTCCTACAGCAGCGCCGCTGTACCAGATGCCAATAAGCGCTCACAGCCCTCTGTTGGCGCCCATAGTGCGGAGCCGCAGCGCCTGCAGCTTGATGAAGCCTGCGGCGTCCTTCTGGTCGTACAGGCCGCCGTCGTCCTCGAAGGACGCTATCTTCTCGTCGTACAGGCTGTACTGCGACTTGCGGCCCACCACCATTACGTTGCCCTGCGCACATCAGCCACTTGGTCTTGCGAGTACTCCCTTGCCCTCATCGCGTATATACACATGGTTGTACACAATATCTATAACACCTTGGAGTATGCCCGCACACAGAGGCTCTCAAAACAGGCACAGAGTGCTTGACTTCAACAGACATGCTGACACCACTCGCGCTTCTATGTGACACAACACATGTGAGCGCCTGTGATGGGATTGTCCTGACTCCTCCTAAAAGTCCCATACATGCCCATTAACATGCAAACAAGCTCAGATTCATGCGACTAATTGTGTCTCTGCAAACCCCAATCTCTGTGGTACCCAACCATGCACCTGAGCAAGCTATGCCTTGGAAGCTGTAGCACTGGGCATTCTCAAACCGCATGCCAATTTTAGGGACAGTCAGCTGCATTGCCAGAAACAAGTCCTCACTAGATTGCAGTCATTATACAGCGGACCAGTTTACCTTGTAGAGCTTGACGCGGACTGTGCCGCTGCAGAACTTCTGGGTCTCGTCGATGGCTGCCTGCAGCGCCCGCCGCTCCGGGCTGAACCAGAAGCCGTTGTAGACCAGCTCCGCGTACCGCGGCATCAGCTCATCCTGCACATTGAGAGCCCTCATGTTAGGGACTGCAGCCCATGGGACTCTGCTCTGAGAGCTCTCATATCTATGCTGCATACATGGTACTCCTTTGTTGCTGGTGGTGGCATCATCTCAATACGATCATGTCATCACCATACACAAAAGAAAACCATATGTGCCGCATGAAATTGGTGCGCTGTTCACAGATTGCAACGCACACACCTATATTGCACGAGCGTTGTAGCAGATCTGTCAAGAAAGGCACAAGTATTGTAGGAGGTCTTCACGGGGAGCTGCATATAGAGCATGGCGACATGCAAGGGATGCAGCATGCATGGGATGCAAGCCCACCTTCAGGTGGAGCTCGCCCCTGTCGAGGCAGATGGACTCCATGGCTCTCCGCGAGGTCAGCAGGATGGTGCCCCCGGGAGTCTCGTACACTCCCCGGGACTTCATGCCCACGAAGCGGCTCTCCACAATGTCTATTCTGCCGATGCCGTTGTCTCCAGCCACCTTCGCGGAAAGGCAGCCGCATGATCACTTCCAGCCAGTATCTTGTCAAGTGCTGATGCGTGGACCACTTGACCAGAGCACACAAGAGCACAGAGGAAAGACAGCTCAAACGGAACTCCATGCATGGTCTGGCATCAGAAGGCACATTCAGGTCTTCCGCATGGAAACGTGTTTTGCATGAGGAGCTGCTAAAGCTCAGAATTCACTCAGGCTCAGCTTTTGCTCACATGAGTGGATTTTGCAGGTGGCTTGCACTCTTTCTTGCTGCTGCTGCAAGTGCAGCTCTATGACATTCTGGCGGCTGAAGCCGGCCCAACGGCATCACAGGGAGGTGGCCGGTACCTTTTTGAGCTGCGCAAGGAGGCTTGCACTCTTTCTTGCAGCTGCTGCAAAAGCAGCTCATGACATTTTGGAGGCTGAAGCCAGCCCAGTTGCATCAAGGGGGTGAAGCCGGTACCTTGTTGAGCTGCGCAAGGAGAGTGGCAGGGGACAGCTTCTTTCCGTCCAGGGCCACAGGGTCGCCCTTCTCAAAGTCAATCTCCAGGTAGGTTGCCTTGTCAGGCGCCTGCTCGGGGGACACGCTCCGCGTGAACATGTCCTGGCTCGGCTCCTGCCACGGGTCTTCCAAGGCGTTCCTGTGCACCAACAACATCACATGTTGAACCAGGTCCCGCCTGCTGCTTCCTAGGATGCGCCAAAATTGTTGCAGCCCTCCGTAACCCACGATAGATGCATGCCGGAGAGCTTGTGAGATCTACTCATGAGGCAGTAGGCTGATCATGCAAGGCCCAGGGGGTCTTCTCAGGGTGCTGCAACAGCTCACATGCAGGCTGCTGACCGCAGCAATGGCTGGTGATACTGTGCTGGAGGCACACATAGAATGTCTCAAGACCACCTGAGGATAATGATGAAAGCGATGATACACACTGGCTGGCTTTGCTTCACTGCGCTGCACAAGAGTCTGTGCAGCACTCACGCCTGAAATCTAGCACTCTAAGGTGCCTCACCCCTCGTAGGAGATGTGCAAGAGGATGACATAACGTCCCTCACCCCTCGTAGGAGATGTGCAGCAGGTTGGCATCCGTGGAGAAGGGCGGGTCATTCCTCTTGCCCTGGGGCACGTCGATGCCCTTGCTCTCCGCGTAGGAGATGAGCTTGCTGCGGCTTGTCAGGTCCCACTCCCTCCAAGGAGAAATGACCTTGATGTCCGGCTTCAGGCCGTAGTACCTGCGCAATGCATCACTCTCTGACGGCCCGCCCTGCCTCGCGTCTTGATGGATCCTTAAGGAATTGGGCTCAAGCTGGGACTGACAGGGAAACATCCATGAAAGAGATCCCTGTACACGGCCGGAGGGCTGCTGCATGGGTGTTTCAAGAAAGCAAAGCCAGTATGGCGCCAATATTGGGCCTACTGTACCAGAATTACCTGAGATGGGCTGTTGGTCTCACTTTGACAGGGTGTGAGGCAGGGGGTGCATGTGGTGGGCCTACCCAAGCTCAAAGCGCACTTGGTCGTTGCCCTTTCCAGTGGCGCCGTGGGACACCGCGTCAGCGCCCACCTGCTTTGCAATCTCTATCTGGCGCTTGGCAATCAGCGGCCGTGCAATAGATGTTCCCAGGAGGTACACGCCCTCGTACAGCGAGTTTGCCCTGCAAGTCACAGCGCTCTCTCTTTCAGGCACCTTGTACACCATCACAGCGCTCAGAGTGAGCCGCTGTGACTCTCAGCCTCTTGCAAGGCACAGGTGGAGGAATACATGTCGTGGATATATGTTCAAAAAGGTGAGGGGCAAAAACAGTGGGAAGCCCTGGATGGCTGGCATGCTGAAAGCTCTGAGACCACTTGGAGCGACTATACGCAGGGCGACACGTCAGGGAGCTTGCGAGGTGTACTTGGCTGAGACCAAGCTATGCCTTGTAATGCAGGGGCCGTGATATGAGAGGGAGGTTTGAGCTACGCCGGGAGGCCGACGATGGGAACCGGGCGGAGTGGATTTTAGGCATCACTACAGAGGCGGACCGACAGATCACCTGAACATGGGGAACACGTAGTCGCTGACAAACTCTTCCCGGAGGTCGTCAATGAAGATGTCCTTCACTCCTGCTGCCTCAGCCTTCTTCCTGGCCGGTTCCAGCTCCTCCCCCTGCAGCCAATGGAGTCACTCCTCTCCAGCCTGACACAAGTCTGCAGCTCCTATGTTGAGGGATGGGACTGCTGATGTGGCAGGCAGCCTCCTCATTGCCAAGGTCTTTCACATTCTCGGAATGCACTGCAGCAAGCGCATGCACTGCAAGAGCTGTGCATGCCCAGCCCGCCTGTACGGATGCACGGTGCATGGATCTTGGCAGCCTTCGCACCTGGCCAAGGTCTGCTGTGAAGGTCACCACCTCGCACTCATAGGTCTCCTGAAGCCACTTCAGGATGACCGATGTGTCCAGGCCGCCAGAGTAGGCCAGGACCACCTTGTTAACCTACCAAACAGGCATCAGCTTGTGAGTTGCATTGTAACACGCCAGCATGCATTACTGCATCTGAGCATGCAAGCTTACAGGAGAAAGTTGGCTTCCAGGATGCTCTGGGGAGTTGCTAGAGAACAGGGGGATGAGCGCTCACATTGCTCTTGTCAAGTGCAGCGGAGGTCCTGACTAGGCATCTAGACTGCAGCCTGTGAGACCTCTTCGGGGCTGTAAGGAGTGCTGTGCCATGCTTCCCTGATCTCAGTGCGCCTGCCAAGCTGTGCACATCTGCAGCACATTCCTGCTCAGTGACAAGACAAAACCGCGTTTCTTGCCCCCCCTATGGACGCTGTCACGAGGCTCCAGCTCTGTGGCAGGCATCTATTGGTCCCCTACGCCATCCTAGCATGGGAGACTCGGCGGATTGGCCCTGTCATATCAGGAGTGGCCGGCTGCAGGCTAGGGCAAGCAAGTTCCGTGCAGTCAAAGGTCCGATACAGCTGAGCTGTGGCCAGAAGGCATTCGCCAAGCATATCTCAATCTACATCCAAACCGTGCTCCGTGCGTAATCGCACATGTTGTTTTCGCTCAGACCACTAAGCGCTCTTTATGTATCCTCCAAATCAAGACGTGACAAACAGCGTACGATTGACAGTATAGCTACACATGTAAAAAGAACAAGTTCTACAGCGACTTCTGTGGCGCTACGTAAATTGCTCAGGTGTCGGCAGGGGGGCTGCACCTAGTTCACCGGCCGCTGCGAGCCCCATCATGTCCCCCAAGTGCTGGCGGCGAAGTCCCTTCCCACTACCTCAATCCAGGTGTCGCTATCAACGTCTGTGCCCCACCCCTCACGCTCCCTTTCCTTCGAAACACATGACCGTGATGGAGCATGTGACTCCATTAACCCGAAGGGGTGAATCGGAGAGAGGTTGCCCTCCGAAACGTGGCTCCGCATCAGATCACAGCTGCATGTGAGGTGCGAGTCTCACCACTGCATACGAAAAGAAGTTCTCCAGTTGTGCGAGAGAGCAGCAATGTCCAACTTGGGGGCATCCAGCAGCGTGGCGAGCGCAGCTGCAGGCACAGCACTGTTCCCCTGCTCCTGCTGGAAGCGATCTGGAGGTGGGGAGCTCAACCCCAACTGACAGACTCCGCAGCACTGTGCACAGTTGTATTTCTCGTATTCCCATGTTACTTCACCACAGGATAATCTGCGTGAGCTTGGCATGTCTGTCCAGCAGCTGCGCTGCTGTCCAGTGGCATATCCATACTAACTCAACGCACCCCCTCCATGAGGGCCTCCGCATGATACATCAAGTTTTGCCACACCTCTCTGCCTCCAAGGGGGTGCCGAGTCCTCCAGGGGGTGCGAGTTAGTGATTGGCTTCTGACTTGCTGCTGTGCTTTGTTCAGTGTTCCAGCCAGCACGGCCACAGCAACAGCACTTCAGACAGCATGCCGGAAGGGAGTGCGCTCCAGTGCAGTGCAATGCAGCAGCAGACAGCGCATCGGAGCATCATAGCCTGAGCAGGAGAGCTGCAATTGGAGGGAGTTTGGCTCTCGCAGCTGCAGCAGCCAACTTGCAGGCAGCCCTGCCAGCATCAGCACGTCAGGTGGTGTCCAGCGATTGGGAAAAGGTTGACCTGCCTGTGGATCCAGGAGTGGTCCTCTTGGACATTGGGTTTACAGACGACAAGCATGGTGCGGCTTGTACCCTGTCACTGCAAGACTGACAGGCTGCTTTAGTCTGAGAATATCAACCACTGCCTAATGCAACTGTGGTGGTAGTCTGTACCTTCTCAGTTGTCCCGCTAATGTCAAACTGCCTTGGCTGCTGTCCCTGGCATCCAGGCTGAGCATTTTTGAGGGAAATCTGCACATTCATGGCTGATGGTCCTGCTGCGCATGCAGGCTTTTTGCTCGGCACACGGGAAACACTGCTGGAAACAAAGGACGGAGGACGCACCTGGACGCAGAGATCAATCGAGGCGGCTAAGGATGAAGGTGCGGTGCACAGCTCTTCCAACACCGCCTGTCCTCATGAGCTTGCTGATGCGTGCATGTCGCCTCGCCCTTTGAATCATATCCGACTACCTGAGCGCTACGTGAGCAATTGCTGTCACCCAAAGCCGTTCACCCGTATGCCCCCACATGGAGCACTGTCCTATACCTGGAAACCTGCTGGAGGAACGAGCATGCTTGGCCTCACGGCCTCACTTGCCTCCCCTGGACGCTGAAATTGTGCAAATTGTATATATTCCTCATCGAGGCCATACAGGTTTTGATTACCGGTCCTATTTCATGATAGTGACCTCATTGAGGCCAGTGCAGGTTTGATCGCCGGTGAAATGCTTGCTCGTGATCGCATTGAGGCCGGTGCAGGGTTCAACTACCGGTTCAACTCCATATCCTTCAACGGGAACGAGGGCTGGATCTGCGGCAAGCCCGCCATCCTGCTGCACACCACGGACTCGGGCGAGAACTGGGAGCGTGTCCCCCTCTCGGCCAAGCTCCCCGGAAACCCTATTCTTGTCGTGGCCCTGCCAGGGGAGCAGGGGCGCGTGGAGATGACCACCGACCAGGTCCGGTCGTCACCCCCTTGCCATGCAACAGTGATCATTTCCTCGGCATGCAAGCGAACCTGCTCTGCGGGCTGCCATGTGATTGCGTCCGCATCATGTCTGCTCTGAGATGTATATGCTTTATGAGCAGGCTGACCATGTTTGGTTGCTGTAAAATCAACACAGACCAGGTTGGGTCACTGCCTCTGTACAATGCAAGAGAAGTTGCTCTGCAGGCTGCCATGTGTTTGCGTCTGTTTCATGGCTGCTCTGACATGTACATGCTTTATGAGCAGCCTGACCATGTTTGGTTGCTGTGACAGTGCTGTGTCAAAAGTTGGTTCTGCTGCTGATTGCTTGCCACTTATTGTTGTGCAGGGCGCAGTGTATGTGACGAAGAATGCAGCATACTCATGGCAGGCGGCGGTTCAGGAGTCTGTGGACGCCACTCTCAACAGGACAGTGTCATCAGGTATCTATTTCCGATGCAGAAAGCAGCATGGATGCCAGAGCTTCTTTTCTTCTGTGAGCATCCGTGAATTTGCCCGAGACTGCATGTTGGTTGTCTGAGCTGCCATGTTCAGCTGCTTAGGGTGCATGTGCAGAAAGGTACAATGCGACCTGTGTGCCAGAGCCTTTTTGCTTTGGAAACAAACCCTGGTCACTTCTGAGCGCGCTGAGCATTGGCGAGCGTGCAGGCATCAGCGGGGCGTCATACTATGAGGGCAGCTTCTCCAACATCCAGCGCAGCCCGGCTGGCGACTATGTGGCAGTCTCCTCAAGAGGCAACTTCTTCCTCACATGGTCTCCCGGACAGACCTATTGGCAGCCGCACAACCGCCCCACGTGCGTCTCTTCCTGTCGATAATCTTCCTTCTTTGGCTGGCGCTGCTCGCACAGCGATGACAAAGCTCCAGGGATCCTACATCGACCACCTTCTTTGCTGCAAGAACCCGCAGCTGTAGTTTGCTGTGCTGGCCTGTCCAGAAATGACGATGCTGCATTGATATGGCTCCTGCGCTGCGACACCCCACCGCTACATGGTGCTGTTGCTGCCTTGCCTTATGAATGTCATATTGCAAATGCTGAAGCTGTCACTGTCTGGTGCAGGGCAAGGCGGGTGCAGAACATGGGGTGGACACCCAGCAACACACTGTGGCTGGCCACACGGGGAGGCGACGTCTACCTCAGCACTGAAGAGGGCGTCTCCGACAAATTCGACCAGGCCAAGCTTGGATCGCGTGGGTTTGGAATCCTGGATGTTGGGTGAGCAGTCCCCCTTAGCCCACAGCTTGCTGACCAGGTTCTTCAGCCTGCCAATTGCAGCAGCTGCGCATGGACCTGGCCTGTGTGACAGCATGTGGGAGTGTGTATGAGGCGGCCTGTGTTGTGAGTGAGCTACAGTACTCTCAAGCTCTGCACCTTGTTCCTACGCTTGATGTCCACAGTACAAATGTATCACTACAGTGCCAGCATGATTCCAGACAAGTGTATTGCCAGGTCTTCAAGGAGCAGTGTGAAGGACTACAAGCCATCTGCACACCCTGAAGCTATCTATACATGAGAGAAGAGTGTTTTATGCAGGTTCAAGAACAACAGCAAGGAGGGATATGCCGTGGGAGGCAGTGGCACCCTTCTGAAGACAGAGGACAATGGGCAGTCATGGAAGAGGGACAGGTCAACGGATGGGGTTGCTGGGAACCTGTATGCGGTGAAGTTCACTCCCAGCGGCAACGGCTTCATCCTCGGGAATGATGGCATCCTGCTACGCTACATTGCTTGAGCTTTGGCTAGTCATAGCGTGGGGAGCAGTAGCAGGCGCTCTGCATGTCTGCTTTGGATGGAGGCTTTTGAGCATGGAGCCCAAGAATATGAGAGAAATTGCATGGGCTTTCAGGATGCAGTGTGGCGGCCTGAAGCATGGACATCAGGGAAGGTCTAGACCAGGCGCCTGAACATAATTCCGCTGCCTGGACGGTCATGACAAAGTGTTGAGTTTGGTGCCTGAAGGAGGCTCTCTTCCGAGAGCCATTCCATCTCTTACTGCCAGATAGAGCCAATCACGTTCGCCCCTCTCCGTATCATCTTACATGGTCTGGCCTTCCAGCCTTTGCGAATTTCCCTGCCTCCTAGTGAAGTGTTGGCACTGCTCTACGAGAAATATACAGTTTACGTTGCACTGTCGCATCGAAGGCTTTCACAGCCATGGAAGTGGCCGCTCGATACAGTGTCTAAGGCTGCGCGAGACGTGCGGTACATTCAGACAGAAGGCTCCTGGTGGTGTCTCTACTAGTAGTGAATTTGTCTGTTCATCCCGGCAGCAGCGCTGCTGATGCCCCAGCCGTAAGACGGCGGCAGACTAACTTTCGTGAACGTAATTGGAACTCACTAAGAAATCATGCTGTCCCTTTCAGCCGGGAGGGCCAAGAGTATGATGTCGGAGATCCGGAAAATCAGGTCATCAAACCCTAGGAACTGTACGAAATACTCATAGATCGATCTGCAGATTGAAGTTCTTCGCCTCGCTTTTCGTGAGAACCCAGAAAACCGGCCCGAAGACCGCCTCGCTTCTCAAAAGCTAAAGCAAACTCACGTAGCGAACCGTATGCACCCCAGTTCCATACTCTTTCATCTGCTGGAACCTTGCGTGGACGAGGGGCAAGGGACGAAGGAGAGAGATGGGGGCTTGCGTTTCGCAACCCGAGCAAGGAACAGTGATCAGACCGTCACAGACCGATGATAGCGAAGAAGAGGTGCGACGCGTGAGCATGTACCCGCAGGCACTGTGGTCGACGCTAACGGGAGCAGTACGGGTCCAGACCCTCTGATTTTGTCTATATTCCAGCCTCTAGAAGAAGCGGTGTTTTGCGCATGCTCTCATGTCGGTGGCACACCTCGGAAGGAGCAGGGTGTGCCCGAAGCACCAGGGAACTTCACCGCGGGGTTCCCCATGTTCCTGCCCACGCACGTTCGTCGATGACGAGAGGCTTCACACACCTTCTCCGATGCAGGTTATGGTGAGCAGGACGCACACGGGCAGCATGTCAGCCTTCGCTGCAGTCGCAGCCCAGGTCTGCAGTGAGCCTGAGAGCCCTCACCCGCTCAGCTTGCAGCCGATCTTGACAAGGGTGGCGCAGCTGCAGCCTTGTGAGGATCCTATCGAGGCGAAGGCTGCTCCCGCGCGCACGCTCCTCAAGGACCTCAGGAGGGCTGCCACAGCACCTTATATAGCACCAGCAGTGATGAACGTCTCCCCATGGGCAGCCATGGATGCACCTGCCAGTGCATCTGCAGTCAGTGTGGCAGCGCCGCTCACTGTAGCCGGAATTGCCCGCCAGTGTTCAGAGCCAGCGCCCCTCTGCCCTCCATCCAAAGAGGAGCACAGGGCACAGCTGGTGCAGCTGCTGGAGGACGCCTGCAGGCAAGCGCTAAATCCCCGCCATGCATCCTGCGCTTGCAATGTCTGACATGATGACACTCAGATATGAGAAGTAGTGCAGGGGACTGTTGTCCATCGGGTCTGCATGCACCTGTATATGCCCATCTGAGAATCATGCCACCCACAACACAGCCAAGTCATGCGCTCTCCAGCTTGCCGCATGTAAGACACCTGCCATTGGCGCTTGCTGTGTGTCCCCATGGCCATTGTAAAGGGCGAAGATTGTGATGCACAGGAGGTCTTTGACGTCTGCAGTGCTCTTACAGTGCCTGTGATGCATGCAGGCATCAGAGCGTCGATTGGAAGGTGCTGAGGTGCAGCCTTCAGAAGGCCCGGTCTGCAGATGCGCCCGATGTGGATGTCCTTCTGCCAGCCCAGAGCCTGATGCTCGATACGCCCTCAACCAGCTTCCTGCGGATGGCATCCAGCGGGCGCCATGACTCAGCATCGTCCAGCATCGAGCCACGCCGGCCTTCCATCCCTGGGTCCCCGAGGACGCCCAAGGTGCCCGTCCTGGGCAGAATGGGCACCGCCGGCAGCATGCCAGTGTACTCCTACAACAAGCCTGTGCCAGAGCCAGCCTGCCCGGTAAGATCAGCCCCCAGAACAAAAAAAGAGGTAACTCAGGGCTCATCAGGCCAGCTGCAACCTGCACCTTTACTGATCATGCCGAAGCACATGCAGCATGCACCTATCATTTGCATTTGTGAACGCCTGGCTAAAGCACGTCCTGTGGTGGAAGCATAACTCTGCTCGGCAGCAGCGTGTGCTGAGTCTGAGCTTGCGCTGGGCTACAGTTCGCGCCTCACAAAGGTCAGCAGTCAGCTGGGTGAGGGAGTGCTGTGTGCAGGAGTTTCTGAGAATGCTGAGCGCCGAGGGGCGCAGCGCATACGCGCAGTGGCGCGGCGACGAGGACAGCTGTCACCTGGACGATCTGAACTCTGCATGCGATGCCGCCATCAACAGCCTGAGCACGATGTCATGCGAAAGCTGGCTGGAGCTCGAGTCCAGTCCCAGGAATCAGAGCCTGTTCTATGGTGAGCCCACCTACAAAACAGAGGCCTGTATTCAAGGTCACATGCAAAAGGACAGAGGCAACGGCATCAGAGCCTTTTCTATGGTGAAGGATATGCACTAAGCAGCGGCATGAGCTTGACATATAGGAGGACTGTACTGAGTCGGGGTAATGTCCTGCAGGAGGCAGCAACGATGTGACGAGCCCGTTCGAGAACAAGTGCCCTGCGCACATCCAGCGCAGCCTGAGCTCGCCAAACAAATTCCAGCCCACCAAGCCGCGGTCCGGCAAGGCAAGCAGACACAGGGCCTCAGCCGATCAGCCCCGCAGCCTGACTGCCCTCCCAATCAGACACATCGACCCGGAGCAACAGAACATGTGCAAGTCTAGCAGCATCCCCGCCAATAGATTCCGGGACGTCCACCTCCAGTTCGACACTGGGTGCAGAAAGAGCCTCCAGTTCAGCGGTGGCTTCTACCAGAGCCCCTTAGACGGCAGGTGCGTGCAGCACTGACGCTTATCTGCCCCACGCAGACCTGCACAAGAAAAGCACCTCCAGTATGTGCCTTTCCAATGCAAGACGAAGATCCCCTTTGCCGTACAAGCACGCGCACAGGAGCTGCCTTTGCAAGCGTCCTGCCTACTGCATTGCGGATCACAGACCTGTTGCAGAAGCTCCATGTGCATTCAGAGCGCGATCAGGTTCCTATGGAACACCTACATCTTGCGCAGACATCCTGCAGTGCGATTCCACAGTTGCTGAAGCAGTTCAATGCTTGTGCAGGCTCATGAAGCCTCCGCGGACCAGCTCAGCAGGATCAGGGCTGTCTGCACGGCCCCCATTGCCAAGACAGGCATCATACAACTGAGATCCCCTGCCCAGCGCGCCAGATGATTCCAGTCTCTGGGGCTAAAGGGTCATGCGGTGATGAGGCAGGGGCAGTTTGCTTCTGAATCCTTCTGGCTGTATCGTGCTGATCCCAACGCCTACATTGGCGACCAATGGCCTGTGCCATCTATCTGTGCAGATGTGCGAGTGATTTTCACCCTCCTTGATGAGTCACCACAAGCACATTGGGCAGGATTTCTTTATGCAGCAGGGGCCTCTCTATCGGTGTGGCCATAGGCAGATGCCCCTAAGGGCGCTCACCCCTGCTCAGAGGACCCCTTGGGTGTGGGAGGTGATTTGACGATTTTTGTCATGCCATGCACCACCTGCCACGGCAAACTATGCCATGGACGGTGTGAAATGCCTGACTGCAGATTACGAAAAGCCACAGCAGATGCTCCTTGCGATCTCTGGTTTATGATCAGGGAGGGACCCTTTTATATACGGCGGGCTGTAGAGCTTTGAAGTGACAAGAGGGCATGCAAAGCGTACACTCTGCTAGCGCTTTTGTCCCTTGCTCAGCCCTGCCTGAGCTGTTAGGCCCTCTTGTGTGAACTTCCCGAAGAGAATGCCTGTGAAGGCAGATATAGATCCCAGAGCACTCTGCTGCAGGTGTGTGGTACAGTCGTGACCAAGTAGGATTGAACAATTTTCCCATGCTTGAATAACCCAGTGAGTAGGTGCCATTGATCTGCCATGAGCAGCTGACCTGTGGCCAGCTGTCTGATGGGTCTTTTGAGACCCAGGATTGCATGGCAACACCTGCTCCCACAGGCCTTAGTTCAGGCTGCATTCCATAGCTTGATGAGCGGATGCTGGCTCCCATGTGCACCGCCTGCTGATTGCTTGAAAGGCGCCAGGCACTGTTAGTCAGGCCCCGACTTTGGGTAGGGCCGTCTGCGTTCGATGCAGCTGCTTAGCATGACGATTTGATGGGACAGGCCATTCATGCAAGAGCAAGGAGCTGACATGAATCGTGCCTCTTTCATTTGAACTTGCAGCTGCTAGAGTGGCTTTGGTCAATGGGTGCCAGAACGAGTAATTTCCAATGCAAGACTTAGTGTCCAGCAATCTCACAAACACATGAGTCCATATGGCATGATGGCCATTACAGGAGCCTTGTAGATCATTGGGGCGGGCAAACTTCTGAATTGTCATGGACCAGCTCTGTGTCGGCCTGGAGACCTCATTGCTGGCAGCCCTCTTCGAGGGGTGCAGGGAATCTTAAAAGATTGCTGATGTGCGTCGTCAGTGGACTCTGCAGGTCCTGTGTCGTGAACACATTCATATGTTGATATCATCAGTACTGAGGCGAAGTGGGTAGCAGAGCTAGAGCATGGCACCTTGAGCTTTTTACGGAGGTTGATGGTGATGCAATGGGACGGTCTCAGGGTAGACTGGTCCCCGCATCTGCAGCCCTAGCTCCAGCTCTTGGACACGAACTCAGTGTAGGTGTGTCTAGTGGGTTCTGAATGTATTGGATGGCACTGTACCGCCAACTGCGCACTTAGCTTGACAGAGGCTGACCAAAGCTTTCCATGGGAAGTGCATGTCTGGCACCACAATTGTGGATGACCAGCTGTGACACCTTCCGGCCATGGATGTCCTTTCAGCGCGTTCTCTTCTGCTACAAGACAATGTGTCTCTGCGTTCTTGACGGTTGGGCAGCTGATTGCAGCAGAAAGCTCTCTATGTGTGCTTTTGTTCCTAGACAGTTTTTATGGTGCTGAATCCTGGCATGAAGTCTTGATGATGCCACATGCTCAGTAGCTGTACTGGTCTGTCCTGTTGAGATCTTGTGCCGTATCTTGGCCTGGTCCTCACAGCAGTGCATGCTTTTGTAGAGTGTCTCATGAGGAGGCATTTGAGGTTGAAGCACTGCGCATGTGGTCTCAAGACATTATTATTACAGGGAGGCAACCCGTAGCCTAGGGCCATAGGGCATACACGTGGGAGTCTAGCAGCCTCAAGACATGCATATGGGATGATACCTTGCCTTATTTTCTTTGCTCTTTTCCAGACTAGCAATGCAGATGTGGTAACTGTGTAAACTAGACACTCGATCATGAAAACTCAGAGCTCTCAAAGTTGCACACTGTATATGTATGTGTATATGCCAAGTGAACATGTGTCGCATCTGCCACAACTGTGCCAAAACATTGCAAGAAAGCGTCATCCGCTTCCATTAAACAAAAAGAAAAAGACCATACCACACATGACCCTGTGAAAAAGTCCCCACATCATTCTGTTAAACAAATGGCTCTGCAACTAAACCCATGGGCCAGCTAACCTTGATGCACAATCAAATACTTGTAGCTACAGAGCTCTTCACGGTTCTTGACACAAGGCCAAAGCGCCTGTTACACTGCTACTATTGGCAACCACTCAGTGAGGGATGCTCATGCCCACAAAGACCAATTTCACATTGTATACCCTTGCTCCTCAACAAGTACGTATGCTCAAAGACTGACTGCATCACATGCTTGAACAGCGTCAAATGTTGCATCTACCAAAGGCACCATGTACAAAAGCAGATCAGACCAGCCAACTTGTGCCATGACATCCTGAAAGCACTGAATGCCAGTGCAAGTGTCAGCAGAAACGCGAGCAGAGTATGACTTCAGAAGCCTCTGCTCGACTTGGGTGCCACAAGCGCATATCAATTTTGTTTGGGGTGGCAATGGTATAGGGAATTCCAGTCTCAGCTGAATGTGAGCTTGCATTGTCTTCCTAAGCAAAGCATAAGCTGTGCATTCCCAGTGCTGGCGCATCCTTAGCGAACCTCATCTCCTGCCCACACATAGGTCAGGGGTCCACATCGACTTTGCTCCGTGCACTAAGCCAGACACTCTGTTCGACGCCTTGAAGCTCACAGCAGGCCATGGCAGCCTTCCTCAACCTGCTGTGAACTGCACGCTCCACCTGCTTAGGGATGCTGAGGAGCCGGAAATCAGCAGCCGGGGGCATGGCCCACAAGTGCATGAGAGCATCCCTCAGGGTTTTTGGGGGGTGCCATACTCAGGACTTGAAAGAGCCACATGACTAGCACCCACTGGATGCTCGGGAGCAAATCGTCTGGCCCGACAGGCAGGCATGCACAGAGCCACATTTGGCTCTGGCCTAGAATGCTGGGGACTGTTGAGCTGGCTTGCCCAGCATATCATGACCGCCATCGGTGCAGGAATGAGGCTCCCCTTCATCCGCACCTTACAGCAGTGACATGTGGTCGGCCATCTGAATCACGACTGACATGGCATAAGCCTTGTAGAATCATCCTGAGGCCGCCACAGCGACCCCAGCTGCAGACAACGCAAAGTCTCCACCGCTCTGTCACTGCACAAGCAGTTGATTCCCCGACTGCAAATTTGGTTCTTCACGTCAGCCTGCTTCCATGCAAGGCCTCCTTTCAAACTGCTCAGGTGGCAGCACCTGGCAATGCTGGCGTAGGCAGGCCCAAGCTCAGCAGACTAAAGAGTGCAAACACCGGTGTAGCTGCCAAACTGGAAGCACAGCTTGATGTTATGCGCAAATGCCATGCGCAGGTTACTTTCGGATCCCATAGCTCGCCCAGATGTGAGCTCGCCATAGAGGCTGCTGTGTTGCATGCCACTCGCATGTGTTGTGCTCTGTGCAACCTGCCTCCATCCCCAGAAAGGTGTCGTCCAAATACCAGTGCCTTCCTGTCATGGGTAAGTGGCACCGTGGCTAAGCGCCACAGTCAGGGCTCTAAGCCAACGCAGACGCTAGTGCTGCTGACATACGAGCAGCATTCTGACGCGCTCTCTAACCTCTCATTCCCCAGCGGTACTGATTTCATGAATGAAAAGGAGACTCTCATCTAGTGTTGTGACAGCAGGCATGATACCTTGCAAGAGCCTGGCCTCAAAAGCAACATGCAGCCTTCCAGCAGAGCTGTTGCGGCTGTACCCCACTGATCTGCCTTGATGTATGCGCTAAAATAGCGCCCCAGCAAACCACTGGCCGTGTGCTAACAGGTCAGGATCTCTGCATTGCATGCTGCCTAGGTCCTTGTCTTTCACCGGTCAGCCACAACCTCGCATGTCGCCTGGTCATGCCAGATTATTGGACTACGGGCAGTGGTGGCTTCTAAATGCTCAGGAGCATCTCATCGAAGCTCCTCTGCTGCTGAAAACACTAATGCTGCAGAGCCCGCCTGCAGAGCCTGACCAGGGCATTGACCGGGGACAGGCCCAGCAAGGCGAAGTGTTCTAACAAAACGACTGGGTGTGCTCTACCAGGCCAACCAAAGCACTGGGGCGGCTCCTCCTGACTCAGCATGTCAAGCACATGCCCTTTCTAGAGCTCCCACTGAGGGCATGGAATTCTGCGACTGGCCCAAAAAAGAGGTGGCGGTGTCCGAACAGGCTGCTTGCTTGGGCAGACTCACAGGGGGCCCATTCCCGTCATTGCTGTGCGGTCGCCGTAGAGACCCCTCCACTGCCTATGCTCCGGCAGGAAGGTGTGCAGCTTCTGCAGCAGGAGAATCCACCTTTAACTTTCTGGTCGCTCTCACAAGACTGCACAACAAGCAAAACAGCACAACACTGTCATACCAGGGAGTCCTTGCCCAGAGGCCGCTTTGTATGGGATGGCGCATGTGATCCCTCAGCTGTAGCATGGGAATAGCAGCAGCAGCATCACTTCAGACTCGCATCTGGGTGCCTTCAGCGACATGTATGAGGCAAAGCTCACCTGCAGCGTGATGATGATGTTCTTCCTGGTCTTGGAGGCTGCTGCTGTGCAGCCGGCCTCGGCGATGGGGTAGAAGGTTGGAGCGAGCGTGAAGATGTAGTTCTTGCCCTGAAGGTTGATGACGCGAACCTGCAACCAGCAGATACTTGTCACTATGTCAATTTGCAGGTGCCATGCGACCCACCCAGAAAAGCAAGGAGCCGCTTAGATGGCAACCCCCCATCTCATAACATCTGCAACAATCCAATGACAACGAGCGCACTGACACCACACAGATCTGGAAGGCACTCCCATTACTGCACAACCCTGGCATCACACCCATGCATGCAGCGCGGTAGCCTACCTCAGCGCTGTTTCCCGTGAACACTGGACGCAGCATGTCAGTCTGGATCCCCCGGAGTGGCACGTACACCTTCACAATGGTGTCGTTCTGCTCCCAGGAGCAGGTAGTGAGCTGCTGGAAGGGCTGCGTAGGCAGCATGGAGGGGGTCCCGGGTGCAAATGCCAGGGGCCACAGCTGTGGACCCAGAGCGCTGGGCAGGCCCGGGCGCTCGGGCAGCGCGCTCATCTGCTGGAACGTGCCGCCTGACAGTACACAGACCGCGTCAGCACTGTGCGCACACTTGCAGATAGTGGGCCTTATCGAAGCCTTCAGGACTATTGTGATTCCAGGTGATAAAGCAAACGCCTCTGATGGTAGAATCAAGGTGCAATGCCACAGGACCAGGACAACATGCACAGGGCCACTGACATTTGCTGCATGTTTTCAGCACGTGAGCATCCTCATCTCCTCTCCCAGCAAAGATGTGGGGAGCCTCACTGTCGCTATGGTCGCTAGCGCCACTGAACTGGCGCTCATCCATGGTCGGTGGCAGAAACCCAGGCACTATGCGATCCACGCTCCCAATCAGCGGTCCAATGCCTGTAGGACAGCGCACAGCAGGATGAAGCCCTCTGCAATGATCGATGTAGACCACTGAAAGCTGGGCTCAGCACCAGGCAGCCTTTCCTCGTCGCATTGAGGAGAGCTGATGTGCTGTTCGCTGGAGCACTCATAAACACCTCGTACGCAGCATGACCTTAGGAAGACAGGAGACTTGGTACTGCCCTGTCCTTGAGGAGTACATCACAGTACAGGCCCAGAGCATAGGGAGGCACACCATTACACAATGGCAGAGTGCATACGCAGGCATGGAGTGAATGCCAAGACCTTTGCAGGGGGATACCTGGCAATGCTGGGTGGGGTAGGGTAAGGCCATCCATGGGGCTGCATGATGGCCCCAGATGTTGTGTTGTCTGCAAGCTGTCAGATGAGGTTCTGCCCAGCAGCACTGTGGATGCTGGCACAGGTGCTGGTAGGGGAGCTGCGGCCTTGGAGAAACCAAACTGAGCCCTGTGGAAAGGTAGAGACAGTTCCGCCTTCTCCTGCATGCGTAGCAAAGGCTCAGATGGTGATGCACTTGACAGACTACTCGAGACAAATTAACCTATCCCCCAGACTTTACAATAGGGGCAGCATGCAAGGGGCCACAGCACTCTCCTGAAGTGAGCGGGTTCATATCTACGGCGTATCTTGCTCAGGATCGACAGGGGTTCGCTGAGCCTTTGCAATGGCCTCGAGACCGCACAAGGGATCTCTTGCAACAGCGACGTGGCTTTCCGATGCCATAATGAGCACTGTGTCGTCTGTTACATGCATGCCCTCGGCCGGATGCGCCCCGCTAGACACACCGCAACCTCCAGGGGTAAACAGAGTCGGTAGAAGACCGACATAACTGGTAAGAGGACCTAATGCTGCGGTGTCGGGCAGGCAGCACGATAAGTGGTATTGCCACGTCGTTCAAGCTCCAAGCGACCAGCGCAGTCACCTGTTGAAGTTCTGAAAGAAACACCGCCAGGCGATGGGCAATGACCGGCCGCTGAGATAATGCAAGAAGCCGCTCAACCTCGCAGATGTCCTGATCCACACCCTGCGCTGCGGATGCCACACCGGCACCGGCAGGGTCAGCCCCCGCAACTTCAGCCATGCGTAATCACTCCCGGCTGATGCCTTGCACCCTCATGTAGCGCCTGGCGATTGTCGTTGGGCCTTGCGTCAAGAAGCTACAGCGATAGGAAATCCCTTGGAGTGCTGCGGGCTTTCTGCCTCCCTGAGTCAAGCGAGATCAGGAGCATGCAAGCACGTGCCGAGAATCGGATCAGTCATAGCGCGGGGCATCTTCACCAATTCTGATGTTGAATCACCCGCGATCTTGCAGGCTATCAATGCCCTTGTGGCTGCAGAGTGATCGAAGCGTATTATTGGAAAGTTGGGGGTGATAGGGACAGAGGATGGGTGCATCACAGTGTTCGTCCCCTCCCTGATACGATCTCTCATTGACTGGGTATATGTGGTCGAATGCAAGCTTAGGCAGCGTGTCAAAGGGATGATATCAGCTCTGTGCCCGAGGAGAAGCTTCGCCGAGGGTTGCATCGAGACTATCGCTAGGGCTTCACAGCAGATCATTGCTCCAACCGCCTACTTTACTCTGATGGCCTCTTACAGGACCGCCCAGGAGGGCCTCTCAACCTTCTTACTTTTTGTGTTGTATGTGGTCGCTTAAGGTACCAGCAGCAGCACCCGAGACTGGACTTAGCCAGTGATTGTGAGCAGACGCGTATCTGCATCAGCGCACCTGCTAGGCCCATGCCCGCTTTGTATACAGCTGTGATCGGCTGTTGAGCAGCATTGCCCCAAAATTGCAAGCAGCCCTGATGTTTACAACCTGCTGACAGGACCAGTGACACATGAACTGGGTCCCGGAATACCGAGCGCCGTATGACTGAAAATTCTCCGCAGTGTGTCTACGACATCTCGCAACATTTCCCGCGGCATTGCTCCAGTCACATGCTTTGTAGAGAGAGAAGCTGCTGCAGCTCCACTGGGGTGTTGTGTCTCCTGGTTCACAGCTCAAGCTCAGAAGCCACAGCAGCCTCATGCTGCACCGTTGCTTTGCCTATCGCTCATCCCCCCAGCCATCTTCTCAGCATCCGCGCCTGTCTCTGTGGTCCGCCTGTGACACGCAGCTGCAATGTGAGGCAACTCCACACAACATCTGACACCCACAAGCATCAACATGACCCTCATGCAAGCTGCTCAGGCTCTTGAGCTTTCAAGGGCCAGATACTGGTGCATTGGGGTTGGCCATTCCACAGACACTTCTGGGGACACTGGAGACGCACACTCTGATGATGTCAGCCACGGGCAGAACAAAAATCTTCCCGTCCCCAACTTCCCCTGTCTGGGCAGCCTTGGTGATCGTACGCACCACTGAGTTGACCTGATCCCTGCATGGCCCTGGCAACAGTCATGCATGGCACCCAGGTACTACGTAACATGTCAAGGCCACCCAATTCTCTTTCCTCCTATCTGTATCGCATGCGAAAAAGCTGCTGAAGCCAGGGTGAACCAGACACCACAGGTGCTGCATTGAGGCATGCCCCGAGCAGAAATGCGTAACCTTGGCGGTCTTGACAATGGTGTAAGCAAGCAGCACTGTGCTGAGAGCCACACAGGGGCACTTTGAGATGCATTTCTGCTGACCCATGCAGTACATGCATCAAAGCCACCTGATGGTGTTCAACACAGTACATGAGAGTGCCTCTGAAGGGCAGCACGGAACAGGAAGTGCTTTTACCTTTGCACAACAATGTCCACCTTGGACTTGTCAACCAGATCCTCAACCCCATGCTCCACGCCACTGTACCGCTCCTTCTTGCCTGTCCATGCAGGCCTGATGTCATATCGGGTGCTCCAGGTAAGTGCAGAGCAGGCAGAGCAGTTCCACAGTGGGTGCCTCATCCCCCCCCCCAAAGGACACACAGGGTGATGCCAGGCCAGCGCTTGCAAGGTTCTGCCCCTTTGCATGGCATCAGGGACTGGCCCCTGATGCTGTGCTGAGGGTGCACTGGACAATAGAACAGGCAAGAGCACAGCCACATGCATATGCCTCACTATCACTTATAACCATCACTGTGTCACCATGTGCATGGCATGGCATGGCATGGCATGAAATGGCGGCAAGCTTACCGCCCTGCACTCCAGCGCCCTTGACATTGCTGGCAGTCATGCCCACAATGCCCCGCGCTGACAAGGCCTTCACCACATTTGGCAACCGCCATGGCCGGATAATGGCCTACACGTGCAGCACCTTAGAGCGTCAACCGTGTCCATGTCAGGATGTGCCTCAAGCTGGCACTGCTGTTCCTAGCTGTGCGGCCATGCAGAGTAATGCTTGCAGAAGCTGTGAATGACATTGAGGGCGGTCGCAAGGTGGGAGGCTGTCAGTAAGCACAACAGGGCTGCCCAGAGACTTTGCTGAGACCTGTGATGCCCAGCATGGGCACTGGGCAGGAAATTAAAGATAGGGGTGGGGGTCTATACAGGCAGGGATCATCAGGGATCAATGTTGTGTTGGATGACTTTGTACCTCGACTCTGAAGAATTCACATGTGAATTGGCTGAGATCCACATTGAGATCTTCGATCTGCTTCTCCAACGCCTTTGAACCACCATCAAAGCCTGTAAGCACGCCTGCAATGCTGAGTACCATGTGGCAAGATGTACCCCAATGCTCGACAGGGCATCGTGACAAGCTAGCGCAGGCATGGGTACCGAAGACAATGACATGGGCATGGGCTTACTAGTGGCACTGTATACAGTGGAAGATTTCCGTTGAGGCGTTGAGCTGTGCGTTCTGCGTACGTGATTGCTCCTCAGGAGTTGGATTGTAAAGGTACAAGGCCTCTGGCTGCGCAAGAGTCTGCAGGGACATCAGGACCTCAGTCAATGAGTGACTGGCCTATGGTCATGCAGGCTTTGGCTGAGGGCATTAGCGTCCTGTCGTTCCATGCTCCCCTTAGTGTTGGCTATCGGCCCGAGATATGTATCGAACGAAGCGACGTCGATCACTCTACTCTAAGCATGCATCAGGAGTGTCGGTCAGAATTAGGTCACCTGCAATGTACAGACGGAGCTTGCCAAATATTGAGCTGCCCCTTTGCCACCCTCATTGTCAGTTCCTTGCATGCATAGAAGAGGGCGGGTGATGGACGCTCCGCTTCAGGTAAGCCTCTCTATCACATGGGTCTGCGGGGCTGCCAGCTCATACTTATATTATGACTATAAATTACTGATTGCTGAGCTGGCCACGGGTACTGCCCAAACTTCATCGCATCCTGCACGGCTGCAGTACTGAAGGAACCTGAACATCTGCATCCCGCCTAATAAAGGCCATGCAGTTGTGGCCGCCAATGGCTGCCGCTTGTGCCAGAGAACCGTCCGTATCGGAATGTCCATCTTGATCTATGGAGTCTTGAACTGGCGCGGCACGATGGCGACAGGGTCTGAGCCTCGCGTCGTCATGGCATCCAGTCACAATGGCTCAAAATCATCTTTTGAATGCCGCAAGGACGGGTCGAAAAGGCGGGCGGGCACAGGTTTGCAACATCGAGAAGCTCGGACAAGCATTGCGACATTTGCATCTTTGAGGGTTGTGATCACCATCGGACGGACGATTGCAATCTTTGCAGGCTGTGTAGGTGTTTTGGGAATATGGATTTGTCTGGTGACTCTCGGACTGCATATCTGTACATGTACCGCCCTCAAGTTCAACCTGATAAGGAGCAAGCCGGCAGTCGAGATAGTGCCCCGTGGGCAGGCGCATCACATATACAAGGTGCGCTGCTTGGCCTCCCGTCGCATATATTGGGGGGATATTCGACTATGAGCCACATGCCCTACTCCACTGGGTGTCTAGGAAGTTCTCTGATGGCCCTCAGAGTTTCAGCACATCTGCACAGGATCAAGCCTCATCTGGACCTACCATATCACCCTTAAAGTGGCATGGCAGCAATGTCAAAAGTAAATTGAACTCTGTTACTGCAGGCAAATGTGAGTGCAGAGGTGGCATGGACCCCCTGCAGCCCAGGACAGTTCCCAGCTGGCCATTGGACAGCCCAGGTAGATGCACTGCACGTCTGTGCTTCGGCTGATCACCAAAAACTCAAGTTGTGTTGACCCAATTACCTCATGCATGCCACAACTAAAGATATAGCCACAATAGTGAAAGGGGTGGAGCTGTGCCCGGCATGGCGGCCAGGATAGCCGCTTGTTGCGGCTTCTGCTCCAATGTCTTTTTGGAAATCTTCCTGCAGCTAAACAGGGGTCCAAAATGCAGGATCCAGCCTTGATGTGACCTGTGTCAGCATGCGGCCTCCCCTGGACCTAGCTATTGTTGCAACACGCTTCTGTTGCGGTACTGAGGGGACTGTCATCCGTGTTGGCTGACTGGGGTAAAATTCGTGCAGGATGACAGAGCCACCCGAACCGGCTCGCAGCTGTACGGCACAGCCCTTGCCCAGAGGTTCATCTGGGCCCATCAGCACCCCAAGAGCTGCTCTGCCACTAGGTTCCTCCTGTACCACCCCCACGTCTCAGGTAAATGCAGCTTTAGAGCCCAAGTCTCACCTCATAGTGTGGCATACAGTGGCTGCGTCAAGCTGATGGCAGTGCTGAAGTCAAAGGGCATCATGTCTGAGGCTTAAGCAGGCCATAGTCGAAGCTGCGGTACTTCATGGCTGATGTGTGCCAAGCATGACAGTCATGTGATGACAAGTGATGTGAGCAACAGTCGCTGCAGGCAGAAGCAGAGTATAAAGCAGGCAGGCCTGGTGCCGGAGACACTGTGAAGATTGCCCGCGAATTGCATGGCTTTCACGAGATTAAGAGGTGCTTTGACCCAGGATGCAGTGCACCTGACTGCACAAAGGCTGGCGATGCAGGCATTGGATCTGTAGTGCACCACATGGGCCAAGCGTTAGCACTGGCCATTGAGCTGAACCGGACTCTAGTGGTAGCCCCAGACATTGGCTATCCCTACACCGACACCGAGAGGTGCTCCCCCCTCCCTGTAGCAGGCCCTGAGGAAAAACCCAAACCAGCTAGAGGCTTCACACATTGCTCGGCAGTGTTGCAGCATGTGCTGGCCACACTGCGCTAGGCCTGACTGGGTTCGCTTTGGACGGGGGGACAAGCTGGAATGCGATAGGGGATATGCACGTCACATAAGTGGCGCGGGATTTTGTGAATGGGCATCGTGGTACTTCTCGGCTGACGTGCATGCAGGAGACAGGCACATGTATTTAAAGAATCGTCTGCAATGCAGCTGTGGTCTTGGGAGCGCATGGGACGAGTGTTACATTGAGCAGATGTCATCATGCACATGGAGAGATGCCCTCAACGGCACAGATCAAGAGCCAGATTGCATCCAAAGCCCCTCCATGGTACATTGGCCTCCGCTACTAATGTACTCATGACATGTTCCCTGAAGTAAAATCAGCCCTCAGCTACGCCCAGAAGCCTACTGTGAGCCATGCAAGCATACAAGCTGGGCCTTCAGCGTGACTTGCACGCATGCACACGCAGCTGCTGCAATACCTAGTGCCGACTGACAGTCCACGGTGTGAAGTACACAGAGTAATGACATTGCCAGGGCAAATAACAGTACGAGAGGGCGCTTTGTGACATTCGGAAAATGAAGCAGGTGCTGGCTGGCGCAGGTTGTAGACCCTAGTGTGCGGACAGTGTGCTTTCAGGGATATTTCACAGCAGACGACTACTCTTTCCAGGTCAGCATGCCCATGCCAGTGCTTCGCTCAAACATGTGGACTCTAGCAAATGACATGTCTGGATTTGATATGCAATGCACAGCATCATTACATGCAATCATAGAACACTGTCAGGGGAGGGCCTGTACGACAGTGAGATGTGAAGCTGCTAACCCAGAGGCAGACAATGACACTACACGTCTGGATAGGAAAAGGGACAGGCACGAAGTTGTTTGACATGCAGGCGGTGCCACCCCAGTTCAAAGCCCTGCTGAGAGCTTCCCCGATACGGCCAGACAAGTGGTACTACTGGTGGCGGGCGCAGTCAGCCGCATACATTGTGCGGCCGAACGTGCGCTCGCGCAACGAGATCGAAGCGCGCAAGCGGCGCGCTTTTGCCGGGGAGCGCGTCCGCTCGGGAACACTTTCCGTGCATGTCCGGCACGGGGATAAGTATGTGGAGAGCGCGCTGGTGGAGGACGGGGTGTATCTGAGGGTGGCCGAGGAGATGTACAAGGCTCAGCAAAACCTGTCCGATGTGGCGCAGACAGAGCGCCTGAGGCACCGGATCTTCCTGAGCACAGAGGACCCGCAGACTGTGGAAGCCTTCGGTGCTGCAGTGGAGTGGGATGTCCAGGTGACGGACGTCATGAGGGAATCGTCTGCGACGAGCACGCTGGCTCATGCTGCTGCGATCGGCCCTTACGAGGAGATGCTCAACTCCCTGATGAATCTGGACCTGGCATTGCAAGGCGACGGCTTCGTGGGAACCCTGTCGTCAAACTGGTGCAGGCTGATCGATGAGCTGCGGGCCACCGTGAGGTGCAAGGCACATGCGCCATACTTGGACGCCCAGCAAGACAAGCCTCCATATGATGTTGACTGGTGATGTGTCTCAGTTGCGACATTTGCTGCGCATTGCATTCAAATGCTGCTGGCATCTGGCATGTATGCCAAACTGGATGCCTGAGTGGAGCGGTGTGGTCTGTGGACACCCTCCGTGGAGTTGGTAGAAATCAAGATGTGTGGCACACAGCGCCCTTTATAGATAGGCTTGCAATTATGCGCATCGGCTACCTGTATACATAGAGTTGGACACAAGGGCTTCGAGAAGAAGGCAGACAGAGCAGGCGAGCTTCTAGCGAATGGTGCAGCTAATGTCGGCGATGCATAAGTATTGTCCATTCCTGCCCATGCTTCGCAGCTACAAAGACTCCGGCACTCGATTCAGTCCACTCAGTCCTTCATGTATCCTGATGGGGGGCGAAGACGACGTACCGCAACATGCACGGTTATGTGATATGCGCATATTGAGTGCACAGAGTGAAATGATGGGACAGCAATGTTGCCTTGAGGTACTCAGATCCTGAGATTCACCCAGTTCCCTGCTTCCCAAAAAGTGCTCCAAGAAATCTTGGCTTCCGGCTTCCAGCTTCCGCAGAGCTGCCCTTCCGAGATTTCTTCGGCTGGTCGCGCGCTTTTCCTGCTCGGACAGGATGTGAGTGCAGCTCGGATGGGGGCTTGAGAATTTATAGTACCAAATCCTTCACGACACCCTTCACGTCTCCGTAGCTTACCTTGCTGGCTCTGACGGAGGTGTTCTGACCTGGAGCTAGGAAGGGTGTTCCGGAACGGAGAGGCAAGCGCTCTCTTTACCTGCCGGATGTTTGTGACCACTAGCTGGATGGCCCAGCTTTGTATTACTCGCTTGGCACGTTGGTCGTCCTGACGCTCAGTTTGTCGTTACAGGTGATCCCTGCTGTGGCAAGCCCGAGGTCGAGCTGCCCTCTCTGCATACTCGCGCCTGCTCCTTGACGGGCCTTTGGAGGTGAGTTCCAAACCTCCAAGACACCCCTTTGGCGGCTGGCATACTCTGGTGAGACTCCTCACGAGGCAGCGGTCACCACGGTGGCGTCAGCAAAGCCGTCAGCACCCAGGATGGCCGAACGTCACGACACCTGCAGCTCTACCATGTGTTCGAGCGATTGGAAACGTCTTCTGCGCAGGCATGAAGATCGCCTACGCCTTGATCACCATCGTGGTGATGAGCGCTGCAGCCGAGGGACGCCACCTGATGTCCGAGCAACCCTCAAGCGCGCTCGCGCAGCGCCTAGCAGCGCTCGCCAGAGATAACACGGTCGTCCTGACGTTAGCCTCGTGCGGCTACTTGGAGTTTGCAGACAATTGGGTAGCGCATATGGAGGCCCTGGGGATCTCCAACTGGCTTACAGTTGCTCAGGACGCCACAGCTCTGCAGTACCTGTCAGAGAGGTAAGGAAAATCCATCTTCTGTTTCCACCCTGCCCACTCGCAGCTCCAGACAAAGCTCATGCTCATAACATGGATGCTGGCCAATTGATGGATATAGCATGCAGCACTTGCTGGAGCGAGACGCACATGTGCAGGTATCCCGGACATGTGCTGCCCGTTTCAGACTTCACAGGCGAGACACTTGGTGAAGGCTCAGACCTGCTGGAGTGGGGCACCTCTGCGTTCTCAGTGATGGCCTGCAAGCGGCCCCTGTACTTGCAGGTGAGTCAACCCTCTCACAGCATCACATGTTGCCTCTCAAGTCCATTCTTCACTGCATGACATTTTGTCCATACCAGGGCATGGTACCAGGCACCGCGCCATCTGGGGCAGCGCGCATGACTGTTGCCTGGCCAGAAACCTGACCAGGAAACCATGATCTGTGAGCACTGCCCTTGCAGCCTGACCTGACAACCTGTGGTGGCAATGCATCGCAGGCGGTGCTGGACCTTGGCTACAGCGTGATATGGTCAGACATGGATGCGGTCTGGCTGCGGGACTTCCAGAAGCTGGCGCCCTCCAGCCTGGATGTTGTGCTGGTGGACGACTCAGAGGCGGAGGAAGAGCGCCGCAGCGATAACACTGGCACAGGTGAGCACTTCCCGGTCTTGCCAGGACCCTGTATCAATGGCCACACAACAGCACGATGCTGCGCCACCATGACGTATGTGACATCCTGTGATCATTGTGTGATCATTGTGACCCTGAGCAGCAGTGCAAGCCCTTGTTGCTTGGATTAATAGCGAACTCTGAACCTGGCAAATTACGCTTGCCAGTTGCAGATTGTCATGCCATGACAGATGTCCCGTAGAGTGACACTCTGTGGGCCCACAACAGCAGTCTCTTGTGCCCGCAGCAAGTGTGTGAATGAGGTGATTCACGTGCAGGCCTGATGCGCTTCAATCCAACAGAGAAGGCCAAGGGCTTGCTGAGAGACTGGCATCAGGTGTGTCAGGATGAGGAGTCAAACGCTCAGCCAGCCTGGAACAAGGTGATGATTTCTCCCTGTCATACAATGTAGCTCGCAGCGCTTCAGGCCTTCTATTTGACAACTCTTGCAAATTCATGCCTTGAAGTTTAGCCAAAGCACCCAAGCAGGTGGTATGCTAGTTTCTATCCCTGAGTCTAGCAGATCTGTCATTTGGCCTGCTCAGTGCGTCTGTGTTGGGGTGGGATCTTGCCGCAACACAGTGATTGGAGGTGACAGGCCTCTGTAGGATACCCTCCAGTGCATCCTGCAGAGCCCAAGAGCAATAATACAAGCCAATTGGACATGACTAGTGATGTCTGGCATGCCTTCCGGCATGCTGTGCAGACTCCTGGCATATGCTCCCCTTACAGGGGCTGAGATGAGCTGTTTGATGTGCAGCTCTTCACACGTGAGAAGAGAGAGACCTTGGCGTTCCACATCATGACCAAGGAGATCTACCCGCACTCGGTCCTGATCTCGCAATACAATCCCTCCAAACAGGTATGTATGAAGTCCTCTCTGTTGGTGCAAACCCTTGCAACATTTTACCTCCGGCCGAGTCATGCCACAGTCGCACGGCTTGCAATTGCTGCTGGCGCAAAGGTTTTGTCGATGTCAAGCCAGCTGAGTTGATAGTGTGCTTGGCTGGGGCAATACGCGCAATATGCTAAACGCTAGGGATGCCACCATGCGCACTTGTCAAGGCTGAGGCTGAAAGGTGCACCCATGTGTGTGCAGAGGTCCTACAGCCCTGCATGGGTGCATGCCAACTTCGAGCTGGGGGCTCAGAAGAAGCAGGCCTTTCTGGCGCAGCACTCTGTCTGGAAGGTTGAGGCGGTGCAGGAGTACCCGACCTGCGCTCCCGTGACGGAGGTTTTTGTTGCCACTGGGTACGTCCCTCACCATGTCTGCCCTTGTGCGCAGCACCGGGCACGTGCATGTTGCCGAGCATGTGAGAATGGCAGCATGACCACCATGTGCACATGTACAATGACTGTGCGTCTGATAGCTGCCTGTGCGCTGGTTATAAAGATTCTTGCTGATGGTGGTCGTTGCACTTCATTAGGAAACCAGCAGGCATTCAGCCAGCATGGGGTGACTTGACATTTACATGATCAGGACTGTTTACTGACTGTTCACCAATCATGTGTAGGGGTTCTAAGACCATTTTGATTGCGCAGGTACCCTTGGCAGGCACATGAGCGTCTGGCAGCCAAAGCCATCCTTGAAACAATGGGCGTCGTGACAGCTAGCATGGGAAACGACGTCGCCAAGTGAGACCACCAAAAGCGCCTCTCACTTGTTTGAGCAGTGGATCCAAAGGGCAGCTTGGCCTTTTTTAAAGATCCCGCTCGCCATGAAACAGACACTGTCACAGCACTGACCAACGCAACCCGGGGAACTTGACCAGAGCACGGCTCCTGCTTACTGCAGTTGCTCTGGTTGGGTCTGGCATGAAGCCACGATTGGCAAACCCCCTTACTTTTAGCTCTTTCGAGAACCCTGCAGCCCTGACCAGTGGCGCATATCCCCAAGACAGGCAATGACCTCATAAACATTACCCCAGACTGTTCATCAGGATGAGCAGTAAGCAAGGGATTATGCGATAGCCTGAGAGGCCAACTGTTTTGCGCCTCGCGCAGCATTTTTTCCACACAGGGTGGTGTGTCACATGGACACTGCTCTGTTTCATGCTGCTCTAGGCAGGCCTTTTGTGGGCACCTGTAAGCCATGAAGGCCGTCTTGTGTGTGCCATACAGATCAGTGTCATGGATTTTGATCAGGAAACATGCTTCAGTGCTGTTAGTGTCCATCTTATGGCTTCGGAGTTTTCAGATTGTGCCTGCTTCTAGACCTATGTCAAGGCGATTATGACCCTCATACAGCGTTTCTGCTGTATGAGCACTGCCAACATTCTAA
Organism: Coccomyxa sp. LA000219; assembly: GCA_000812005.1. Lineage (NCBI taxonomy): Eukaryota > Viridiplantae > Chlorophyta > Trebouxiophyceae > Coccomyxaceae > Coccomyxa > Coccomyxa sp. LA000219. The sequence goes on from KN714656.1 coordinate 1,778,374, forward strand.
GGCAATGACTTGACATATACATAGGTGCCAGAATCACGGCTTGTTGCAAGCTTACAATTATAAGCTTGCAAGGCTTGCAAGCTTTCATCTGGGTTGCTTTTTCCTTTGCCTTTGGCCTGTGCCATGGCTTTTCTATGCAGGCGAGATGTGTCTCTTTCATAGGGACGACATCACTTTAGCTTCCACAGGGTTCATAGGTTGGTTGACAGTGTATAAGCATGTGCCTTGGCCTGCGCCAATGTCTCTGAGCAGCATTGTGCACATCTCTCAGGAGGTGTCTCTGGTACTGTTAAGAAGAGTATGTCTTCTTTGTGCACAGCCTCTATGGATCCTATTCCATGGAGCTCTGGCTTTTTCATCATCTTTGCCTTGCTAGTCCTCCTTTGAGAGCGACTTGGGCTGTTCATTCTATGTGCTTGTATTGCAAACATTATGATGCCATTTATCTGACTGCTCTTTTGCAATCACACTAGGTCTTACGGAACGATGTGCAGCACAAACGTCAAAGTGTCACAGGTGCTATTAGCCACTTAGGCAGGTACAGCTCCCAATGTTCTGGGGTGCTATGCTTCTTTGAATGGGGTGTCTTACCCACAGAGCCTGCCTTATGGCATAAACAAAAGCACCGCCCCAGTAACGATCTGAGAATGTCGGTACTGGAAAGAGAGCGTATGTTGCAAATTGCGCACTGCCTTGATTGTCAGAAACTGGCCAAGCTTGGTGAATGAGATGCATGGGCTAACTTTCAGAAACTTGGCTGCAGAACATGAGCCATACTAGGGGGCATTGAATGCCAGGGCAGTACTTCATGAGTTCAGCTTTCCTTGCAATGAGAGGTTTGTGGATCAGGATGCATGTGCACATGATAACAATGAAAAGGTGTGGGCTTGCAATCTAGGTATCACGGTGCTATCAGCAACTCTGGCTGCAACTGCAACCGTTCTTCATATCTTTCAGGTAACAGTGTAAAGCAGAACTGTATAACGGGCTTGATCAGTAAAACTCAAACGCCTGGAAGCATGCCTATTGCCCAAGTGCACAAACCCCGGCAATTGACAAGATCTTGAGCTATGCGTAGCATTATGCAATATCTTTCTGGGTCAACATATGGTGGAGTACCGGTACAACCGTTGGTGACCACACTGACTAGTGAACACTTCGACTTCAAGTCAGGCTGCCTTGCCAAGTTGATAATTTCATCAGTTCATGCAGGCATGGCCGACATTACTCTATTCAAGGCAGCTGAGTACTAGGCAGCAGTCGAGGCCGAGTGCGCCAAAACCCTGCAAAGGCAAAGCCCTGACAGCAACTTGCACCCCGCATTTGTCTTCTAGACTTTACATTGTCACTAGCAGACGCATGTGTCACTGCGCTACGACTCATTCTTGCCTGAGTCTCGATCTTTGACTGATGCGGTGGGTAGATAGACAAGATGGTGCTGCTGAAAACATGGCTATCAGCAGGCACCAGGAGTCACTCGTCGCATCCAGATGAGATGTGTGCAAATTGCAAGCACACAGAGCTCAATCATGCTCGAGTATTGCATCATGTGCAATGCTAGCTGTCATCGCGATGCGTGAGGCACATTGCAATGTGTGAGGACACTGCAGGACCCTCCCTGCGTTATCACGCGCAAGGGTTTCATGAGTGCGCAGGGTATAGGGGGAAACCCTCCTCCCAGACTTCAGTGTGCACGTCCACAAAACGACCGTGGTGGCGACTTCCTCGCAAAACATACGATGCTCATGGTCATGCCTGCGCTATGGCTCGGCGCATGCGTGCTCACGCTTTCTGTGCTGGAGGTCCACGTCTTGGGATCAATGCATGTTGCGCACCAACATGTGCAACCAATGAGGGCGTTCATTCCTCACTGGCTGGCAAAAAGCAAGTTCAGCTCTGGAATGCTTCATTGGAATAGCGATTCGCCCAAAGGCCATTCCTACAGCCAAGACGAGGAGGATGTCACCGCACTGGCCCACTACTTCCACAACCTTTACAATGGCACTTTCTTGGAGCTCGGCGCACTTGACGGCACCATGTTCAGCAACACGAGACTTTATGAGGAGCAGCGTGGCTGGCGAGGGGTGCTTATCGAGCCAAACAGAGAAGAATTTGAGAAAATCCCCACTGTCAGGCCAAACTCCATCGCTGTACATGCTGCAATCTGCGATTCGACTCAAGACGTCCACTTCATTTCAAGGCGCTCACATCACCAAGAGACTGGAAGTGCGGGTAGGCTGTCAGCCTCGTGTCCAAGGTTTGCAAGGAATTTCTGTTGAAAAACCCTGCATCTTTTGAGACAAACCCTGTTATAACCTCTGACTAGATCTCGGCATGTACAGGAGGAGTTGCAGGCGTATGGGTAAGCTCATGATACCAAGCTCCAGAAAGGATATAGCTACTGCAATATTGACCACGTCATGATTGATGCCAATTGAAAACCTGGGGAGGTGGACACTGAGGGTTTTTCTCTCTGCCGTTGAACGTTAACATGCTGTAATTGCTCAAGCGTGTGTAGAGAGAACCTTTGCAATCAGTAAATCTATCCTACATCAGATCTGGTGCAGCCTGTGATTGGTCTTCCCTGACTTGCAGGAATTTATGGCAGAGAGTTTTCGCATGCACTGGTACGGCACAGATGTCATGCCAGAGGATGCCGAAGTGGTGCCCTGCGTAGCATTGGGGTCTATCCTCAACACCTTTGGCGTCTCTCACATCGACTTTTTCAGCTTGGATGTGGAAGGAGCTGAACTTGAGGTTCTCCAGACCCTCGACCTGTCAGCCGTGCATGTAAATGTCATAGTGATAGAGCAAGACGGCAGGAATCCCGCGAAAGATGAAGCGGTGAGGCAAAAGGTACTGGCCCACAATTTCAAGCTTGACGAGTCTATGAAGGACACCAGAGCTGGAGCTCGGAACGACTGGTTCATCAACAAGCATTTCAGGCGCTCCGAAGCGCCCGCATGACTTTCCAGTCATGCTCAATTTGATTGCACCTGACTAGCCCCTTTCAGGGCTTCAGCATATAGATTGCTCACACTTGCTGGGAAGCTGTTGAAGTAGCTTCTCGGAGGTGTGCTGCCTTAGGTGAACCTTGTGCTAGTGTCACAACACACCACAGCTGCACCCCACCAGGGCTATCTTAATCAGCAAGTACTACGGTATGGGCATTTCCAGCGTAATCCGCCACATTCCTGCCTAGCCTGCGTCCCTGCTGATGGCAATGTGGATGCTGTCACGATGGAGGCCTTGCATGTTGCTTAAGATGCTAGACGGTGCAATTCAGATGCAAGGCCGCGCATGTCCGACAGCTTGCTCAAGATGCAATTTTGATGCAACCTTTTTTGATCTAATTGAAAGCTGTGGCGCACATTATAGCAGAAGAGAGAATAGTAAGTACTAGTAAGTGCTAGTAAGTATGTAGGAATATTGCGACTACGATAGGACACTTGAATTGCAGTCCAGAGCGCCTTGTCAACGACTATGTAGCATTCTGCGATGACCAATGTAAGAGGGTTTCAGGTACCTGGACATGCTACCTAAGTATTGATGAGGTCGCATGCGCAACTGCAATCAGCTTCAGTCACTGTCGTCGGACTGGATTTTGCAGTATAGAAATTACAATTCTGGGGCTTTTGTCATAAGGGTCTCTGCGCTAAACAACGGGGCACCCATACACCAAGTTTCATCCACCACTCAGCAGAGTTGTGTGCATATGCTACTCTCAGCCTCAGCAATCCCAGACCACATCCTTGACCTGTTCCTCTCGCACGAACCTAACAGAAAATGACAGTGCTTCTTAAACAACAGGATACAAGAGTGTGCTAACAACATCATAAGATGTCTAATAACCTCAGCACACGCTTGTATTCTGTATACATAGTCGCACAAACCTCCTGCTTCATCATTCGGATACAGGTCCGACCGCCAGCTTAGACCTGGACCAGGTCTGCACTTTTGGGACTGGCACTGTCTGAAGCGGTGACATGGACATGGTAGATGTGCCACGTAACCCCCCTCAAAAAGTGTCTAAAGGATCGTTGCAGACCTCACAAACACAGCTAGCATGCCGAACACAAAATACACAGCATGCTAGGCATTGCTTGACCTTGCAAAAGACTACAGAAAGGAAGAAGCTCCTCCTAGAGGCGCTGCAGCTGCCTCATGTCCCAACTTCCACCCACGCATATGTAGGTAGCGGGTCCAAGTTTGCAATGAAATTTGAATCCTTGGGGGAAATCCGGTCTGGGACCTTGTAAGGTCAGCCTTGATCCGGAGGCCCGTGCAATTGGCCCAGCACTGGCAGCGAGGGACTGCCATCAGAGTGATGCATGCAATCCCAACACCTCCAATGAGTGCTGTACATTTCGAGGGACATCCTTGCCCAGATACCATCTTGTGATATTCGAATGCGAGGATGTCTGCCTTACGTTGCAACAGAGTGATCTTGGCGCCGTCAGTCACATTACGGTTCTGCCCTGATATGATTGGCTTGGATCCCAGATCACTCTGATTGCATGAATAGGCTTCTCTTCATTCTCATGCTTCTTCACATTCTCATGCCTGCGCCATGGGGCGCATTTTTCAGGGTGCTGGGAGGTGAGCGCGCCCGTATGTTGAAGGTGATGTGTTATCATGGCCAGTGGTGAAGGAGCGACCCAGACTTGAGCGCGCCCGTATGTTGTTGAAGGTGACACTATGGTGTGGTTGTGTTATCATGGCCAGTAGTGAAGGAGCAGCCCGGACTCCCTCTCCTTTGCGAATGCTTTGTAGACTTCGCCGAGCGTCGCGCCATTGTTCACGCCGAAGGAAGTGACCATCTCTGCAAGCGCACCTTCACTATCACCCTTCACTTGCAGCAACAGGCATGCCTTTGTCTTGTTGCATATATCTGCCTGCTACCAGAGCAGTCTATGCTCTCAGAATGAAGGTGTGTGTCGCACCAGTATGGTCGTAGTGCTGTTCAAAGTACATCTCACTGATGCAGTGGCGCAATCCTGCATCAGCTGCAATCTCCGCCATGATTGCTGACTCCAGAGGCCCGTTGTCTATGTCCAGCTTGACGACAATGAAGTCTCCAGGCTCGCAGATGCTGCGGATGATGTTTAGAGGGTGCGATGCGTCCTTGAAGTCATCCGATATCGGGGTGTTGTAGAAGTGCAGCCTGCACGAAAACTCCCTTCGTGCCTCGACTACAGTGCCCTGTTGTGCATGCTCTCTATATGTCCATGGAGAAGAGTGGCATCGTGATTGACAATGAGACTGCCTCAGCCGTGTTCAATCCTCCCTACCTCTGCCTGTATGAGTCGGGAACACCTTCCCAGTACTTTTTCGGCTCCTGCACGGCCACTTCCCACGCCCAGATTGCCTTGAAGTCGATTCCCGCCTGCATGTCAAGCCGTTAACTTTTTGCCAAGCAGTATGCAGTCAAAATGGATTGGTTGGTTCACAAGTCCATTTGCACCCAGCATGTTCTAATTTTGTGTGCCAGCTTGGTTACATGGCAAGCATCCATGAGTCTGGTTCCATGGGTCTGCGACGCTACTATTCAAGGGCTTAAGGTATTGGAGCTGACTTGGAACACAAGAGTGTGATAGTGCAATTCTACAGGATCTTGAGTCATTGCAGTTCCTGCTGACTCTTGCGAGTAGCAAAATGGGCTGACCTGCCGGTATCTTGTTGTGAGAAATTGCATGGAGCTCCCAAAGTTGGAGGACCCAAGATCAAACAGGTACCTGCAGAGACAATGAGACTTTTGTTCTGCTTACATAGACCTCCCATCTGTGCAGCTTTTGAGCAGATTCCTGTTGACATGAGCTGGCCACGAGTCTGCACTCATTGGCATGCGAGAACGTACTTGGTGCCGGGGAACATGACATTCAAGTCAGTGGCAGCCCATGGGGCTGTGAGGATGTAGTTCAGGTCCACTATGCTCTGCTCCTGCAAACGGCATTCTTGATTGAGAGTTGCTCTCTGCCAAGATCATCAGCAGCTGAAGAGAGACTGATCTGAGATATTAAGTTTACCACAGGTGATGCACAGGCTTAGCAGCCCTCGGTGGTCCATCAAGCTTAAGAGACCGTACCTGCTTGCCGTCTGGGACACAATCCTTCAAAGAATAAGGATGACGCAAGTGTCCAACCAATGGTTCCACGACAACCTCCTTCCTCATCCCAAGGAACTCCCCTGAGGCCAAGATTGGACGGATTAAATTTCAAAATAGCTTATAAGTTCATTGGCACTTAACAATTCAGGCACCTATCATGAAGCCTTGCTTGAGCAATGCAGATTCTTACCTGGGCATATGTTCTCATAGATCATCTTGGAGAAAATCTTCTCTATCATCTGTGCTTTGGCACCCTCATTTCTGGGTGGAACCTCAGGAAGGAAGTCTACCGCTCCTGAAAACCCATTGTCGAGTTCAAGGTTGTTGAAGTCCTGCACAGAAGACTCTCAGTCGCCACCGCTGTGTTACAGACGAGGTGGATGCCCAGATATGGACTGGGCAATATGTATCATTATTCTTATTACACCTTAGGCGTCCAGGGGAGGCAACTGAGGCCGTGAGGAGAATATCTAGCAAGCAGGCATGATAGCATGCACAGTGAACAAAGCTCGCACCTTGAGTGCTGCTAGCCACTTGTCCACCTTGGGAGCATTTGACTTGATGAAGCTGCAGGCGTCCTCAGTGTTCTTTGCAGCGTGCTCACCCCACTCCTTCTCAAAGGCGCTGGGGACGTAGCTCACTGGCCTGCAACATGCCTTCACTTGCTTCAGCACCTCCCTGACCTGAAGGCCTATTATCACGGGAACAGGCAGCCGAATTGGAGAAGCAAGCCAAGAACAGTCCCATCTGCCACCAACTTTGTCCCTGACGGCATGTCCCTCTTCCTGATGGCATGTCTCGCGCGTCGTAATTGTTCGGACACAGGATATTCAGGCGTTCCATATGTTACCCAGTGCAGGTGCGAGAGAACGGCGGACGTACCTATATACTTGTCCGTTTGTGGAGCATCCGGCATGCCCACGAGATTTTGTACGATGCGGCGTAGCGTGGACCTGGTGTTTTGGTTCCACCAACGCTGAGGACAAGGCAGCCAGTGAGAGGCCCCAGAGGGTGAGAGTGGCGATCGTCATAAAGGAGTCCTTTGCTCCGATGGCCATCGCCCCTGCTTGGTGCCTTTCTACTTACTGCACAATAATTCGTCTTTGCAACTGCAAGCATTCACAGTGGCATCGTCATGTACAGCACGGCGAAAGCAAGATGCCGTAAGAGGAGCCAGAACACAAAAACCACATGGCGAATAGCTCAGACTATAGTAATATCTCTGTAGCCAAACCTAAGTTGAGAGGGCTTGACACCCTAGGGCTGACCTAAACCGCATTTGGACAATTCGTTCCTTTTCGCCTGGCAATTCCTCGCTTGATCGGCGAACCCCGCATGTCCTATAAATAGAGGTAAGTCTGCGATACAACTTGTATCATACAAGTCGAATACCTATGGTGGCAGCCTCGCTATACCTTTCCGGCGTGGCCGTCTCCTAACAGTTATTCATTTGTCACATACCATGCCGTCTCAACGAGGAATTTATTTCATAACCAGCGTTTTGTGCCTGCATAGTGCATTGGCTACACCGCATCTCTGTGGAACCTGGCAGGACGCCTACACTGAGCTCCATCGCGATGTACTCGCTGGCAAACGTCCGCCTCGATATGCTGTTGCCGTGGCAGTGGAAGCAGGTAAGGACCTAAAAATTCAGGCATTTCTGCAGGCGAACACACGTTGCATCCTTGATGGTTCGTTTCTTGCTGCAGGCTTGACAGACAACATCGTTGGGATTGTCACCGCATTCTTCTACGCTGTGCTCAGCAACCGCGCCTTCCAACTGCTGACTCACAGCGACTTGCCAGACTTCAAGGATGCTTATGACTACCCTCACATCGATCTGACAAGGCAACCTGACCAGGACGCCCAGCATCTCACACAGCCGCTGCACTACAAATATGAAGGCGACAGGGATTATGGCCCAGAAGTTGATGCTGACATGCACGCTCCAGCATACCTGGTAAATGCAGATAAAGAGAATGACAGGATATTCAGCAGTGAGGACCTGAGGCACTGGCCGTCAGGTGGCAAGGCCGAGACGGTTTTTATTGGCTCGAACAGGGGACGGGTGGTCAAGCTTTTCAACAACCCGCATCACTCCAAGCAGTTGTATGACATGGGCCTCAGGCCTGACACCATCTTTGCATGCGGGTTTCATTACCTCTTCGAGCCTAACGAGGCTGTGAAGAGCATGTTCCAACACTACATGGACGAGCTGCAAGCCTCTCCGGCCGCACTGAGGATAGGAATCAATATTAGGGCTGGCGATGACGCATTTTCGGGTCACAAAGTCCACGAAGACTTTGCCAAAAACTACATCTCCTGTGCCATGGAGGTAGAGAATACACGAAAAGGGGCCGATCAGAGCGTTGTCTGGTGAGTGAGCATCCTGCCGGTCCCGTGCTCCCAGACATGCCCTCCACAGAATCCGAGCAAGTGCAAAAAGTATATGGGCCATCCTTGACCAGCTCTTGCCTTGTGTGGGACACGAGCTGCAGATTCAAGCTTACGGACTGAGATGCTTTGCAGGTACGTAATTTCAGAGTCTCTTGAGCTCCGCAAAGCAATCAAGAGCTCTCACGAGGCGGGGCGCACCATTGTGACAGACACGTCAACAGTCATACAGCACACCAACTGCCATCAGTTTGGCAGCTCAGAGTGCACAGGAAGTGTTGCCCACAACCTCCGCATGGCAGTCGGCCAACTGTGGGTGTTCTCCGCTACAGATGTGCAGGTGATGTCTCCGTATCAGATGACATAACATCCTGCAAGCATTTCTTGTAGCTCCATCACATCCCTCGGTTGTGATACAGCGAGCAAGCTGTTCAAATCACGATCGAGACACGGTATGCACTTGTGAAAACCCCCACTGTAGGATCGACATCGGATTGATAGCCCATCAATCTTGGTCGGTTCTATAGTAGTCATTGTTGCAGATGTGCATGTTTCTTGGTCAGGTGCCAGCTGCAGAATTTTCTGTCACAATGCAGGCATCAGGTGATTGAGGTGTCTGGCTGTTTGTCTTTCACGTGATGGGCCATCATGCTCTACAGATACCCTAGCAGGTGATAGCTGAAAACAACAGTATTGATGTGCAGGTTGTGACTATACGAAGCGGTTTTGGAAGGGTGGGAGCTTTCCTGTCCCCAAAGTTCCACCAGATATATGGCATTGGTACTGAGCCACGGAGCTGCGGTGAGTGGGACTATGATCGGGTGGAGGAGTCTGCCTCACAGTGGGCAGGCATCCGATGATAGTGGGAATAAAGGGCTTTGTTGCATGCCTTGGTACTTTGGTACGGTGCATTGACAGGCGAAGCCCTTGTCATGCATATGCTATTGTTCATTTCTCCCGCTGAGGCTGCCACGTCTGTGTACCGAGGCGCCACTTCTATGGGATCCTGCAGCACCGCATCGAGATTGTCCAAGATGCATCACGAGAGAGCTCTCTCCTCGCAGCACCCTTCGTCAGCCGCACCTTTGAGCGTCTTGCAGGCAAGTGTAGGTGAACTGCAATGAGAAGCACCTCATAGTCCAATAATGCACATTGTGGCACTGCCCATCAGCATGGGCTTGAAGGAGGACAGGCCCAAGGTGTGCTTTTACAGCTAGCAGGTGCATGCTGTGCCATTTCATTGGTGGGCTTGCTCATGCCCATTGGTTTGAAAGGCTCTTACAGTCTTGGCAGCAGAGTTTTTCAGGCATGTGTGGCGGTGCGGCCAGCTCCCAAAACCAGCATGCTGGCCTGAGTATCACCCGCAATGGCTCTCAGCAGCATGTCAGTATTGGGAGCCATACACAAGAGTTGGCAATGACAGGCTGCCGCCATTGTATTGGCGAGCCTCCTCATGCCCGTTGCTTTAATAGGCGCTTACAATCTTGGTAGCAGAGTATTCAGGCATGTGTGGCGGTATGCCCGGCTGGAACAGCAGCATGTGGCTTTGTGTGTCGTTCCGAGTAGTGTTGCACTGTTGTTTGCAAACACACTCACAATTTAAGCGCTGCAGCATGTTGAGGCTGCTGTTTGAGATCCTCGCTGGTACATACAGCCTCGCCTTAGGCCTGCTTTGCAGCCAATGTGCCCCGGATAAAGATATCAATGAAGAACATGTCTCTTGTATCCGGTGAGCCTGAATGTATTGTAGTACGCTGCCATGAATGCTACACTACATCATAGTAGGGCCGTTTGTGTCAGGTGGCCACTTGAGCTTTAGGAGCTGCCTTGGAGGTGTTTGTCGGAGGCGATGAAATTGCACCTGTCATACCACTGGACAACTACTGCCTCTCATGTGCACACTGCGGCGCCTTTGAGAGCTGAAGACCAGTCGCAATTGCCCAAACCAGCACTTATGCACCTCCTCCATGGCCATCTCTTCAGACATGTGCATGAGTGCAGTAACTCTGATGCTGGGCAGTAGGCTCACAGTCTTGAAGGATGAACATGTCGGGACATATTCACTGGGCTCCTGCCACATTAATGCCACATTAAATATTTTGCATGGTATGCTGGCGACCCTACCTTTCATTAGTACTGCATCTTTAAAGTCACAATGGAACCACCCCAAGCAATGGGGATAAGGTAGTTTGTGAGCGCTACCATACATGCTTTCGTCAAAATCGCCCCTTTAGAACTTTGAAAGCAATCTGGCCCAAACATGACCCTCACCCAACTAGGACTGAGGGCCACTATATGAGCCTGTCCCATCCTGCTGTGTCTTGTGAGTGAGGTTGAATCCACTTGCAAACCTACAGATGTGAAAGTGTCATCAACAGCTGTTTCCTACCAACGCCCCGAAGTCCTCGGTAGGGTATCTGTCCACAACCCGGTTGAACCTAACGCGCCGAAACCTACTCGGTAAATTGAATTGTATTTGATAACCCTAATTTCAGGTGGAGAATGCGCCCCTGCAACCTCAGGCGACTCAGCAGAGTGGTAAAGGGGTCATGTTTCCGAACCATTGCTGAAACCAGCTGTCTTCACGTATCGATGAAGCTCGGCGAGAAGGGATGGTGGTTGCCAATACTATGCTGGTTGCCCGTGCTTCACCAGATCTCTTCAGCTCTTGCAGCTGAACCGTGCCCCAGTGGAGTGCAGATATATGTAGTACATAATTGCTTGATCTGGCCTGATCAAGACTGGGAACTCCTGATCAGGTCCCAGCTGGAACACCTGCAAGCGACCGGTCTGACTGAATGCGCTATCGTCAATGTGGCGCTCAGCGTGCCTGCTCTTCACGGCAACTTCACATACGAAGAGCTCGAGGATCTCCTGGACAGCGGCCGGCAGCTTGTGCACACCATTCTGCCCTCAACCCACCCAGGAAGGAAAACGGGGACAATTGTATCTCAGGTTCATGAGAACAGCTATGAGTTTCCAGGCCTACATCTTCTATGGCAGCTTGCCCAGGTCAGCACCACTGGCTGTAGATTCCCCTGGTGCATTGCCATCATGTTTTAATTCATACATCATATGTCATACCATGCCGCTGCATTCTTGCGCTATATGACGAGATGATCTACCCACCCTGATAGTGCAGTGCTCAGGACGTAGGCATCTCGCTGCAGCCCCCATCAAGCAGACCTGGCTTGTGCGCATGCATGTGTGCGGGGAATGAAGGTGATAAATTAGAAGTTTGGTGCAACATGGAGCTTCCATGAGTGCCCCTTCCCTTACCCTTGACGCTCAGAGCCAGTGCAAATTGCAGGAGCTGGGGAATGTGGAAGGACAGGACAGCCTCTTCCTCTATTTCCACACCAAGGGGATGGTGCATCACGGCAGACACACAGCCAGACCTGCCGCCGAGTCTACTATCTTTGATGGCATCATTGTCCCATGGCGCGAGGTTGTGAATGTGTTTCAGAGCAACCACACCGTCACTAGGGTTGGCGAGTTTCCATCGCCAGCGGGGTGGGTGTGGTTGAATTTCTGGTGGGCACGTACTTCGTACATACAAACCCTTACAGAGCCCATCAGAACAAAGCGGCGGCACTACTATGAGGACTGGCTGGGGCGTCTGTATGACAGTTCAACCAACGACAATGAAGAGCCTGGGCGCATGGCTGACTGCAGCACTTGCTATTCGATGCATGAGAAATGCGGTGGGTATGGTGTCACGTATATGCCAGACACACTTGGACAATGTTAGCAGGGCTCCGCAAGCTCTATCTGGCAGAGCCCTACACGGCATACCTGGAGCAGTGAGGTACACTGCAGGCCCGGTAATGAGCTTTAGACTGAATGTGCTGACGAGCAAGCTCAGGGTGTTGTCTCCTCACAACATCCTGCAGCATTGTGTACCCGGGCGACACAGCCACAAGGCAGCCTAAGGGCATATTACGCCACAGCTAGAGGAGGTGTGAGAGCAATCATGCTGTCCACCAGTAGGATTGCAAAAGATGGGGCACTGTCATGAATGGTTAGGTTCAAACGTTATCTTTAACATATTTGCCAGTATCTTCTGGCTGCCACCATGTGTGATGATGACAGTGTGGAGGCCCTCTGGGAGAGCATCAGTAAGCTAAGACATACAAGCATGGTAGCGCAGTAGACTGTTCAGACTATGCAGCATGGCAAGCGATCTCTGATGAAGTTTGGCCAACACAGGCCTGGTCATGAGAGACGCCGTCTGATCTGTTTTCCAACATGTGCTAATCTGGGTTCTTATCCACATGTACAGTACTCGTTGGTCATTGGCTGTGGTCTGCTGTCTTGAGCGCTGCACGCATGGCGTGCGTCCTTAAGATTGCTACCCACAACCAATTCATAGTGACAACAGATGTCCACAAGCGATCATGGTAGCACCAACATGATGTTTGACGTGCAGATGAGTTTGTGAGTGCTGTGCGTGATGCATTGGCAGTTGGGTTTGCATGGGATTGAAATTATATATATAGGAGCAGCTTACATGGATGACCTGAGGCAGAGGGGTGAACTTGAAGCTCAGACTACAGTTCCTGTGTAGGACTGCGTTTCGGTTGCCAGCACAATGAGAAAGGCTACGGTCTTGGGTGAGCTAGTGCAACACACTCTGAGACACACATTATATCAATGTCACAATATGTGGCAGGCACTCATGCATGATCATTATATCTGATCTCTGAGTTCGTGCCCACAAATGGACTGGGAACCCTTCAGGCTCGTGCAACCACCACCGAAAGGATTCGTGCACTCCTGATCACCACAGCCCCCTCAAGCTGCAGTGTGCTACCCACCACACCTTGGCCGCCAAGGTGAAGGAAGGACATCCGAGTGGTGTACCCTAACCCACCTATCAGACCGAAAGCAGCCAGTGCGAACGTAGAGTACGTGTTACAACCCCACAGGCTTCTTTCAAGAGCACTTATTGGTGAGTCTGCCGCACAACAGCAGGGAGTGCGTCCGTTCCAAGGCGCAGGGTTACGTACTAGGCCCTAGTAAAATGACGCAGGTTGCATCTCAGTCGGTGTCCGTGAGGCTCAATGTTGCGCTTTCAGTGAGTAAGACAATCCTATTGAGCAAACGTAGAGAATGTCACTATTTGCAATGCTATGGTCGCGCTGTAACGCCGGTGCACTATGATCCGTTCCTCGGAGCATAAAGAGGCAGTCGCCCCATGCAGATGTCCCGCAGGCTTTTGTACTCACATACGATACTCAACTTCTCGCAAGGTCATTAGGACGTCGCATAGTGGTGTTATTGCTAAGTAATGACGTCGCATAATGAGGTAAGCGCGCGCTGCGCGAATATTCATTATACAGTATGATAATGATACAAACGTACACCCGGTATACGCAACTCGAGGTGTCACATATGATATCTTTGGGCCATAGGGGCTCCTGCAAGGGCTCCAAGGTTGTGCATCAGCAGCCACGGATATGAGCTGCGCTATGTCTGGTCTCCGTGCAGCAATGCATTGAAGCCGACTTTCTCACACAGGAGCCGGCAAGAGAATTAATAAGGCCCTGTGAGGTGGCAGCAACCAAGCACAAGCGGCCCCATGATGTCAGATTCACCACCTCTGCCGACTCGTCAGCACCTGAGGCGAGTGGGGTCTTCAGGGTCAGGACTCGACAAGCACATGTCTGGAGCTACCAGCACAAGGATGGCACGTCTGCTGTTCCTCTCAGGCTGTATCGCCGCAGTCATGCTCTGCGGATGCCTCTATGCACCAGCCAAGTGAGTGACTGCGGCCCTTGCCAAGCACCAGCCGTTGCAGCAAGCACCACTCTCTGGGCTCTCAGGACGCAATGATGTTGTGCAGCTCAGCTTCATGCCATGTCCTGCAAAGTCAGCTACTCTGAACCACCAGGCAAGGAGATGTAGTGCCAGGCTCCTTCATGGCTGCCAGTAGGAGGATGCCCCTTTGGGAGGCAGAGCTGCTGAGTGCTGATCTGCAAGGGCTCCTGTGGATACGAGTGGTCCTGATCTGCAGGGCACCCAGAGCAAGCTTGCGCATGCGCAGCCTGAACGAGAGTTGGGAGAGAAGTGTGAACTCAGAGAATGGCCCCAGCACCCTGGTCATCTACGTGTTCTCCAAGACGGATCCAGAGTACGAGCGCAACCTGCAGTTCTTCGTCCAGCATGGCATGTGGGAGGGTGACGGCTGTGAGTATGTCATTATCGTCCAGCAGGTGGGCTGCTTAATCACTGAGGCAGCGCCCAGCATGTCAGCGGACTACATTCAAAGACGCTCTTCCATTCCTACTTGCCGCCCTTTTTTCAAACAGTTCCAGGGCGTGGCAACTATGGCAATGACCTGTGTCGGCGTAAAGAGGTGTAGCCGCTTGCCTTGCAGCTTTAATGCACCAATGTCAGGTTGGACTTGTTAACAGAGCCAAGGTCAGTACATGGTGCCCACCGGTATGATCTCTGCAGATGGTCAGCAAGCAGGAAGTGTGCTGGGCCTGTTGTCCTTGAGGGACTAGACGAGGAGTTGGCTTTGCATGCAGGATGCCAAGTTCTTCCTGCCGTCAAAGCTGCCAGAGCTGCCGCCAAATGCGCGCTACCTCTTTCACGAGAACAAGTGCTATGACTGGGGGACTATAGGCTGGGCGATTGACAGCGGGAGGGTGGATACATCGGGGTACCGCCACATCATCTTCATGAACTCCTCCGTCAGGGGCCCCTTCCTTCCCAACTACTTCCCTGTAAGCCACACCCCTCTGCCTGTCCTGTCGAACACCTGCACACCATGTTGAGATCCTCTTGGGATGCATGTGGCCTTGTGATGGCCTGCACCCGTATGCCAAATCCAGCGGAAGGAAGTATGTCGTGCATGAATATGTGGGTGGAATGCGACACGCAGCCAATCTCATCACATGCTCAGCAGCAAGACACCTTGCAGATTGCAGGTGGACTATGATAGGGACAGTGCCTTGCATGTCCGTCGCTGGTGGACAGTGATGCTTCACGTGCAGGAAGGGCTGCACTGGAGCGAGTTGTTTACAGCCAGGCTGAGCAAGGAGGTGAAGCTGGTGGGCAGCACCATCAGCTGCGAGACCGCCCAGACGGGCCCTAAGGGCAGCTACATCACTCGCCACCATGCTCATGTGCAGTCGTATGTCATGGCCACAGACCAGGTACTGTGCACTGCTCCCGACGTTCTGCCTCTCATTGGCTATCCTTGAAGCAAAGCATAAGCAGGAGGCAGGAGTCCAGGAGATTGGAGGCACTTATTAGCATCCAACAGCAGCTCTGTACAGTAGGATGTACACACAGAGACAACCAACCCTTGTGTCTCAGATAGCCTGTGAAGGTCTTTGAGAGACCAAGAGCCGAGCCAGGTCTCACCCATGCGGAGCTGTTGTACGATTTGGGGTCGGGAACGGATGACGCAAGCTGCGTGTGTGCTGCAACATCTTGGTTTGCAGGTGTTGGTGTGCCGCAACTGCACACGTGGTGTGCACATGTTGTTATGCTGCCTTGGATGGGTTTCACCCATGCGAGGCTGGCGTACGCTTTGGGGTCGGGGAAGAGTCACCTGCTTGACATGTTGCTCTCCCGCAGCATCCAATACTGCACCTAAGACTTCTCATGCACCTGCATTAGATTGTGTGCCATGCATGCTCCTCTCAGTGAGATTCAAGTTGTGTGCAGGTAGCGAGATCAGGGTGGTCTAGATGTTTACGTCATCCATGCATCAGTGCAGGCCTCATGCGACAGAGGGCCTTTAGAAGCCCCTTCTAGCTCACTTGCACTTAGACGTTGAGAGGGGCGTCTCACACGAGCTGCGTGTGTGCCGCAACAGGTGGGATTGAGGGTTCTGCGCGAGGACGGGCGGGTGCTGGCCTGCTACGAAGCCATGAGCGACACCATCTTCCATGCCGAGGTGGGCTCATCCGCAGCCATCATGGACAGGGGCTACACCATCGACTCCCTCATGCTGCGCTACCAGGGCATCGACTGGCGCAACCAGAGCAACTGGAATTGCACTGCAGGGTGATGCGACCAGCCCCTCAACACTTCACCCGCTGATCTTGCTGGGTCCAGGCACACAATCGCACAGCCAGTGACTGACAGGTTCACATGCATCCCAAAATGTGCATGTTCTGTCGGGTCCAAGTGCATGGGGCGCAATCGCCAGACTCTCCCAGTGCCGTGAAGCCGTGCCTGCGATGGTTGCAGGCTGAATCCATATGCAGAGTATGCATACGACGGGCTGCTGGTCAATCCTCTGGAGGTGGTCTTTATCAAGGTCAAGGACTTCCAGGTGCAGACCGGGTACATGTCAGCCATGATGGCCACCACCTATGACCGCTGGATGTCCCAGGTGACCAACAGTCCCATCTTTTCACACGCTCTACACAGCACCTGTACATGAGCAGGCCAGCTCTGCTGCCAGACATATCATGGACAGCAGAAAACATACAGATGGGGATGAGTCATGAGGAGTATCGGCAATGTAAAGGGCCCCTTTGCTAGTTACAATGGTTGTATTTGAGAAATTCGGAACCATCCTAGAACATGCAGCACCTGACTCTGGAGGTGTGCTTTGGGTGTCCTTTGACGATACTGGTGCAACGGTGTTGTGCCCTGCTGCAGGGTGGGAATGGGAGAGTGAACAGCAACGTGTATGAGGGCAGGAAGTTCAGCTACCGCATGAGCAAGATGATAGTGATGCTGATGAGGGGACGCGCCTGCTTCGACTTTGACCTGTACCATTCCAGGAGTCTTGACCTGGCTGAGATGACAGATAAAGACACCTTGTGGGACCACTTTGTCAAGCATGGCCAGTTTGAGGGGCGCATCTTCCGGTAAGCGTTGCTGCTCTGTTCAGACCCTATGCATGGCAACACATCGTACACCACATCTTACACCACTGTCATCATGTCCTTGCAAATGTGCATACTCAAGATGCCAGGTGCATGACTCTGCTGCTGAAGGGGCCCTGCAAGGACTTAGGCCGCTCTCGCACAGCCTTGAATAGAGGGTGCCTCGTGTATGCTGCAGGTTCACATGCGCGAACCCCCTGCAAGTCGACAGCATCGCAGAGACGCTACTTGATGAGGCCAAGGTTTTGTTGGCGCAGCTAACGAGCAAGCCCTCACCCAGTAGCCTGCCACAGGCTGCTCTCAGAGGCAGAACTGATGCGGCATGAGTAAGGCCGTCTTCATACCCAGGCAAGCAGTCACAGGTAAAGTGTACCAGTGAGACTTTCTGCGGATCTTGTTTATGATCTGTCAGAACAACGGAGGTACAGTTCAGCTCTCTGCGTACGTTGTACAAAATGCAATCCAGAGTCTGCTAGGACTGCCCAGGTACAGTTCAGCTCTCTGCATGAATTGTACCAGATCCGGTCCAGAGTCTGCTAGGACTGCCCAGTACAGTTCAGCTCATTGCGTACATTGTACCAGATGCCCAGGTACAGCTCAGGGATTGAAACCCAGGCCATTTACAGATCCTGTGTCAGTCCTGCTAGTATAGTATAGAACAGCGTAGGACGTCCAAGCCACGTCACCAATTCTTTGAGGTGCGAATAGGTCGCACATCTTGCCACTGCAGGCATGCAGCCTGGCAGGCAGGACGTGATCAGTGCAATGGCATCACGCCTTCAGCCTCGTTACAGGTTGAGCTAGACAAGCACCTCAGCATCAGGGAAATCTCTTCAAGAACATTCCTATTTCATGGGCCCCAGGGGTTGTCATCAGTAGATGGGCATACTGGTGGGCGGCCACCCAGGGTTCATGGTCTGAGCTGACATGCAAACATGTGTGCTGGTAATTAGAGTAGTTCTGTAGTCTTGCAAGGACCCACTCTTTGCAGATCAATAGGATGTGTCCATGCTAGGGTAGCTCATCACTCGTGACTAGGAACACCCCACGCAGCTGCAAAGCAAACCGAACGCACAAATCCACCTGAACGCTTGCTCTTTGAGCGAATTTGACTGTTGAAATGGACACGTTTTGAGCGTCAACCACTCAAGTCAGAACTCCGGAATGTGTTGCAAGGGGACAGCACGGTGGAGCCTTTTGAAGAGAAGCGGTCTCAATGTCTGTCACCAGATTCTATATACTGTATGATGTTCAACGTTTCCTTGGTCTGGTCAAGGGAGGACCAAATGTATGGTCTTGCAACCGATTGGTGATTTAGATAGCAAGCAAGCTCAGCGTCAGCTTCTACCTGTAGCTGTGGCAGACATGGCATGGTAGTGAACACTAAGCCAGCATGCGTCCAAGGAATGCTCGCCTGGCAAACCTGTGAATCCATCTTGATGGATGGCATCACCAGAATTGAATCAAGTAAAGTGCCTAAATACTCAGCATGACCATGTATGAGGGGTTTGGTGATATCCCACATGCTTCTCTCATGTGCTTTTGAGCAGCTGGCAGCTACCGTACGGGTATCAGTGACTGTATGACGGCATTGAAGGCTCCAATGTGTGCCTTGACATTGCACGGGACAAGTGCACATGTGTGCCGGGCCTCCTCAACCACCCAAACTTCTTACGTGACCTGACTTCGCAGTACTTGGTCTCGCTTGGCAACATTGGTCTGTCGACAGACGTCAAGTAGGTTTCGAGGAACTACCATCATGCTTGCAGGTTACGAATTATTGTCGCGACGATCAACAGCCTCATCATGGCAAGCATTCACTTTGGCCAGACGCTCTGGATCCAGCAATCTTAGGGCAGCCTCTGCATACGGCCTCCATAAGTTGGCAGCCTGCGGTCATTGCAACAAATACTTACTGCAGACGCACACCTTGTCAGGGCTCTGGCATGCACGAGCATATGCTTGCTCTTCTCAGTTAGCTCTTTTGTCATGAGAGCCACATAGAGGGCGTCTCGACTTTCCAATCCACCTTTCACTGTGCCTTGAAGACTGCGACACTGTCTTAACAGCGAGGCATCTCAGACATATACATCGAGCTCCATGCATTGTAACCATGCTGCTGCATTACCTGGACGTCCATGCCCTGTGCATGCGTAAGCCCGCGAAGGATCATAAGAGAGCGCCCTATCATGAAGAGGTCACGCGGGAAGTGCTCCAGAGGTATTGTCTTGATGAGGGCATTGTCTGCCAGAGGGCTGACAAGGGCCTCCGGCAATGCCCTGCAGCAGACAACCTGTCACTGACATCTCATCCTCTGCACCTTTTCCACCTTCACATGTCATAGACTGCATACACTTATCAATACCTGCCTTCTTGACCGACTTAGTCTCATCATCCCGCCTCATTGACCTCCTTCCTAGAAACAGGACTTAGAGCCATTTACCAAGTGATGCATACACCTTGGGCTTGGTATCAGAGTACGTTGCACAGAGCAGCATCAGTTTCACATTGCAGGGCAGCTGAAAGGCTCAAGGGGCGTCCATCGAGCTTTACCTTGTATCAAAGATGATGGACGCAACAGTGCTGACTGTCAGGGGATCAGCAGGGCCTCCTGAGGCAGCTCTGAAGTCCAAGCCCATGCCCTGCAAGTCAGGTCTAGCTTACTCACACTTCAGCCCTTCACAACCTCGTTTTGCTCATGTTGTGCTCCAAAGAAACCACGTGCTTGCATACTGGCATGACCTGTGCACATGCCCATGCCATCACAAATTATGATCACTCAATGATGCCTTTCACACAGTGCGGGATCAAGCGCTTGCAGCAATGTGATCATCCTCTGCAGCCCCTGTGAATGCCAAGTGCTCACAACTGGCAGAGGGGACAGTTGCCTTGCAGGTTTCTCAGCCTTAGAAACATTGCCAGACAGGTGAATGGTGGATATGGCTTCTGGAGCAACCGCTGTGCGAAAGGCAGTGAGTGCCCCCGCGCATTGCAGCACTTGCAAAGCCAGTTCTGATGACCCTGCTAGTCTGGAAAAGCATTGACAGTGAGGTGAAGAGCAGAGAAGCATGCCTTGGTGGCTTGTGCCACGCCAGCAGGCCAGCCCCGATCCATGGCAATCACAAGCCGCGCCAAGGCAGCCTGCCTCTCTGCGGTCAGGGCCTTGCACTGGCCAAAGTCGAGCAGCACCAGCGTCCCATCCTCCTGCATGGCTCTTCATCGTTGGCAATTTGGTATTGTACAAAGCATCTTTGAGACCTGTCATTGCACCAGGCAGGTCCGACATCTTCTGCCACCGCAAGATTTTTCAACTATCAGAGGATTGAGGCTGATAAGCTTTTCCTTCAGATTGTGTGGTATGGTGAGTTTGAGGCAAAGTCTTCTTGCAGGGGTTGTCATACCTGCAGTAGGAGGTTCCCTGGGTGGGGATCAGCCTGCACAAAGCATAGGAGCCTGGGAGCCCCGACTGTACAAGTCTACCCTCTAATGTGCACTCTAGCTGTCCCCCAATATTTCAAGAGAGTCACAAGCATTTGCAGCATCTCGCAAAAGAGCGGAGACGTGAGACATTACATGCCAAGGTATCATGTAGAGTAGTGACTGCATTTTATTGTGTAGAGAAGTTGCCTGACCTGGAAGAGACCATACTGGAGCATCATACAGCCAAAAAGCTTAATGAGGTTGACAGTTGCAGCCTGCAATGCTGCTTGGCTCTTTGCCTCAAGCTGGTGCTGCTGCTGCTGAAGGAGCAGCCTGGACACAGGTATACCTGGACATGAGCGAAAAGGGCACAATACCAAGGCTTCCAGGTTGGCGAGCAGTGTGGCCAGAGAATCCATGCCAGCTGACCTGCACACTGCAGCAGTGCAGCAACGGACTGTGTCCCTTGTGCTCAGGCGCTGATGCACAAGCATCTTGATACTGTGCACCAAACTTATTGGTCAGGCCTGGTTGCGCGGTCTTGCTGCAGGCTGTACCTACCTTCCATGCGCTGCATGACGAGGAGGCCTTTAGACGAGAGCGCCATGAGCGGCTTGGGAATGACCACGCCTTGGATACCAGCAGCCTTTGCCCTGGCAGCTATGACTTGCATCAGCCTGGCTTCGCGCAAGAAATCAAACTCCTTTGGGACAGTGTCTCTCATCTCCTCAAGGATCTGCAAGGGCATGATGAAGTAAATCGTTTACTTCATGATAATCATGTCAAGTTTCACTGCTAGGTCATGAAGAGCATGTTATAATTCTGCAACCAGCACTCATCAGTTTCAACAGC